>CP136877.1:1659719-2259719 GCA_033000465.1 Sciaenops ocellatus | reverse complement strand
TTAGAACGGACATCAATTATACAGGACATCTTATTTAGCAAATTTAGTGCGTGTTAGAGAGAACAGGGCGTCGTTTCGACTCGCTGGTTGGCAGTTAAGACTCTCCTCTGAGTGTTTCCGGTCAACCGGTGATGTATTCCAGTATTTGAATGATATTGCTAGCCAGCTAGCTAGCTAGCTGTTAAGCTAGCTTTACGGTGCGTGACTCGAAGTAACTTAACGTTATATTGCCGAAGGTTATTTTCATTAGCACATCCGATTGCAGTTACCGTAAGGACATCCAAATAGTCTGTGGTTGTAACTTTAGTCAATTAGTATTCTCGGTGTTGCGCGCGTAGCTCCTAATCCTAGCTAGATAAGGATTGAATGAAATAACGTTAGCTTGCCATAGCCAGCGGAAACGAGCCAGTTAACAGGGATAACGTTAACTTATCCTGCTGCTGCTTGATCCACCACATCCAGCTAATCTAGCAAATGCTACCGGAGCTAGCCACGCACAAGCACTCCGTGAGCTCGGCAGGTAACGTTCGATCATAAAGTTGTAGTAGACGGCTAGACCTGCGAAGTAGCTAGCTACTACCAAACGTCAAGTTGGCCATCTTCCACTCCAGTCCAGTGTGAAAAGCTGACCGACGTCAGTTCAGTTTTACGGATAAGGCCGGAGTGAGGACAGAAAGCTGCAAACATGCCGGCTGTGTCGAAAGGAGATGGAATGCGCGGATTAGCTGTTTTCATTTCGGACATCAGAAATTGTAAGTGCCATTTTTTTCCGCTGGACTTGTTCATTTGTGTAACGTTAATTTGACGCCATTAGCATTTGACATTACTGGAGTTGTTGCTTGCTGTACCCTTTACGTGCTGTAGTGAAATGACGTGGGGGCACCAAAGCATACAGCGGTGATCGCCTCCTTCACTAGCCGCTAGTTACTTAGTAATGTCACAATTAATACTCAGATGCTGCCTGACAGTAACATGAGCGTTTTATTAGTATCAGTGATCTGCTGTGCTTGTATGCAGAAGACGAGGCCCTTTGTTTTTGAGTGTTGGCTGTCACTTGGGTCAAACGGAGAGCAGAAACATCTGGGCAGGGTTAGAAATCCAGATGTCTAAACTGATGTAGGTTTATTTTAAAGTTGACAGCGGCCTTCATGTCATTATTTTAAGATGAAAGCACGAAGGTCCTCACAGCTCCGTAACTTCGAGCTCGGCCCGCCTGAAAGGAGACTGCAGGCAGCCGGACCTCGACCTGAACCCCCTGCTATATTGCAACTATAAGGCACTGTGCAATAAATGATATCTAACATTAGGTAACATACTAACTTTGCATACATTTTCAGTATTGTAATATTATTTGCACTGTGTTGACCAGATCTGGTTGCTGTAGGTGGAGGATTAGAACATGCAGTACACTAAATGATAGATATCATAGAATAGCATAATGCTTTCAGGAAGTTCAGGTTTTTCAGTAGTGGGTAGCTTGTTCCCAGTTTGGAGTCCAGCACAGAAGTAGTGCTGTGGACGGGGTCATCAGAAAAACACGAAAAAAGGTCCACCTGAAACAAATCAATACATTTCTATTAAAGTGTCCGTTATTGTGAGCAATTTCTCACCGCTTTACTTTGTCATCAGACAGCTGTCTCCCATCATCTGTATAACTCATCATTTCTGTAGGCTCCTACAGTGTGGTTACGTTTCGTGCTCCTCTCCTCTTCCTGATGTGAATGATAGAAATGTAAGCTCTATGTCTTCTATTGTATAGAGTTATTTATAGTTATTATAATTGAATGTGGGAAAGTTGAAGATTCAAACTGCTGGCAGATTTAAGTAGAAGTACACCTGGATCTATACATAAGTATGTCTAGTTGGAATTGGAAAAGGGTTCCCTGTAAAAATACTGAGGTTCTGTGCATGATGTCATCTTTCCTTTTCCAAATAAAAACTAAATAAAAATAGTGTTATTATAGTTCTAATTAATAATGGTTACTATGGAAGTAATGTGATTAAATAAATAAGAAGTAATCTTAATGGAACTAAATAAGCAAAACATTATGACGCTAATAAGAATAAGTGAGAAAATAAGTGTTCTTAAGCAGTGTCCTCGTTTAGGATCCTCGTGGTCTGAGGGCCCGGTGTATCTGGAAACTTCTTCCTGATGGTAGCAGAGAGAAAAAGGCTGTTATCCAGGTGGTCAGGATCCTTAAAGGTTCTCCTAGTCTTATTTTGCAGCGTCTGATGTAGATGTCTTTATGCAGAGGAGAGCACCACCTATTGTACATTCAGCTGCATGAAGCAGTCGTTGCGGGGCCTTGTGGTCTTGTTCGGTGCTGTTTCAGTACCAGACGGTGATGTTCCCTGTCAGCATACGCTCAGTGCTGCACGAGTATAAATTCCTCAGTATTTGAGGGGATATCTGGAATTTCCTCAAACATCAGATGCTCTGCCTGCTTTTCTCACCACAGAGTCAGTGTGCAGCACAAAGGTCAGACCCTTGGTGATGTGGACACCAAGGGACTTGAAGCTGTCCACTCTGTCTTCCGAGGACCTGCCGATTCTCAGGGATATTAAGGATTTCATTCCTCCCCTGCTTCTTCCCCAAATCCAATCTTTTCATTGTTTACGGTGATCAGGCCCACCACAGCTGAGAACCTGAAGTCAAAAGTGGCTACACAGTGTGCGTGTGTGTGTGTACAGGGAGTACTGACACAACCCTGGGCTGCTCTGATGTTAAGGATGAGGGCGTGTAATCAAACCAATCAAAGGCTTGGTTAAAAAAAACATTGAATGAATGACCTGACCTGTTTGAGTTTGTATTTACTGGAACATTGGAGAAATCCGACACAAAGGGCCTGGCTAGTCTCAATTCAATGTAATCATTTTCATGATATTTATGAAATAGATGTCTTAAAAATCTATTGAGGGGAAAAAAAACCTAAGTGCTTTAAATACCTGACAAACACAACACTGTTAAATGATACGGCAAAATGTCTGAGAGTTGACAAATGTGTTGGACGGACAGAAAGAGAGACAGAGAGCATTGTAACATCACAACTATAACAACAGTAAATTTGTCTAATAATGATAATAATAATATCAATAATATTATTAAGCAGTACCACAGCAGCAGGCACAACCATGATCCATGAAAACCTGCAAGAAAAATGAGTAATGGAACATGAATGTGACTATAGACAGATACACTGCAAGCTAGCACATCAACCTGATGTCACTTATCTGCTGACATCAGACTCAGAGGAGAGAACAAGTTTGCCTGATTGATGTTCCTGCAGTTTGTTGTCATGGTGACTAGACGCTTCATTCTCTGATCAAAGTTGGAAACAGACATCTGCTTTGACATTTGGGGAGGCGGGGCAAAAGAATCCTACAGACTGTATGGTCCTTGTTAATATGCAGTCATATTGAGCCTGATGTATCCATTTATGTGCTAGGCTCTAAAGAGCAGTTGATACGTAGAAGTTGTTGGGTAAACGCAGGTGACTGTAAGCACTTTAAATACAAGTTAGTGTTGTAATCATCCATTGTGTATAGCTGAAGACTGGACATGATAACACTGAGGCAATCGTGCCCCTGAGTTAATACATTTATATGAATATTAATCAGCTCCACTCCATTTGATCTGCAGCCACACAAATCTGAACTGAAGTCACTTGCACTTTTTTACATATTAGAATACACTCATTGAATCTGAAGCTGTAAAGAAACGTGGCTTTTGTGACACTGCTGTGGAGCTACGATAAAACAATTAGACAAATATGCAAAATATCTATCATAGAGGGTCTCACCCTGAGCAACTGGTTTCCAGAGAGCTGATGTTTAACTGAAAAATATGAAGTCATTCTATAGTCAGGTCCATCATGTCCATATTTTAAATTCTGGCATTGTAACACTTCCTTTCTTATCAGGTAAGAGCAAGGAAGCAGAGATCAAGCGGATCAATAAAGAGCTGGCCAACATTCGCTCCAAGTTTAAAGGCGACAAGGCTCTGGATGGCTACAGCAAGAAAAAGTATGTCTGCAAGCTGCTCTTCATCTTCCTCCTCGGCCATGACATTGACTTTGGACACATGGAGGCAGTCAACCTGCTGAGCTCCAACAAGTACACAGAGAAACAGATCGTAAGTCTTCCACTGCTTGTGTGTGTGTGTGTGTGTGTGTGTGTGTGTGTGTGTGTGTGTGTTTGAGTGTTTGATTTGACTATACTTGAAACTGAATTTTCCAACATGACTGAGAGGCCAGTTTAGGATTATTTTATTTGAATCTATATTTTCATTTCTCATGGCCCTGCTGTGTTTTTTCCTTTTTAACTTTTTTTTTTTGCTCATTAGAAACTAATAGTTGATTGCACGGTGTAATAGCTGTAGAATAATGATACCATCTGCGGTTAGATTGCCTCACATTCACTATGCGAATCTGTCTGCCAGTGGCACAATATTTCCTTGTAAGACTGAAGACTTACAGGACTGTACCAGGCTAATACATAAACAACATATATTGACGAAATGAATGAACAAATTCAGGTTTTATTCCCTAATGTTTTCTTCTAACGTTAACGTTACTACACCTTCCACCCTGACACCAACCCTGCTATACTTACTTGTTTGGAACATTTCTTAACTTTACAATAGATTTTGTCTGTTTCCAAATTTAGTATAAAAAAACTTTGACAACTTCAGTGAGCATGCTTCTTTCTTTTCTCTTATTTTCAAAGTGGAGTTAAGCTCTGAGGAAAATGGAAAGCTTACAACCAACATGTCAGATGTTTTACCTGTAAGACTGATATTGTAATGCTGTTGTTCATAAAGTGTGATGGGAAAACATTGGATCTCCACACAGTCAGAGAAATAAGTAGAGCCAACAGTGTCTGTCATGGTTGTACCAGTGTTTGGTTCAAAAGGAGTTTAGCCGACTTTGCTAACATTCAGGGAGCATTAGAGCAGAGACAAGTTGCACTGCTGCGTCACGTTTCCATCATGGACAGTTTTGTAGTGTGGTAATGTTGAAAATGAACAGCCTGCCATGCTGTGAATCAATGTGACTGAATCATTTCAGTCAGTACTCAAAGAGAATTGAACAATGTCAAACACTACTCCTGCTCTATTGAAGCACACCACAGTCAAAGTTTGACTGTCTGTCTTTGTTGGCAGAACTAAAGATCAATGACCTGTGTGTCACCATCCACATGCTGGCCACAATCACATACCTGCTGGATATCAGCTAGTAGACAGTATTGTTTTATACTGACACATGAGGATACAATGTGACACATTGGCCACAGTGACTCTGTCCATTTTGCATGGTGAAAGTTTAATGCTCTGAATGTTAAAGCGGAACAAATTCCTCAGCCTCTGCGACTATTTCCTGATTCTGTACGGTGAGCCGTTTTTCAGGAAAAGTAAATGTTGAGTAAGCAGAAAAATGTTGAGTCAGGATCTCCATTTCAAGTGGCAAAACAACAGAACTGCTCATGGGACAAAAATGATGGATTATTTCACATTTACTGTTTTTCTTTCAATAGCTGAATTTAAGGTAGTTCTATCAAAGCTCTGACTTTTTGGATATGTATGATTGTTGTACCAAATTGCAGAACAAAAGCAGTGATTCTGCAGGCTGAACAAATGCTAGTGTTTTTGGCACCACCTACTGGTTGATGTGGAATTAGCTCTAACCTTTGCTTCATCAAGTCAGCATAGGTTCACGATGTTGGGACTGCCGTGATAGGGGCTTGATTTGGTCAATTCTGGAACCTGACTCATTTATGTCAATGACAGTAAACTATAAAACAGCCCTCAATATACTGCAGTCAGTACAGTTCAACAGTCCAGTTACCAGAATGAGTATTTTGAGTCAACAACGCAGTTTCACCAAGAACATCAGAACCTTCATGAAGGTCGGCTTTATTACTAAACTGTTACATTAGACTGCAGACGATTTAGCATGATTGGTGTAAACTGGACACTGGTTCTTTTTATTATCATAAATAATGTGACATGACATACACTATATGTCGTACACTATATGTTTGTCTTTTAATGCCTCCAGTGTTTTTACATTGGTGATCTCTCTTCATGTCTGTCACTCCAGGGCTACCTGTTCATTTCGGTGCTGGTGAACAGCAACAGCGAGTTGATCCGTCTGATCAACAATGCCATCAAGAATGACCTGTCCAGCCGCAACCCCACCTTCATGTGCCTGGCGCTTCACTGTATTGCGAACGTGGGCAGCCGTGAGATGGCTGAGGCCTTTGCCAGCGAGATCCCTCGGATTCTGGTTGCTGGGTGAGTGAGTAAAATGCATAACAATCATCCTCATTTGTCCATTTCTTATGTTCTGCTGTACGGGATGAAGCCAAAAACATGTCAAAACATTTCCACTGCATGACTTCACTTAACTGTTTCTAATGTGAATGTGATTGACCGCAGTGATACGATGGACAGTGTGAAACAGTCAGCTGCCCTGTGTCTGCTGCGCCTCTATAAGACCTCTCCTGACTTGGTGCTGATGGGCGAGTGGACGTCACGTGTGGTGCACCTGCTCAACGACCAACACATGGTGAGAATGTAGTTACATGATGACGCCTTGTTGTGCCTGCATGTAGAGTTTTTCTCTGAGATTCAATGATTTGTATTAAAAAGACTGTTATATATGTATATGAGTGAGATTATGAATTATCTTGTTGTGTGTGTCTTTGTGTCTTTAGGGTGTGGTGACAGCAGCCATCTCTCTCATCACTTGTCTGAGCCAGAAGAATCCAGATGAATTCAAGACCTGTGTTTCCCTGGCTGTTTCTCGACTCAGCAGGTGTGTGTGTGTGTGTGTGTGTGTGTGTGTGTGTGTGTGTGTGTGTGTGTGTGTGTGTGTGTGTGTGTGTGTGTGTGTGTGTGTGTGTGTGTGTGTGTGTGTGTGTTGTTTTCACTTGCTTCTGATCAGAGAAAACAGCGTTGTCACTTATCAAAGCTGGATGAACAGAGCACTGATGAACCTTGTTAGTGGGGGCATAAAATATGTTTTGATACAAGTACAATTATTTCTAAGCCAAATAGAGACAAAGTCTGCAAAACACTTGAAAGCAGACTCACATGGCTCTGATACTGCAGTTTCATCATTCTTCTTTATTAGCAGAAAGACAATTGTAAGGTTGCTAACATCAGGGGCCACCACAAGTTCAAACATTAAAGGTTCAGTGCAAAGGTCCCACCTAGTAGCCCTGCAAGAAAAGATGAGCACTGTGAAGTGCAACATCTACAAAGTGACACCTGCAACAGTTGCTGCTGATGGGCCGATAGGATGTGAGACGTCTCATGGCAGAACTCCTGACTGTCAAATCAGTCTGTTCATGAGACTGTTCTGTGCTAAATTGTCCAGTGAAATTAAAACATGATGGACATCATCATCAAAATTGTGAATCACATTCGATTTGTGAATCACTGTCTGATCCTGTCATTTGGCAAAAGTGGCCCCCAGGCAAAGCAGGTTCAGTATCCGTGCTGTACTCACTATTCATCTGGTTCAGGTTCGGTTTTGACTCGCCATAAGTCCTAAAAAGAATTGTGTTGGTTCTTCAGATTGTGTCGTCGGCCTCCACTGACCTTCAGGATTACACCTACTACTTTGTCCCAGCACCGTGGCTCTCCTGCAAGCTTCTGCGCCTGCTGCAGTGCTACCCTCCACCAGAAGATGGCGCTGTCAAGGGCCGTCTGGTAGAATGTCTGGAGACCATCCTCAATAAGGCCCAGGAGCCACCCAAGTCCAAGAAGGTGCAGCACTCCAACGCCAAGAATGCTATCCTGTTTGAGGCTATCTCACTTATCATCCACTACGACAGGTGAGCAGCCAAACATGACAACATGATATAATCCATGAACTGAGCAGTCTAACATCTGCAGTGGACATAAATATTTCAATAAGATGTTGTGATGGGCTGATGTAGGCCTAACGGCAGAATGAATTAAAATTTTAGTAAAAAAAAATAAATAAAATATATGGCCATTTAATTGTGGATTGATGTTAATGAAGTGATTATCTCTGTGGTGGGTTATTGTGGGTTTAACACATATGCATATTCACAGTTAGATTATTGCAGGACAGTCTTAAAGGGATAATTTGGACATTTTGAAGTGTGTTTTAAGAAGTACTTATCCATAGTCAGTGTGTTACCTGCAGAGGATGTTGGTCAGCATGCCTTCAGTTTGGAGAAGCAGACAGAAGGACCAGCACAGAAGCAGAGCAAAGCACTGTTGTGGACAGAGTTAGCAACAAAATATGTTTTAGCTACAAGAAAAGAAGAGCCTAAAAAATAAAGATCTGTTTAGGTTGTATTAAGAATGTTGTCACCACTTTCCCTTGCGGTCAGACGGCCCTTTTCTTTGGCACTAACTGTAGAATTTCTGTTTTCCTTCGCATAAGCTGTGTGGTACACTGTATCAGACAACAGAGCACACAGTTGTTTGGGCGACAAAGTTGTGAGATCAGGAAACTTCATGTTTCAAAAGATGGTGTGGGCTCCGGGCTGTGTGATCCAAACAGCTGATCTGCAGTGCAGTTGGGCTAATGTGTAGAAATAGAAGTTCTGCAGATACTGACTACCAGGCTATTCTAGAAGTAAGCTTTGCTTTCTGTTCTGCAGTGAGCCAAACCTGCTGGTGCGAGCCTGTAACCAGCTGGGCCAGTTCCTGCAGCACAGAGAGACTAACCTGCGCTACCTGGCTCTGGAGAGTATGTGTACTCTGGCCAGCTCTGAGTTTTCCCATGAAGCCGTCAAGACCCACATCGAGACCGTCATCAACGCCCTGAAGGTGGTACCTCACACTTTGAACTAACGACAGTCACTCAGCAAACATTAGGCTTAAGCAGTGTTTTGATTGTTTCAGTTGTTCAGTGAATGAAATGTGACATACTTGTACCAGTCTTCAGAATCCTCTCTGAACATCTCTACTTCATAACTACACACTTTACATTGAAAAGGTTCCAGGATAAGAGCCTTTTCACACACAATAAGAGTGCTCAGCTATCTGCTTGAACTTTGGCCTCTGTGCTGTGTGCCCCACTTTACTCTGTACATTGAAAAGCTGTTGTGGTGCAGCACAAACCATTGCAAGTGGTGCTGTTGTCATGTTGTGTCTAAAAGGGCCCAAACTGGTCAGTAGCACATTACAATCTTCACATAGTTCTGCACTTTGCTACTGTTTGTCTTTCTGTGTCTCTGCAGACTGAGAGGGATGTGAGTGTTCGTCAGAGGGCAGCGGATCTGCTGTATGCCATGTGTGATCGCAGCAATGCCAAGCAGATCGTAGCCGAGATGCTCAGCTACCTTGAGACAGCAGACTACTCCATCAGAGAGGAGATGGTGGGTGTGCCAAGAAAGATTTGGAGCCATGCTATATTCTTTTTTTTTCACAATATGTGACTAGATTCCTTTCCTCCTTTCTGTCAAGTGAGAACTGGTAAAGATGGCTTGTTTCCATCAGCTCCATATTGCATTAATACTAACAAACAATTGACCTAACTTAAAGTTCTAAATGGCAGCAGTGTCCTAAATAAATCCAATCAGATTTCTTTCAGATAATTTTTCAATGCGTACATACCAACTGATGTCTTCTTCTTTCAGGTGCTGAAAGTGGCCATACTTGCAGAGAAGTATGCTGTTGATTACTCCTGGTACGTGGACACCATTCTCAACCTCATTCGCATTGCTGGTGACTACGTCAGCGAAGAGGTGTGGTATCGTGTCATCCAGATCGTCATCAACCGAGACGATGTGCAGGGCTACGCTGCCAAGACAGTCTTTGAGGTACTACATGAAAACTTCAAATATCAAAGAGGGACACACATTGATTGAGATTGATAGAATGGTTATCAAACCACAATATTAGTACTGACCAAAATGTTGGTAGTGTATTTATGTAGAATGTCAAAAATTGAGTTCAGATTTTTTTTTTTGAATAATATCTTTATTACATTTTCCAACATAAACACAAACAACAAATCTCAAGCTGCTTCTTATATAATCTAGATAGTACAATCCACTCCCCCACATTAATAAGCTGTGGGAGTATAACTGAGGAGACGTGGGAAGTATATGTACATATGCATATATACACATTTACACAAAGACATAAGGAAACTCTCAGTTCCGTTACAGTTGACAGTGATGCAGCAAATGCTGCCATAGTAGTAGTAGTAGTAATAATAATAATAATAATAATAATAATAATAATAATGTCTGTTAAGAAGGAAGAGTAATAAAAAAGAAAAATACTATAATAGCAAATTTGAGAGAAAATGTTTTTAAGAAAAAATAGAAGAATAAAAATAACGAGGACCTGGTTTGAACCTTAACCTGCCATTCTTCTAGAAGTTCATGAATTGGATGTATATGACAGTGTGTGCTGACTGCATTCATTTTTGGTTTTAATAGTTAATTAAGTTACAGTTAGAGCTGGATTCAGCCAAAGAAAATAAATCTGCACATTATGTCTAGGTTAACTATATCAGCCACACTTCACACTTGTATTGTTACCTTACCTAAATCGTTTCTGTCAAGTCCTGACAAGTAAGTATTCACGTTTATTTGACTTCAAATGAGGCTTAACTTTGACAGTTTGTCTTTTCTGTCAATATTACAACCTGAGTCCAAAGCTAAAGTCGAGTCAGAAGTAACACTAAAACACAATAAAAGATGACAACACTTACAGCTGCTCAGTTTAAAGTTGGGTTGGCTCATGGACAGCTGCTAACATTTTGGTCCATCAGTGAGCTCAAATAATTAACCCTCATTAAGAAAGCAGTCCACCAAAACTGAACGTTCTCCACTCAGCTCTTCTGTCCTGACCGTTGTAGTGACGTTGTGCTGGTTCTTTAAGATGGTGTCAATTATTTTGGAGGTTTTGTAAGTTAGGACTGTTATTCTCCATCAGGTTGGGTGAGATCAAAGTTGTTAAAACGGGGGTGAAATCATATGATTATTAAAACAGAACCACGTTTGTTGAGTACATTTAATTAGAATATTGTTTTTATTCAAAGCCTGTCACTCAAAATATATCTCTGGTCCAAAAAGAGCCGATATAGAAGCACGTTTCTCTTTATAAAGCAACACCAGTGATTGACTGACCGATGAGAATTTGGTCAGACAAGTTTACACACCAACTCATCAATCAGCCGACTAGAAGGTGTAAAAAATATCATTTACAATATATTAATATATATTGAGAATGCTTTAGCTGTGTAGTGCTTGTCTCTGTAGTGCAAGGATTGCTGCTTATCGTGGCATGTATTATATAACCCATGGATGATAGCATTCCGGCACCGTGCCGGATCTACAGCGTATCGGCATGACTGCATGCCGCCGTTGACTGCGAAAAAAAAGGAAAGAGTGCGCACCCTTCGGTTCGGCCAGATTTATCTAGACATTTCTCTGAATCCAATAGAAGCGCAGCTTTCATTCTAGGCCTACTAACCAATCAGAAGTAGGGTGGGGCGGGACTTAGGCTAGGTGTTGACACTCAGGCGCCTCACGTGTCGTTGACAAGTCGAAAGTGAGCATCATTAGCCTGCAGGAACAAGCATTGTAGCCTAACCCACAGGATGGACCGCAGGTTGATGAAGCCCGGGGATGACACTAAAGATGTTGAGAAGGGTATCAAAAATAAATGGTGCTGGGCGTGGCCCTTTGGGAGCTGGTGCCAAAAGCTTCGGGAGGCAGGTGCCTGCTTCTGCACGGTGTGTGCAAGGCGTGTCATGTATGGATCTAGTGGGAAAAAAGTGCTGTCTCTGCATTGTCTGAAGAAGTAGGAGGAGATTCAATGTTCCTTTAGTGCTGCTGTAACTGTAAAACACTAAGATGAATTCTTGTCTTCTCCAGGCTTTGCAGGCTCCTGCTTGCCATGAAAACATGGTGAAGGTTGGAGGCTACATTCTGGGAGAATTTGGTAACCTCATTGCTGGTGACCCACGCTCCAGGTATGTTTGCTTTCAGCTGCCAAGGCACTAAGTTGACCGACGAAATGATAAATGGTGACTTTGCTTTCCTGTCATTCAGCCCCCTGGTTCAGTTCAACCTTCTCCACTCCAAGTTCCATCTGTGTTCCGTGCCCACCCGTGCCCTGCTGCTGTCAGCCTACATCAAGTTTATCAACCTATTCCCAGAGACTAAAGCCACCATCCAAGAGGTTCTGCGCTGCGACAGCCAGATCCGCAACTCAGATGTGGAACTGCAGCAGCGTGCTGTCGAGTATCTGAAACTTTCTTCCATCGCGAGCACCGACGTCCTGGTTAGTTTTGATGACGGTGTCAGAAAAAAGTCAACTCAGATCAGGTCCAGTAATTAATGAGAAAAAAAAGACATTTGCAGGGAGCACCGGTTTACATGTAATACACCTCTGTTACACTGTCTCCAAACATGGTCACAGCCACTTAGTCCTATTCTTGCTGTCAGAGGTTGGCAGCTCCTTCTATCCAAACCCACGGCATGATTGTCCTCTCTCTCTCTCAGGCTACTGTCCTGGAGGAGATGCCTCCTTTCCCAGAGAGGGAGTCATCAATCCTGGCTAAGTTGAAGAAGAAGAAGGGGCCTGGTGCTGTTTCTGTGACAGAGCTGGAAGACAACAAGAGAGAGGGTGGCGAGTTGAATGGAGGGGGTGACCGGGGGCCAGACACAGCAGCCATGGCTGCCTCCAACGCTGTAAGCAGACTCTCTTTATTCAAAAAGAAACTGAACTGTTGGGTTGCTTTTAGCTGCCTTCATGCATAGCAACAGGTGTGACAACAGTAATACATATTAGTGGCCCTACTGCAAGTTTCCTTTGTTTTCCAGTCAACCCCATCACCATCAGCAGACCTCCTCGGGATTCGTTCTGCTGCTCCCATTGGTGCTGCTCCAGCCAACGCTGGCAGCCTATTGGTGGATGTGTTTTCTGAGGCAGGGCCTGCCGCACCATCCGCTGCTGTGAATGACGACGGCTTCCTAAGGTGAAAGGTCATCTCTTGATGAGCAGATGTAGAATCAACCAAAAGTCAAAGTCCAGTATGAGTGGCTGCAACAAAGCTTGCTGATACAGAAATCTCTGTATCATGATTCAAGATTACTGAATGTGTCCCCAGGGAAAGTGCATTCAGATACTTTGAACACGGCATCATTTCACACCCGCCTTATGTCCTGACTCTTTTCCTGTATTTAATTTGAAGTCGTGTAGTGTCTACCTGAGGGGAGCTGTTCATTGTCTGATACAGGACATGAAGGGATCACTCCAGGCAAACAGAGCCTCTCATACTGGACTGGGCAAAATTGTTGTTGGATCTTAATGGGAAAATCCCTTGAATTGGACACCATGTACTGGTGTTTTCCATGTTAAACTTTTTATTGTGAATAGTTGTGGTGTTTGTAATGTGTTTGTGCTGTTAGACTACTGTGCAAACTAGCTGTAATGTGTCTGTGCTGGCTCTGTCATTCTTTGCTCTATCTTTGTCTTATTTGGACCTGTCAACCTGGAGACATTGGTAGTCAGATATAGGGCTGTGAGGTTAACCACAATAATGAAATACTGTGATATTGACAAGCCAGCCCCAGGGGATGGCAAGCAGCTGCCACAACTGCATGTGACGTCACATCAGGTTCGGTCTGTGAACATTTTCAGACAGAAAAGCGGCTCAGTGCAGCTAGACACTGGAAACTCCACATAGCAGAAGCTCTGTCTAAAATGAAAGAGAGTTCTCCCTCTGCTGCTCAATATGCTCCAATTCACAATCAGAATTTTGCATCAGCAGCAGCATTACAATACTGCAAAGGAGAAAGTGTGATAATGCCTGTTCTCAGCTGTCCTCTTGGTCACAACTCATGAAGCCTAATGATACTCTGTTCCGTTGTTTTGCTGCAATCAAAGATTTTGCTCTTTTATAACCAGCATGATGTCATCGGGAAGGAGGTGGTAGGGACTAACTTCAGGGAACAAGAATTCAAACAAACAGTGGTGTGTATCATACTGGTCGTCTCGTGTTCGGAAAAGCCTAAAAGAGGAAATTAAAAACAGCAGCAACCTTTCCTCTGTTTTTACAGACAGTTGTGTGACGTAGAGCGATCTGTGCTCCTATTGGTCAGCGTCACAGAGCAAGTCATTTGTAATACTAGACAAGCTAAGACTGTAAAACATGACTGTAGTCATCGTGACATCACACATACAGTGTGCGTTTTTGTCCACTATTACACACTAGACGGGGGGTAAATGAATCATTTGTCATGCAGAACACTCATTTTAGTTTGGGATGCCCTGTGTGTTTACGGGGCGGGCTGTTCATGAAGCTGAAGCCAGTATAACGCTGTGTGTTATAGCAGGGAAAGAAAAAGCAGTGAGCAGTGTGTGAGCTTTAAAGCAGAACACGTTGTAGACTCGTCTTCGGTCTTCATGGTTGGCAGGTCTGCTGATCTTGTCTGTTCTTTTTATCTTGCTGTGTATGTGACTGTCTTTCGTCTTTTTCTCTCCTTCCCTTCTCTCCATTTCCCTGTGTGTGTGTGTGTGTGTGTGTGTGTGTGTGGGTGTGGGTGTGGGTGTGTGTGTGTGTGTGTGGGTGTGGGTGTGTGTGGGTGTGGGTGTGGGTGTGGGCGTGTGTGGGCGGGTGGGGTGTGTGTGCACGTGTGTGCGCGTGTGTGTGCGTGTGTGTGTGTGTGTGTGTGCGTGTGTGTTTTGATTTGAATGTGTGTCTGTCTCCTGTCCTCTACCGTGATTGGACATTGACAGAGATCTGGAACAGCCCACAGAGACCTCTGATTCCCTATTGGTGGAGGGTTCTGGTGACTCGGAGTAAGGGCCCAGTAGTAAACTACAGAATCTGCTAGAAAAATACATCTATGCCAGCTCCACATAGTTTTTCAAGAATGCAGGCCTTTTGTCTTGAATGTCATCAGTAATAGACACTACACTGAGCGCTTTTAAATAAAATGTAAATTATTATTATTATTATTAGTAGTAGTATTATTACACTGAGTGGCTGGCTTGATGCATGTGAGCCATTTAGGTTTACATAAAAGCAGCTGACTTGTTCTGTACATGTTAATACCTCTTAATACACAGTCAGCTCTTGTGCCTTCCATTACCACCACATGAACTGAATGCAGTGGAATATGGCAGAGCTGCCACCAAACTCTCACTGCAAGCAGGAGAATAGACTGGCAGAGCCATGAAAAAAAACAACTTTTCAGAACTGAAACAAATCACCTGCTAAAGTAAATTTAAGTTATTGTGTCTTTGCATCCACTGCTGTGATGGAAATATTAGCACATCAAAATAAACAGCTGAAGGCACTTATTTTCCAGTTACACCATTTAACCATTGTAGAAGAGGGCACAATAATTAAAAGAGGTCCAGTTATAGCTCAAATGCTAAAAAACAATGCTATTTCTTTTATAATGTAATCATTTTAAAAAAGTTTTTTTACCATGGCCAAACTACTTCAGTTAATGTTTCTACATTTGAAGTGCAAATTGAAAATGCAGGTGAAACATAGATGGAAACACACTTTCTGATGAGTAACTATACATTACGTATAGTTTAATTGTGTATGGAACACGAAGCTGAAAAATTCCAACCCAAAAGAATGCGCACATACACACATTATTTTGGCACCAAAATGTTCATGGCATCAAGCTTTGTGTAAACTACATACAGTATGTGCGTCTTAACATGTGAACAGTGTCAGCAGTAGAGTGCAGTCTGTACGCATTTGGACAGTGAATCATTGTAGTTGTTTTGACTCGACTCAAGCAGAATTTGGCAGAATTTTCATGAAGCACTCACTGAGGTCAAAGTGCTGCTTGCTGTATGTAAACTGTTGCATTGTGACCTGTTTTGTATGTTGATGCAAAAGAGAGCAGTAGGACAATGATGTGAATCAAAGCTGCACTTTCCCCTCATGGGGATACGTTCATATATTATTCCCTGTGCTTGAGTACAGAACAACAACAATAGAAATTGTCCAAATCCGTACTGAGTGCACTGGATGCATATTTGTTACACAGTGTAAGTACCAGCAGACACCACCTCACTGTGTAATGGTATCATTTTGTATAAACTGCTTTTACTAACCTCTGCATTTTATCTTTTTATCCTTCTTTCTTCTCATCTTTCTCTTAACCGACCTTAATCACACTTGCTGTGTTGAATGGATGTCACATCTCTGCTTCATCCATTCATTCCTCATTTGTCCTGTTGCCTGTCTGTATCCATCTCTCTGTCCTGTGGGCTCTTCATCCCTTTGCTGTCCTGTGGTCTCTCAGCTCTGCTCCTCCCTCTGAGGATCCTGCTCCTCCTCTGTCTGAGGCAGACGAACTTCTCAACAAGTAAGCTCTTTCTCTGTGTGTAAGCTTTGTCATGTGTCAAGAAACCACTTACTGTACATGCAGTAAACTGGGACTAAACTCCATTTACTGGTTTGAGTTTTGGTCAGGTGCAGGCATCTGACCAAAATAGTGCTGTAATAACATCTGGAAATGATCCAGTCCTGATGCTGCAAAAGAAGTAAAGTCTAACGTTCCTCTATAAAGTACAGACTTCAGAAGGGATTCTTTTCATTCTGTTGCATTGGATGACTGTTTTTACCGTAGGTTTGTCTCTCCTGTCTATGTCTCTGAAGTTTGGACTCTTGTCGACTCAGCTGAGAAACAGGGCGTCATGACATCACAGCTCTTATTGTGACTAATCCATCAGAGCTGAGGACAGAAACAAAGCTGCAGGCTCATTGTGTCTCCGTTCTCACAGTGATTAATATCTCACATATCATTGAGTTCATCTTTTATTCACAGTGTCTTTTTCTTTGTTTTGACCAATAGTTCACAATATTTATTGGATCTTTAACGAAGGCCATGAGGAATTAGATAGTTGAGTTACTCATTCTCCCCCAGCATTGTCTCAGTAAGAGAGAAATGCGTCCAGATAGTTCAGAATTGTGTTCACTGAATTAGTTCTCAAGAACCGGAATGAATGCAGAGAGGGTGATCTCTCTCTCTCTCTTTTTAAGGAAAGCAGAGCGCACTGTGAAGCTAAATGACATTAACGATAATCAAAATTCACTCCAGTCATTGTTGTGTAAATCGTTGTGTAGGTCTACACGTGAAAATAAAGTGCACAGGATGAATAAGTTAGTGATATGAATACCAACATGATATAATCCTTGATGCAATACTATCATCTGATTGGTGCCTGACAGATCAGTGCACCCATAGTAATAACATGACTGGGTCACATTTGTTGTGACACTGTGTCGAGTGTCTCCATGTACCAAATGTCACATTTTTGATAGTTGCTGCCCCTCTGATTCATTTTCAACAGTACCTAGTGACAGTTTAGTTAAAGGTGTTGACTAACCCTTTAAATGCCTTCATGTTACAGGTTTGTGTGCAAGAATAATGGAGTTCTGTTTGAGAATCAACTACTACAGATCGGCATCAAGTCAGAGTATCGCCAGAATCTGGGTGAGTTGTCTTCACAGATCATACAGAGTGGCACCCTCAAGACTGTATGACAAGCAGCATGATGAGCGCTCTTTGTTGTATTCATGTTGTCAACACTCCAAGGTTTGTTGCCAGGTGGATTGCTCTGACATATTTGATACTTTGACTATGAACTCTGAATACTCCATAAACTGCAGATGTTAATAAAACAGAATGACCTGTTAACAACAGTCTCTCTCTATCTCAGGGAGAATGTACTTATTCTACGGTAACAAGACATCAGTGCAGTTTGCCAGCTTCACCACCACAGTCAGCTGTCCTGGGGAGCTCCAGTCTCACATATCCTTTCTGTGCAATCATGTTTCAGTGTGTTTGAAACCACCAAAGCTTCAAATTGGCTCACCATTTCAAAGTTATATCTCTGGATTCAAAGTAGACTTGGCCAATATTAGCTCTTTTAAGATATATCACTATGAGTATATATGTCAGCTGATGAATGAAAAAATATCAAAGATATGTGTGAAATCGGTGTCACCATGCTGCAGCTCAGAAAACTTACACTGACTCTGCAAGACAGCGTGATCTCTGTGTTGGAGGTGTTTGGAAGTCGGTCTGCGTGATGCTTGATGGTCCTTAACAGCCGGCCACAGCTCAATGTTCAGACCAAACCAGTGGAACCACTGGTAGAGGGTGGAGCTCAGATCCAACAGGTCCTCAACATTGAGTGTCTGACTGACTTCTCTGATGCCCCACTGCTCAACATCAAGTTCAGGTGAGCTCATAGAACCAACCCAAACTGGAATGGTGACCAGCAGCACCTCCACACCATCACACCTCCTCCATGCTTCACAGAGAGAACCACACGTGTAGCTACCATCCATTCAACTTCTTTTAGTCTCACAAAGACACGACGTCTGAACCAAAAACCTCAAATTTGACGGTCAGATTTCCTCTGGTCTAATGTCCATTCATGTGTTTGTTGGTCCAAGCAGTTCTCGTCTTCTTCTTGGTCTCCCTCAGTCGTGGTTTCTTTGCAGTAATTTGACTATAAAGCTCTGATTCACACAGTCTCCTCTGAAGAGTTGATGCTGTCATGCGTCTGCTACTTGAACTCTGTGAAGGATTCATGTACTTTGCTGCTGCCGTCTGAAATGATAAATTCAAGTTGTCACAGTGGCAACCTCATAACTACAGTGAGAGAAACAATACAGAAGCTGATTTTAGTATCCGAAGCAACTCTACATGTGCAGCAACGTGTGTGTTCCTCAGATATGGTGGAGCGCTGCAGAACCTGACCCTCAAGTTGCCTGTCACCATCAACAAGTTCTTCCAGCCAACTGAGATGACCTCACATGACTTCTTCCAGCGCTGGAAACAGCTTAGCCAGTAAGTGTGTGCGCGTGCGCGCGCGTGTGCGTGCGTGCGTGCGCGTGTGTGTGCGTGCGTGCGCGCGCGTGTGTGTGTGTGTGTGTGTGTGTGTGTGTGTGTGTGTGTGTGTGTGTGTGTGTGTGTGCGCGTGTGTGTATGCATTTAGATTCCCTTCTAAAGCTAAAGTCTACTGTGTGAACTCTTTTCAGGCCTCAGCAAGAAGCCCAAAAGATATTTAAGGCCAACCACAGCATGGACACTGAAGTACTTAAGGCTAAGGTACATCTACATCTACAAGCTGATTCTACTGTCATCATCACTGATCTCCACATCCATAATAAAAGCTGTACTGTACCTAACACTAAAGCACTCAGGCTTTGTTTGTAATTCTGTTACTGATGTTCCATGTTCATATCTGTCTTTGTGTTTGTTCAGTCAGCCAAAGAAAAAAGATGTCCTGTCCAAACAGTTCTGACTGTGTTGCCTTTTCATTTACAGTTGAAAGTAAACTAACACAAAGTTGAATTGGTTTGGCAGTGTGTGCTAATCCATATTGTGTGGTGATGTGTTTGTCTGTAGCTACTGGGACTAGGAACGGCCCTGCTGGACAACGTCGATCCAAACCCAGAGAACTATGTATGTGCTGGAGTGATCCAGACCAAGGGCCAGCAGGTTGGCTGTCTGCTAAGACTGGAACCAAATGCCCAGGCTCAGGTACGACACACACACTCAGGGAAAAGTCGCTCAATGTTTGGAATAACTAAATCATTCTGACTTAGTAAATACTAGAGATATAAATCAATGTTGACCAGTTTTGGTGCCTCATTTTATTGTTAGCAGGAGCAATGTACAATTTCTGAAAACTGCTTGTCCTAACTGTGTGTCTGTGTGTGTCTGTGTGTGTGTGTGTGTCTGTGTGTGTCTGTGTGTGTGTGTGTGTCTGTGTGTGTCTGTGTGTCTCTGTGTGTCTGTGTGTGTCTCTGTGTGTCTGTGTGTGTCTGTGTGTCTGTGTGTGTCTGTGTGTCTCTGTGTGTGTCTGTGTGTCTGTGTGTCTCTGTGTGTGTCTGTGTGTGTCTCTGTGTGTGTCTGTGTGTGTCTGTGTGTCTCTGTGTGTGTCTGTGTGTGTCTCTGTGTGTCTGTGTGTCTCTGTGTGTGTCTGTGTGTGTCTCTGTGTGTCTGTGTGTGTCTGTGTGCAGATGTACCGTCTGACTCTGCGCTGCAGCAAGGACTCTGTGTCCAGGCGTCTCTGCGAGCTGCTGGCCGAACAGTTCTAGAGTCCAGACCTCTACCATGACCAGTACTCCCACCATCCCCACCAGCGACCTCTCCCTTGAGCCCTCCTGCCACACCTTTCCTCCTCCCTCCAACAAAGAATCTTTGAGTAAAAAAAAGTTGTAACCTACATAAGGGAAAAAGCAGCCACTGCTAGCAGCAGCGGCATTATTATTGTCATTATTCTTGTCCCAGATTCTGATTCCAGTTCATCTTCTTCTTGTTTATTAACATGATGCTACATTCTTGATTTTGTTGGTGTTTACCTGTGTAGCTGGTGTGTGTGTGTGTGTGTGTGTGTGTGCGTGAGTGAGTGTGTCCCATGGTTGTACTGGGGTCCCATTCTGCTCCATCCTTACTGCTGTGTGTGTGTGTGTGTGTGTGTGTGTGTGTGTGTGTGTGTGTGTGTGTGGATGTGTGTGTGGATGTGTGTGTGGATGTGTGCGATTTTATTTGATTGATTTTATTTGAATTGCTAGAACATTCCTTGAAGTCAACTTGGTAAAGCTGTTGATCGCACACATGCAGTCACCCCCGCCCTGCACATTTACACACACTTTCTCTCTCTTTCACACACACACACACACACACACACACACACACACACAGCGGTTCTGGTAGGACTGACTGATGAAGTGAGACCTGAGGGTCCAGCACTCTGATCTGTGCTGCTTTTGCCCACTAATTTCTGCAAAGCATTCCAACTGAAAAATGTGCTCACAGCGTTGGATCCTCTTTGAGGCCCTCCAGCATGAGCCCCCCTACTTTATCACCTGATCCCACTCCTGAAGCCCCGAAGTGATTAATTTCAATGAACGAGTACACTTGTTTATGTTCTTGATGTGTATGTAAATATGTGCCAGTGTATTACTTTATTGCTTTCTGAGACATTCCCATCATACTGGTTTAGAAGGCCTGAGATTATCTGACCCGAGCCTCCCAGCAGGAGGATGGCACAGAATGGACACTATGTAGCTGATGGGTACAGGGAGGAGACTCGTGTTAAAACAGTCTTTTGTCGGACAGGAGAAGATGAGAATTCTGCTTTATTATAAGCATTTCCAAACATTTACAAGAGAGAAAACTTTAGTTATGAGGAGTAACAAATATCTGATTAAGTTCCCCACCTCTAATGAAGATCATCACACAGCTGCTTCTCTTAGCTTTTCAATGGTAGGCACCTCCATCTTGGAGGCTGGTGGTGGCTGAGGTTGCAAGCACCAGTGTTTATATAGAGTCCTATTGATTTTCTTTCTGGAGAATTGCACAGTCTAGATGCACCATAATCATGTAAAGGATATACGACAGAGACGATAGATGCTGCTGCAGCTAAATCCAGCACCAACATGTTTGATTTCATTCCATTCCAGGCCAGACACAGATTAGTCTGATGTACATATGCACACATTCATATTCCTGCGCCTACAGCCAAGCATTTATAGAGGAGAGCAATGCCAACACACACGATTGACACACAACCACTACAATATACGTTTGGAGAACACAGATGTCCAACAAGCTGAAAATGTTTCGATCCACAATTTTGTAACTCTTCCCAGGCTTCCTCTTACGCACAAGCACTCATGTCGTGAGAGAGGACAGGATGTATGACACCCAGATGTCCATTACAACTACAGGGACTCTATATGTGTGTGTGAATGTGTGTGTGGCTGTAAGCAGGTAAGAAAAAAAAAGCCTAAAGACATTTCTAATACATGGTCACATTACATTCTGTGACTGCACGGCAATCACAGGACATTGAACTTTGTTGTGGAAAATGTAGTCATTTTGTCATTCTGTGAGTGTGTGTGTATGTGAGTTTGTGTGTGGGTGTGTGTGTGTGTGTCTATGCAGTATCCACTAGCTAATGCAGCCTCATGTATCGGTGTTAAGAACCTGTCCAATACCTGTGTTAGAATTAAGAGTTACTCTGTAATGAAAAAATGTGAAAGTAAAACTATGCCATATATCCAACATGACGCCTCCTGTGGTGTGTCTTTCTTCCTGTGCATTAGGTGGTCAACATGATTGAACTAAACTAAACTTGAGATTCTCCCTCATCACTGAGTAATATAATGAGTATTATTGTCTATAAGCATTAATGGACTATACCTTAGGCTGGAATAACTTCTTGTGCCTTACATTATATCATATAATAACACAAATTATTTTGTAGCTACTGAACAGTGTGTATGATATTTTTCTCTTATGATATCAGTATAATATATGAAAGGGAGCACAGCTTTTCATGCTGTGATCACGGCATCCAGACTAATGGCATGGGTGTGTGTTTTTCTGTGTTGCTTGGTCCCTACACATCTGAAGAGTGTCCATTTCTGTGGGGTTCCTCAAGGTTCTGCATTTAGTCATTTAGCTGACGCTTTTATCCACAGTGACTTACAGGGAGCAGTTTGGGGTTCAGTATCCCAAGTGTCCTTGGGCACGCAAGGATAAGGACATGCAGACCGGAGGAGCCGGGGATTGAACCACCATCATATGATTAGTGGACGACCCGCTCTACCTCCTGAGCCACAGCCACTCCTTTTTTTTATTTGTAAATTCATATATCTGCTTCCCTGGGGTTACATCATCATCAAATTTGAAGGTATCTCTTAATACTGTTATGCTGAAAATATCAAACTCTAAGTCTCTGACAAACTGACTTTTCTGGCTAGATGGCTGTCAACCTTTTGCAGTTAAACAGAGAAGATAAGTCCTTATTGCTAAAGATTGTATAGTTTCAAAGGTTGCTCAATTTATTTGTGTCCCTTACGCTGTAAAGTCTAGTGTTGAAATATTGGAAATTTGTTAAGTCTCTGCACTTTATAAAATAATTTATTCCACTTGAATGGTAAATTTACTGTATAATAATACAGTAAAAAAAAAAAAGTACTAATCTAAATCTAAATACAAGTTAAGGCCCAGGTTTCCATGTTCATCTTTCTCGGTTTAAGACTGGCAAACATGTCAAAGAGTTCATAAATCACACAGGCTTTGCCTTCCAGTGTTGCAGTAGCTATTAACTGTGAGAGTGATCCTGAAAGAGACTCCACACATCAGGATAGAAATGTTTCATCATAGGATAAAAGTTATCACTCGGAACAACTTTGTATTGATTGGTCCAGCATTCAGCCTTGTAGCGTGCTCTTTGTGTACAACATACATGCATTTGTAGAGAATCTGGTGAAGGAGGACTCATCTGACCAGTTTTTTTCACATCTCTGTAGACCAGAGCCTGTGGCCTTTACACTGAACTTTCACATGTGTATTCATGCACTGCAGTCTTACTATCATATCCTCTCTTTATAACTGTCAACGCACTCTTCTTGCTTACAGTCCACACTGACATTAACAGTCACTTTCCATTTTTCCTCACATATCGCACTCATGTGCACTTTCAACCACAATGTCCACCATATTTGCCTGTAAGAACACTACAAGGCCACCAGAATAAATGCTGTTTGACGATGTTTGAATGCTGAGTTGACTGAAAAAGTTTGATACTTAAAATAGTGATCTTATTTTCAGGTTTCAGCTCAGCTGCAGTTTGCTGTACTGAGCTGGAAATAAATTATGGAAACTATCCACACTTACCGGCCTAGATGGGCTTCTTGTTTGTGTCCTACTTTAGCCCACATCCTCTTTGGCCTGTAGTCTGTAGGGACTGCTACTGCTCTGACGTCTTCAGAGCCACTCTCTGGTAACACCTCTAGGCCAACAGTCTGGTTTTCATTGCACAGTGTTTGGTAGTGCAAAACTCAAATGGACATAAAAAACACAGCACTTGCTCAGGTGGTAGAGTGAGTTGTCTAGCAGGATTCTTTCCCTCAGTCCAGTTGAACTGTCCTCAAACAAGATACTAAACCCTAAATTGCTCCAGACGACTGTGCAAATGTGTATGAATGAGCTTAGTATCATTGTGAACGCTTTGGATAGGAAGCACTGTATAACTCCTGATGAGCAGTTGATGATACTGCATGGCAGCCTCTGCCATCAGTGTATGAATGTGTGTCAATGGGTGAATGTGACAAGTGTTGTAAAGTGCTTTGAGTGGTCGGCAGAAGCTTCTCAGCTAATTTCTTCTGTTTTCCTGATTTGATCTCATGAAAGTTTCAAATATTTGCAGGGATTTGGATGAAATAGAGACGAGTTGTGTGTAACTGCATGTCTTGAGGAGCAGCCAGAAGATACAACAAAGATATCTGTACTAGGTGATCAGTGCTTTATTCTATCGGGGTCTCTGCTGTAAAATAAGCCCTTTAATACTTTTTTAAGAAGTGGATGGAAAAGTGAAAAATAGTCCAAATGTCATTGTACATATCTTCCATACCAAAAATGATATGAACAAAAAATGGTAATATGCTAATTCAGGCTACATATTAAAAATGCTCATGGTGGAACTGTTGGTCTCTGTAAATAATATTATAAAGAGTACGGTCTAGACCTGCTCTGTATGAAAAGTGTCATGAGATAACTTTTGTTATGATATTGAATTGAACTGAAATTAATAACTAATATGCAAACTAGGATGACATATCCAAAATGATTTGTTGATATGTCAGACATATTGGAAATGTAATTGTATTGATCCCATCAGTGATATACATATCTAAAATGAATTCATGCTAACTAGGATGACCTATTCTAAATATACATACAAATCAGGGAGCCACTTGTCAATATCTGATATAACAGTTTTATTGTATGCAGTGTTCATCTACAATGGAGAAAATAATAGAAATAAAGAAAATTTGTCAGAATTGAATTTTAGATGTTTTGAATTGTATTTATGATTTCTGCGATTGTTGAACGATTAGGTAAGGGACCTTTCATTAGAACAAGTCCAAACTGACAGAAAGCAGTTGTTGATGTGTACCATGATGTGCTGTGTATTGATGTTCATATATCTATGCATGATGGAAAAGGCCTTCCATGTTGCCACAAACAGCCTGGCTGCTTCTGCTCCATTAAAGCTGATGAGGGGTTCCTTGATACAGCGGAGATGCTTGTGCGCATGTGGAAGTCAGGCAAGGCGCCGATTGGCTGAAGATGACATCATCCAGTCGAGATCTATTGTTGGAAAGAGGATGAGCTCATCGTTTCGACGCCAGTTTGAGAGTGAACGGTGCAGACGGAGGACGCAGCAGCAGAGGACACTTTGACCAGAACGAGTGTGCAAAGCTCGGAGTTAGTGACGGTGGACGAGGACCATCCTGGGGACTTGAAACAGGGACACTTCCAGTGAGTAACATAACATGTCAGATTTGACGTGAGCGTCTGTCTCAGCTGTGAGTGCTGACGGTGGAAAAGTTGCATGAGAGTCGCTTCTGACGGCAGCTGAGTTCTGATAGAGCGGACCGACATTTGGACCGTCGTGAACCGAACCTGTGCTGCGTGTTGTCCTGCAGGTATGGTCTGGTCCCGGGAGAGAGAGGCGGAGCGGCCTCCGCTTTCTGTCATCATCCCGCGGCTCTACCTCGGAGCGGAGAGCGACGTGACGCAGGTAAGATGAGGAGCACAGACAGCCTGTTCACATCCCTAACCCGACTCCTTTCATTCATGCTCCAACATTCCACTAAAGTTATATTATGACTTCTGTTATTACGAATTCTTTTGTCTTACTGATGCATTCATGCATGTAATTCATTATTTATCTCAGTGGAAGGTGGTGAAGTAACAAGTACAATACAGTCCACTGATCTGAAGCGATAGTGTCAGAGCTTACTGAAATATGACTGGCATCATACTGAATACAATGACGTCACTTTACCAACACACAAGTGTGTGTTTGCGTGTGTGTGCGCAGGACCAGCTGGCCTCTCTGGGTATTTCCTACGTGCTGAGTGTGAGCCGCTGCAGCCCCCAGCCCTCCTTTCTGCCCTGCTCCAGATATCTTCGCATCCCTATTGATGACTCCCTGTGGGACGACCTGCTGCCCTGGATCCCACAGGCTCTGCACTTCATCGGTCAGGACTCACTCCCCCTTTTACAAGCACATTTCCTCCAATCTGTAACACACATATCTGTAACACACAGAAACAGCTATTTAAATGATGCTGCTTGTCGCTGACTCTGCAGTTGGACTTACTGTCTCACTGTGCTGTGTGTTCAGATGCAGCCATGTCCTCTGGTGCCTCCGTGTTGGTTCATTGCGCTGCAGGAATTTCTCGCTCCCCGGCTCTGGCCGTCGCCTACATCATGTACAGCCTGGGAATGGACCTGGACCATGCCTACAGGTACGCCACACATTCATACTGCGGCCTGGTTTGAGCCATGTGTTGTGAAACAGAGTTGTGAATGTTCCATTAATAGGTCAGGTTTGAAAACCTACACATAAAGTATAAAGGTAATACAAATACATCTGTCCTGTCTGTGGGTCAAACAGAACAGCACTTCAAGTACTCACAATGTCAATAAGCTTCTGCTCCGAATTATAACTATTACAGTTATATAACTGTATAGATAACTAACTTATTGAAGGATACAAACAGTAACAACAAACATGTTGCTCTAAAAGTTGTTTGGATTGACACATGGGTTCAAATTGCAGGAGGGACAGCAGCTCCCCTTTCTGGGAAAACATGAGCTGTCCCCTCATCATCATTGTAAACATAACTGAATATAAGTGTAATAATGCCTTCTATCCCTCACATGTCTGTCTGTGTGAACGTGATGCAACAAGTGTTTAAAACCACTTTGAGTGTGAAGTGCTATATAAATAGAAGTCAACCTACACGCACGTGTGCATGTGCACAGCACACTGTCCAGGGCCATGCAATGAGGTTGTTTAGAGCAGAGCAGTCGTCCCCTTGGTAAATCCTAAAACACATCATGTGCATGACAGTGAATCACACGGAAACAGGACAGCTCTGTCAGTGTTATTCTTCTCATTCTTCATGCTGTTACATTTTCTGTTCTTCTTTTCACATATCCCTGTTCCGTTGGTTTGTTTGTGTCATGTCAATTCTTATCTCTCATTTTGCACTAATCAAAGAAGAAACAGATAACTGTACTGTCTGACCACTCTGTACTCAGTGTAGAAGGTCAACCAGAGTCTGTATGTGAGCTGTAGAAGACCAGTAGTCTTAACCTGCCTCTTGTCTGTCCCCTCATAAGGTTTGTGAAAGAGCGTCGGCCCTCCATCTCCCCAAACTTCAACTTCCTGGGTCAGCTGCAGCACTTCCAGAGCACTCTGAGCCAGAAGGCCTCTGGTGGGGACCTCCTCATTCAGCAGCTGGATAATCGCCCGCCATCTATTAATGACAGTGTTAACCACACTCACAGCAGTCAGAACATGAATCATCAGGCTGACAGTCTTATCAGTGGCTCAGCGGAGGTCACACAGGCACACAGAGAGGATTCCTACCACACAAAGGATACACTGCAGAGACACTCACCTTCAGAGGGAAGGGGCAACCAGTCAGGGAAACTCCGGACTCTTCATCTCAATCTCAATCAAAACCAGCAGCAACTCCAGGTGCCATGTGAGGTTTCGCCTCCAAGGCTCTGTGAACCAGCAGCAAAGCCCACACAACTACAACTCCCAGTGGGCTCTGCTTCTATACTAGAGAAACGCAAAAACCTGACCCTCTCTTTGACCCCTTTGGGAATCTGCCCTACCTCCCCTACAAGCAGCAGCCAGCAAGCAAGGCGCAGCACAAAGTCCAAAACTGTCCACGATAGGGAGATGAGAGAAAGGCCTGAGGCAAAGACACAGAATAACAGTTGCTTCTACAGGCAGGCAGAGGACACCAACGGGGACCAGAGCCTCCCCCACAGCAAGTGCAGCCGAGCTGAGGTGAAGGAGCAGGGCCTGCTGTCACCGTTCAGCTTCACCCTCAACAAGCTGCTGGACTGGGGAGAGAGGGTGCTGCTGGGAGGGGTGTTTGTCCCCCCTGTAAGGATGGGACAGCCTGCACTGCCGTCCAGGTGCTGAGAGTGCTGGATCGGGGTGCAGGAGCCACTGTCCTTTCTGTTTATATCTGTGCATGTTTGTCAGGAGGAACCAACCCACACGCGTGATACATACACCCGCACGGGAGGTCTAACAGAACTTTTGTCTCCCATTCATTCATTCATTTATTTATTTATTTATTGCAGAGCTGAATATAATGTAATTATACTGAACATAACTGGTCACCTTATCTTGTCATTTGTACAGGTAAGACAGAAACTTTTAGCAGAAATTGTCTTGAGATGCATTTACTGATGATTAAAGACTACATTTCAACCTTTCCTTGTTGCCTTTTTCTCAGCCTTTGATTTAGAGACCTGACAGAAATTAGAGAGCTGTGGACTTGAAATCAAGCGTATTAAGAGATATTAAAGTGGGTAAAGACTTCTCTTTTAGTCATGAAAATCTTCAAACGTCACTGGACAAGGTCCACCCAGACAGAATTAGTGTAATTCAGTTTTCCAGACACACAGATTACCTCAGAGGCCGTGGCTCACTGTGAGTGGTTTATTCTAATTGAAGTAAAAATGTTTTTGTACATATGCACCATAAAGCACCATGTCACCTGACACAATAAGAGCCTCACTGACCCCATTGTTGTGCCTAATTGGAGTTTTAAAAACATAGTGATACTGATATTGTGCATAATATTCCAGCAAAATGAATACTGGACACTGCTGGGTCAGCAAATACATTCAACTCTGTCGGGCATTGCTAAGTGAGGGCTAACAGAACTAGCAGATATGTTGATACTTATATGTGAATGTGTGTTGTGTGTTTTAGCAACGCTGTCCATTGTTACCATATCTCCATTACAGTTTACAGTTAGTAAACTCTCTCTATCTCTCTATCTTTAACTCAACCGGTCGTGGTGGATGACCGTCTACCAATGAACTTGGTTTTTGCCTGTTAAAAGGAAGTTTTTCCTCGCCACCGTCGCCAAGTGCTTGCTCATGGTGGAACTGTTGGTCTCTGTAAATAATATTATAAAGAGTACGGTCTAGACCTGCTCTGTATAAAAAAGTGTCATGAGTTAACTTTTGTTATGATATGGCGCTATATAAATACAATTGAATTGAAGCTTATAGTGTAATGTAATCATATTCTTATTTTTATTATCATCCATAAGAAAACAGAACTTCCATCATAATATCATAAAGGTTAAGTATATGTATATGTGTAAGAATGGCTCCATTCATTGCGCATTAAAATTGACTTCATGAGGCACCGTGCTTGGGGCTCGTTGTGTAATGTTAACAGCAGGTTGTTAGACTCAGGTTTGGAGTGTGTCCACATACAGAGGTGTGGTATGTGTTGCCTCAGGGCGCAGAATTCCAAAGCGTTCCACATTTGGATTACATCTGGATTGGTGCTGCACAGACGATAAAGATAGAAAGAAAAAGTTGTTAAGTTGTATTTACGTTCTTTTTCCAGCTGAAACCAAAACTATCAAACATTGTGACGGAAAATCAGAACTACTTTGTCATACTTGGGAGCTCGTGTTGCTTTTACACTCTGCGCGAGACAGAGGGTTGAAATGATGTCACGGATACTCCAATTGACCAAATAAGGAAATTGACACATGGGAGTGGAATTCGTTCTGGTCACTTTTTTACAGTTTTAAAGAGCACAAAGCTGAAGTGTGTTTCCAGCTCTGTCATATCTTTTCTACTCTTCGTGTCTGTCACCAACACATACTCACACACACGCACGCACACGCACACTGCTGTGAATGTTAGTGTGTCTGAGTTGCTTTCGACTTTCTTGAGCAAAGAGAAAAGAGGAAGCAGTTCCGCCCTCAGAAGCTGCGAGGAGGCCGCGAAAAGAGCAGAAAGACGAAGAAGAAGAAGAAGAAGAAGAAAGTCCTCCGACACTCGCTCTTCTTCTGCCAGCTGCTCTCGGCGGGGGGACGGTGGCACTCCGGCGGGAACAAACGACGTAGTTTTGGTTCGAAGACGTCGCAGAAAATGAGCTTCATGTGAGAAGTTTCAGTTCGGAGCTGCACCGTTCAGAGCGTCCATGCTGCTCTCCTCTGCTAATATTAACGTTAACGGGCGCCTTTACTCGAGTACTCGTTTTGGATTTTGGCTCTAGCTGCTGTGGAACGGCGGGTCTCTGATTCAGGCCCGGGAAAGTTTTTGGTTCGGACGAAACCCAGTTGAAAAGCAGAATGAGTGGAGAGGAGGAAAGATTCAAACTGGTGGTGGTGGGAGGAGGAGGGGTGGGGAAGAGCGCCCTGACCATCCAGTTCATCCAGGTACTCTCTCTACCTGTACTCTGTGTTAGCCTAGCTCCTTCAATGACTTATTATCGTCATATTATACACCATGATACATTGTGACTTTATGATAGTTTAATAAATCTTTCACTTATAGAACAGCATATGAAACATCTAGTAGGTAGTAAGTAGAGTGTGTGCAGATCAGGTGAGTGCTCAGAAAACTGTTGTTCATATGAATGTTTTATCACTCATCATAAATCATTGGTGAGACATTCATCAAGCCTTTAGTGGCCTTTAATCTCTCACATCAGTGTGTTCAGTGTCTCATGTGTTTTTCCATTTCCAGCCTGTACCTGGTGCATGTAGCTCACAGTAACAAAGAGCCAAACATGACTGTTAGCTGCAGTCCTGTTACAGATGTGCAGCCCTCATCAGCCGTGGTTGAAACACTTTGCACCACAGGTCACAGTGTTCACTTGTCATTGATTCACAGTTTAAATTTAAAAATATCTCACAGTTTTCTTTCATGTGTGGCTGTGATTGCCTCAACACAAAGAAACAGAAAGAAGAGGAAACTGAGCAAGGCCAGTCAGAGTCACTACATTTAAAGTGATACGTGAGATTTGGAGTAAAGTGGTAACAGGCACAAACACTGGTATGCCCATTGCCTTTAAGCCTGGTTTGTGCTCACCACATTGTCCTCAGTGCGAAGGTTCACTTGCCAAAAAGGACTTTGAAGCCAATTGGACATAGTGGTCAAACTGTGTAATTACAACATGATCCACACTGGCTTCAAATTCAATTTTCCATTGCACAATCATGACTAAAAAGTGTCTGTAAGATGGTGGATACAGGTTTTGAGAGTCACAGCTCCTGTGAAAAGTAACAATACCACACGGTGTGTCAAATCTGTCACTAACAGCTCTATAGATGTAATGCAGTAGAAAGCACATCGTAAGCCTGTGCAGTAATATAAAGTATGAAATGGAGATACAGAATTGCCACGCTTTGTGTTCTACTATTTATACATTAGTAACAAATGGCCACTCTCTAATAGAGCCAAATATTTCTTGAGTATTGTAAAACAAGTCTGTGTATTTAATAGAAACCGTGCCAACAGCTGTCACTTGTTATTAACACTGAGTGTGTCCCACAGTCCTACTTCGTGTCAGACTACGACCCCACCATTGAAGACTCATACACCAAGATGTGTACTGTAGACGGAAAGGAGACCCGGCTGGACAGTAAGGCTCTGTCACACTGGACATGAATCCATATTTCACACTGTTTGTCAGAGTGATTGCAGGGTGTGTGAGGGCTTTGTTTGAAAGCAAAGGGTGTGTTGCACCGTGATGTGATATGACACAGGCGGCGTGTTTGCTCTCTGGATGTTTCATTCCCTTGTTAGGACTTGTACTTGGCTGGTGTTGCTGCATCGGGCTAAGCTGTGTGTGTTGGGTCACACTGCTGTTTCACCGCACAGTAATATGTGAATCATCAAATGTACACATTGTGTCTGCAGAGCTTCTGTTTGTATGACTCTTCATATGTTCACATGTCTGTTTACAGCACTGATTTGATTTTTCAGTAGTCTTTATATGTCGCCCTTCACAAACATCACTGCACACAAATCATACAGTTTATTGGCTGAGGTAGGGGGAGGTCATTCTCTCTATAACAACATAGATGTGATTTTTTTATACTGAGGGGACTATGCTGCAGAGTGATGTGTACACTGATGTTGCGGTGTGTGGATGGGTGGTGTAAAGGGTGGGACCCGCATATCATGACACTCACTCATGTCTACTCAAAGGCTCTGTCAGAGTCCTCAACAAGAATGTGAGCTTCGTCAGTTTGTGCCTCTCGTGTAGCCTTCAATTTTCTCAAAGTTTTTGGTAAAATCCAGAAGCTTGTCGTTGTTTCATTTTCAAAACGTTCAAAGCCTCTGACTCTATAGATACAAAAATTCTACCTTGTTTTCCAAGTCAGTCCAAATAAAGAAGGTAGCTTGAAATGACATATCTCATTGACCAATTTGTGAGATGAAATCATTTTTCAATATTTTTCTATGTGAATGTTTCTTTCCATTAATATTTCCACATAAGGTCATAATTGTATATTTTTTGTGCTGAGCAGGGTCATTTCTTTCAGACATCTGTCTAGAGATTAGTAAATAAATCAGAGCATGTTTTTATCCACATTGTTAAAGAGTCTTTGAGGGTTCTGGAAATACCTGCAGAGCAGCACTACCTTCTTGTCTTCAGAGATTTATCTTTCAGATAGAGCTGCAACAATTAGTCCACGGACATAAAAATAACTGACATTATTATGGCTATATGACTATTATGACTATTTTGTTAATCAACTAATCATTAAATGAATTTCTCATGTTTTAATCTTATCTTATATTTTCAATAAAACAAAGAGAAAATGGGATGGACATTTCTCATTATTTTCTGACACTTTATAGCTCAAACAATTCACCAATTAATCTAGAAAATAACCCAATTAAATTATCAGTAATAAACATAATTGCTAGTTGCATATGAATACAGAATTTTGACCAGTCACGTCTGATCAGGTTTTGGCTGCATGCAGGTAAACAGTCCATGTGGAGCTGAATAAGAGCTGAAGCAGAATCACCAATGACGATTTAGCTTTTTATCAGCTTTTTTAAAGTTTGTATTCACATGCAGATTACTGCATCAATTTTTTGCTGGTCATGGCCCGCAGGCTGAATCGTTTCCCCCCTACTGTCAGAAAATCTGATGCTCTGCTCTGTGACTCAAGCCTGATAATAAAACACGAGAGGCATAAAGGGACTGCTGTGCTCACAACTTAAAGGTCCAGTGTGTCAGATTTACAGAATATGACAGAAATAAAATCATATTCATGTTTTCATCAGTGTATGATCATCTGAAAATAAGAATCTCTAGAAGGAGCCTTTTATATCTACAGATGCAGTGGGACCTCTTCCACATGTAGTCCACCATGTAGCTCTAGAAAGGGCTTTTTGTGACCACCGTAGTTTCTTCCTGCTTGTAACAGGACAGGGTTGCAGACTGACACCACTGTTCTCTTCCTACTGATACTTTAAGACGCTCTTAGAAATGATTTTAGATGAAGCAGTGTGCCCCACCCACATATAAAAGACATGTAACTTATTGGAACATGGTGTCCATCCATCCATTGGATGTTCAACATCCTCTTCACTAATCCTCATTTGATCTTTGTTGAACTGGTTTTGAATCATTTACATTACATTTAGTCATTTAGCAGACGCTTTTATCCAAAGTGACTTACAGAGAAGGAAACAAGGTACAGTGTGACTAGGACATGTTAGTGCAGCAGTAAGTACTGTGACAATCCTTAAAGAGGTAGATTTATCATGTCCAGATGTTGGTAGTGTTGCAGAGGAGGTCCTCTCTGAAGAGCTGGAGGTCTTCAGGAGTTTCTTAAAGGTAGAGAGGGACGCCCCTGATCTGGTAGGAACTGGTAGTGCGTTCCACCAACAGGAAACAACAGACGAGAAAAGTCTGGATTGCCTTGAGTGAACGGGTGGCAGAGCCAGGCGTCGTTCATAGGAGGAACGCAACAGACGTGAGATAACATATGACTGTACAAAGGTGTAAGTACCGGAGATAACTTTGTAGTCAGCATTAGTGATTTGAATTTAGTGCGGGCTGCTACAGGTAGCCAGTGGAGCGCGATGAGCAATCACTGCCACCTCAAACCCTGTCAATGCTTCAACATATTATTACCACCCATCAACTAACTCCTCCTAAGCTTTTACTAAACACAGCCTTCTTTCATGCCTAAATATGTTTAAATATGTACCTGACCTCAGTTACCTGTTACACATCCTGTCTAGTGAAGGTTGGTCATGACAGGCTATTTGAATACTGTGTGTGTGTGTGTGTGTGTGTGTGTGTGTGTGTGTGTGTGTGTGTGTGTGTGTGTGTGTGTGTGTGTGTGTGCTTTTCAGTCTTGGATACAGCAGGTCAGGAGGAGTTTGGGGCGATGAGGGAGCAGTACATGCGTTCAGGAGAAGGCTTCTTACTGGTGTTTGCACTCAACGACCGGGGCAGGTAATGGAAAGTGTGTGTGTGCGTGTTTGTCAAATGGACCCTGTGCCTGACCCCTCCAAAGCTTTGTGGTTCATAAGTTCAAATAAAAAAGCACGAATATTCATATATGGCACATTTTTGGTTAAAGCTGTTGGCAAATTTACAAACCCGACAAATAAAAAAATGGATTAATGTGCCTTACATAAACTTTTTATGTAAGGCACATTAATCAAATAAGTGTTTAGGATTTCGTATGGATCTGTTAGCACTGTCACTGTCAATGTTCTCCCCATGTCTGTGTGGGTTCTCTCCGGGTACTCTGGCTTCCTCCCACAGTCCAAAGACATGAACCTTAACAGGTTAATTGGTGACTCTAAATTGTCTGTAGGTGTGAATGTGAATATAAAGTGTGTTTCTGGGCGTCAGCCCTGTGATGAACTGCTGACATGTCCTCTCGGCCGATGTCGGCTGGGATCAGCTCCAGCCCCCTGTGACCGTGACAAGGGGAAGCAGTTACAGGAAATGGATGTATATCTTGATTTTTCTTCCTGCTCTTATCTTATCAAAATGTTTGTGAGGTGTGTATGATGTTTGTTTGTCTGTATGCAGACCGTTTACATGTTTTGGCTTTGTGTTCATTAAAAAAGAAATATTTGATATTTGAGTTTACAGTCAGGTTTCTCACAGTGTAATCACTCTGCATATGTAAACAGAGCCAGAGCAAACCAACTGAAGGGAGCCTCTTGAATCAACACTGGGATCATGTTGGCTGTTTGCTTTGTTTATGACATAATGACGAGCTGATGTGATGTGTTACATATTATGGCCTCACATCCACAGTCTGTGCTTGTTCTTCTGTCCTTCAGCTACCATGAGGTCCAGAAATTTCACACCCAGATCTTGAGAGTGAAGGACCGAGATGACTTCCCCATGGTGCTGGTTGGAAACAAGGCTGACCTAGAACAGCAACGAGTGGTCAGTAACAACTAATGCATCTCTGCAGTGTCATTAGTGGAAATGGAACATTTTACACTTTTATCACCACAGAAAATATTAAAAGATAAGGATCAAATAATAATTCAAAACAAGGATCTCCAAGTGTCACCATCCTGACACGTTCCACATGTACAGTAGTGTTGGCACAGTGTAGACAGCTTAAACAGGAGGCATGTATATTCCTAATCTTAAAATAATTTATTGTCGACTATTGTGACCTGCTCTTCTCTTTCTAATATTTCTGACTGCAGTATGTTTCCAATCCTTCATTTTACCTCTGCTGACGATCTTGTCACATGTCAGCTTGTTACTAATTGTGGATGTACGTGCGCTTCCTGCATGAATGTGACTATGTAGCAGGTTGATACAGGAAATGCAGAACTTTTTCAAATTTGAAAAGACATTTCAGTGATCTTGTAGTTTAAGATTGTACCAATGGATGATTACCACAGTTTAAGAACAAGTGTTATTAATTAAAGAGTAATGCATTTATTTTAGTATTAATGTCTCAGGTTGTTCTTTCAAAACACTTTAAAAGCTTCAAAAACAGGAGAATCAAATGTAGCGTAGGCTTTCAGTAACACTCATTGACTTCTTGTTTCTTAACACAGTGTTTTGTTTGTACACCCCCTGACATTTGAGAGAATACTGCAATACGCGCCTCTCGGCACCCTTGTAGTTCAAGTACCATTTGTGGAGCTGTGTCTCATAGAAGTATAGACAAAGCTTGGCTTAAGGTCGCTGACTGAAACTGCTTTCTCGATTTTTTTTTTTTTTTTTTTTTTTAAGCGTAACTTCTCTTTGATCACCTTTGTCAGGGTGTTTGTGGCCTGGTTGTACAGGATTCTCTCCCCATTCCTTCCTCCCATAGGCCTCCTCACTGGATTTTAACTGTAAACCAGCACATGTGTTTTTGTGGTGCAAAATGTTTTACAGTTTACAGTCAAAGAAAATGTTCTCTAAGAGAGGAATTTCTCTAACACTGTAACAACTGTAGTCAACCTTTGTTTATGTAGAAGAAGATTCATGGTCCACAGCTGGAAGCCCAACAGCTGTAGTGCACAGTCAAGTCAGATTTTGGTGATGCACAGGGCAGCAGACCTGTAAATGTCAGTGATTACTCTGTTCAGAAGCAGCAGTTCATCCATTTTGTTGGCCAGAGAGCGTTCGGCTAGATGTATTGACAAAAGCACACTGCTGCAGTTTAACCAGTGCTCTGGCACACTGGCAACCTGCCGGCATCTCTTGCAAATCCTGTAGAGAGCTGCTGCTCCTCCAACTAAAAGCTCTATAAAGCTTTGTGAAGTCAAGTGAATTGAAGGTGTCATTTTTCCTCCTGGTGATTGTAAGAGACAGTGAAAGCTGAAACAGTACAAGCCGCACAACACTGAGGCTACCATCCACAGTGATATCTTGTTGCTATCATAAACGTTTTTCCAACATCAGTCTTACAACTTTTAAAGTAACCTCCTACTCAGCAAACCTTTTAAAACCTTCTATCTCTTCACTGAGCTAACCTCCTCACAATAGAGTAATGTACAGGTGGATCACTCAGTGTTGAAGTGAATGGAGAGCATAATGAAAGCACTAGTGTACAGGATATAAAGGAAGAGGTGACAGTGGATGGAGGCATGGCCTGGATATTGTTTGCTTTGTCTGCAGATCTCCAGGGAAGATGCTCAGGCATTCGCCAGAGAGAACAGGATCCACTACATGGAGGCTTCAGCCAAGAATCGCTACAACGTGGATGAGGCCTTCCTGGAGCTTGTGCAGATTATCAGGTATAGTTCTTAAAGGTACAAGGAGTATGTCTGTCATAGTTTGGCTGGGCTTTTGGTGTCACAGCCATTAGTCTGTAAATATTGAGTCTGTTATCTTATAGTTTTCCATTTTCCTTTCACTGCAAACATTTGAACCTCGGCTGGTTCCTTCCTGTGTGGAGTTTGCATGTTCTCCCTGTGTCTGCATGGGTTCTCTCTGGGTACTCCAGCTTCCTCCCACAGTCCAAAGACATGAACCTTAACAGGTTAACTGGTGACTCTAAATTGTCCGTAGGTGTGAATGTGAGTGTGAACGGTTGTCTGTCTCTATGTGCCCTGTGATGAGCTGGTGACTTGTCCACGGCGCCCAGCTGGGATAGGCTGCGGCCCCCATGACCCTGGTGAGAAGAAGCGTTTACAGAAAATGGATGGATGGATGTTTGGGTTTATGAGTAATCTCTGGTCCACCTTTTGGTTTCAGTTATTTCAGGTAATAGTGAGAAAATGAAATATTAAATATTATAATATCCAGTTATAATACCGTATTATGTATTGTTGCACAGGGGCTTGTAATACTCAAAGAAAGTTATCAGATCTATTTTCATTTTTGGTGATGATGATTAAGATGCAAACAGTGTTGAAGTAGTTCAGCAGGAATGTGGGCTCACATGGATGTGATGGCTAATGCAGCAGCTTGTTGGATGACAGCAAAAGCATCTGAGCCAGTTTCAGTGTGAACACACTCATCTGTCCTTTTTGAATGTGTTGCTGTTGGATACAGATGCATTAGTAAAATGTGACATATAACTAGAACTACCTAGAACTTGAATACAGTGTCACCTCCTGAGCAGTGTCCAAATATAGTCCCAGGAACTCGCCCCCAGACCAGGGAACAATTCCAAAGCAGAACCTGTGACATGATGTTCTTTGTGTAAAATCTTCCTGTTTTCAGGAAGTTTTCAAACTTTTTTTGCATTAATCAAAATGTGGAACATCAACAGTGACTGAAATAACTTCAGGATGATTGATCCTTCTCTTCCCTCCTCTCTCTTTTCTACTTCGTCCACAGAAGGTTTCAGGAGATGGAGTGTCCTCCTCCTCCAGCTCATCACACAGGGAAACAGAAGAGTGGCGGCTGTCCCTGTGTCCTTCTTTAAGGACTGTTGCTATGGACACCAAAGCCTCGTCCCTAGACAGCTTGTCCAAAAAGGAGTGTGTGTGTGTGTGTGTGTGTGTGTGTGTGTGTGTGTGTGTGTGTGTGTGTGTGTGTGTGTGTGTGTGTGGTTCATCATTTTCTTTCCAAATAGTTTCATTTGCACTTTTGCCAAAAGCAACTTTTAAATCAGTGTAATGTTTTATTTGAGTGAGAGGATGTAAAGGGAGAGGTGTCCGCAGCAGAGGAACAGGAGGTCAGTATGCTGGCCGGTGTACCAATGACATGGAGTAATAATGACTTTAATGTCCACAAAGACAAATATCATCAGACCATCATGTTCTGTAGAAATGACCAAACTGCTGTTAGAAAGGACGCTGTGTCCTGCTGGGGCAGATGTCAGCAGTGACATCACCACCACACAGCTGACTGTGTACTCACACCAACAAAAGTTCCAATAGTTTGTGTTCTGTATACAAAAATGTCAAAAATTTGCATGCAACATTTCAGCTTGCTCGTGATATGTGGCACGCCCAAAGATGAGACAGACTGCCTGTGTGCTGTCATTTTGCGTGCCCTCCTGCAGGTGGCAGCAGAACCCCGTAGCAGAAATGTAAAAGGAGACGGAGGAAATGTAGTGTGGCTCCAGGCTCTAGTCAGGCTTCCAGCTGCTGTGTTTGTCTTCTGTTGCCACCTCTCCATCTTTCCACCTGTGCTGCCACAGTTGACACAGCACACAGCAGCATAAATCCAACATGTCAATCCAAGGGCCTGATCAGATTTCGGATTATCCGGATGCAGACTGTTTCAGGGTGGGAACTCCTGCTTCCTTTGCCATGCACAGCCTGTGCCTATGCTAGCTGAATGATACATGTTACATGAATGTCCACCTGGTAGTGCAGAATTCAAGACAGCAGAACTTGTTTCTATGTTTGCACTTTTCAACATTTGACCATTTGGCAACATGTTGGCTTGATGTTCATTGTTTTTGGTAATGGGTTGGACTGCATTCTGGTACTAATGTATTATTCTCATTCTTTTAGTTTTTACATGAACAGTGTCAGTGTCTAACATGAGCTCAGATGTTTTGTATCATGCTGTGATGACACATCTGGTAAACATTCAGTCTAACAAAATAATCCTAACTCAAGGTTCACTTACCAGCTTTCTCTAGACCTGTCAATGGTGGATGGTAACTTCAGTCACGTAGGTGGGGGTGAAATGGTAACCCGTTTCTTGATTGGTCTCTTTGACTTCTGGTCCATGACCTTTGACCTCTTTCCAGTAGACTGTGAGCAGTTGTAATCTGATGTGCACATACAGCTCATATTGTCATCCAGTCTTTAGTCCAGAGTCCTTACTGTTTCATTTATGTGTTTGTCACTTGTGATGTCATGATGATGTCATATACCACATTCTGGAAAAAGCTGAGAGGTGGACCTTGAGATTGTAGTGGATGGGAAGCATCGTTCTTTCAGTCCTGAAGGTGTTTAATATTTTTATATAGCCCAGCATTTCATTTTAATATAGCCCCCCTCTCTTCTGCATAGCATTTCTCAAAAAGAATGTGTTCCAGTGTTTCTTGATTTTATAATAATAGGAGTACAGGGTGTTTTTTTTTTCCCACTATTTTGTCATAATCTGGACTGCAGTCACTCCGACTGTGCAGTAGTTCCAACCAACCAGTAGAGAACAGTATTGCAGCAGCAGGGCTGAGCAGCTCCACAGCTCCACACAGACAGGCATGGCCAAATTGTTGTGGTTGGAGCACACATCCAACCAGAGAAGGCTTATCCAGGCCTTGTGTTGTGTCCCTGTGCCCTCGTGTGTTCTTTTATTGGTAGTGAGACAATCACAGACATGAGTCCAATTCACATGATGCACACCAAAAGGATTGTCAAGTTCACTTGAGAAATGACCAAAAAAAAAAATAAATAAATCTCTCAGTACTTTTCCACATATCCAGTTTTATATTTCCCATTATAATGCTTTGGGCACTTTGGTTTCACTTCTGTTTCTTTTAATAAGAATTCATATTTATATCTACCTTACAACCTGCAATTCACTTCATCAGATTTATACTGAAATGAAAGTCAAATCACTTTTATACATCATTAAAATATTTACCCAAATATTTCTTTCTGTTGTGTGACTGATTTTGGATTTTGTTGTGTCAGATATTGGCCCATGAACAAGATTAGACGTTTTACATCAAATCTACTAATGCAGTGGAGCAAGAGAGCGCCATTTTACATATAAACAAGAGAAACAACATAATGAATACCTTCTTAATGGAACTGAATGATAACTGTAATAACAGCAATGATAACAGTAACAACAGCAATAACACTAACAGGATGCTCTGTTAGCCAGCCTCTTGTGCAGTGTCTGCTGGCCTGGCCTTTGGTCTAATGTACAGCATATACTGTGTGGTGTGTGTATGTTGACAGAGCACCATTCTGGAAGTTGGCATACAAGAAATGAATGTAATATACATTTTGTTCGAGCAGGAAAAGATGCATGGCGTGGGCCAACAGATGTCAGGCAACGTGAAACTCAACTGCGAACTTCAAATCAGACGGAGCTGGTCTGTCATTGTCAGTTCCAAGTTCATTCTATATGATCTGAATCTCATAATTCAAATGACTAACTGAGCTAAAATGTAATATTTAAATCAGCATGTAAACATTTAAGATATGATTGTTTGATTAAGAGTTTAATTCCACTGATTGTGCTTAATATGTAGAAGGGGCCTCCATTATGTGCTAACAATACTCATTGAATTCCTGCAGCATCTACAGCAGCTGATGCTCATGATTTCTGAGCTTTTTGGAACTCTTCCTACCCATAGCCCTTTCTACCAGACTTCAACTGTAGATTCAGACTATAAGGTTTAAAGATTGATAGTTGTATTTTTGATAATAACCTCTGAAGTGATCTTATTGTAATTGGACTCTGCTAACTAATACATGAAGTAATCCATCTGCATTTAAAGTAAATATCTCCTAGCTTCTTTGTGTTTCCTTAGAGTCCATGTAAAGTAAGAATAAATATGTGTTCTGAGTTTGTCAGTCAAGCAGTACTTTTGAAGCGACTGAAACGTGTCAGATGAGTTCAGAAAATGACATGACTAACTTTGAAACACTGTGAGTGAGATGAATTCATCTCTCTCTCTCTGCTCAGGGTGGCCTCAGCGTGTCATCGAGCCACCCTTTAGGACCGCCCACAAAATCCTTAAAAACTGGTGAAAAACTGTTTGAACCTCTAACTCCACATTTCACTAATATGTCATTCAGAGTCTTTTCACGTGTTTTCAGCAACTATTTTCCAGCATATTTAATGTGTTTTGAAAGAAATCTTAGAATTGCCTTTACACAGACTTAACGTTTCTTTAAGCACCAGTAGCCTCTCCTCAGTGATGAAAAATACAAATTTGTGTTATTAAGTCAGGTTCATATGCATAAAAGGTCTTATAGGTTATTAAATTAACACTTCCCTTACAGCAAAGGAATATTTGCAGCTTAAATATCTTCTAGCAGCTGTAACAACTGTTAACATCAGAAGTTAGCTGTTGTTAACCAATGTTTCCACTGAGTATCCTTACCATCATGCCAGTGTGGGTGCTAGTGGAAAGATAGTGGGGAAAGCTTTGGGATGAAGACATTAGGAAGCTACACAAATCACCATTAACTCCGGCCATAGCATAAATTTAAGACTAGCTGTCCCGATATCAGGGAGTGTTAATCTGGTTTATCATTGCCATTTTGAAGAGAGAGCTGAACAGTTTGAACTTGCATTACACTGCTTTAGTTTCAGCAATGTGCAATCAACTGGAAACTCTCATGTCTCTCTCTCTGTCTCTCTCACACACACTTGCAACTGGACAAAACAAGTAAACTAAGCCAGGGTGGAATGAGTTGACAGTGAGACAGGAAGCAGACAGACAGGTTTGTGGAGGTCCCTCCCTCCAGCTGGTATGCTGTCAAACAGGTTTGTGATGTGACATTTCACTGGGGAAACAGCACAACGTTCTGTGGCCTGACGCTTCAGCACAAAAGTGAGCATAAAGAAGATTAGTTTGAAGAAGTATCGGTGCCTCCATGTTTCTGAAAATCGGAAGAATAACTTTTCTTTTTCTCCTGGAAAGTTCAGATTGACAGAACAAACTGCAGCTAAGTGAGTAGGACAGGTGAGTGTTAGAGGCTCATCCTCTACATACTCTGGCCTCTGGACACAACCATTGGAACACTATCGACTATCTATTTTTTCTTCAATGGCTGCCGCATCAGTGGTGTGGATTACCGTGCTGTCCCTGCTGCAGCTGACCCACTGCTCTGTCACCTCCAGACACACTCCAGGTAAACCACACCTCTCCTCACTCAGAGTTCACACACTGCACTCACCGCAGAAAAAACAGTTGGCTGACATGTTTGTAGTACGGTAGATAATTGTCTGTGTGTTCATATTTAGTCTGAACTCATTAATTCACAATCTAAACACTGACACATTTAAAATAGATACAAAAGTGCACATACGGGTTGTGTATGGATTCAATGTTTAAAAAAAACACACTTGAGCAAAAAATTAATTTGAATTGAAGTTTTGAACATTTAAAGGTTGAATCAGTTTTTCTTTTTTGGAATTTTATTTATGGTTCTTTGTTATAAAATAAAGTTATCCTTATGGTGTTTGCTTCTGCATACATTGAATATACCTCTTATGACACAGTTACTCATGATAGTAGATCAAGTTCAATCAGCACATATTTTTCATTGCTTTGCTTCAGGTAGGGTTAGTTGAGTTACTTTACATTTTAGTCCTTGAAGCAGCTGAGCATTTCCTGTGGCCCATTAGTTCCTACTGAAAACAGATTTTTAAAAATGACAAACAAATTGAGTTTCAATTTTTAAGGGCTCAGTGATTTCATTAAACAGCTGGTCGTTTTTAGTCAATTTTATTCAAACAGGGAGCAGTAGAGCATTCAGGGACTTTGTTTGCTGTCGAAGAATCCACATTTGAAGGTTTGAGGCAGCAGGACAGTGTGTGGGACTGAATCAGAATACATTGTGTGTGTTCATTCATGTATTGAAGTGCAAGAAGGAAGAAGATGTGTATACAAAATATTTTTCACAAACATAATATTTCTTCATAGTATTCCTGTATTGGGTTACAGTGTGTATGAGTTCAGTGTGTTCTCCATCGGTGTATGTGGCCTGTGCTCTGCAGGAGATCCAGTGTTGGTGGACGAGCAGTCAGCGACCTCCTTCCTGTCACGCTCGCTGCTCTATAACAGCTGGGACTTTGAGCTGGTGGTGCCTGACAGTCTAGAGAGGGAGTGTAAGGAAGAGATGTGCAGCTATGAGGAGGCAAGAGAGGTGTTTGAGGACGACGTTCAGACGGTAACACTGCTGGCAGCAGCTGTCTCTTCATTGCACACACATTTAAATGTAGAATTCTACAGTTTACCTATGGACACAGGGAGAATCTCCTTTTAAACCTGATTTTGGTGAAGTTGATGTCACCTGAGTGTTTCTGTTCAAGACATTTTGTTTAATTCTTGTGTGAACACTGACGAGAATCTTTTGAAGGGAACTAGAAATCATTGACTTCATTAAATGCCTTTTACTTTCATTATTACTTGTTGCATTTGCAGTCTTTTATCTTGAAATTTTATTTAAACATGCTTTAGAAAACATGGCATGTCCACATTGGCCTCAATGAAATGTCATGTCGTAGCCACTTCTTTTCATCTATTTTAATGAAGCTACGTCATTAAATCTTCTTCTGTTTCCATTTTTAGGAAATATTTTGGTCCCAGTATTCCGACAGTCAAGGTAAAGTTTTAAAAGATGAATATCATCCATTATTGAAGCCTTGCAGTGGGCTCATTCAGCAGAGTGTTGTGCTTTCACATAGGAGATACGTGTGTGAAATAAATACATTGTTATTATGATAACATTATAATTATCACTAATATTTTATTATGCATCTGCCTGGTTTAAGGCTCATTTGAAGATGTTACTGAATGCTTCAACACAAATTTTGAAACTGTACAATCATTTTAAAGTCAGCTGTACTTTACAGTAACATACCATGTTGTCAGAATACATGTCTTACTACAGAACAGATGATGTGCATGCTACGCTGCAAACTTTAGTTTATAACTCAACAGTGTAGCAGGTGTCATATTCAGAGCTGCATTGAGTGTCACTGACCACAAAAATCAAGTAGACCAACAGAAGACAGCATGACTGGTTGAAGTCATCTCTATAGTGATTAGTGACTGATGAGCTGACCGACTGAAACAATGGTTTGATGTTAATGATGTTTGTCTTTGAAGCGTATGCACCCAGAGTAGACGTGTCAGGCCTGGTGGCAGGGATCCTGGCTGTCCTCATGTCTGCTGCTATTGCAACTGTGCTGGGAATCTACTGCTACAAGGCCAAGATGAAGGGTGGACGGAGGTCAGCCCAGTAAGTTTACTCTCAAGTCCAGCTGAGCATGGATGTAAAATAAATGTTGACTTGGTTCATCAGGCTCAGACCAAAACATTTTTACACTGCTGGCCATTAGATTTGGTATGTATATTCATGTTCCTCTGATAATGATACTTCTTTAGTGACCCCTCTCACCTTCTGTTAACACCACCAGAATTTTCATTTGAAAACAAATCACCAGATGAAATTCACTGAACACATTTATAGTCCCTGAGGATGAATCAAGGTGCTAGAAGAAGGCCACATGTCTGACTGAGACACCTGAAAGCTTTGCTAGGTCCATTTTTTAGATGACTTATACTGTAAGAAGATAGTCAGTGGACAAGATACTAAAGTCTTTTTAACCTCTACATGCTGCCGCTTGGGGACGTCATCAGGAGACACAGCATTAATTTCCATAGCTACGCTGACGACACACAGCTTTACATTGCCGCGTCTCCTGATGACTCTGGGCCAGTAGATGCCCTTTTTAACTGCATTTTAGACATAAAACTATGGATGGCAGAGAATTTTTTACAGCTCAACCAGGACAAAACCGAAGTTTTAATTATCGGTACTGAAGCACAGAGAGAGAAACTAACTATGAAACTCCAAGCACTGAATTTAAACCCGTATCAACAAGTTAAAAACCTAGGAGTTATCATTGATTGTGATCTTAGCTTTGAGCCCCATATTAAATATATGATTCCCCATATTAAAAAAGATTCTTTCACTGGTTTATAAATCTCTTAATGATCTTAGTCCAGCCTATTCATCCTATTTACTTTTACCCTATGAACCCTTGAGGACCCTCAGGTCTTCTGGGAGTGGCCTCTTAATAACACCAAAAGTCAGAACAAAGACCCACGGTGAGGCGTCATTTTCTCACTGTGGTCCAGCCTTCCTGAAGACCTGAGGGCATCAGAGAATGTTCATATTTGGCTTTAACTTGAACCATTTTTAAATATTTTAAATTCATTTATATATATATATATATATATATATATATATATATATATATATATATATATATATATATATATATATATATATAAATGCTGTAAATAAAAAGAAAACAAACAGTGTGTATGTGTATGTGTGCTGATCCAGAGCTCCAGTGAGGATGGCAGCAGATGGGCGTCCGGCCCCAGAGTCAGTGCCCCTGGCAGGGATCATCGCACCAGGTCTACCCAGCTACAGTGAAGTTCTGGCCCGCAGTGGGCAGCATGATGCCCCACCACCTCCATATTCAGGGTAAGTGGCTGCTCAGTATGCACATGCACCTTACATGAATCCAGGACCGTGTCTGATCCAGCCAAACACTAACTGAAAAAGTATACAGGAGTAGACCTGAAAAATATTTTATGGCTAGCTTTGTAAAAAATAAACACCTTTTGTGTTTGTTCATTGCAAGTTTATTTCAGTGAAAGAGAAGCACCTGTATATTCATTACCTCACCATCCAGCCTCCACCATCATCTACACAGCAGGTTACACCATCAAACATCAGAGCAACATAATGATGCTACTTATATATCAACATAAACACACCTCATGTAGCATCAATGGACCAAAGAAGCATTCAAATCAACAACTAACCACAGTTAGACACTTTTCATGTCTTTCAAAGTATTTTTGTGTTTCTTACAATATATTCTTCAAAAATAGCATCATTCAAGAACATGCTGTCTGTTTGTTGTTTAATAAATGCAATTTGCTTCCTTAAAACCTTTTTAACAGAATTTTCTTAACAAAATATATAAGCTTAAACAAAAACATGTCAGATAAAACTCATCAGTCATTTTGACTAAGCTCACAGAAAAGGCAGAGCTGGTCTACCACCTCTTTTCACTTGGCTTTTGGAAGCAGCTGAACAGCCTTCACAATTTTTCATAATTGATTAAATCAGCACAGAGTTGAGCTTAGATCATTCAAGATACTAAAAAAATATGAGATGAAATATTACGCTCAACTTATTTTACATTGCCCATCCAGAATGTTCAGGTGTCTGATGAACTCTCTGGATCTGGAGCTGCAGCGTGTGTGTGTATGTGTGTGTGTGTGTGTGTGTGTGTGTGTGTGCGCGCGCGCGTGTGTTTGTAGTTGCAGCTTGGACGAGTTCAGTTCTTCTTTTGTCTTCCCAACAGCTGATGTGACAGTATCTTTTTGAACCAAACACAGACTGTTGGACCACGTCTATAAGAAACCTCACAAAGATCTTTGCTCTCTTTGGCCACAGGGGTACGCCATCAGAGGCCGCTGATCCGGGAGACAACGAATGAGAGGACTGGCAGAGCCTCTTCATTATATTTGACGGGCACTGTGAATATTGCATGCATTTTGATATACTGTATTTATGAGTGAAGTTAAGTCATGATCCCAGAGACGACGGCTCTTACAGTATGATCTGCATATTGTCTGGCCAATAGTCTGATCCTTCAAAGTGGGTACAGCTGAGGGTGGGTATCATTTTAGTGGTTACACAGTGTTGTGTTTGTAGGCTAACAAAAGACAGACAATTCATATCACTTCTTCAAGGAGCACTGACATGTTTCATAAAATAAATCACAGAACAATGACACGTCTCCAGTCATTTATGAATCTATTGTAGTTGTGTTGTAGTCAGCAGAGAGCAGTTCATATATGTGTGTGTGTGGTGAACACAGCAGCATGTCACCACATCATTCTTTACATGCTGTAACTTGTGTGTTTGTTGATTATTACAGAAGCTTTGCTCTCATACCAGACTCAATGTTACTGTCCTCCACAATGCAACACCACACTGCACCGCTGTGCAGGACAAATGTGTGTGTGAGTGTGTGCGCGCGTGTGTGAGCGAGGGAGGGAAGGAGAGGATGAACGCCAGCCCAGTCATCCCTCTTAAAAATGGCGTCTTGTGAACAAAATGAGCGAAAATAGCTGTAGTGTGCGGTGAGTGAGCAGGAGGAGAGGAGAGAGGAGAGAGGAGGAAAGCAGAGGAGGTGTACGGATCACTGTAAACACAGCTGCGTTTGTTAAAGCTGCTGAAGATCGTGGAGCATCTGTTCTACTGCCCATCAGCTTAACACAGGAGACAATAGACAGTGAAATATATGGGGAGAGGAGAGGAGGGAGGAGGTGCTCCTGGCTGCTGTGACCCCCCTCCCCTCCTCCTTCTCTGGCTCCTTCTCCTCCCTCCATTCCTCCCAGTCTACAGGCTCGTCAAGCGGAGAAATAAACAGAAGCGAGCGGAGAGACGAGAAGACATTCCTCCCTCCCCTCCCCCTGCTACCTGCATCTTCATCCAGCCCTTTCTTTCATGGAGAGGAATTACCCCGCTGCAGGCTTCGGAGACCTAGGGGCTGGGACGGGATGGAGTTACGACAGATCGGCCAAAGCAAGGTAAGCTTCAGCGGGCAGAGCATGGGCACCCACAGGCTCCTCTGGGTGCACCAGTGTGCATAAACTGTCTCTAACAATACCATGATGGGCACAGCGCTGCCTGCGCCTCTGCATTCAGCCAGGCTGCATGGTGCTGCTACATGGCCACCAGTTTCAGGGACAGCCAGCCGTATTGTCATTAAGCGGAGGAGGAGGAGGAGGAGAAGGAGGAGGCGGAGGGGGGTGTATGGGGGCTGTCTCCAAAATGCATGGAATGCGATGGAAGGTTAATGGTGATACGGAGACGGAAGAGAGGGGAGAAACGAAGGGGGATGGGTCGCTGGAAGCAGAGTGATATTTTCAAAAAGCAAAGATCACATCCAGGTTCCAGCACTGCATTGTCTGCGCTGCAGCTTTGTCTTCCTCTGGACTTCTCACATGCATGGCAGGGCACTCGCAGGTTGGCTGCTACAGTACGCTTCTAATTGGCTTCAGCCTCCAAATCAAAGTGATGCCTGTCACCTGAACACAGACAGGCTGTGAAACAAAGTAGCAGCGTGACAAACAAACTTACAGCATCTCTTTTATTCACTCGCTTTGTGCAAACACCGTCTTTAATAGATCGTCAGCTCAAACTAACTGTTCCCGGAGTTCAATGTGGGAACGTCAAACGTTCCTGCTGCTGTCAATCAACTTGTTGGGCTCGAGCCTCTTCAAAGGTGACATTCTGCCTTATTAGTAAACAGTACTGCACGAGAACACCACGAGACAGACAAACGTGCCCCGACTGTCACCGAATTAACTGTCAGCTAATGGAAAGTTAACGTTTGTAACGGCACGCTGACATGAAGTAACATTGCGTTACAGTTAGCTTAGCTCTGTACATGTTTGGTTACCGTGACAGACAGACTGCACACGGTGCCATCAAACAGGCTCATTATCAAGTAGGACTGCTAACGCGCTCCTAAATGCTCGTCAATAGCCACACGGTGGCCGTGTCCCTCGGCGTGTCGAAGCTGCTGCTGTTCAGAAATGTCAAATGAAGTGTCTGTTCCTCCTGCCTCACTGTTGTGTGTTGGAATTGCGGCCTAAAGTTAGCTAGCTCCTGTTAGCTTTGCTCCACGTTAGCGGTCGCCTTGACAACCAGTCTACCGTCAGAGTGCATGAGTAGAATCTGTGGAACAAATGTTAATGGAGGCGCGTGCACGCTTTCTCTACTACAAACAGAACATGTAGTGAGGTGTGTGTGGAGGTGATGACGCGAGCTCAGCTCTGATACTTGAGTTAGCTCAGCTTCATTCATGCCTCTGTCACATCTCCTCCAGCTGGTCTCGTACTCTGCTTCCTTTAGTAAATAATTCATTGCTTCATACTGAATACAACAGCAAACAAAAATTAGATAGATTGATGACATCATTTTTATTTGTGTATTTCTAACCCACAAACATAAAAACATTTCATTAACAGTAAGAAAAAAGCAAACATGCAAGCAGATGATGATAACCAGAATCATTTATGATGTTTCTTTATCAGCCTTTATATGCAGCTAAAGTTAGACATATGTGCAGAGGTGGACAGAGTACACAACTTCACTACTTGAGTAAAAGTACAGATACTCCTTATCAAATATTACTCCAATACAAGTAAAAGTAGCTTAGTCAAAATATTACTTACGTAAAGTACTAAAGTATTTGCTTAAACATTACTTAAGTAAAAGTATTAAAAAGGAAAGTACAGGAAAGGAAAGTAGCTTTTTTGTCATTATACAATACACTGATGCGATTCTGCTACAGACACGTTTATAGCTCAAAAATAAACAAATAAAGGCAGGAAGCCTCAGAACACAGACTCAGCTGCATTCATCAGCACATGAAATTTCTACATATTGTAGTTACATTTGAACACATCATGAAGTATATTATATATCTTGGACTCTGATATGAATTGTATAAAAAACATGAACAGAAAGTCAACTTAATCATTCAACTGCACTGCAACAGTTGCCATATTTTTAATTTTTACTATGATACTACAAGCTCATACAATTACGTTTAAAATGTTCATCTGCAATTTAACAAACATTAAGCTAGCTAACGTCACTAGCTACTTTACATACCGCGACGTGCTTTTCCAGGTTGGAAGACGTTTTTGTAGGCCGTGATATAATTTGTTCGCGGTAAGCACAACAAACATTTAAAGTGAAACGAATCAGTTCAAACAGGGTTTGAGACAAGGCCACGGGTGCTCGGTGGGAGTTTCTCCATGTGTTTCTCCAGTTTCATTCATTGTATGGATTGTATGGCATGACGTAGTACAGGCACGGCAATACGACTAAGACAAACCATACGAATCAGCAGAAACATTTTATTTTCTCAGAATTTTGAAAAAAAAAAAAAGAAAAAATCATCAGCTGACGTAAGCTCAAAAGTAGCAAATAAAGAGAGCATCAATAGAAATGTAGTGGAATAAAAAGTACAATATTTGTCCTTCAAATGTAGGAGTGAAAGTAAAAGTATCCCCCAAAATAATACTCAAGTACAGTACAGATACTCAAAAACTGTACTTAAGTACAGTACTTAAGTAAATTTACTTCGTTACTGTCCACCACTGCATATGTGTTGCATTTGAATTTGTTGTGTACACACACACACACCAGAATCAGAATCAGATTTATTGCCAAGTAGGTTTGCACTTACAAGGAATTTGACTTGTTGTAGTTGGTGCAGAATAAACATAAAAATACAGGAAGATAAAAAATCAACTATTAAAAAACAATAGAAATATATATAAACAATATCTTCTAAAACAAGAGCTGTTGTGCAGAAAAAAAAGTATATGAGCGGTAAAAAGAGAGAGAGTTCACAGTATATTCACAGAATATTATAAATGTGTAGGTATACAACAGGATGAAGTGGTCCCAAATAAATAAAGGCTGTGCGTTAATGTAAGACAGTAGTCTGTAGATGCTACAGTAATGTATTATGTACACTATCGACATGTGGCACTATCTATATATACATACTGTATATATTATATATGAACCCCCCTGAGACAGATAATGCAACAGTTGGTTTGCACAACCAAAGAATCTCTGCACAAACTGTCAGAGATCGTCTCAGTGAAGCTCATCTGAGTGTTCATCGTTCTCACAGAGGTGTTGACCTGACTACAGTCAGTCCTTGTAACCTGCTTGAGAGGGAAAGCGTCACCTTCAATGGCGTCTGGTACTTCGGAGAATTGTTCTCTTGACAGATGAATCGTGGTTTACACTGTACTGGGCTGATGTTTTTGGTGTTGTGTTGGCGAGTGGTTTGTTGATGTCAGCGTTGTGAACAGAGTACCCCATGGTGGTGGTAGGATTATGGTCTGGGCAGGCAAAAACAACAAACACAGGTGCATTTTGTTGATTCTAATGTACAGCGATACCACAATGAGATCTTGATGCCCATTGTCAGGCCACTGTCCACTGTCACATAGCCCCATGTTGTACGCAATTCCTGGAAGCTGAAAACACCCCAGTTCTTTCATGGCCTCCATACTCATCAGATATGGGGCGACTGTAGCACAGGATCAGATGATCGGTGGTTCGATCCTCGGCTCCTCCAGTCTGCACGACAAAACAAAAATGACACTCTACTCAATGCAAGATTGCAATCTCGTGATTACTGTTTTTCATTCTAGCAGCAATGTAAGTGAAGTCATCTTAAAAAAGCAAACCTGATGGATGAGTTTGGCTCCGGTTGATAATGGAGTGTAGGCCTACATGTGTTGGGGCGGAGCAGCCTGCCTCCTAATGTGGGTTAATAATAAAACACACATTTGTGCTTTTAATTTGAAAGAACAAATTACCATGTTTCCATTAGGTTCTGTCTTATTTCACTATTTCAGTTCTACTTCATTCTCCATAAACTACTCTCCCCTTCTCCCGCACACACACCCACACACACACACCCCTTGCCTGGCCCTGACAGCAGCAGATGAACCATCTGATGGCTTGTTATTGATGATGTAGCACCAATGATGTACCAAAACCAGTTGTCTTGACTGTTACTTTACCTGGATGATAAAATATTCACCGTGTCTTTGTCTTAATGATTCTCTTCAGGAGAGCCCCAAATAAAACCAATGTCTGGGCAACACTCCATTCACATATATGGAGCTAGCACTGGCCCACTAGCCCACCAGTGCAGAGCCTGTAAGACAAACACTACTGTATATTCAGTGGGCCACTCCATGTACTCTCTCTGCCATTAACTATGTCCATAGAGGTTGAGCTTGATGTGGCACAACAACAACGATGTGGAACAGAATCAGAGGACATCAGAGGGAAAACCTGAAAACGTTTTCTCCATAAAATATGATCCAGTTTCACCAAAATCAGTCAAATAGTTGGTGGTATGTGACTGGGTGCCGTGAAGCGTTACAGTGTTCTCCAAAGTTACATAGTACGGGAACAGATGTATGGGGCGTAGAATGGGAATGCGGAGGCCCCGTTCACTCATTAAAATGCATTAAAAGCATTAAAATGATAGTTAAACTGTTTTAAGTTAGAAAAGTTACATAATGTTGCTTTAATAGGTGCTGATGATACATACAAAATGCACTCAATGACAAACTGCATAAATTTTAAAACTTGGTTAGTCATTTAGTAAACCGCCACAATCAATAATATCCTGACGGTAATGCTATTGGTGATATCTGAACATTATGGAGTTTTAAAGCTCTGCTTAGCATATTCAGACATTACAAGCGGCTATTCCAAGTAGCAAAAAAAAAAAAAATGCTCCTTTTACATCATAACACCAGTTCTAAAACAATGTGAAAAAGCTGATTTTTCGTATAAAAATAACATATTATTATATACAGTAAAATAATAATAATAATAATAATGAACCTGAACATCAAAGAACGTTTCATCAGGTTTAGCCTTAGAAGTCTGTCAGTCCATTTAGAGGTGAAATGGAGTTTTAACCAAATCTCATCTTATTATAAAAAATGTAAACAATTAGCATGAAGAATATCAATCAATAGCTCAGATCTTGGGTACCTGTGTAGATTAGCCGAGCAGACTTATTCCACCCTGTTCAAAGACGGATCCTGATCTGATGGACTGCTTTATGGCTCTCCCTACATGTCTTCCGTTTCACATCCTGGAGGAACATAGAAAAAAGATAAATATAAATAATCACCATAACATTTCATTAACATCACCTTAACATCACTAGTATCTACTATCATTTGGCCAAGATCTGGCTTAGGCATTTCACAAAACAGAAATCTTCACAGGGTTTATTTTGGAGAAAGAAGAAAAACCAAAAACTGTACTGTATATCAACTCTGCATAGCTAGCAAAAACTGTGGAGAACTGATTTTGAGTGCCAGGTGAGACAGAGCCTTGCTGTGGTGTTCAACTTCATTTTTCTGTTGCTCATATTTTGATTTCATTATTATTTATTCAGTTTTGCGTGGTGTGTACTTGGTTTTCTTTTGCAGGATCTTTCATGAACCATTTTACAACACTCTCTTTTGTCTTTCTTCTCTAACACAGAGTGAGTTTTTTTCCTTCAAGCTGATGTCTCATCGAAAAGGAAACACTCTGCGGGTCAAGCCATGAGGTCAGGCCAACAAGGAAGTCCCTCCCACTGAAATATCTTTTAAGTAATTCAAAAACATAATAAACATAAAAATAGAAATTTGAACTACTGACCTTAAACATCTCAATACCTATTTTTACCCTCATACCAATATTTTTTACCCTCATACCAATATTTAGATTCTAAACTCAATCTGATCTGATCCTGGCGGGACCAGTAGTGAATGTATAGGTGTATCACAGAGCTTCTACCCATAATTCCATGACAAATTTCCAATTGTCATGGAAAATGTGGTATACTGTACTGATACATAAATATATAATATTTTATTCTATTGTGTAATGAAAACATTTTTTTGTCTCATTTCTTACCCCAAAATCCCATAATTAAAAACTTATATGGCCCGATCACCTATGATGCACAGATGATAGGCAGGTGCCTCGCAGTTAAGATTAGACTATATAAGAACATTTTATTTGCACTAGAAAAGCTAAAGATAGGGAACAACCAATGATTAATTACATTTCAACTTTTTGTCAGCAGCAGCTGAAATTTGGTCATACTTTCAATGGGAAACAATACTCACACACAATTCACAGTGATTCCCAGCAAAACACGACTCTGGTGCTGATGGTGGATCCATCATAACTACTCAGATAATATGTGGATAGATGAAGAAAAAACACTTTGTAAAGCAAAGCTACTGCTTCTAAACATATTCTGCCATTTTGGCTATTCTAGTTTTTAATATATTAGCAGAGAATTCAACATGCCCAGACATACTGAATGTCCTTTTAAGGGCAATCATTAGGTGTCTTCCACTTGGGGTCTGTGCGCAGTCTTCTTGTTCTTGGCTTGTGAGTGTCATGTGTAGTGGTCTAATATTCATAGCTGTGCAGCTTTCATTGGCCCTTGCACAGCCTCACTTAGCAAGAACCCAGAGCCGGCACCTTCACAATTGGTAATCAGCCTGTCTTTAGGTCTAAAAAAACAATAATGGATAGAAATACATAATTGGGCATGTTTACATAGTGACAGGAGTATATATGTCCCCTGTGTTGAATGCCATTAAAGGTTGACATCATTGAGAGCTGCTTTATTTGATTCTCCACAACCATTTGGCGATGCTTGGAAAATATCTCACAAACCCCTTGGAAGTCCTGATCACCAGGTTGATGCAGATGCTCTTTGGTTATTGCCAAAAACAAGAAAAAAAAGAATCTGTTTGTATATTGTTTGTATATTGTAAAGAATCTGTTTGTATATTACCCTCCAATAGACCACTCGTTTGCTAATGGAAGACTATTATATTAAGTTGATATATTAAATTAATATGTTTAAAAGCTTCTTTGCTCTGCAATGCGATTGGCCACCAGCTATGAGGTCGTCAAGCCAGCAATGTAAACTGGGGGTATGGCCTATTGGCGTCTGACTGTCTTGTTCAGCTTTTCTCCTTTCAAACCTGGCTTGTCCTTAAGAGCCGAATGTTTTGTCTTACAGTGTCAAAGTAACTTCAGCATAGACTCATTGACACCATCTTCCCACATAACATACACAAGAGCTTTAGACCATTAGTATAGTGATGAATTCATATTTCAGGTAGTTGTCATTGTGTTTTTGGTTTTGGGCTGCTATTTTTCTGCTTGCCATTTTCATTGTCTTCACCTTCAGTCATTTCTTTTCAGCTAATATATATCATAATTTTTAATCATGCTAGCTTTCATGCAAAGGAAACTACCTGCCTTGCTTTCAGATGCTGGATGCAGACCCTGCATGCAACCATGTGACAGGGAACATCTTTGTTTTATGAATATTTATTTATAGTTTTAATGATATAAGGAGGTTCTGGTAATTTAAAGGGCACATTTGTAAGAATTCAATCCAACTTAAAGGTACAATTACTAAAGATAACAGGTAATTTCAAATAATATATTTGCACTATACCTTGATTGTTCCCTTTTCTGTAAGTCGCCTTGGATAAAAGCATCTGCTAAATGACTAAATGTAAATGTAAATGTAAATATAAAGAGTCACGCTATATGGAAAGTTTCATGAGAAAATTTATGAGACAGCCATGTGATGGTTGAAAATACAGTTTATTGGTGATATGACACTATCCATTCACTGTGATGTTTGATACTCACTGTGCAGAATGCTCCAAGTCACATACACTGAGAATGGACACGTGTCCAGCCGTTAGTATTTGAAAAGAAACATGCATATTTAAAGATTCTTGATTTTTCAGTGAGGAAGAAGAAATGGATGTCATTTTTACAGAGGGAACTGAACATTTCTGCGGAAAAAACACATCAGTTACATTTTATATGTCATAAAATATGTCTTTCAAAGTGTGTTTAATTACTCTGAGTAGCAGAATTTAGATAACTTGAGATCCATGTTTGTTTGTGTGTATTAATTTTCATAAAACTCCCAGTTGTAATAGCAGTTTGGATGCTGATGGGATATATATGACATGAACATATTAGCAACATCAGGTTATGTGAGTTGTAGTTGAATGCTGTAGTTGGTTTTTATGATTTGGGTTATAATGCAAAATAGATACATATAGGCGAGTCATTGTCTTTGAGAGAGTGTGAATGGGGTATGGATACTCTAAACAGGTAAATGGATTAATTGATTGATTGAACTGTTGGCCCACCAGTCTGACCTGCACAATACAAGACAATAGACTCGTTGTAAATAAGGATCTTTATAAAAGTCAAACATAATAACCCCTGTGTTTCTCAGCCTTGTGTATGGGAGCTCCAGGTCATCCCACCCAGACTCAGAACTGCTCCACCGGCAAGCCTATGGCACCCCACACCCCCTCCAGGGCTATGCAACCAACCACCACCCAGGAAGTTCCAGACAGGGCGGGGCCTGGGGTGCTGCTGGACGCACACTAGGTAAGGATTTATTAAATGGTATATCTGTAGAAATCTGATTCTAGAAGTAGTGTGACTATTTTTATAAACACTGCTGATGGCTCTCAGCCTCTCGTGCATAGGATTTAGTGGCATCTAGTAGTGTAGTTACAACCCCCTAACCTCATCATCTCGTTCGTGGCGTGAAGGAGAAACTACAGTGGCCGCAAATGCTTGAAAAATGTGAAAGGCCGTATCTAGAGCCAGTGTTTACTTTGTCCATTCTGGGCTACTCTAGAAACATGGAGGTTCAACATGGCAGACTCCGTGGAACAATAAAAGATATAAAAGGCTCATTCTAAGGTAACAAAAATATAACAAGTCTTATTTTTAACTGATTGTATGCTAATGAAAACAGAGTTATGTACGGTATATTTCTGTTATATTTCTGCCATATTCTGTAAATAGAACCCATAATATGTTAATATATATCTTGACACACCGGACCCTTAAATTAAGGACATTCTTACATTATAGCCATAGTGTGAGATGGCTCTATTTAGAATTTTTGTTTTTGAACTCTTCCAACACAGCACTCATGGCGACTCTTTATCACCTGTAGCTGAGAATGAATGGTTGCCTGTCTATAAGCTTAACTGTTGAGTTTCTGTAGATAATATTATGTACGGTCTAGACCTATTATATATAGAAAGAGTCATGAGAAAACTTCAGTTATGATTTGGTGCTATGAAAATAAAATTTAATTGAAATCTAATTGAACTTATGAGTCTTCTGCTCACAATATTATCATGATGTTTTCCAGATAAAGAACAATATATTTCTGTGTTGGTAGAAACTGCAGTGCACTGCAAGTGCATAATCACTGTATAAATATGCAAAGATGCAAAACCTTCATCTCCATAATTAGTATGAAATTACATGTCAAAGAACACACCAGTTTAGCATGAACAAAACTAAAGAGTAACAATTTCTTACACAGTTTGAGGTTCCATCAGACTGTAGTGTAGCAGTTGAGGAGAGGTTCCAGACCAAGCCAAGTATAGGTCTGGGACAATAAAGGTTTACCCACAAATTTCATGTCAAGGTACAAGTTGATGTAGATGCATACCAAACTTGAACTTGTCACACAAAACTTTCATTACTTTAGGTGAGGTGAGAAATACAGTGACAATCTATAGCCTGGTGTGAATGAAAATATGTATATTCATGTAGATATTGCTCAACAAACTGCCAAACTGCCTAAAATTGAGCTGGATGGCGACTCTGTGTTCAGTTTTATTTTGCAACACAGTGAACTGCATGGTAATCACCAGTTTCAGTCAGTTTCTGACAATACAAACAGAAAGACATTTTATTATCAATTTATGTGATGATATGATTTGTCTGAATTAACTGATGGTTGTGGTTTTTAACCAGGACTATCGGGGCTTTTTGATGCCGGCCTCCACCATGCTACCCCCTCAGGTCCTGACCCCTCCGTCATGAATCTGATTTCAGCTCTGGAGTCTCGAGGTCCACAGCCCCCACCCTCGGCTTCCTCCCTTCTCTCTCAGTTTCGCACTCCCTCTTGGCAGACTGGTGAGTGTGCTAAATTTGAAAAACAAAACAATAAATAATGATTTATTTTGCAATCCAATAAGCATCATTTTCATTTTCATTTTAAAAAATATCCAGAAAGCTAAAAGTTTATCGTCTCAGAAGTTTCTAATTTGTTAAATTTGATTAGTGGCTTGCATTGACTAACACTATCCATGTAATGTTGTGTCTTGTAGCAATGCATAACCCGGCACCAGCAGAGCTTTTTATCTCTGGGGCACTTCCGGGTTCTGGCTCCTTCCCCTCCACCTCAGCCCTTTCTGCATACCAGCATCCTGGCTCCTTCTCTGGACGATCTTTCACTCCCTCGCTATCTCTGCAGGACACAACTACATTTAGCCCAACCTCCAGTGGTTTGCTATCCCCTCATGATCCCCTGCTGCACATCAAAACACCCTCCCAGTCCAGCTTGGGCTTTGATCGCTTGCTGTCTTCCCAGGGTGCCACCTATCGGAGCACCCAGGAGGCCCCGGCTCCTCCTCAGACTCAAGCCCCTTCCACCTCTTCCAATTGCCACCTACCCCCTCCTCAGTTCAATCTGTTGTCCTCTCAGCTCCATAACCAGTCCTCCCAGCTCTATAATGCCTCCATGTTCTCTTCCACACCAGCCCTGACACCCACGGCACCCCCTCCGCCCCAGCCTCCTTCAGAGAGGGCAGTTTCCCGACAGGATAGTGTGATTAAGCATTACCAACGCTCATCACCAGCCCAGTCCACAACACTCCCCCTACAGCAATATGTCAGTTGTGGTGGATCATCAGGCTACCAGCAGATAGCCAGTCACCACCGGCATTCTGGAATGTCCTGCAGTCCCCTGGGGGAGCAGAGCCCATCCTCTGACCCCAAGCCCTCACCACGCATGGAATCTAAGACGTATCGACCTAACATCCAAACTCCCTACACATCCTCATCCTCCAGCTCCTCTGCCTCATCCTCATCAGGCGCTAAGGGAACCAAGAGTTCCAGTTCCAGTAGTGGATACTCCTCTTCAGGCTCAGCATCATCCTCTTCCCGTACCCCACACACTCCACCATCAGCGTCCTCTGCTTCCTCTTCATCCTCTTCTAGCTCCAAGACAAGCACTGGATCCTTGTCTGCTCCCTCTCATCAGCAGCCCCAGTCTCAGTCAGCACCGGCACCACCTCCTCTACCAGTGGTGTCATCCACCCTTGTTCAACAGCCAGCACCCAAACAATGCCTCTCTGCCTATGGCTCTCCATCTGTGGCTAAATCTAGCACAGGCCTACCAGACCAGACCCCTCCCCAGCAACATGCCCAGTCCTGCTCTCCCAACCACCCTACACCTACACACATGGCCCAGTCTTATGCAGGCTTTAACTCGCCCCATGCCCAGGACCTGAGCTCTGGCACAGGGGGCACTGGAGGGAAGACTTTCACTGGTATAGGCTCAGGGGGACGCTCATTTTCTGCAGAGATAGTCTTTGGAGACTCAAGCTTTGGCTCATCTTCTCTCAGAAGATCAGGCAGTCCTTCCTTAGGGTATGGAGGTGCTGGTGGATCAACAGGAAGTGGACCCATATCAGGAGCTCCTGCACTTGGCAGTGGAGTTGGATCTGCAGGATCAGGGAGTGCTGCTGCTGCTGTTGTTGTTGGTAATGGTGGCAACTCTTACCACCTGCCTGAGTCTAGTCCATCGCCCACCATCCATTCTAATATCAGTCGCCCTGGATTGCATTCCCCTGCTTCTGCTCGGCCTGCACAGTCCCCTGGAGGCTCAGGGGCCACCAAATACTTGTCCTCCATCCTCTCTCCTGCTTTTATATCCTCACCACAAGGTTTCCCTGATACACAACCACAGGGCCAGTCCTATCATTCAACACCACCCAAGCCAAAAACAGAGACCAACATTCTGGGAGTTGAGCGAACCCAAGATGAGGAAGAGGAAGATGATGATTTCCTTATCCATCACCTACTACATGCCCAGAGCTCAACTCCCCATCCCTCCCAGCATCACCCACCTCCTCAGCAACTACCTCAACCACTCCCACAGACTAGGGATGGGGAAGGCAAGGGGGTGACCTATGAAATTAACAAGATCTCAGAAGAGCGCTACCACCTTCAGAGTGTCATTCGTACCAATAGCACCACCAGCAGTTCAGGTCCTGGAACGACAATTAGTGACACAGCAAGTGGCTTAAACCTTCAGTTGGAAATATCACAGAAGAAACAGCAGCAGACCAAGTCAGAGTTGACCATATCAAAGTCCACCGCTGGAGGGGTAGGAGTGGTCACTGACTCTTTTTCCCTCTCCCATACTACCCATTCCCATCAACAACAGCATGACGCCTTGGGTTCTGTGGTCCATTATGGAAGAGGGGACCCCTACACACAGCACCCTCACTCTCAACATTCTCATCACACCCCACATGTGTCTTCACACACTCAGCAACACTCTCAGCACTCCCAAATCTCACAGCACTCTCGGCACACTCAACACACACAACACTCTCAACATTCTCAGCATAGCCACCCCCATTCCCACTCACACAGTCACCCTCACATGGAGTTGAAGAAGCCTTCAGATGCAAATGATAATGCCTACCTACCAGATATGCAGCAGGCTCGACAAAACCAGGTCCCCCTCTCTCTGATGGATTCTCCATCAGACCCTCCCCAGCAAACTCACATGCTGCAATCTGTTCTTTCCCATACCACCTGCACCAAGATGGACCCACAGCAAGCCCCTTCTCAACAACAGCAGCAACAGCAGCAGCATCCTTTGAGCCAGCAGGCCATGATCAGTTCAGCTGGAGGAGCAGGGCCTGCTGGGGTGGACGCCCACCCACAGAATCAGTCCTCACAGTTGCAACTCCAGCTTCAAACCCAGGGTATAGATACCCACTACAACCTTGGAGGTCAACCAAGAGATCAAACCCAAGCAAGTCAGAGCTCAGTATCTCCACTAGACATGCTAGAACAATCTCTTTCCCGGACAAACAGTAGAGACAGCAGAGGAGCTCTGGACAGAACTGGGGTTGGGGTAACTGTTACAGGAGGGGAGGGAGGTGGTGCAGACAGACATAGACAGCAGCACAGACTTACACCCCACCACCATTCCCAACAGACAGCCTCAGATCTCCATGACTTTCTTTCTGAACCAGATTTGGGCTTGTCCACCCCCTCACACCTGCACCACCTCAGCCAGCCTCAAGCTCATGCCCACCCCAATGCCCAACACCAACAGCAAGCACACACTCACCATCAGCTGTCACATTCTCAGTTAGCTCACCCACACTCCCACCGGATGGCAACAAATATGGGAACTCACCAGCAACAGCAGCAGCCCCAACAAAGAGAACCTGAAACCCAGCTGTCACACCCCCAGTTAGACCAGCTCAAACAGCACCAATTTGACACAGTGACGCCAGTGGGTAAAGTCGGTCAAAATCCAGCTCAGCAGCCCCAGCGGTTTGCACCTCTAACATCCATCTGCTTTCCAGATTCTCTCTTACATGATGAAGACCGGTCTTTCTTTCCTGAAATGGAGGACATGTTTTGTTCAGCCGATTATAAATCAAGCTGTGCTGGGGATTCTGGGGTGGGACAGGCTGCTCAAGAAAGCATTACCCAGGGTCATGGGCAAGAGGGTATGGAGGCCTTAAAATCAGGAGGAGCTGGAGAGGGGTATGATATGGTTGGTCATCACAGTGATCAAAGCTATGGACAGTACTGCCACAGCCTTCCAGGACCAGGAAATGGTAACCTGCACTTAGACCTTGACTCTATGAAGACACATGAGCTCCCTTCCACTGTGAATACAGATCAGCTTGGCCTCATCCAGTCCCAAACTCCCACTATGGGATTGAGCTCAGCGGTTCAAGGGGATGGCTCAGTCAACAAGATAATTGGAGCTGTTGGAGTGGGTGGAAGTTCGAACACTACTGGTCTGACCTCACCTATCTTTTGTTCCTCTCGTCCGAAGAAACTGCTGAAGACCAGCTCATTTCACTTGCTTAAACAGCGGCGTGAGCCACAACCTCAAACAAAGAAAAACTATGCGCAGGAGTATGAATTTGAGGATGATGAGGATAAAGCTGATGGTCCAGCTGATATTCGCCTCAATAGTCGACGACTGCCTGATCTGCTCCCAGACTTGGTGTCTAGTTGTAGGAAGGCTGGTGGGGTATCAGGAGTAAGTGGGCTCAGTCCACTAATGGGTGACATAGACTTTTGCCACCCCTCCAACTACTCTTCCCTTGGACACCCTCCACAACCAACCCATCATGATGGCCCTAAGAAAAGAGGCAGGAAACCAACTAAGCCTAAACGTGAAGGTCCGCCTCGCCCACGAGGTAGACCACGCATACGTCCTCTTCCAGAGCCTCCTTACTGCAGGGGGCTGATGGGATCAGTGCCTGGAGAAAGTAGGAGGGGTCGTGGACGAGGTCGGGGGCGAGGCAGAAGGGAAGAAGGGCTTGTGGAAATGCATCAAGATGTCACCAAAGCACAAAGCCTTTCATATCACCATCAGCACCAACAGCAGCATCAACAGCAACAGTTCAGCCAACAGCAGCATCTCCAACAGCATTCTCACCAACATCACAGACAGCAGGCAGACCACCACCAGGCACCACAACAACAGCATCACCTGCATCATCAGCAGCATGTTTCCTGTCCTCACCAACAACCGCATCATCAACAGCAGCAACATCAACATCAGCAGCATCATCATCACCAACAACAACAACAACAACCATCCCAGCAGCCGCAGCAAGATCCAGTCAGACCTATCAAGGTAATAGTGGAGAAAAGAAGCAATAATCTAGGCCAAATCATAGAGTCTCTCCTAGAAAGGTTGAATGGAGTAAAAATAGTCCGAGGTAGTCTCATAATGAATTAACCCACCAGTTATGACACCTTACTTTTAGTTCTTGAATGTTATTGTTTTAGTTTTTGAATATTACATTTTATATACATTTTCTAAAAAGGTAAAACCAAATTAAATTCAGGTAAAGCTTACACCATGTGTATGCTGTAGATGAAATATGAGTTTTGTACAGTAACAATTTAGGCAGTGTAGTAGTACTGCAGTTGGTGTTGTCTGTCTTGTATGCATTAAGGTAGAACCAAAACTTTTCCTTCCTTCCTCTCTTGAACCATGTCTCTCACTCATCTTTTGAAAACTTTGTACAAAAAAGAGAAGAAACAACTGTATACAATAATGTACTGGTTATTAGGGTACCAACAAACATACCACATTTAAATAGTCTTCTTTGAAAAGGCCAAAAATTGAACTGCAACCCCTTGTAGTCCTATTTCCTATGCAGTTTAACCAGTTGCAGTGGAGTTACTGTGAAGTGCATGTGCATGCACTATTCAGGTGGAGTTTGTGGACAAAACTATGATCTTTTCCCACCTTTGCTTGGTTTATTTCGTATATCCAGCTTTGACACCTGTGTCTCCCTTTGGTCTGTGGTAGTTTGTTTTGAGAGAAAGAGAGACGGGGATACAGTGGGAGTGCCGGAAGCGAAATAGTTAAATAAAAAAGTTTCTTGTTTGTTTCACAGCGGTTATGTTCACCAAATTATGACACTCCTGTATATGGTATATTTATGAAAAATCTGTCTTATGTTCTAGACATCCTAGGTAGCCAAGCTACAGTAATTTCAACAAAACAATGTTGCATACTTTATGCTAACAAGTCCTGCTGAATTTCCACCTGCCTTGTCTGTTTCTCAGAAACTACCCGTTCCCGCCCTACTTCCATCAGAAACCTTATTGAGGACAGACTCACTATCCAGCACAGAGCCAGTTCTGTCTGATGGATCAGTGGGGTCAGCACCATCTCTGGGCCTGAGTCCTGGACCCAGCACTGCCATGGAGATCAGAAGAAATGAGCTGAACCAGACTCAAGACAACATGATGAAGCATCAGCAGAAAACTGGGGAGGTAAAGAGCACACACAAGAAGCTTTATGGAAAACTGCTGCTCAATGCAAGTTAGTATCTACTGTGGCTGAGAGGTTACAGTGAGTGTTGTCATTTGCACTGGAAAAGCTTTTTTTAGGTCCTTTCTGACAAATACTGAACTTAAGAATACCTGTGTTAATCATAAATCCCTCATCATTCTGTACTTGTACTTGTACTTGTACTTGTATATCATGCAGGCTACTTCCATCTTACAGTTTGTTACCGTCTGTCTCTTACTTCTTGATGTGAGAATGTCTGAGAGAAGGAGCTGTAGATATGAAGAAGGACTGCAGAGGGTTGGTGCATGACAGTTTCGACTTCGCATTTCATGTAGAAATGAAATGAAAGCTAGTTGCCTCAGCAACAGTGAAAGATACTGTATCTGCAGTCAGTACTTTGATTGTGAAGGGACACCTCATGTTTGCAAATCAAGTCAGACTGATATAGTTCAGTCAGTAAGTATTTAACAGATATAGTCTTATGGTATCTGTGGAATCTGATCAGCCTAAATATTTTTCACAATTCACAATTCACAAATGTATTTTGGGATGTATATATAATTCACTTGAAAAAAACCTGCTCTGTTTTTCTGAATTAACAAGTCTGCCTCATAATTCTGAGAAAAGTTTTTGTAAAAAAAAGTTCTCTGTTTTTCTGGATTACCAAGATATCTCCAGCAGACTCTCTGAGCCTAACCCAAGTCCCATAACCAGCCTTCAGCATGTTCCAGTGGGCCTAGGCAGGGATCTTAGCCCTCTAAGCCTGACCCAAAGCCCATAACACTGCCTCTCTAGCCATGAGACAGCCTCCAGCAAGCTCCAGCAGGTGCTCTCTGCCCCCAGCCTTCACTCCCTGGTACTATGCCGGAAAACCTGAGAGACTGAGGCCGGCAAGGCTCATGCCCACAGCAGAATGCCTGTTACTGGCTGTCCTCCTGCAGTGATGATACAAACAGTTCTGCAGTGTAGTTCATACACTGCACTCTCAGCTGTGGGGCTATTGACTCCAGAAGCCAAAAGTTACTCTACAATTCCATGATTTAGCATTGAAGTGTAGCCTCTGAACTACACTGTAGACTGTAACAGTGACAAACAGAATTGATCTGTGTTATATTTCATCATCATCATCATCATCATCATCATCAGTATCATCAGTATCATTGGAAGTCCACCAGCAGTCTAGTCTAGGCCTATAGCAGCGTAACTAAGGGATAATTCAGGAGTAAGCTCCATCAGAAAGGAACATCTTAAGACTAGTCTCCAATACGGAGAGGGGGACTGTAAACTTTGTATGCACAAGGTCAAGAAAGATGTTCTAAAAAGGTAAGGCTGATTTCTAGACAGATAAGTGACCCTATGGTTGATTTTCATATTATGTCACTCTAGTTAACTAGTTAGTGATGCTTGTGAATTCTGTGTGTGTTTTGGTCATTCTATTTTTTTTTAGAAACAGAAATTAACAAATTATTTTTATTATTATATTATTACAGATAACTGATAAAAAAAACACCACACTGGTGTGGTGTGAAGGATGGCAAGGAGAGAGACAGAGAGACAGAGACAGAAATATTAGTAATTTCATTTGATTGCTGATAGAAAATAAGACAATTTTACTAATCAAATCACCTGTTTGGAATAAGTACACTTTCATATTCTTGAGTGCTTCAGTTCATACAAGTTAAATATTTTATTTTCTGTTGTACAAAGGTGGGAAGGAAAATTAAGTTCTTTATAAATGTTGTATCAATTGAATCTTAATTTTTTACATGTAAAGTTTGAGGGGGCACTTCAAGTCTGTTCCCCTAAGGGCTCCACACTATGATAATCCAGGCCTGCCCAGACAGTTACTCTCCAAAGGTATTAAAGTGATAACTGTCTTGTGCATAATTTAAGATGTTTGAGTTATGAATGCTTGCTAAGTTAGTGATGTGGCATTTAACACTAGCATTAGCTATGGGTTAGTTATTGTTATAGAATTTTCTATCCTTAGGTTACACGAGGTCACGTGTGGGCCTTGAGGTCCTCAGCAGTATTAATTGTTTGGCTTTGATTGGGAACAGGAGGTGCCAGTCTATCTCAACACTGTGGTGGCCAGGGTCGAAGAGACCTAATGATGCCTTCCTAGACATAATAGATAGCTTGCCAGTGATAGAATACAGTCTGAAAGGGGGCAATAAAATGATGGGCGATCAACATAAATATTAACAATTGCAATAATGTAAAAACACAATAAAATCAATAAAATATAATCTAGATAGCTAAATGCGTTCCTGATTTTATGCAACCCTCAAGATTAAACCATCAAGCTAACTGGCACCTGTGATCATCTTTAAAGGGAAGACATTATGTTGATTATATAAAGAAAAAACTAATTTTATACCTTACAACCGCAATACTTTGACCTAAATAGATTTTTTTAAAGCAGTTTTCTCTGATATTAATACAGATGATGTGGAAAAAAGAAATGGACGATCCACTGAATCCAGAAGCCTGGAATCCAGAAGCTACTATGCAGAAACTCTCCAGTTCAGTAAGTTGCTTCACACCCTCTGCAAAAATGAGCAAAGCCAGGAGCTTCATATATAATTCATACCTCATCCATTCAAACTCAAGCCTCTGGTAGAAAAAGCAACACATTCTCTACCTTCTTCACACCTCAGGTGCCTATAGGCACTTACCCAATCCCAAAAGGTAGCATTTTGCACTGGTATTTGTTCAAACTAAATGTAAGAAATGATGTGGTGGTGTAGTCTTCGGTGGAACAAAACACAACATTTTAATTTTCATTCATGTTTTTGTGATTTGAGGTTTGAAGAGAAGAAGGTTATAGCTGACTGACAGCCAGCTCTTTCTGACTGACAAAAGAGAGAGGAGAGAGATGGCTGTTACCAGGGCAGCTGTTGCCACGGTTACTACAATTTTCATTGCAGGAACCTTGCTGCCACCTGCTGTCTGTTGAGCTTCATTGTCTGTAGCCTCATGACCATGTCACTGTTTTAAGTGACATGTTAGGGCTGACTAAAAGTAAAACCCACTTCACTTTTATTCCTAAAAAGAATTTTAGGATTAAACGTGAAGGTACAGATCTGTCATCAAAATAATAACAAAAGACATAGTTGAAATAAGTATGAAGTAGTGTGAGATCGTGGGAGTTGTTGTCTTTATTGTTAAACAGGTAGAGTCTTGTTGAGCACACAATTTTGGAATGACTGTATAATGTAGCATTAGTCATTATAAATAATATGTTGACTGAACCAATATGCATTCCTCTGTAGTATTCTGATCAAATACTGGATTTTTTGGGGCTAATTAGAATTATCATTATTATTATTGTTATTATTGAGTACAAAAATTATGATATTGATATATCAGTTAATATTCTATGTAAATACACATTTTGTTTTGTAATTATCACTTAGATGTGGTTATCAAACACTTATTTGCCAGATATTTTCCAGTTGAACAATAAACATTAGTGAACAACAAAGAAGAAAACATCTATACACACATAAAATACACACATACAGAATACTAAAAATATCTTAATAACTCCAAGCACCGTTCTCTTAAGTGTTTTTCTGATTGGCCAGCTGATACATCAGGCTCTACTTTTTTCAAACAATTTCCTATTATTTCACCTCCATTTATTTATTATTTATTATAGTCTCATAGTGAGGAACTCACGCAGTCAGTAGTTTTCCCCTCAGCTCTTTGTTTTGGTTTTTGCAGCTTTACTGTTTTGCTCACCGCTCTCATCAACCTTGTTTTCAGTAATAAAATGGTAAACCCACTGTATCAAATAGTAGACACAATGCTCAACTTAGAAATCATTCATTTATGCTTTTTTTGTATCTTTGGATGTGTACACTGGCAACTGTTAGTTAACATTTTCACAATAATCATAACTTTTTAAGGTTATAAAGTTATTGTATCAGCTTGCTGCGCTGCCACCTAGTGGTCAGAAAAATCTATTAATGATACTTTAAATACATACAGCGGTATAAGTCTTGTTGAGTGAGACCAAATTACTAGTTGAAACTGTTTTTTGCAGTGTACAGAGGAACACAGCTAACTGAAAAACCATGCCAGTACAGTGGAGAAGGAGTGACACCATCATTAAGCACTCATCAGTGATGAGATTCTGCTCTTTTGCAGGCTGATGAGAAGGCCTTCGACTTCAAACCTGGTTTCATGGCCTCTTTTTTGGACTTCCTGAAGACAGGCAAAAAACAGTCAGGCCTTGAGCTGGGACATGATGGCAGTGAGCAGGAAGTTCTAAACCCCTGTACCTCTCTAAAGGGAGGTATCAGGCCCTTATCTCCGCCTCCTCCTCCCCTACGACCAACTCCTCCACAGCAGCCTACAGGAACATTCAGTGAGGGAGGGCAAGGCGAGGGGGCGGATCTGGCTCTCAGCAGCTGCTCAAGTCCCTGCAAACCTCTGGATGAGGAGTTAAAAAGGAACCTGGAGACGCTACCCTCCTTCTCCTCTGATGAGGAGGACTCGGTCAGTAAGAATCAGGACCTACAGAAGAGCATCTCATCTGCAATCTCTGCCCTCTATGACACCCCCCACTCGTTAGCTGCTGCAATGGCATCTGCCATGGTTAAAGCCCCACCCACCTTGTCTCCTACCCCACAGGAGTCACCCCTCAGCCCCCCTCTACCTGTCATGCCTCCCCTCATCCCCAGTATGCAAAATGGAAAAGAGGAAGCACTCACATACAATCAGCATCAACAGGACAAGGAAGAACCAGAATTGTTCTCCCCACAGTCAAATAGGGAAAAAACAGATGAGGGGGTAGTTGAGCAAGTAGGAGAAGAGGAGGAGGAGGAGGAGGAGGAGGAGGGAAGAGGAGAAACTGTAGATAATGAAGAACTAATGGGAGATCCACAGAATCTACAGCAGGGTACCCTGGAAGAAGAGCAGGAGGAGGAAGAAGAGGATAGAATGTCTGAAATTCAGATTTTGGAGGTTCCTAAGGTTCAAGGTAATTGGTGTGTTCATTCTGTCTGACACTTTAGTTTTCTTTAAAACTGCATGTAACAAAGAATTTTAACTGAAAGTCCACTTTTCTTTCACTGAAACAAATAGTTTAACAAAATAACCTTAACTCAAAGTCTTTTGAGTAGCTTTTTTCAGTGCTTGAACTGCATCTCATGGTTTTTATCAGCACAGAGTTGTTCTAGAGTTGGTTCACTTGTTTCAGTCATATAATAAGTAGTTACAGTAATATAGAGGGTGTCATGTCAGTGTCCTCATTGATTTTTCTTCGGGCGCCTATTGAGTCCTTGTCAATGATGTTTGACCAATCCCTTATTGGTCCTGTGATGCTCACTCATTCACTTACTTCTTACTCACACTTTGAAAAGCAGTTCAATGTGAGTCGATCTCTTCTCGAGGCATTATGGAATAGAAGATGATGCAGTATTCATGGAAGAGTTGAAAGCAACCTTTTTTTAGGCCTGGGCCGATAATCGATAAATCAGTTAATCGCACGATAAATTAAAATGAACTCAATAATTTTGCCGGCCTCGATATATCGTCATGTGCATACGTGTTTGTTGTCCTCGTCTCTCGCCTCCAAGCAGGCTGGATGACAAGAGGGTTCACTCTGTGCGCGGTCTCAGCACCTGGGCGCTTTTGTTCCATAACGGAGTGAACCCTCTTGTCAGTCATCCAGTCTCTTTGTCTCTGAGGGGGGAGGCTGGGCCGCTAGCGTTGGCTACACGCACAGAGTGCAGCGAGTGAGCCTCGTGCGGAGCAGCGCGAGGAAGAAAGATGATTGATGACGAAGCCAAATGCCACAGCCCCGGTGTGGGAATATTTCGGCTTCAAACCGAATGAGCAAGGTGAGCCCATCAACACGGACGAGCCAGTATGCCGAATTTGTTCAAAAGTGGTGGCAACAAAAAAAGGCAACACAACAAACTTGCCCACCTAAAGCATAACCATCCGACCCAGTTTTCCCAGCTGGGGAAAAAAACTGCACCACGAGATGCAGAGCCTTCGCCCCGACAGTCAACACTCACTGAGGCGTTTGGTGTTTTTTATTCAAGTGCAATTTTTGCTAACAGAGACTGAGAATCCATTTTATTTTTTGTTATTTGTTTGTTTTATTTATTCAAGATATTTAAACGTTCTTGAAATTACAATTACAATGGTAAAAAACACTGAGAAATAAAAGTTTATTGTATTTGAAAGGGTGTGCATTATTATGATACATTATCATGTTGACAATAATATAGTTTATCGTCAATAAATTGTGGGACAATATATTGTCCAGCAAAATTTGTTATCGTCCCAGGCCTACCTTTTTTCCATTTTTGTGTCACATGATGACAACTAAGTCAACAACCCCATACACTGATGAAGACCATGAGAATATTAGTGAGTCAATGAATTGGCAGTGTTTATGGTGGGAGACAGATGAAGGATTCTAGAAACTCCTGCTGGGAGATTTGGGCGCCTGCACAAAGCAATGATGGATGTGATGTCATGAGCTTGCTTTGCTCCTCCCACCCTGTTTTTCAGATTCTCCAATAGGACCTGTGCTTGCTCCTGCACCTCCATCCCCATCAACATCCATCTCCCCCTCACCACCCACTTACTCTTCACCCTCACCCCTCCCTCCCCTGTGTCTCTCCTTACCCTCACCACTGCCGATCCAACAGGAAGAGGAAGAGGTGAATCCAACTTATCCTCCTTTTGAGCAGCCCACATTCCAACCGGCTCAAACTGCAGGCACCTCCCCACCCCCCTCAACTTCTCCTCCAGCCATCCTGTCTTCACCACTCTCCAACCTTCCTCTGGGCCAGTCCATCCCTCCCCCATCCACCACACCTCCCCCATCATCCTCTGATCAGGACCAGGAACCTGAAGTTGGACAGCCTTCCCCCTCCTCTTCCTCACCCTCTTCATCATCCTCTCCACCACCATCACCTCCAACCCCAGAAGAGGCCCCAGCATCCCAACGTCTTACCTCCCTCCACCTGGCAAAGAAACAGGCTGATGCTGCCATAGCTGGCGAAAGTGAAGAGGAGGACAGTGAGAGTGGAGGCGAGGGAATCTTTCGTGAACGGGATGAGTTTGTGGTTCGGACTGAGGACATTGGAACTCTTAAGGTGGGTATGCCCACAGAACCCAGTAATGTATATTGAATAAATAACATACCATCAATGATATACACTGTGTTTCTGTCAGCAGATGGCTTTGCAGACAGGCCGAGAGCCCCCACCAATCTGGAGAGTACAGAAAGCCTTGCTCCAGAAATTCAGTCCAGAAATCAAAGATGGTCAAAGGCAGTTCTGTGCAACCAGTAATGTGAGTTTCTCAGCAGACTCCCACAGGCTCAGTCAAAACTAAATTACACTCGTAGAAAAACTGCTGGTCTGAGCCTCCCTTCTAATGATGTTGTAGGTTTGAGCTGTCCAGTGGCCTAATAGTTGAGGCACATACATACAGCCACAATGTCTCTTGTTCAGTTCCCCCAGTTCCCCCCTTCATTCCCCTTATCCTCATCAGGTCCCAGCTGACTCTGAACAAGTTGCCAGCTCATCACAGTGAACATAGAGACAAACAACTATTCACATTACGGGCAATTAACCTATTAAGTGCATATTTTTGGACTGTGGGAGGAAGCCGGAGTACCCGGAGAGAACCCATGCAGACACGGAGAGAACATGCAAACTCCACACAGTCAAGATTCGAACCAGGAACCTTCTTGCTGTGAGGCAACAATGCTAACCACTGCACCACCATGAAACCACATAAGAATTCCCAAACATCATATTAGTTTTGTTTAATTGAATTGTATCTCTAAGTCTATAAAATGTTTCAATGTTTCATTTGTGTTTAAGGGACCATGCACTTTGAACAGCAGCTAATTTCATTTCTTAAACCTGCTTTCACCCAGTAACGCCCAATGCACAAGGTAGCAAACCAAAAGTTGTCACTATGGGACAAAGAGCATCCAGTTTGAGTGATCCTAACTTTTATGCTGTTTAACATAAGATGTTTTTTCATACAGAATAATACTGTCTACTAAATGGTAACTTCTTCTTCTTGTCTCTTTCCTCAGTATCTGGGTTACTTTGGTGATGCTAAAATGCGCTACCAGCGCTTGTACGTTAAGTTCTTGGAGAATGTCAACAAAAAAGATTATGTCAGAGTGTGTTCTCGAAAGCCATGGCACAGAGCTGGTCTAACTCTGAGGTAAGGCTATGAATTTGATTTTCTTGTCAAATGTTTCTGATGACTCAGAGGTAGAGTCATAAAGATGAAATGATATAAAAGCAACATTATGTAGAAATTCATATTCATTGCAGTTTATTACCTCCAGTGTAATCCCACTGTTGTAAATATGGACAGCTGTACACGTGTATTTATTATGATTACATCATAACAAAGTTGTCAACTCGCTAGTTTTTGAGTGACAACTTTGCTAACAGTCAAACATCAACAAGGTCAACAACACAAGACATAGCAGCCAGCTAATATTACTTACTAGTCCAACAGCAAGAAGTCCAGCTCAGCATCAGTGCCAGGTTTACCCTTAGTCTGGCAGTTTCTTTCTCAGTCTCTCTCTCCTTTTCTCGTCTTAGCTTCTCTGGCCTAAAGTTGCATAATGACAGAGGCACCATTCACCTAATGAAGAAACATTACATAATGTTGCTTTAACTGGAAATTGATGCAAGAATCATAGATAAATCAAAAACACAGATATGAACCCAATTAAGTGATGAAGAAATGTGTGAAAACTGATAGCTGTCAGTAAGTCATGTTGGAATCATTTCTGTCCTGAGCTGTCCTGACCTTCAAGCACTGAATCTTCATTCACTGTGTCTCTCTTTTTTCACATGCTGATTGACAGGCGCCAGTCACTACCTAAACAGCTGCCCACCATTCACAATCAAACCCCACCTCGAGTGGAGAGAGATGACAGAGACAAGGAAAGACAGAAAGAGAGAGAGCTGAAGGAGCAAAGAGAAAAAGAACAAAGAGAAAGGGAGCACAGGGAGAAAGTAGAAAAGGAGCAAAAGGAGAGAGAGAGGAGAGACAGAGAGGAAAGAGAGCAAAAAGAAAAGGAGAAACAGGAGAGGGAGCAGAAAGAGAGGGACTGGAAAGAAATAGAGAAGACGGAGAGCGGAAAGGACCGAGAGCAAAAGGAGAAGGACTGTAGGGAAAAGGAAAAAGAAATGGAATGGGAGAATACCAGGGAGAGTGAAAGAGTGGAGAAGGAGCAGAAACAGAGGGAAAAGAGAGAGAAAGAGAAAGAGCAAAAGGACAGGGAAAGAAGGGAGAATGAGAAAGATCAGAAAGAGAGGGATAGAAGAAATAGGGAGCAAAAAGAGGATAAACAGGATAGGGAGCAGAAAGAAAGGGAAAAACAAGAAAGAGAACGGAAAGAAAGGGAGAGACAGGGGAGGGAGTGGAGAGAGAGAGAGCAGAAAGAAAAGGAAAAAAATCAAAGTGAACGGGTCAGGCAGGAGAGAGAGCAAAAAGAATGGGAGAAACAAGAGAAGGAGGGGAGAGATAAAGACAGAGAAAAGAGAGAAAGAGAGCGTAGAGAAAAGGAGAAACAGGAGAGGGAGAGGAGAGAGAAGGAGCAAGAGCAGAGAGAGAGGGAACGGAAGGAGAGGGAACAGAGAGAGAAGGAGGGAAGAGAGAAGGAGAAAGAGAAAAGAGACAGAGAAGTGCGAGAGAGGAGAGATGGCACAGTGGAGTTCTCAAAGTTGAAGGAGCATAAAAAAGGAGGAGAGAAGAAGATGGAGCGCGACTCCAGAGCCAGAACCTCAAAGGACAACGCAGAGCCTCCTCCCAAGAAAAGGAAGAAGTGGCTGAAGGAGGTGCCGTCTTCCTCCTCTGAGTCAGACTCCTCCCCACCCAGTGATGACGAAGGTAAGCTGTTCTGTGTGTGTGTGTGTGTGTGTGTGTGTGTGTGTGTGTGTGTGTGTGTGTGTGCTTCACACATATTTTTGTTAATAACATATAAACACATATAATTCCATATTAAGGCTTCTTTGTATTTTAGGGCCTGTGCGGGGTGGAGTTAACAGCCGGGCTATGAGGGAGATGTTCAGGAGCTACGTGGAGATGCTGGTCAGCACAGCACTCGACCCTGATATGATCCAGGCATTGGAGGACACGGATGGTGAGGAACGCAACTTAGGCTTCAGTGAAGTGTGTATGAGTTGAGAATAGAACCGAGGTATCAAGAAACACAAGAATGACCTTTTCACTGTTGTCAGTGTTCTACCACATCACTGCACTGGCTGCTTGGTTTTCAGTGACCATACCAGTGTTTATGCAAAGCTAACAATTTTCAAAAACATGTTGTAGACCTTTAAACTTGCTACATTTAATTGGTCAAAGTGACGATTAAGTCTGGAAATCATTTTTCATTGATTTGAAAAGCCTAGGTCACCATAAAGTAACCTTGGGGTAATAATGAGAGGTAATATTGAATATTGAGTTGTAGTCACTTCCCCATATTGAAATCGTTGCTGATGGAAAGTGAATATAGAGTCAAAGATTTTTTGACCTGTGTTCACTGGAATTTGAGGAAGATACAGCAGCAGCTCTTGTAGAAGTGAATAGTACTGGATCCACTGACCCATACAACATTTTACTTAACTAAATAAGTGTAATAATCTTAAGAGTGGCCTCAGTGATAATTGGGATACCCAAATAAAAATGGTTTATTGTTCCATGGTGGAATAAGGATTGTGATGTGACGAAGAGAAAACAGGCATGTTGAAACTTAAGCTTACAAAGGTGACCCCAGTTCTCTGGGCGGCTGTGGCTCAGGAGGTAGAGCGGGTTGTCCACTAATCAGATGATCGGTGGTTTGATCCCCGACTCCTCCAGTCTGCATGTGGAAGTGTTCTTCTGAACCCCAAATTGCTCCCTGTAAGGCGCTTTGGATAAAAGCGTAAGCTAAAATGTCTTTAAAAAAAAAAAACTGATAACATGAGTGAGGTATCTCACTATGGGGTATCCTCCTCTTCGAAGTCAGCCCCAGTTGGCTGTCAGTCATGCCGACTTTCTTTCAAACATTCACTCGGTATCTCACTTTGGGGATATACTGACTCACATATTGCCAGACAAGCTCATCTTGAAGACCACCTGCCAATCATGAGGCTGACACATTGTGACTCTCAATAGAGCCCAGATTCAGCATGGTATGCTCCAAAAGGAAGTGCAGTGACGTTGGCGCATAAAACCTTGCAAATGTATGAGATGAAGCCCAACTGTCCACCAGGCATGTATCTTGGATAGACGCCTAGGATGACGCCATCCCCTTGGTAGAGTGAGCATGTATCAACCGGAGCCTGAAGACCCTTGCTGCTGTAGGACAAAGGAATGGCTGCAACTATCCAATGAGAAAGCTCTTGTTTGTGATGGGCTTAACAGTATGCGGTTTTTGCCCATGACACAAACAATTGATCTGTTTTCCAAAGCCCCTGTGTCTTGTCCAATTAGATGTGAAATGAATGCACTGCTCCTGTTCTGGGGAGGAGAAAGGAGGTGGGTAAAAAGCCGACAGGACAAGGGGAAAACACCATTTTGACACCTTTCGTAGATGGCAAGCCCCTTTCATTAAATGACTAACAAGGGGATGTTGTCCCACATACCACCATCAAAACCTACATCGCAGTGTGTTGATGGCGTAGAAGGCTTTGCCCACAGTACAAGCACATGGTGACCCTGTTATGGTTCAGTTTAGTATGTCTTGGTTGTTGTGTTTTTTCTTTTTGTGCTTTCTCTGTTCCCCCTCCCATTTCTGTTTCCTTGCAGAGCTTGTGTGTGGCAGGGGGTGTGACTGGCTCCTCCTGTTGACAGCAGAGGCACACCTGTATTCACTCTGTGCATTTCCTCCACCTCTTAAGCCTGGGGTACGGTCGAATAGTCATAAAAATTAGCTCCTAAGTCCTTTCCTAACCACTTTTCCTTGACCTCAATAGAAAACGTCACGAGGTCAAGGAAAGATGTGAAGGAGAATTCATAAGGAGTTAGGAGAAGACGACCGCGGTGTTCAGAGAATCCAACTGCACTTACACTTAGACTACGTCATCATGCGACGGCGAATGTTATTGATGTGATCTGTGGTAAAACTACAAAGTCCAGAAGATGGACTACAAAACACGCATCTGAGATACTTACTAGATACTCCCCGTATGTTCTTACTGTGTTTTTAATGCAGGAAATATAAACATGGACAACCCGGTGAAAAATGTGACTTCATTATCAACGTCAGAATTCAAATAATAAATGAATATTGTCCACCTGTCACAGAAGTCAAATGAAGTGTTTGTTACGCTGGTATGGTCGCTCACCCTCCTGTCCACTCATATAGAAACATATCAAGATAAAGATATGTGATTAATCAGCAACGGTAACTTCATGATGATCTGCAGGACGCTGCATGTCACAGTTACAAACAGTTTTTACTCTGTGTGTGAACGCAGCTCCACAGTCAACAACAGAACACACTTCATGATCAAAGTTTTTACATCACGTCAACATGTATGTTCATATTCACACGCTCTCTCTGCTGCAGTCTGCATCACACTGTTTAAATACTTTAATGTTTTCTGGTTGTGAATGACTGAATGGTGCGCCAATTTTTTGTCGCTGTCGCAAGGAATTGTGGGACAGCATTACCACCTTTTCTCTCATAAAGGATGGTCCGGTGTATCCTATGCTAAAGGAGATAATAAAGGAAGCATTGAAGCTCCTTTCCTTAACAGTTAGAGAATTCAAACAGCTCTTATCATGGCGGCTACATGAATACTTCCGGGTCCTTTCACTCAGTTAGGAAGGTTCCTAAGCAAATTTGACTATTCGACCGTACCCCTGGTCTTCACTCCTGCTCGCTGTCAGATTATTTCATGCTCTCACTCTGCATGCCGTTCACCTGCGCTTCGCTTCAGAAAATATCCTCCTGCCAGCCTGCTCCCTGCCTCATCAGCCTGCCTTGTCTAGTTTTTTGGTTCGTGTAATTAAAGTATTTTCAGTTTCCACTCACCAGTGTGTGTGTGTGTCCCTGCTTTGGGGTCCACATCTTAAAGAACTTAACAGACCCCTTATGAAGGAAAGAAAGTGCCTCAGCGCCAGGGACACTGCTAGGAGTTCTAGGGAGTCTATGTGGGTGAAACAGTTCCCAGTGCCCCCTGGTGAGACTCTGTGGCCAAGAAGCCAGTTGTCGATGTACAGGGCTATGTGTATGCCCTGCTTTCTGAGAGGTGCAATAGCAGCCTCTGTGCACTTGACAAAGACCCAAGGGCCTAAGGTGAGCCTGAATGGCAAGACCATATACTAGTAGATTCTGCCCTGGAAGGCACATCTCAGGAACATCCTGTGAGCAGCATATATTGTTAAGTGAAAAATATGCAGCAGTGCAGCGTGCATCAGCATTCTGAACTTGTATGACCTGAGTTGTCTGTTCAGAGCCCGAAGGTCGAGTACTGGGTGAAACCCTGTTACCCCTTTCTTTGCCATAAAAAAATACCTCGACTAGAAACTGCATTGGCTCTGCTCCGGAAGCACAACGGGTACCGCTCCTTTTCTCACCAGTGATGATATCTCTTCATGGAGTATCTGTGCTGGCTTCTCCTGAGCATGGGAGAATTCCTGTGAATCTTGGAGGAGCAATGGCAAACTGGAGCCTTTATTCATTAGCATTCATTAGTGCCCTTGGCAACATGCCTGGCTGCACTGTGGATAACCTTATTGATTTGGTACATATGAGAGCACTTGTGAAACATACAGGGTGCATGTGAATGGCAACTACTAGTGAACTGTGGTTGCCAACTCTGGCCCTGCACACTGCAAGGAGGGAACACTCTGGAACAGGCTCAGGAATGGAGCTGAGGGAGGGGAGCTTGATACCAGCGCGTTGCTAGGCCCACTTATTCCCCCTAGCCCCCTGGGGGAGGTTTGAGTCAGTGGTTCTCCTGGGCCACTGCTCAGTCAAAAGATTTTTTCTGCTAGGTCCCCCTGTTCTGTGGCCTGGGCTAGATTTGTGCCAGAGGCCGAGGGGCTGGGCGCCTAGGGCTGGCCTGCTGTGTCACAGCTGGAGTGAAGGCTCGGTAAGGAGTGGGAGTAGCCTGCGTCTTCTTCGGAAGCCAAAGTTGCAATACTTCTCCCTCTTTCTTCTACTCACACCATTTTTTCATGGTTGCAGTCACACTGCCAAACATCCCAGTTGGGTTCACACCTCATCCAGGATGTTGCATTTTCTTTGTCAGGCAGATTTGAAAGGTTGAGCCAATGAGCCTGCTCTTGAGTAATCAGGGTGGACATAGACCTCACCACTGACTGGACAGCACACTTTGTGAGGGGAAGGCAGTGGTCAGTAATGACATACATTTCTTCCCACAGCTCAGTGGCTGGTAAAGCAGTCATCTGTTCCTGCAATTTAGCCTGATATGCCAGGAGAAGAGAGGAGGCACTGAGAGCCCTCACCGATGTTGTAACCAACTTGTAGGCTCATGGATGTTGTGAACTAGAATGGAGACCCAAGCGCAGGACACTGAGCAGGTTTAGAGCAGAAGGTGTTTTATTGCTTTGGCAGAGCTAGGAGATGACTGAAGGCAGGAAGGTGAGGCCGGTGGGAGTGGAATTGACGAGGCAGCGTGGCAGGCAGGGAATGGCAGGTTGGCTGGCAGACCGGTACGAAGGTGATGATCCTGAAGTACAAAACACAGCAATTTAGCACTAGAAAAGCACGAGGAAGCAAACACTAAAGAAGCCGTAAGGTTTACCACAGTGGTGAAACAACAATCTGGCGATTGATGAGCAGGTTGATGAGCTGATGAGAGGCAGGTGTGCAGACTGGGTGGAGTGAGGAACCAATTGCAGGCAGTTCAGCTGAGCCAGGAGGGAGAGCCACACCCACGCCAGGACACCCACAAACACAAATGGCAGAGAGACAGACAGGGGGCAGTGGAAACACGAGGGAGGAAAGAAACACAGAAACAAACTAGAATTCCTCAGAGGCCCCAGTCATGGCCGTAACAATGGAGGACTGTAGCTGATCAGCTGGCAGGGTGGGACCAAAGGAAGACCTAGTCAGCCGCTGAGTGGGATGCAGGTGCGATGCCACCACTTGTTCAACTGGGGGCATGTGGAAGCCTTTTTCTTTCATGTTCACGCAGTCAAATGCTGAACACCCCTGGACGGGTTTAGCAGCAGAAAAAGGATTTTGCCAACAGCACATCGTCTCTGCCAAACATTCAGGGAAAATGGGTAGGAGATGCCTGGCTGCCTGTTTATCTTGTGATAGCCTCCCTTGATAGCGGGATGCACTGTAGGCTATGGGATGTTCAGCTCTTCAGCCGCCCTCTTGCGTACTTCATACAAATCCATGCCTCAGTTGAGAGGGGATGAAGCCTGCCAGCATCATGTTGCTGTATGCGGACAGCAACAGTAGCGCTGTAGTATCTCCGTGAAACCCCAGATTTCTATGGTGAAGAAATCGGGATTCCATACACGGTAAGGAAAAATTAGTGCCCAGCAATCAAATTGTTAGCTCAATCTGTGGACAGTTGAGCTAATAGTTCCGCTACCAGCCGTGGTGAAAGATAGCTTTCTGAGTCGAAGCAAGAAGAGGTTTTTGAATAAGCTGGTGACGCTGCATCATCCCTTTGTAGGGAGGGGATGTCCCTGCTCATGATGCAGTCATCACAACTGCCAGCCAATGTGGCTGGCGTAGCCTTATTGGACTTCTGAGGACTACACAGAGGAGCGTACCCCATATTGAGATACCGACCGAATGTTTGAAAGAGAACTTTATGTGTACTTGTGCATGCTGACGTTTAAAATGCCAGTCAAGTATGTTGAGATGTTGTGTATGAGTGAGCGTATAATGTGAGGAACAACTTTCTCCTGTCCTGTCCTAAAAAACATCACTGAAATCTCTTTGACCTACTTACACTGCTAATATCCGTTGCAGGTCTCTCACAATAATAGGCAGTGACAGTGACTGAAATGAAAAACTGAAATGTAAATAAATCTTCTTTTGCTGTCACTCCTCAGATGAGTTGTACCTCCCACCCATGAGGAAAATTGATAGCCTACTCAGTGAACAGAAGAAGAGGTTGTTGAGGAGAGTCAACATGAGTGCTCAGCACCAGGTAAACCTGCACGTCATTCTGATTTATTTTTTGAATATTATTTTTTGGCCATTTCTAACCTTTATTTGATAGTAACAACTGAAGAGTGACAGGGAGGTAGGGAGAGAGAGGGAGAATGACATGCAGCAAATGGCCACAGGTTGGAATTGAACCCTGGGCCACATGTGTACATGTGTTGCATGCTCTACCAGGAGAGCTACCAGTGTACCCCTCTAGTGTGTTTTACAGGCACCACAGTCTGACTCTCAATGATTATTTACCTTGATGTGGAAATTTCTTTGAACCAATCTTATTCCCACATCTGCAGGTTTAAACTAAGATTGGGCTGTATCTCCTACCTTTGACTGAATTCTGCTTTCCCCTCTCCAGGAGGCTTTACATATATTCCCCAAAATGACAGCAGACCCGCTGGAATCAGGAGCTGTCAAAGTTCACCTTGGTGGGGAGGGCTACAATCGCAAAACCCTCAACTGGGTCAAGAGGAATATTCCCAAACAACAGGTCAAAAAAACACAGCCATTACAACATACTTACTACTCCCATTGTGCATTGTATAGTGCACAGTGTTTCAGAGTAAAACATGTTTAACAGACAAGATCCATTTTAAGATGGAAGCAGACAGCGAGGTTATAGAGGTTGCATGCCATCCAGTGACTTGATGAAGAGCAACTAACATACAAAATAGATGTATATTTTCACACATAGAGCAAGATATGCAAGACAAAAAACAAACACAACCAAAATGAAATGATGATAGGCGTGGATAATAAGAATTCCATCTTAAATATGCCCCACTAAAGGAGTCACCCAGAAGCATCTCAAAGGGACTCACCTACAGTGGGTACGGAAAGTATTCAGACCCCTTTAAATTTTTCACTCTTTGTTCCATTGCAGCCATTTGCTAAAATCAAAAAAGTTCATTTTATTTCTCATTAATGTACACTCCGCACCCCATCTTGACAGAAAAAAAAACAGAAATGTAGAAATTTTTGCAAATTTATTAAAAAAGAAAAACTGAAATATCACATGGTCATAAGTATTCAGACCCGTTGCTCAGTATTGAGTAGAAGCACCCTTTTGAGTCTTCTTGGGAATGATGCAGCAAGTTTTTCACTCCTGGATTTGGGGATCCTCTGCCATTTTTCCTTGCAGATCCTCTCTAGTTCTGTCAGGTTGGATGGTGAACGTTGGTGGACGGCCATTTTCAGGTCTCTCTAGAGATGCTCAATTGGGTTTAGGTCAGGGCTCTGGCTGGGCCAGTCAAGAATGGTCACAGAGTTGTTCCGAAGCCACTCCTTTGTTATTTTAGCTGTGTGCTTAGGGTCATTGTCTTGTTGGAAGGTGAACCTTCGGCCCAGTCTGAGGTCCTGAGCACTCTGGAAGAGGTTTTCTTCCAGGATATCTCTGTACTTGGCCGCATTCATCTTTCCTTCCATTGCAACCAGTCATCCTGTCCCTGCAGCTGAAAAACACCCCCTTAGCATGATGCTGCCACCACCATGTTTCACTGTTGGGATTGTATTGGGCAGGTGATGAGCAGTGCCTGGTTTTCTCCACACATACCGCTTAGAATTAACGCCAAAAAGTTCAATCTTGGTCTCATCAGACCAGAGAATCTTCTTTCTCATAGTCTGGGAGTCCTTCATGTGTTTTGTGGCAAACTCTATGCAGGCTTTCATATGTCTTGCACTTAGGAGAGGTTCCCGTCGGGCCACTCTGCCATAAAGCCCCGACTGGTGGAGGGCTGCAGTGATAGTTGACTTTGTGGAACTTTCTCCCATCTCCCTACTGCATCTCTGGAGCTCAGCCACAGTGATCTTTGGGTTCTTCTTTACCTCTCTCACCAAGGCTCTTCTCCCACGATTGCTCAGTTTGGCTGGACGGCCAGGTCTAGGAAGAGTTCTGGTCGTCCCAAACTTCTTCCATTTAAGGATTATGGAGGCCACTGTGCTCTTAGGAACCTTGAGTGCTGCAGAAATTCTTTTGTAACCTTGGCCAGATCTGTGCCTTGCCACAATTCTGTCTCTGAGCTCCTTGGGCAGTTCCTTCGACCTCATGATTCTCATTTGCTCTGACATGCACTGTGAGCTGTAAGGTCTTATATAGACAGGTGTGTGCCTTTCCTAATCAAGTCTAATCAGTTTAACACAGCTGGACTCCAATGAAGGCGCAGAACTATCTCAAGGAGGATCAGAAGAAATGGACAGCATGTGAGTTAAATATGAGTGTCACAGCAAAGGGTCTGAATACTTATGACCATGTGATATTTCAGTTTTTCTTTTTTAATAAATTTGTAAAAATTTCTACATTTCTGTTTTTTTTCTGTCAAGATGGGGTGCTGAGTGTACATTAATGAAAAATAAAATGAACTTTTTTGATTTTAGCAAATGGCTGCAATGAAACAAAGAGTGAGAAATTTAAAGGGGTCTGAATACTTTCCGTACCCACTGTATGTGGTTGGACTGTCAGAACATCTTACTATCTAAGTCAAAGTCACAAGAAGTCAGCAACTTATGGTTTGGAGATGGTTTTCTTGTTTGTTTGTAACTTTGTTGACATATTTTGATTGATAGCTAATATGTGTACACATACACATATTCTTTAGTCTGTTTCTTTTTCATATGCACACGTGAAAACATTTACACACACAGCTTGACTGCTAAATGTTTCATTTAATATGTATTTGCTTAAGTAACATATTACATTTTATTTTATTTATATAAATCTAAAATGAATAACTACATTTTAGATATGATACATTTTCACAACAAAAGAACTTGATAATAACATCTCAGTGAGGTGCTTCTTTACTGACTTCTTCTTCAACCATCTTCAGACTGAAAGGACACACACATGTGAGGTCTGAAGATGCATCACTTCTCAGGAATTAAACAAATAAAATGGTGCTTTGTAACAAAGCCATAACATCCAATATTTAACCCCTTTGAAAACCTGAAGCACCTCCAGCTAGCACCACAGCTCTGTGTGTGTGTCTCTGTGCTAAACTGATGCCTGATGTTCACAAAGAAACTTCTATATAGAATATAGATAAAAAAGATAAGAGATCAAATTGGATGCATAGTCCAATATGGGATGGGACAATCTCCTGCAGCTCAGTCAGGTCCATCATGGCAGTAGGGCTGAGGGTTTTGGGCTCGTCCATAGCAGCACTCAGGAGGCTGCAAACAGAGAATCTTTCAGACAGCTGAAGTCTCCAGGCAGGTGGAGCTGGTGGATGCAGCTTTTTTATGCAGGTGTATCTCAAACACTGCATGTTGCTGTGGTAGTATTGGTGATCCATACATAGGTCAGACAATGGTTGCCCAGGAAGAGTGTGTGTGGGAATCAGACTCTGGATCTCTGCTGTATATGATTCAGTGTAAGGCAGCCACAGGTCACAGGCTCATCCAAAAATAGGTTTGTGTGTTAACAGACGTCTCCCCTTTCACACACCAGCATCCTGTGTGTCTCTCAAAGCATGAGCAGAGTGACAGAGGTGAAGAGGATCTTGTTTATGTGGAGCAGTGTGAAGCACACTGTATGCACTACACTGTGAGCATCATAATCAAATTCCTTTCACCTCCCTTATACCAGGGTGGAGGTAGAAAACTGAGAGACACTTGAGGAAAGTGAGAAAAATAGTTCTTTACAATTTAATTGAACTCTTTAACATCAAATCTGATGCAAAATCTAATATTGAAATCTAAATATTAAGAATTATTCAAATGTTTTTAGTGTAAATTTTGGGTAATCCACTTTGGGCAGCCACACCTGCATCAAAATGTTGGAAATCAATCTTTTTTTTCTCTCACAAACTTTTCAGGATCTGAAGCTCTCAATTGAAACTTGCCGGATCTACAGTCTGTATCATTCCCTTCACCACTACAAGTATCACACCTTCCTGCATTGCAAGAGGGAGGTAAGAATGGCTGCATTTATGCTCAACTGTATAAAGTTTGTTAGTTAATGTTTTGCTGCAATATCTTATCTGCATTATTGAGTATCATAAAATACTAAAATTGCCATGTTTATGCTCTCAGATTTTTGGGAGCGAGTTGGAAACTTTGCATCCAACATTAACAACACAAGCATCAGCCAGCTAATATTACTCACTAGTCCAACAGCAAGAAGCCCAGCTCAGCCCAGCTAACGTGCTGTAGTTTACAGCAGTTTACTTCACTGTCCATCAGGAAACTCTGTGCATCACAGAGAGTTGAGGCGGAGCAGCTGGAGGACATCAGAGAGAAAAGCAGAAAACATTTTCTTCATAAAATATGATCCAGTTTCACCAAAATCAGTCAAATAGTTGGTGGTGTGCGAAAGTATTCAGTACTTCTCACTAGTGATCGTAGGAGCACAAAGTTACAGAGTGGAGAATAGGCATACAAAGACAGGGACACTATTCAGTGTAGCATCAACATGATTTAAAATCTTTATTGTTATTTCTTCACTTTAAAGCAGTCAGTTTATTATCATTTATGTATGTATCATCATGACTGGATCTGTAAATAATATTATAAAGGGTACGGTCTAGACCTGCTCTGCGTGAAAAGTGTCATGAGATAACTTTTGTTATGATATGGCGCTATATAAATAAAATGGAATTGAATTGAATGACCTCTGAAAGAAATGCTCTCACTTTGCAGAAATTCTTTACTCTGGTTTTGAGGCAGAACAAGGGAACATCTCAGTACAGTGTAATTGATGCTTTCCAGCTGTTATCATCCAAGAACTTTTCATTGTGAGGGGAAGGCATTGCAGGAGGCGTTACCTCAGCCTTCCATGCAAACATTATCTATGGCTCCATCTGCTGGCTCAATCATAACATTGCTTTATTCAATTGGATTGCATTGATAGACAAAACAGAAGGTACAATGTTTTTTTTTAATATGTAGATGTTTTTTGGGGGATTTATGTTATCTGCATCATGGCTTTATGGAAATAAATTCAGTTAATTGTAGTCAAGGAGTAGTAGACATTCATTCTATCATTATGCATGGGATCTTTGGAATCCAGGTTATAATGGTGAAATTTAGATTTGTATTCCTTAGCTTCTTACCGATCAAAGGAGACCAGTAGCATGCATATAAACCACTTCTCATTCATTTTGAGTGTATTATTCTTATTCTTACTATTTTAGGTGATTTTTCCTGGGCAAAGGGATCAGGTTTAAGAGGTTTAAATACACTTTCATTGACTGTTGACTAGTTATTTCATGAAACCTGATATCATTCATACAGGCTGGGTTAACTTCTATTCTCTCTGCTCTAATGATCTACATTATTAAACTACATGTTATTGCTATTTTTCCTGAAGTAAAAGATTTCGGTATGTTCTGCACAACAGTAACTGAGCTCAAATACACGCGTGCACTCTCACACACACACACACACACACACACACACACAGAGTCACAATTTAAAATAATAATTATAAAATATCTTTCTGTAAAGTTAGTAATGTGATAGGTTACAACTCATCACTTAGGGGGAGGAGGAAATAGAGTGAAGAGGACAGAAGGGAAGTGGTGAGTGGTAGTTACTCACTGTGCAATAACAATCTGGACACTCTTCTCCTTTTCTTTCTTTGTGCAATAACCTCACCAATCATTTAAGTGCAATATTTTAAGTTACTGTTAAGAGTTTATTGTTTACTGTTTATATATATTTATATATTTAGCTAAGAGTCTGTTGTTTATCTTATATTGTATTTTTTTATACCTCCTTTATTATGTATACAAGTGTCTGTAGTGCTACTGGTAATTCAATTTCCTTGAGGGAGTCATCCCAAAGGGATGAATAAAGTGCAGTCTAAGTCTAAGCCTAAGTCTAAGGTTGAAATGTTGTTCTAACAAAAAGTATAGTAAACAAGTCTTATTATGAAAATATTAATATCGTATATTGATGATCACTTATGCAACCCTAATGTGCTGTGACTAATGTACTACATGCATAGAAATTTGATGTGTAAAAAATCCATGACCTGTTTTTCCTGAGCAGACGGACAGTATTGAGCAAGCGGCGGAGGACCCCGGCCAGGAGGAGGTGGTGCAGCAGTGCATGGCTAACCAGGGCTGGCTGGAGAGCCTCTTTAACTCCTTCATGGAACTGCTGAGCCTCAGTGCCAAAGCCTGATGGATGACCTGATGACAGCTCCAAGCTAACACATCAACCTGCAGTATTATGTATGTAGGTGGAGGCACCCAGAGTTTGTGAAGCAAAAGAAGGTGTTGGGTCCAGCAAAAACAGCCACTGTTGGTATGTTCATGGGCGCTTTCACTTTTAAAGTATTTGTTTTGTTTTTGAAGTCCATTTTAAAGTACCTCTTGTTTTCAAGAAACCTATTGAAAGATGGAGGATAGTGAATGATGTGAATGTGATGGATTTTCCTCAAAAGTCAAAGAAAGGGACCACGGGATTATTCAGTGAACACTACAAAAGAGATTTTTGTCACCTCATTCTGTGACCTACAGAATATTGACAGACACACAAGTTGTCTCTAAGTATGTATTGATAACCATGGTTTGTATAATTTATACAAGAACATTTCTAAAAATGACCGTCCTAAGATGGAATTGTTTGCTGTTTTTATTTTTGAAAATTGTTTTAAAGGGGGACATAAAATGGCTCCACTTGCATTTTTTTTTTGCTTCTGTCAGACTGACAGAGGTAAAAACTAGAGAGTGAGACAGAAGTGAGGTTTAAAGGGACTATGAGTCTTGTTTCTACCTGCCTCACTTAGAAAGCAGTTAAACTAGAGGGGAAATGTATTTAAAACTAAGCTGTGTTCTTTCTTCTGTTTGTGTTAAAAGACAATGAGAGAGAGAATTTAACGCCTGTAAAGATGAGGAACAAAAAAAATAAAATAAAGCACGACCTTCTTAAAGGAAGCGTCAAGTGAAATGATCCAAAAGCATAAATGTCAGTGTTTAATGTTAGTCATTTTTATCTGTTTGCTGTTGATGGATATTTTATTATTATTTGACCTCTCAGAGGATATTCTTGCAGAGCAATTTTGTTGTTTTGATGTGTAAATATTGTACAGCTATTTCATTCTCTAGTTCCCAGTTGCTCTTCTGTACATGAAATTCCTGTATTTGACACAATGAAATAAAACTGTTCAAATGACAAACGTGATAATGATTAAAACACCTCTTCTCAAGTCATTTCATTTAAGTATGACCGATGCATTATTAAGTGGATTTGAGCTGATAAAATAAGGTTGGTTCAAAGTTTAGCTTGACAAAATAACTTACTTTTACATACACAGTGCTGAAACACTAAAGGGCTATGTGGGATTTTGAAAATCTTTGCATCCTGTATACAACTCATATGATGCAAATCCTAATTAGCATGAAGTCCAAGTAACAGCTGTATGCATGTAGTAGCATATTCTGCACAAGTGTTATATGTGATGAATCCAATGTACATAGGAGAAAGGAAATGAAACATGTAATTAACCCTCCTGTAAGCATAAAATGGCAAATGACATGTCACTGATAATATTTGACCATTTTCATGAAGTATTTTGACAAAAGTTGTTCTCCATCAGGGTATAAACACTGTCTTTCTCATAAAATCATTTACAGATTCATTTAATTGTGTATGAAGGGACCACACACACACAGAGTGAGGAAGAGAACGTGCGTAACCATGCTCACTCACATCCTCCCAAATTTTGAAACTAAAGAAAATAATTTTTTTGTAGGAGAGTATTGTCTTTTCTTGGGAAAGTCGGGTTAAACAAAAAAGTCGGCTTTGGTTCTTCTGTTAGGACCTCTGCAGCTGCCAACATAACAGAGGAAGGAGGACATAAAGACTCAAGATGTTCCCTCTGCAGTAGGTCAATAGTTCTGGATTTCAGTAATTCCACTGAGATGAAGATATGTCACAGTATAATTATTATTTTTTTCAAAATAGGCTGGAAAACATTGCATAGATGTATTATCCAGAACCTCTCATTGACCACAATTCAAACTTTTCCTGATGAAAAACATTAAAATTAATAATAAATTTAAGTCAGCTTTTCAGATTAAAATAATTGTGGATGCTGCTGGGGTTGATGTGATTCGTATGAATGTATGCATTAATAAAAATAGAGGTACCAAGTTTGCACCTTTGGTCGCTACTACAACAGTGAGAGGAAAAGGGAACAGCGAGATTGATCAACTATATAATAAGAACAGAAGGCACGCATGTGTGTGTGATCCCATTTAGAGTAACTATATCTTTAGATAAAGAGTTTCAGAGGACAACTTTCAAATCAGTCTAACAAACCCCAGTCAGTTTGGATTGGAGGTCACAGCTCCTCCACTATAGTGCTGGGCCCTGGAGCCCCCAGAGCTGTGCTCAGACCCCACCTGTTCATGCTACATGACTAAGAAAACTCCATCAAACTTCATGAACTAACTTCATGAACTAACTTGCAGGGTGTTGCACAGAAAACCACCTGCTGCTCAATGTCAGCAAAACCAAGCAGCTGGTTGTGGATTTTAGACAAAAATCCTATATGCAAAGTTTTTGTTAACTTTTACGTAGGAACAGTAGAAAGCATCTTGACTGTAAACATTATAAACTGGCAGGAAAATACATCATTCAGTTATGGCAGAAAGTAAAATGACCATCATTAGGCTTATTTGCCTTAATTTATGAAAATGTTTAGGGCCACAAATTGGACAAGTGTTGGACATTCTCCATCTTGGCTCAGCTACAACACTTGCTACAGGTGAAGAGTGCAGGTAGTAGAATAGCTGGCCAGAGTAAATCCAGGGCTTACAGGCAGAAGGAGGTTGGGGAGGTGAAGAGCAAGAAGAGAAATGAGATTATACAGCCATTGTTTTATCAGACAGGAGAAGCAGAAGCTGCCAGAGACCGTGTGTGTCCAGTAACCCTAACCCAACAGGTAAGTGAAAGATGGTAATGGTCACTGCATAGTGCTGCTGTTGTATAACTGAGCTGCTACTGTCCATCACTAAAATAAATGTTTGATTTCATCAGGTATTCATTGTCAGTTCCAACAGTGCTTTTCTACTGTGCATGTTGTAAAAGTCAACTATTAATGCAACAAATGAGTGAATAACAAAATGAAAACAAACAAATTTGATGTCATTCTCTTTCACTGCATTTTTTTTTTAAACAAACTTTTCAGTTCACTTGTGGTCAGTTTCTTTTAAAGTGGTACAATGACATTGTACATTGTAGGTTTTAAAGGACACTGAACTGACCTTCAGCTTTTCATTTTGATTTACCCATCAAACATTTAGTTTTTCATCACTGACTTTCTGTCAAATTATGTATGGGAATTGATGGCATCTTTTGTTTTGCTAATTACTTCCAGAGAACAATGCAAGTTTTAGTAATTATGATATTATTGGTTATGATTGATTATTATTTGATCATTTAATTTATGTATTTAAATAAATAAATGGTCAGAGTGAAAAAATGCTCCTCTTGGTAATGACGGCTTGTCATTGGGCTGCAGGCATGGTGCCAGATGTAGAGAGGATCATCGAGAGCATCGTCCAAGGAGACCAAGACTCTGTCCAGCTCTTGCTTGACAGCTACAACACCCAGGTCACTGATTGTTACTATTGTTAGAACATCACTGAATAAAATGCTGTGTCTCCCTCTCAAATCAATCAACCAATCAATCATCAGATTTTAGGAAGACTATGAATGCTGTGTCATCTCCATATTTAAAAGTTTTGAAAAGCTGAAACAGATTCTTGACAGTCATTGGTGTACATTGGGATGCGACATCAGAATTAAATCTAACTTTCTGGCTGCAGTCAGCTAAGAAGGTAATAATCCACAAATTAAGCATGGGATCCACCAATCAGTAGTATTGGGATGTCTATCTCACTGTTGTAATTGTATTTGCTGTCCATCTTCCTAACCAGCCGTATCCTTGTGTTTGTCCACAGTATGCAGACTGCTTCTTTTTCAACACTGAAGTGCAGGAGAGAAAAAAGGTCAGTACACTAAAACGTGACGGTCAGTTTCTATTGTTGTCTTTCTGTATTGTTTTGTTCTTTCTGTTCTGTTTTTAACATCCATCCTTTGTGAGGCCCAGATTCTCCTGATGCTCTCAGCCCTCATCCCATATCAATATCTCATGTCAACATTTCCCTTTATTAAAAATTTATCTTGTAAATACTATTTACATATCCATGTAGTCAATCTTGCTGTGAAAACTAGATAAAATACTCAAATCATGTACACACACAATAATTTAATACAAATCATTTGTCTTTGGAGCTGATCTTGCCCATTCTAGACAATGATACTGATTCCAAGAGAAGCGTCATAGAGGTGGCTCCACTGTGGAGAGTTTTATTTTTGAGAGCTGACAGTCAATCAAGACAGTCAAAATAAAGCTTCCTGTGCAGACTACCAATAATAAAAACAGACAAAGGGAAACAATTTAACTATGCACATAAACCAAGGAAAAATGACCAGATCTGTGCAAGTTGACAAAGTCTGGTGGATAAAACATTTCTTCTGCTTCTGAAACGCTGTGTAAAAAACAGACCAAAACAGTGGTGCAGCTGCCACGTCACAGAGCTGTCTCTGGAGGAATTTAGGGGTTAAGTCAGACATGGACAGGAGACAAGATGCCCAAGTGACAGCAGACTTACATTTTGATTTAGATGCCAGCAACACATTTGAAAAAAGTTGGGACACAGTCACGTTTACTACTGTTCATCACTTTGTTTTTAGAGCTCTGTAAGCTTCTGGAAACTGAGGAGATTTTACTAAAATAGAATGTTTTCCCATTTTTGCTTGATGTAGGATTTTAGCTGCTCAACAGTTCCGGTCTCTTTGTCATTTTCGACATTTCATAATGTGCTAAAACTTTTCAACAGGTGACAAATTTGGACTGCAGGCAGGACTCTTTTACTTGTGAGCCATGCTGTTTGAATACATGACATCGTCTTGCTGAAATAAGCAAGGCCGTGAAAAGAGGTTGTCTACTTGGCAGCAATGAACCTTAATGGAGTGTATCAAATCAAATCCAATCAAACTTTATTTGTATAGCCCAAATTCACAAAACACATTTTGCCTCAGAGGGCTTTACAATCTGTACAGGGAGTGACACCCTCTGTCCTTAGACCCTCGGTTCGAGTGAGGAAAAACTTGCCCACAAAAAAACCCTTTTAACAGGGAAAAAAGGTGGAAGAAACCTCAGGAAGAGCCACAGAGGAGGGATCCCTCTCCCAGGACGGACAGACGTGCAATAGATGTCACGTGTACAGAACAAATCAACAGAAACATATTGTACAATTACAATGAATGATAAAATGACAATGAATTACAAGGAATGATAGAATGATTACAGTAGCAGTGGAACCTGTGATAGAGATATAGAGACACAGATGCACAGCAGCAGCAAATCATTAACTATATATAAACTGTAATGGAGATATGGTAACAATAATGACAGTAATAATATATGTAGTGGACGTCGTGCAGTACCACAGCAGCAGCCATGATCCATGAGCACCTACTGGATGAGAGAACACAGAAACTCCGGGGAAGAAGTTTAGTTAGTAACATGCATTAACATGCGTTAATGAGAGATGTATGTTTACAGATATTGGTGGTAATGGTGATAGAGACAGAGAGAGAGAGAGAGAGAGAGAGAGAGAGAAGATTTGAGGAGAGTTTTCATAAAGGGAGCTGTGACTACATCTACAACCAATACCGTGCCTGACTAGGCATAACGTGTAGTGAACCTCCCCATCTTTACTTCACAAAGACTCTCTGGGATGCTCTTTTTATACCCAGTCATGTTACTAACCTGTTACCAGTTAACCTAATTCATTGTAATTCATTGCGAGATGTTCCACTAGGAGTTTTCTTTTAGCGTTTCACGACTTTTCCTTTTGTTGCCACTGTCCAACTTTTTCCAAATGTGTCGCTGACATTAAATTTGTATTTGTTATTTTCAGGTAAATATGGGGTTTCAATATTTTGCACATCATCACATTTTGTCTCTATTTACATTTTACACAGCATGGAAACTGGAAAATAGGTTGTACAATAATAAGTACTAGTTCTGTTGCAGGTTGGTCAAAATCTACCAAACTCTGGTCAACATATTTCAATAAAAACAAATTGTCATAACAGCACAATTTTATGGGTCCTATAGAGATTTTACTATGATTGATGTTCAGTTTGGACTTTACATGTTCTGCTGACAAAGTGAATCATAGGGTAAAGAAGCAAAGTAGGACTATTGCTCAGGGTGTGATATTTAAAAGCGTTATCTAGTTGTCACATTTCTAAGCAGGAAATGATAGGAACTTTTCACAGTTATTGCCAATAATAAATATATAATAATAAATCAATGTTGTTGAATGCGTTCTCTGCATCAACTATTACCAATTGATTATGCATAATAATTTCCTGGTTATTCCATTAAGCACAGTAACCATCCCTGTTACTATGGTTTGATCATCAGTTCACAGTAGGAATACAGGTTTGATGTGTCAGTAAAAGCCAGTAAATGCCAACAGTTCATTCTGCAATTTTCAGTTACACTACATCTGAGATGCAGAAGTAGTTCAAATTGTGTGCACTGAGAAGTTTGATTGTCAGTGAAGCTGTTAACAAGTCATACTGGATAAGATTAGATTAGATTATCTGCACTTTACATGTAATGTGATGTTTAACAGCAGTGTCTGCTCTGACTCTTCTAATGTCTATCTGAAACTTCATGTTTGTTTAATGTGTAGATCTCAATACTGTTCTTTTTTTGTTACGCATGCATTTCTGTCACTGCTCATGGGCAAACTGACTGTAGCAACAACAACTGGAAGAGGTAAAAGAGAGAGAGAGAGCGAGAGAGAGAGCGAGAGAGAGAGAGAGAGAGAGAGAGAGAGAGAAAGAGAGAGAGGATAATCAGCTTACATTACAGTAAAAGCTTAGTCGCTCCTAGTGTATGCATATGTGTGTGTGTAATTAAAACTGACTGTGTAATCCTGTCTAGCTGTGTATGTGACTCAGCATGTTAACCCTGTTAACCTTCAACAAGTGTGCTAACTAGCCCTGTGCAGAAAATCTATGATCTTGGACACAACATCAATACTGTCAGGATGTTAGGTCACTTTTTTAAGCGAATATAATATAATATATTTAAAATGCAAGATTGAATTTTTTTTCCCCTAAAACAATACACAGAGCATAGGAAAATATAAAATACAAAAATACAAAATATATATATAAACATAATCCAGTTACAGGTTTACTATGTAATGGATACATTTACCATCGTTTGCCTATCTGGTAATTAAAATAACTGGTTATTAGTCCTTACAGTACAATTGTTCATGACAATTAAATATTTTTTTCAGTTTTCAGTGAGTACTTTTCACTGCTTCATCATTTTCAGTCATTGTTGGGTAATTCTAGGCCTGTGAAAAGGTTATGAACAATTGCTTTCTGGAAATGGCAGACAGCAGATAATGATTTATGTTTAACAATACCTTTAATGTACCTTGTGCAGAAGGTACTTCTCTCTATAACCAAACAACAATACAGTAGTGGTTTATATATACAGCCACGAATCTGACCCATTTGTTTTGGAGATTCAATGTTAATATCAAGAATGTTGCTTTTTAAGTGCAAGTATTCAGCCTGGTGCTCTGAGTCAGTGAGAAATATGTTTATACCGTATTTCGCCATTGTTAACAGTTTCTTTCTGTACTGCTTGTGTTCTCAGCAGAATGTTTCCGGGCCTGGTAGTTGCTTAGTGTAGGCTTATAAAATTATGACTAAACTATAACTAATGTTACTTTTATTAGTACTCACAATCACAGAAGTATGTATTTACTGTGCAAGTCCATACATTCTTAAACATCAGTGGAATTATTCAAAATATTTGACATATTATCACTGTGCTAGGTTTAAAAGGTGTTGAGTGCTTTGCACAGGTGGTCATTTTAGACAAAAAGCAACATCAATGCCACTGTCAGCTTTGCAACATCTTTTGCACTAGTACTAACTCTCCCTCTTGGTTGCTCAGTTCAGGAAGAACAAAGTGAGGGAGTATGCTCCTGACTCTGATTCTGACTTTGACTCAGATGATGATGAACCTGATCTTCTTCTCCGACAGGTAAGTCAATGATTGTATAAGTGTTTTTGTTTGTATTCATGTGCATTATAAACATCACTGTTGATTGTTACTTATCACCAGGTGTTTGAAGTGGATGTAGGCATTTTGTAGCATTGCATAAAATTGCATGCAGGAGTTGAGTTTTGACTAGTTGACAGCTCAGTTAATGCGTGCATACTAAATATCCCACTTTCTTTTTTTTTCAAATTTTGTTCTTTCATTTTGCACCCTTTCTCTTCTAAATGATCCATTCTCAACCATCATCACTGACCTTCTTGACTAAATGTGTCCCCAGCGTCTGGCAACAGTCCTGCTGTGCTTCATCAGTAGTCAGCTACAGCCAGCAGTGTTACGGGTTTGCCTGCATACGCTGCGTATCCTCTCCCGTGACCGGCGGGCTCTAGGGCCCATGGTCACTGATAGTGCCCTTTTGACCTTGGTACATCTGGGAGGCATTGGCTTACTGCAGGCATGCCCACAGCAGGAGGAAGAAAAAGCTGAAGATCATCCAGCCAGAACACACAGAAGAGCAGAAAGTGGCTATGAGGAAGTTGCAGTTGCTGATGCTACACCATTATCCGTTAGCTCTGTGCATTCGTCTACTCCTGTGGAGGTAGCTGGTGACACCATCACAAATGTATCAGTTCATCATTGCTGTAAGTGGAGAGGTGATGAAGGTCTTGTGCTTGCCCGTGGGAAGAAGGACACCCGGGAAGAGAACAGTGAGGAGGAAGAGAAGGAGGAGGATGTGGAGGTGTGTAGGAAGGAGGCCATGAAAGTCTTGTGTAATGTCATCTACAACAGCTCTAAGGCACAGGAGAGGGCCAGCGCACTAAGGTGACTCTTTTTCAAATGGATAGATCTTTTATAGCAGATTATAGCATTATTACCATTATTGGTAATCTTTTGGTGACAGTTAAATGTTTTGGCTGTTGTTTTAGGAACCATACAAGAACAGCCTCTTTGAGTTCCTAGAAGCAGTGAAGAACCAGTTCTTAGGCACTTCTTGAGCAGTCTTGACATGGAATGGCATTAGTTAACTGGCTTTGTGATATATGGACAAACAGACCTCTCCACTGTATATTGGCTGATATTAGGATGAGTAGATAATGATTTGTTAAAACATTTTGCAATTTTGCATTTATCAAAGAACTCCTTTAATTATCCAATTATTTTAGAATAATTTGAGGTGCTCTATATAATATATATATAATATATATATTGCATGAATGATACTTACCAGCTGCTGGCCAACCCCTGGCCTCACTTTTTTTTCCATTCCTGTTTCCATGAAAGGCTTCTGCAAGGTCTGTGGGAGAGTGTGAAGCAGGGGATCTCGAGTGGGGTGCTGTCCACTGGCCAGTTCTACAAGCTGAGACTGCTCTTCTTACTGACAGCTCTGAGGCCTGAGCTCAGGCTGCAGCTGCAGCAGGTAGAATGCCTGGTCAGAGTAGATGGAATTATATTTTGTATTGTTTTCTTGTGATAACAGAATTATCATTTTGCGATCCTGAAAAACAAAACAGGTGATTTCTAAATATCATGTGAGTAGTCTTGTGGTCATTTTTGGTCATTAGATACATACATTAGATACAATATCAGCAGGTTTGTCATATCTACTGAAGTTGGAACCATTTGAAAAGTCACAGTAATATTCTTTGTCTCATCAAAAGTGTATTTTTGATGAAATTAGAAAAAGGCACTGTATTATTTCCATAATATTACTATAGGGCACTAGTCAATATTGATACAAAAAGATGAGGTTGAGTGATTGCACTAGTTTGGGCTATCAGAAATAATATTTATATTAAGTGTGTCAGGTTTAGGGGGGCTCTATTTACAGAATATGGCAGAAATAGAAAATAATAACTTAATAACTATGTTTACATTAGTGTATATCCATCCACTGATCAATTGATCGATCCATCCATCGATCCGGGGTCTCCTACCAGTTGGACTTGCCCGGAACACCTCCAAAGGGAGGCGCCTATGGGGCATCCTAATCAGATGACCGAACCACTTCAGCTGCCTCCTTTCAACACGAAGGAGCAGCGGCTCTACTCTGAGCTCACCCTGAATGTCCGAGCTCCTTACACTATCTCTGAGGCTGAAAATGAGAGGAAGCTCATTTTGGCCTCTTGTATCCGCGATCTTGTTCTTTCGGTCACTACCCAAAGCTCATGATCATAGGTGAGGGTTGGAACGTAGATGGACTAGAAAATCCCACAACAGTCTGGTACAACGTCCGCTGTACTGCAGATGGTGCACCAAACCACCAGCCCATCTCATGCTCCATTTTCCCATCACTCGTGAACAAGACCCTGAGATACTTGAAATACTTGCCTGGGGCAGCAACTTGCGCTCAACCTGGAGGGAACATTCCACCATTTTCCAGAGAGAACCATGGCCTCAGACTTGGAGGCGCTGACCCTCATTCTGGCTGTTTCACACTTGGCTGTAAATTGCCCCAGTGAGTGCTGAAGGTCATGGTCTGATGAAGCCAACAGAACCACATTATCTGCAACAGCAGAGATGCAATCCTGAGGTTCCCAACTGGACACCCTCCTCATCCTGGCTGCGCCTTGAGAACCGGTCCATGAATATCACAAATAGGATCTGGGACAAGGGAAGGTTGTACAAGGGAAGGACTGGATGGCTTGTACCAATGGCGGTGGTACCCCATACTCCCTAAGTATCCCCCTCAGGAGCACCCGGGGGACATGGTTGTAAGCCTTTTTCAAATCCACAAAGCACATGTATCCTGGATGGTCAAACTCCCATGACCCCCTCAGCACCCCTGCATGGGTAAAGAGCTGGTCCGTTGTTCCATGGCCATGGATGGAATCCACATTGCTCCTCTTGAATCCGGGGTTTGACAATCGGTCGGACCTTTCTTTTCAGTCACCTAGAATAAACTTGTGATATGCCGGTAAATGGAACACACCCTTTGGTTCCCTTTTCTGAAAATGGGGACCACCACCCCGATCTGCCTCTCCATATGTACTGTACCCATCCTCCACGCAACTTTGAAAAGGGGTGTCAACCAAGACAGCATCTCAAGGCGAATCTCCACACCTGGGACCTTGCCGCCAAAGAGCTTTCTAACTACTTTGGCGACCTCTGCCAAGAGATATGGACGAGGCTTCCCCTGAGTCTTCAGGCTCTGCCTCCTCCACAGATGATATGTTGGTTGGGTTCAGGAGGTCTTCAGAGTACTCCTTCTACCGCCCAACAATATCCCAAGTCGGTGTCAGCAGTTCTCCACCCCGGCTATACACAGCCTGGGCCAAGCCCTGCTTCCCCTTCCTGAGTCGTTGGATGGTTTGCCAGAACTTCCTTGAGGCCCTTGTCTTTCACCACCGGTGTCCACCAGAGTGGTTCTTAGGTTGCCACCACGACTGGCACCGGTGACCTTCTGACCACTCCTAGCAGCTGCATCAACATGGAAGTTTTAAACATGGCCCACTTGGATTCCACGTGCCCAGCTTCCCCCAGGCGGCATGAAAAGTTCCTCAGGAGGTGTGAGTTGAAGACGTTGTGGAAAGGGGCCCCTGCCATACATTCCCAGTTAACATTCACTACATGTTTTGCAGGTTTACCAGGTCTGTCCAGCATTCTCCCCCGCCACCTGATCCAAGTCACCACCAGGTGGTGATCAGTTGACAGCTCTGCTCCTCTCTTCACATGAGTGTCCAAGACATATGGGCGCAGAGCTGATGACACGACCACAAAGTCGATCATAGACCTGCACCTGTGCTCTGTTACCAAGTACACTTATGAACACCCTTATGCTCGAACATGGTGTTTGTCATGAGCAATCTATAACCTTCCCCCCTCTGACCCTGACCCTGACCCTCTCATTTTCCGGGGAGAACTCCAACACTGTGGCATGTATCCCCACATCTGCCTGGCACCTCTCAACCTCTGTTACTCTAGAATGAATCTTTCATATCTACAGAAGTGGGGGTCCTCTTCTATGGATCCACCATGTTGAATGTCAATGTTTCTACAGTAGCCCTGAATGGACAAACTAAACAATGGTTTAGATAGGCCTTTGCATTTCTCATGGGTTTTCATGGCCACAGTAGTTTCTCTTTTATACTTGAACAGAGAGGTGGAATTTTCTATCCTTAGGTTAGACGGTGTCACGTGTGGGCCTTGAGGTCCTTGGCAGTAGTAGTTGTTTGGCTTTGTCTGAGGACAGCAGGAACCAGACTCAACACTGTGGTGACCAGGGTCAAAGGAACTGCCTTTGTAGACATAATAGATAGCTTGCCGTGATGTTTCTTTAACATAAACAGACAACAGTGTGAATGTGCTGACATTTACACAAACATGGGTAAAAACATTCTCTTTGACTATTTCTGGGCGTATAGTATTTGTGGTGTTATCTGTAGCATGAGTTAGGCAGAATGTGAGGACAACTGAGGCACTTCTGATGTACTATGAGAGTGTCTAATTCTCCTTGGCCAAGCATCAATAAATATTACATCATAAGACGTCAGACACTCTCTCCCCTCCTGACCTCACCATTGACCATTGATTTCAGCAATGTCTCCACAACAAGAGGGTGAGGCAAAGAAGTTGCAATCAACCAGTCACCACTAGTACCACTAAATCCTACACACTGGTGGTTTAAATAATAGAATTTAACTGGCATTGAATTCTTCTCAGGGCAAAGCATGTGAAGCAGGAACTGCTTTCTCTCCACGTGTAAATGTATGTGATCCATGTAGGATAATTGTGTCAGGTCAAAGAAGAATGGAAGACCCTGCGTCTGTGTGAAGCATATTAACATCAGCTTAATGCTACGGTGGAGCCAACTACATAATAACTATGAAAAATCCAGTCTCATAGATAAGTTGTTTACATTTTCCTAAATCCACAGTGTTTTTTGCCCATGTCAGGAGCATGGAGTGTCAGTGCTGACCAAAGCGCTGGAGCAGTGCCTGAATGTCAGATGGGGTGATGGATTTGAGGTGCTTAGTGACAGCACAACTCCTCCCATCTCCAAGGAGATGTCCCAGGAGGTCATTGAGATACTCAAAACACTCTTCAACATCGCCCACATGCTCTACAGGCAGGAGCCAGATGAGGTGAGCCCTTAAACACACAAGTCAACCATGCAAGCAGTTTTAGCTGAATTCATTCATTCATTTGGGGTTTGCTGGTTACATTCACCTTCTCTCTACAGTACTGATGAACTGTGTAAAACAAACAACAACAGAAAAACAGAGCTGATTTTTCTTTTTTTGTTGTCAGACTCAAAAATTAAACAAATTACATGGACTCATCTCACGATGTCTTTTAGAGACTGAAGAAACACATATATTTTCAGGACTCATAACCTCATGCTTGATGAAATAAAACCAAATAACTTGAATTTGTAGATGCAGAGATGAACTGTGTTTACTGACAACAGTTTTCTAAAGTATTCCTGAGCCCATGTTGTAATGTCCTTCTTGCTGTTTATGTGCAGAATTTTCTCTGGATTCTCTGAATCTTTTAATGGTATAATGGATGATGAAATCCATACATCATTTACCATTGTGAGATGACTTGGTATCAACTAGTCCTGGTTTTGAACCCTTGTGTCCAGGTGGGACCAAGGCGACAAGTAAACCTTTATGTTTAAACCCTACATTAACAACAGAGTGTGCCTTTTTCAGGAGGATGCTGCTCTGTATCGCCACCTAGCAGCTGTGCTGCGCCACTGCCTGCTGCTGTCCTGTGATGAAGAAGACTTGTTAGAGGAACTCCAAGGGTCAGACTGCTGTTTGATATAATCTGTATCCATCTGATGTAAAAGATTGAACTATAACTAAATGAGCCTACAAAATAATGAAAGATATGGAAGTTAATGTTTTCAACAGTTCTAACTTTTTTTCCATAGACATACAGTTAACATCCTGTCAGCACTGCCACTGACATGTCTGGATGTCCTGCTATCTGTCCGTGTGGATCAGGCATCCCACAAGTGGGAGGGCTTCAACATGGACTGTGTCCACACATTACTGCTGTTCATGGACAGACGCCTGAACAGGGCAAGTGTGTGTGTGTGTGTGTGTGTGTGTGTGTGTGTGTGTGTGTATGTGTCTTGAAGTAAATATACAGGTGTTGTGAATACTTAGTGCCATTGCCTGAATACTTATATGAACAAAACAAATATATGTGAAATACTCTTGTATAAAATGGTGTTCACTTAGTGAACCTTGGACTTTAGAGATAAGAAAGCAAAACCATGATCAACACCTTCACAAAAAAACTTACAACACTCTTAACAAAAACAATTTCACATTGTTAAGCCCCAAGGCTGGGTCAAAAGAGGCATGCCAGCTAAAAAAAAATTACAAATACATGTACCCATTTTTTTTTTCAAAGTGCCACAAACTTGACAACTTTTCAGCTTGCAAATGTTCCTTTTACATTTAACAGATAAAGCATCAAAGCATTAGAAAGTCCTCATGTTACAACAATGTTAGAGAACAGAACTCTGTTAGCTGAGCAAAACTGATTCTGAATGCCCCTTCATGCACATGCACACAGTAAATATTTTTAAACAAATTAACACTGAAAAACATATGATCAAACTATTCTGTGCAGTTATGTCTTTTAACCCTAAAAGCTAAAGTTTTGTTTAGAGTTCACCTCAGTGTGTTGTGAAAATGATATAACAGCAGCCAGACACTTTAATCACTAGTGATTGGTTAGATAAAATGAGTTCCTCCAGACAAAAGCAACACTTACGCTTACGTAACAAAATGGTCATTCAGTGTAAATATAAGAAGCACAGATGATACATCTAGTTTACTCACACTGACTTATGTGAAACTATTTGGCTTGAATGTGCTGTTATACAGGGGCAGAAGCTGAAGGAAAAACTAACCCCTGTACTGAATCTGCTGACTGAAAGTTCTCGAGTACACAGGGAGACACGTCACTACTTACGGCAAAAGGTGATGTATTTTTTCAGTAAATATGAGTATCACTCTGACAACTATCAAAATGTGCAGCAGTTAACAGGGATTTAATACTGCTGAGAAAAAAATACCAGATAGGAAATCTTGACTAGCTGAAATTGAGTAATAGCATCACTCAAGTTCAGTCCAAATCTCTGAGTGCTTTGCCTAAAAACTGAAGGAAAAAAACTCTCTTTCTAAATGCAGGTGTGGGCCAAGAAACTGGATTTGAATCCACCTTAAAGTCATTGTCTGACATCAATGCAAACTGTGGAATCCAAATGCAATTTGTACTGTTAAAATAATCAATGATATCATCATTAGGGTGTTTTTACATTGTTAGCAAGAAAATGGGAGAGAGACTAAAGGCCTCACTGATAAGCAGAGTATGTCTGGATGTATATGAGGTAACAGAGTTGCTGATATAAATGTGCTACTGCTGTACTGAAAAAGACAATAAGCTGCACCTTTTCAGCCCTGTAGTGCAAGTAAATATACTAATATTATTCAGTCAACGAGCGGCAGAATGTTTGTGCTTTATGACTGCTATATGCATGACAATTAGAAATTGCATTCAGTACATGGTCAGGTCAATGAAGATGAATGAAACCTTAACCCTACTGTATCCAGTACAAATAAACTTTAATCCAACATTTGGCCCAGATCTTACCCCCACTGAGGGATGTTGCCATCCGACCTGAGCAAGACACCACACTGAGAGGCCAGCTGGTCCGCCTGATGACCCACATTGACACAGATGTAAAGCACTGTGCTGCTGAGCTGCTCTTTGTGCTCTGCAAAGAGAATGGTATAGTCACAGTTAACCACATATTAATTCTCCAATGGCAGAGCCTTTGTGAAACAATTTCTATTTAAACATTTGTTTAGAAGCTTTTGACAAATAGAAACTTAGCTGTCAGTCCTACAGAGATGGTGGTGAGGAGGTAGAGTGAGTTCTCCACTAATCGGATGATCGGTGGTTTGATCCCTGGCTCCTCCAGTCTGCATGTCAAAGTGTTCTTGAGCAAGATACTGAACCCCAAATTGCCTCCGAAGGCTGCGCCATCGGTGTATGGATGTGTATGAATGGTCAGCTCCTAAAACTGATGAGCAGTTGGCACCTTGCATGGCAGCCAATGCCATCAGTGTATGAATGTTTGTGAATGGGTGAATGAGATATGTAGTGTAAAAGTGCTGTGAGTGATCAGAAGACTAGAAAGGTGTTATATAAGTACAGTCCATTTACAACTAAAATTCTACTAATCTATTCATTGTAACTGGCATATTGGAAAGTTACTGTGGACTCTTTCCAAACATTCATAGTCTCTTTTCATTGAAATGTCACACCTATAAAAAAATAACTATTATCAGCAACTTCATATGTAAATTGTAGAGCAGTAAAGTTTGCATCTGGTGTCTTTTCAGTCAGCCGCTTTGTCAAATATACGGGTTACGGCAATGCTGCTGGGCTCCTAGCAGCTCGGGGACTGCTGAATGGCAGAAGAAATTCTGGTGACAGCCAGTATGCCTCCCGGTACTCCAGTGACTCTGACTCAGACACAGAGGAGTATCAGCAGGCCAAAGCCAGGATTAACCTGGTGACTGGCCGGGTGGAGGCAGAGCAGCCTGATCCAATGGAGGGTATGACAGAGGAAGAGAAGGAGGAGGAGGCCCGTCGCCTCGTCAGCATGATCAACAGATTATCACGGTGAGTGTTTAAGCATGGTACTGCCCATAATGTTGGACAAATACTCTATGGAGTATCAAAAAGAAACTCATTAGATACTACTCTCCCTTATCTCTCACCTAGAGACCAGATCATTCAGCCAATGGGTGTGACATCAGAGGGGAGACTGGCTCCACTCTGGGGCCAAATGAGGGGCTGCACACTGGAAGAAGAGGAAGATTCAGAGGAGGAATTGGATCAGATACCAGAAGGGAGGAAAGACAAACAGATGGAATAGAATGATATAAACATGGAGCACTAGACTAACAGGGCAGAGACATGTAGACAGCAGTCTGCTTTCACCATTTTGTTTGTAGTGCACTTACTTTACCTGCTATTGTAAATTCATACAGGAGGACTGAGACAGAGTTAGAGCAGATCCTACATTATATGCTACATGCAAAGGAAAGTTACATTGTTTTAAATGGAAGTGTTACTACAGTGTGAATGGTCATCCAGCAGTGTGACTGCCTGATATGTGCTGGCCAAAGGCTGCACCCTGCTGTAACAGACAGTACAACTAACAGGAGTGTGAGTGGGAAAGTGGGACAGGCTGAGCCAGAAAGACTCGGAAAGAAAATGTTACACTATTTTGTCGATGAGCAGCATTTATGTTATTTATGATGTTTTTGTAGAAGGATCCCTGAGCACCTTTAGAAAGGAAGTTATATTTGTAGAATTTGCTTCATCTGTCAATGAAGGTGGATTCACAGAAAAAAATGTTAAAGAAGTTGTAAACTTGTAGACTTTTTTTCATGCAAGAACAAATAAAATTTGAACTCTCAAATTCAACACTGCAACTTTTCAGATCCTTTTCTGCTCTACACATCCTAAGCTCTTACATTCACATGCAGAATTGCAAAGTATTGCCAGAATTTGGAGAGTGAACGTGGGGCAAATCAACTGCTTATGTGGTGCATGTCTACTTTACAGGTTTACAACAGGGCCCATCAGATAAACAATCCCTAGGCTAACCGTTGAGACACTCATATAGTTTATCCTAATATCAGCAATTCAGCAATATCACCAGGAGCCAGCCATTGAAATACTTCACATGTAATCAGTTCTTTAACTGAATGATGAAAAGAAGCTCCAACAATGTACTCATACATGGGAGGGATCACCCCAAAGTCTGACCAAGCAAGTCCCCAGTTAGCAAGTCCCCAGTAGCCGGTGCGGTTCCACCTAAGGTAGCTTCAGCTAGCCATCCCCCAGCTGCTCAGGGGTTGCGGGTGACTAGGTGACTGTCCGAAGGAGGCATAGCCCCAAGCTGAATCCCACGGTACACCACCAACCACTCGTTTCAAACAAATTTTCCCCACTCAGAGACACACCCGCCGAGAAGCCAACTCTTGTAATTGGCAGCTCCATTTTGTGAAACGTTAAGTTAGTGACACCAGGGGCCATAGTGAAATGCATCCCAGGGGCCAGAGCGGGCGACATTGAGTCAAATTTGAAACTGCTGGCTAAGGATAAGTGTAAATACAGTAAGATTGTTATTCACGTCGGCGGTAATGACACCCGGTTACGCCAATCGTAAAATTAATGTTGCATCGGTGTGTGCATACGCCAAAACGCCATAGTATTCTCTGGACCCCTGCCCAATCTGACCAGTGATGACATGTCGTCATTCCACCACTGGCTGGCGAGGTGGTGTCCAGCAAACAATGTGGACTTCATAGATAACTGGACACCTTTCTGGGGAAAACCTGGTCTGATTAGGAGAGACAACATCCATCCCACTTTGGATAGGGCAGCTCTCATATCTAGAAATATGGCTAAGTTTATTAGTCGACCAAAACCGTGACAACCCAGAGTTGAGACCAGGAGACAGAGCTGCAGTCTTACACACTTCTCTGCGTCTCTAGTATAGAGACTGTGTCTGTCCTCCGTCCACCTACATTATTTAAAGATAAAACAAACAGAAGAGGAGTTCATCATAAAAACTTAATAAACATTAAATCAACATCTCCAACAGTGCAAAATAAGAGAATAAAATGTGGACTCTTAGTCAATTAATTGGTATCTGATTATGATATTGATTGATTACTGGCTGCGGGAGGATGAATATGTTACCTTATATGAATCCACTCCTCCCAGTTATTGTAATACTCATATTCATCGAAGTACTGGTCGAGGTGATGGAGTTGGAGCCATATTTGACTCAAGTCTATTAATAATTCCTAAACCTAAACTAAATTATAATTCATTTGAAAGTCTTGTTCTTAGCCTTACTCACCCAACCTGGAGAACATTACAGCCTATTATTTCTATAATCTATTTGTTATAGTATATCGTGCTCCTGGTCCTTACTCAGAATTTTTATCTGAATTTGCAGAATTTGCATCAGGTTTGATCCTTAAAATAGATAAAGTAATTATTGTAGGTGATTTTAATATTCATGTGGACAACCACAATGATAGTCTTAGTACTGCGTTTATCTCTTTGTTAGATTCAATTGGCTTCTGTCAGAGTGTAAATAAACCGACTCATCTGAACCACACTCTTGATCTTGTTCTCTCATATGACATCGAAATTGACCATCTAATAGTCTTTCCACAGAATCCTCTTCTATCTGACCATTTTTAATAACCTTTGAGTTCATATTAATGGACTCTAAGCCTTTTGGCAGAAACTCCTACAGCTCTGCAGTTTTCCATAGATAAGACCACTCAGTATTTACAAAAATCCTTATTTCACCTTTTTTCTAAAATTAATCATTAGTACATCTCTCATTCCCCATTGTTGTTTTCTTCTGCTGCACCCTGACTGAAGTACCAGTAGGAGCTAGTAAGTATTTTATATTCACATGATGAAGTTGCACTTTAAATTGCAGGCTGTAAAGTGTTTTCATTTCCTTTCTTTTGCTTTGTGTATGTTGTCCATATGAGTATATGCTCACAGTTATTTGACCATTAGGCGATACCACAGCCTGTGTCTAGATTTAATTATGGAATGACACAGATTGCCAAATCCAGAGTGACATAATCAGTTTAGACACCACCACACAGAGCTGACCTGTGGATTATATCCTTCATAGCTGCATTTGCCTCACTTTGCAAACAGACAGTTTTAATGAATTGAGCCTTATTTAATCAGGGCATTTGGCAGAAAGAAGCAGGAATTGGCACACCAGATGGCAGGCCAAGAGGAAACCACAATTGAAAATGGAGAGGAGTGGCAAACGCAGAATGGAGAAAGTGAAGGTGATCATGAAGAGAGAAAGGAAAATGGGGAAGACATGGAGGTCGATGGAAGCATAGAGGCCTGGAACGGGTTTATTTCAGGGGGGACGGCATTGGATGAAGCAGAAGAAGGGGAGGTGGTGGCTGAATGGAGACCCGGTGAAACAGTCACCCCACAGCACGTCTTATGGCTGAATAGTTACACGAAGGGTGAGTCCGCTTTTTAGTATATATACATATATATATATATATATATCTCCTGGGGGTGTGTTCTGGGTCATTGTCCTGTTGAAAAACAAATGAGGGTCCCACTAAGCTCAAACCAGACGTGATTGTATGTTTCTGCAGAAATCTGGCTTCTGATATTTTCCATTACTCCATACTGAAACAAGCCTGTATGTAGCACTCCACCAATGTCACTCATTCCAGTTTCTCTCTAATTCAATGCCATGTAAAGCTTAACACACTTCTGAAGAGGTGAATTCTCAGCTGTTGTTGCTTGGATGTTTGGCAGAGTACCTGTGTTCACCAGAAGACAACATCTACAACATAAGCTTCTCTCGCTTCAAGATCAGGGACCTGGGCAGTGGAGCAGTCATTCTCGACATAAAAAAACACGGTCCAACAGGTACTTTTTCATCTCTCTTCTTACATTTGTTGAGATGCTGAATGTTATCAGGAGAAACGAAAAAATAGACTTGTAGCCCACACTGAAATGTACTCGAGAGTATGCACACTACTGTACAGGCTGACAATTTTGATCTTCAACATTCCCTTAATGAACTTTGCTGAAATGTATATTTATACTAGAATTTTAGATTCTTTCAATATACATACTGTATGTGAGTATTGTTTGAAGACTGAATTGACAATATGTGAATCTTTAATGTAAAAATAGTTGATGACAACATTGATTTTTTGTGAAAAGTTTGCAATTTCTTTGGATGTTAGATGAAGGGGCGGAAGATCAAATAATCAAATCAAAACATCAAATGTGATTAATCCTCTTTGGACAATGGCTATCAAATGAGGATTTTATATATTAAAAAAAAAATCAGCTGCAGTGGACCAGATTGGTCAAGAGATTTTGACTGACTCTTCAACTTTGATTCAAAATCTTTGATTTTGACTTGGACAAGAGAAAAGGTCATAGGATCATTACCAATAAAAATCATCCTCTAGGGACCATAAATATTCATACCAAATTTGATATTAACTAATACATAACAGATCTTTCTCTAGAAGTGTGAAAGCAGACAGACGTCACAGCATAGATAACAACTGGTTTTTAAACACAAAACACAAAAAAAAGCTGCCATAGGATGTATGTATGGTATATAAGCACATTGCTATATTAACAATCAGCCCAGGTGGATCCTGCAAACTGCTGCACTGATGCACTGAGGCCAAATCACAACCACACTGCCACATACCCCCACTGCCAAACTTAGGCCAGGATCCCAACACCCAGTTATACCCTTCTTCACGTTGGCCATGAGCCCCAAGGACTTGTCTGCCACCTGCTGCATATCTTCCTCCAGTTGCTTCTATGGATGATCATCTAGCAACAGATGCAGCACCCAGTCCATGAGACACTGAAAGGTGGCTGGGGCTCCACAACCCCAATGAAAATGTTAAGAATAGGTAGATTTTTTCCTTGACCCTGGTGACAACGATATCTGCCTACAACCCTTGGTCAAATCCAGTGTTGTGAAATTGCATCTGTGCCCCAGTACATTGAGACCAGTCAATGCTAGACTCTTCAGTGACTTTGATTTCCAACATGGAAGCCTGGGGTACCTCCTGCAGGGCAAAAATTTGACTAGGAACTAACCATTCATCCCGTTTTTATTTGTCATTTCTGTTTTTTCTCCAGAAATTGAAGACGTCATTGAACTTGATACAAACAGATTCATTCAGTATCACTTCTCCCCTGCATTCTTGGCCCTCAGAGAGATAGGAGCTACGTAAGTCAGAGCTATTGTTTTGGATTTACTGCTGTTACTGCTATTTGTATTAAGTGGAAGAACATATTTTGATCTAAAACCAAGAAACTATATTATTTGCTATATTGTTGGGGAACATGAAACAGTTTATCTTCTACATTACCAAATGTTGTTAATGGTGAAAAATGTTAAGAAGAAGTAATTTTTTGTTTTTAGTCAAATATACTTTACACAAACTGCATAAAGTGTTAAATAAGTGCTGTCGAGACTAAATATCTAGGAATCAGTTGGTTTAGTGACTCATCTAATTATGTTCTAATCCAATTCTAAAGTCACCCAGTCAGCTTAATAAATAATTTATACTGTCTGTCCTCTGAAGAACAACAGCATCAGTTGTTTCAGCAAGTGAAAGCAAAAAGTAAATTATGAGTAAATTAAAGTAATTATGAAGGACCAAAAGGGAAAGTCCAGAGGAGGAGGTTGGTGTGGATGAATGGGACAACAACAAGTTTCAACACATCAAATGGTATGACAGTGTTTTCTTCTTCAAGCTGATCAGCACTTGTCTCTCAGGTTGGAATTCACAGTGGGCAGCAAGGCACTGAATCGTTTCCGTCTGATTGAGAGACATTTTTTCAGAAACCTCCTGCTCAAAACCTTTGACTTTGAGATTGGCTTCTGCATTCCATACAGCAGAAACACCTGTGAGCACATCTACTGCTTACCTGACCTGGAACCAGAGACAGGTACAAGTAAATGACTACTACACAGGCGCAAACAAAAACCATTTCCACAATGCAGGTAAAAATTAAAATGTCAAGTAAGGCTCTGTCCAAAATAGGAGCAATAAACATACAGTGGTTGGAGGGAGAAACTTTTGTTTCACTTCACCAACATGATAACTAACATTACTTAACATTTCTTTGTTTCCACCCCTTGGCATATCTGAAATCCTAAAGACATATAGACGACAGATAAAACCTGTGTTGGTGCACTCCTATTTAAACCTGTTGATGGAACAATTTCTAATGGTGTTCCATTATTTGGACGATAACAAAAATGTGTTTTAACACGTCTACATTAGTGAAGAAATAGTCTGGCACCTTTTGTCTTTCAATGTCTAACTCATGCTGAATATGTTTGTGTTTTACTCAGTTGAGGAAATGATTGCCAACCCATTTGAGACGCGCTCAGACAGTTTTTACTTTGTCAACAACAAGCTGACCATGCATCACAAAGCAGAGTACTCCTTCAGCCCACAAAGAGAAATGGACACATCCAGGGAATAGAGAAACTGTCAATGAATGGGATCAGCCTCTGGTGTTCCACAAATGATGCGTAAGAAAAAAGTTATTAATGTTATTAAAAAATGGTACTGTTACATACTATGTAATGTGTTCCACAAATGATGCGTAAGAAAAAAGTTATTAATGTTATTAAAAAATGGTACTGTTACATACTATGTAATGTATTCCTCTTGGAGTTGTAAGGAGATAATGATATCATTGTGTTGTACAGTATTACTCAAAAGAAAAATAAGTTAATCCAGTGACTAATTTAACACTAGATCCTCTTTATGTTATTGTACTTTTAGTAGATTCTCAGGCTGTAGTGCTCATTGGAACAGCAGTTCTTTGCCTTTTTGAAAAGAAAATCCAGTTATGTCCTGTAGAACCAAATAAATCTGTGAAAAATCTGTGACATTGTCTTGTAGTAATGTCATATTTATTCCACTCACCGTGCCACACCGTGTATCAAAACATATAAAAACAAGATCAACTTTCAGTGGTGTGATTACACATTCAATATAATTAACAAAATTACACTTTCATTGTTAACTCTCAGCCTCTGGATTTGAATGTATTTTTTCTGATTATGTCATGGGAGCATATTAAAGCTTTAATATTGTGTATGAAATAATCTTTTTTTGTAGTTTTTTAATGTTTTGACCTTAACCAAATCATTAATCAAAATTCAAATCATTTATCAAATTTATACAATCACATGATACTGGTGAGAAGGAAACTTCTGCTTTTGTTAGCATTAACATGGCCTTTTTATCTGGAAAGGAGTGTGCTGAAAAATTTAACAAAGCCAAACTTGCATTAAAAAAATGCAACTGGGGGTGTCAGTTAGCTCAGTTGGTAGAGCATCCGCCCCATGTACAAAGGCTCAGTCCTTGACACAGCGGCCCAGGGTTCAAATCTGACCTACAGCCCTGCATGTCATTCCCCATCTTTCTCTCCTCACATTCCTGTCACTCTTCAGCTGTATCTGTCAAATAAAGCTTAAAAAGGCCAAAAAATATCTTAAAAAATAAAAATAAAATACAACTGAAATTTATTGTGAATGCGCTGGGACTCCTTTATTTTGCCACAACATGTGTTTCCTAGAATAGTCTCTTTTTTCAACTTTGAGAGAGAAATGACAGAGTAGAGCGAGTTTAGAGCAACAAACCAAACCAAAATCTTCAGCAGGTGCAGGGGGGACATAGAATAGTGCCTCAGAAATATGTATGAAAACAGATAGAGCCATATACTGTATCTGCTGTTGCTGATTTTTTTAAAATCATTCTGCATTTGCAAAATACGTTACTCAGTAATGATACAATAACTTTGACAACAATAAAAGCCAGCACTATATTTAGTATCAATGGTTAAATCTCTGCAAGTTGATGCTCAAATTCTTGTGAAAGGAATTGAAAGCAGTGGTGTATGTGTCTGTACAACTATTTGTGGGGGCATCCTTGAGACAGAGGAAATAAAAGAGTGACCCAAAATCTCTGAAACAAAGAGAAAAACGTGAGTTAAATGTGATAGGCTGAGGCTTAGAGCCTGTGGGGTGGAGGCTGGAGGAAGGAGGAGGGAGAAAGGACAAGCAACAGGAAAAAAATGGGAACGGAAGGAACACAGAGAGGGTCGGGCAGCAACACACACATCTGGAAGTAATTGGAGAGGGAGAGGGAGAGAGAGAGAGAGAGAGGGTGGGACTAAGATAGACACTGTTCTGTTCACAAAAAGGAAGTAAATGAAGAGAACCACTCGACTGGAAATGTACATAAATTCAAGATAAAGTTCAGATTTGGAGAGTTAATGGAAGTTAATTGGAGTAAGCAGACGGAGAGAGTCAACCAGTAAAGAACAATACAGAGGAAGAGAAGAAAGGACAACTGGGTGAAAAGCCTGGCTGGTTCAGGGACCAATCCAAAGGAGAGCTGAAAAGGAAACCAACGTTAAGTTTGAAAAAAGAGTTGAAGGATCCAGGCATAACCAAGAAGAGCGTGACAAAGACCAGATTTGAAAGATTGGAAACTCATATTCAGGTAAACTTTATTTGAGTTACAGATCTACACAAGTACTAAACCTAGGAACTTTGCTTTAATTAGGTTTGTCAATATTTTTAAACCCAGACCATCAAAATTCACATCAGTTCTAATCATACAGAGAGAAGCTCTGCTTTTGTTATTGGAAACTCACCATTCTGCTGTACCTTCCTTTTTGGTTTGAGCACAGTTCATGGTCAGGTTTTTAAACCACTGAACAACACTGCATCTCATCTTAGAAACGGAGAAGTTTATTTGTTGCTGAAGTATCTATTTGTATTTGTATTTAGGTATATTTCTATGTTTCTGTCAGGTATGTTTTCCTCAGAGACTGTCCTCACAAGAAAAATAACAGCATCTGCTGTTTGTTCAAATGTTTTACATGACCTGTTAATATGGACCTGACAAGGACCTCTAGCTCCTGCTAGTTCCTTGAGTTATGACAACCCAGACATTTACCACAGCAATCAAATCAAAAATAGTTATATAATTTATTTATTTATTATGGTTTTGGAAATTAAATCAACAATGATGTGAATCTGTTGATAGGGGCCAAAAAACAGGAAAGATAGGACACATGCTTTGAAAGAGAAATTCAAAAAGCTGCGTAGACATGGGATGGAATGCAATATCCCATGTACTCAATTATGTTTAAGAATACGTAAACAAATATCAAGTCAACAATGCATATATCCCAATAAGTTCACACTACGTGCATTTTTTTCACAATGAAAAAGATGTAATTATTTTAAGGACATGATCATAAATAGAAACTGAGGGTAAGCCACCTGTCAAGTGGCATCTGTGGAACATTTTGACTGCTAGTGCTAATGATCGGACTGGGAATATTAGGTACAGCTGCCTTTATAAATGAACCAAAAAACTAAGATCAATAGCAAGTTGAAGGCTTCCCTCTCTGCATCTGTTTATTTGAGCTACACGAGTACTGACACAGTGGGTTTGGATACCTTCCACTAATATGCTGCTAAAAAGTGGAAAACAAACAGACACTGTAAATGCATCTGAGGTTTTATTTGATTTTTTTGTGGTGACAGAAGGAACGGGGAAATACAGAAACATTTGAACAGTAACAGATTGCCTTTTTGAAAACGTAAATAAATACATTTTATGAGCCACTTATGAGAAGTTGAAACTCACTCAACCATCAACACTGTTATTACAGTTTACACACTTGAGCATTGGAGTTTTGGAAGTAACACAAATAAATGCAATTTTCAACATCAGTCACAGCACCTACTCCTCACTACACTTTAAAACATAGTTACCTCAGACTTTAGCTCTCCTGTGAGTCATAGGTTTTGCTGTGGTCATGGGAAATGCCTGCAGCAGTATAAATAGGTCCACTGAGGAGGGGAGGGAGCTTCCTTCCAGTCAGCAGTTTGACTTGACCTGTGTGGGGTCAGTAGCCAGTGAGGACTCACTGTGAACATGCCCATGTACACACAAACACATGAACACAAACGCACACATTCTTGTGTTCTTAAAATTGCCAGCTAATATTTCTAGACTAGGGTAACAGCACCAAATAAAGTAATTGTCGTATTATATCATATTATAAATAAATATTATAAAATAAATATATTATAGTTCTTGATTGATATATTTATATTTGTTTTGCAGAACAGTAACAGTCACATGAACATACACATTTAAAGAGTCACTGTAATTATTCCTCATATTAAAGCAGCTGTGGAGGGACTACATCGTGACATGACTCCAATTAAAGATATGGGGCATAAAATCATCAGTCTTCATCCTGGTTAGACAGGTCAGTGTGTGTGTTCATCCTGGCAGTAGCCTGTTGATTCATTTCCAGTATTTTGTCATAGCAACAAAACCATATCATTAGCAGCACATATCACTCCATCATGACACAGCAAGAAAACATTGTCTGTGGGAAAAGAACATATGTGTTTGATAAAGCTCTCTGAGATGTGATTTGTGATTTCGGGCCGTGTGAATGAAACTGAACTGACTTTAAAAACTTCAAACATCTATCATTCTGCTTTACAAACACACATTGACCATGTCTGTATGACATACATCGGCCTTCTTACTAAGGAAATTCAAAACACATTCCAACAAGGCCATACAAGATACTGAAGAAAAGATTAATTCAGTTCTTAACTGCATTAACTATATTAAGCCATATGAACACAATGGATAATCCATACCTTCCAGCCACAATTAAACACAATTAAATCAGGTGACTGGTGACATGAAGCATATTTAAAAAATAATTCTTCGCTCTTCTGTTTCCCTCATTCTTTGCAGGATGTCTGTGTCTCCGAGGTGTTTGTGCTGTGTCAAATATTTGATGTTTGTCTTTAACCTCATCTTCTGGGTTGGTATTTGCACACTAAATCCTACACACCTTTGGACCTTTAAATTTGAATATGCTCACTGCAAGCTTCAGAAATGATTCCTTAGGCTTGCCAAGTCAGTCCCTTATGTAACATTCATTCACTCACAATTTTCCACTCTCTATTAGAAACATCATTTTCAGGACAATGCATTGTGATTAATGCTGTACTTTGACTTTGGTTTGATGTTCCATTTTCTGAAAAGCTAGGAGGATGCGGCTTGTTTGGCATTGGAGTATGGCTGTCCTTCACACAGGCAGAGTTCTCCTCTCTTCCGCTGTCTTTTCCATCCCTCTCAGCTGCCAATCTGCTGCTAGTTGCTGGTGGGATCACTATGGTGACTGGCTTTCTGGGTTGTCTTGGAGCACTTAAGGAGCAGCGCTGCTTGTTGTTCATGGTGAGAGGTGCATATAAAATATATGATATGTTCTTACAGATATATTTGATGATATTTTGATCTTAATGGAATTACATCAGCTGTCACTTGTACACACTATAATGTCAGTCTCTACCTGCTCTTTTCTGATCTGCAGTTCTTTGTGATTCTTCTGCTCCTGGTACTGACAGAGGTGATTTTAATGTTGGTTATACACATCTTCCATGATAAGGTAAGTTTAATGCACACTACTGTTAGACAACTTGTAACGAATAAAATTATCAGTGATTGTTGTTGTTTGAAAACAACAATGGTGGTTAGCGTTGATGCTGCTAGCATCGGAAATGGAGAGAATTTCTTCATTAAAAGAAAAGCAAAGAACGGCACTGACAGCTTTTCTCCCTGGAAAATATGTTTTTGTTCTTTTTCCAGCTGTTTGAGTTTGACTACATTTTATGGCTCTTTGATCTAATTGGGTGAGGTTTGCCTGCGACAGATGACAGACAGACGGCTCATCCAATCACCTGCTACATATTTTTAAGCACCTGCCCAAACAGTTTCAAACAGTTATGTCAACATTTTACGAACTCCATACTCTCTGAATCACTCACTAAACAGATCCGGATCTTACAAGTCCTTTGAGTCACTTGAATCAGTACACCCATAAGCATATAAATTCTACCAGTGAAACAAGCCCCACTGTGTTGGACTACACATATACTAAATAAATTCAAATTTGAGAGCTATTTTACGATGAGGACAGTCTGCATTTTTATCTTATTTAAAAAATAACAACATTAACTATGAGGCTGTAAGTGGTTCCAAATCTTTATATTTAGCTGGCATTATATTAAGATGACACAAAAAAATACATCTGCAACACTTGTGAGTGAGCTGCTAGATTAACCGACATTGCAGTATATTTTTACATTCGACTGTCTGTGTGCACCGCGTACAACTCGAACAAGCCTCACTCACTCCCTCACCTCAACTGACTGCCAAAGCTCATCTGTTCTGACTAGTACTGTCAGGTGATCCACTGGAGTACAACAGTATTATATTGTCACAACTCACAGTCAGCACACTGAGATAATATAAATATGTCGAATATAACCCCATAATTAATTGATGACAGATTATGCAAACACATAATGCTGCAGTTAAAATGCCCCTCTCACACTGTTTAGGCTATATTAGCCTAGCCTCTAAAGTTTATTAGCCTTATCTACACAAAAACAAGGCAACAAATTTGTGTTCAAGAAAGTCTAGCGAATAAGACCATGATTATTTATGACATATAATGCTGCAGTTAAAATGCCCCTCTTACATTGTTTTAAGCCTATGAACTATATGAGCCTCAGCTACACAAAAAGGAGTGTTTGTGTTTTAAATAAATATCTATCATCTTGGTTATTGCTGTATTTGTCTTCTTACTTTTGATGGGGGGAAGTCTTTAGATCATCATTTCACACAGTATGCAGAGCATGACGACACCGCTCCCTGAAATCCATTGACGATTGACCACCTGTGGTGTGTGATACATATTTTATGGATGTATCATTTGAATAAATAACTGTTTTTCTTTTTTTCTGTTTTTTGTTAGTTGGATTCCAAAGCACAGGGCGAATTAAAGGAGGGTATGAAGATTTATGAATCAGAACCTGGACTGAAAAAATCCTGGGACAATGTCCAAAAAATGGTGAACACTATTAGCAAACAATGCATGACTTCTTAAAGTATGTTGCATAAATATAGGACAAGCCATCCATCCATCCATCTATCGATAAAGGCTTTTTTTTATTACATAATTAAGGAACATTTCTCTATTACACCAACACTAAACCAACTGAAATGCATCTCTCATGGTATGAAATTGAAAATACATACCATACCATAAAATTTCTAGTGTTTTATTTGTACTTATTTGTTCTTGTGTGATTTCCTTGCTACTGGCATACAGCTATTAGCAACATGTGTATTACTCAATCTACTACATGACTTCTGTATTACTACTTATGTCTTTATATCTTCCTGTTCTCCAGTTCAAATGCTGTGGAGTAACTAACAAAACAGACTGGTATGATGTGCTAAATGGAACTCTGCCTTCTTCCTGCTGCTCTGTTGGGACAGACCAGTGTGTTGACGGATGGAGCGAGGTTGGTTTGCTGCTCAGCTTTTCTAGCACAAAGAGTCTAGAGGGGTAAAGTTGCAACAGGTTTTCATGTTGTCTGATTCTTTCAAATGAAATCCAGATCTGTTCCAATGCATGAGTGTGTCAGTGTCTTCACACATGACAAATTCAAGCAATGGAGTCAGAAAAATGAAGTTTTGAGTGGTGACATTTACGTCCATGAATAATGGAACTTGGCAGCTAGCCTAACTAACAGCAGTGATTCAGAGTCTGCTGTTTCGTACTACTGATGAAGTTCCCCTTGATTTACTTGTGCAGGATGGATCTGTGGATCTATGAATCTTGAATCAGCTACTTAGGCAGTTGGACTGGGGTATATTGTGATGAGATTGAACAGGTGGAGTGGTGTTTGTAGTGGTGTATGAATCGTGATTCATTTTTTTGTGTGTATCTTCCTTCGTTTTATGTCTGCTTTGTAAAATACTTTGCTAGTGGACAAAACTCAGAGCCAATCAGTTCTTTGATCAGGCAACAACTTAGAGTTTCCCACAATGTCCTTGCAGTCGGTGGAGAGCAGCTCTGGTGCCTGGCTCTAAAAACTGTGGCCACCTTTATGTTGTGAGATTATTACCCATGTGTGCATGATATCAGAGGAAGTGATCAAGTCTGACACAAATCTTTCCTATGTGAACTTCCTAACCCCATGCCTTCCCCTTCCTCATGCTCTCTGTCTTTCTGTATGTCTCTGCAGCCATGTTATCAGAAGGCCAGACAGTGGCTGCTAGATAACATCCCCTCGGTCCTGGTGTTTGGAGTGTGCATTGGTGTTGTGCAGGTAGTTATCTCCAAAATTTCTTTCTCATTTATTTGATCAGTTTTCTGTATATTTATGCATATGTCAGTTGAAACCTTGTATCTCTGACCTTATTGACTGTTTTCCCCATCTCTTAGCCTTTAAAGTCTCAAACCCTCAAAATATAGAATTATTCAACAGTTTTTTAAGGACAGTGCATGCTACAACCCTGTTTCAGAAAAAGTTGTCACACTGTGTACAATGTAAATAAAAATAAATGTGATGATGTGCAAAACATTGAAACCCAACATTTAAGTGAAAATAACACAAAGACAACTTATCTAATGTTAAAATTGAGAAATTTCATAGTTTGAGTTAGATGCCAGTAACATGTTTCAAGTAACATGACTGGGTGTAAAAATAACCTCCCAGGGGAGGCTGAGTCTTTGCAAAGTTAAGATGTGGAGGGCCTCATCACTCTGTGAAAGACTGTGCTGGTAAAAAGTGTAATATTGGATAGCTGTAATCTTCAGGGCCTCAGGCAGCACTGCAACATGATTCTGTTGTGGACATTAATACATAGGCTGAGGAACACTTCCAAAAAAACATTTTCTGTGAACACAGTTAATCTCTGCATCCATAAATAAAAGTTGAAACTTGACCATGCAAAGAGGAAACCGTATATAAACCAGATCCAGAAATGCTGCTGCCTTCTGTGGGCCTGAGATCAAAAAACTGTCTTGTGGTCCGACAAGTCAAAATTTGAAATTCTGTTTGGGAATCATGGAAGCCGCTTCTTCCTTGCTAAAGCGAAGTGGGACCATCTGGTTTGTTATCAACACACAGTTCAAAAGCCAGCATGCATGATGGTATGGGGTGTAACATATTCTGCAAAGTAGACAACATCTTTTTCAGGGGCGACTTTGCTTATTTCAGCAAGACAATGTCGAACCACATTCTTCATGTACTTGTGGATCTGTAGTAAAAGAGTCCAGGTGCTACACTGTCCTGCCTGCAGGCCAGACCTGTCACCTATTGAAAATGTTTGACTGATTATGAAATGTAAAATATGACAAAGGAGACCTTGAACTGTTGAACAGCTGAAATCCTACATCAAGCAAAAATGGAAAACATTCCACTCTCAGCAAAGACTCGTCAGTTCACAGACGCTTACATAGTGCTGTTAAAAAAAAGGAGGTGATGACATTTTCATCAAATTTCTCAGTTTCAACAGTTGAGAAGTTGTCTTTGTGCTATTTACACTTAAATATGAGCTTTCAATGTTCACGCCATAAAATTGTGACGATGTCTTTGGAAACAGGGTTGTAAATAGTAAATATTCACTCTCTGTTGAATGCTTATGCTCCGGTTAGTTAATTTAACAGAGAACATATCAGAGGGCTCTCTCAGCAGGTCCGTGAATAAGCTAATGAGATCAAATCTCAAATCAAATCAAATTAAAGATAAAAAATGGCCATTTCTTCAGACTAAAAACAATGACAAAGCTTTCATCATCAACTGTCATCAAATACCATTACATTTCCAATCAGGTCAATCAGATAGACGTTAAATGGGGGAGAACACAGCTGTCCAGCACTGGCACTGTAGAATCTGCAGCTATGTCTATTAAAGCCTCTCCTCTACAACAGATACAACAGAACTATAATACATAGGTGGCAATACACAAAGCAACTTTATGATATTGTATAGCCCAAATTCACAAAACACATTTTGCCTCAGAGGGCTTTACAATCTGTACAGGGAGTGACACCCTCTGTCCTTAGACCCTCGGTTCGAGTGAGGAAAAACTTGCCCACAAAAAAACCCTTTTAACAGGGATCCCTTTTAACAGGGATGTCACCCTTTTAACAGGGATCCCTGTTAAAAGGGATCCCCTGATCCCTGATTTTATCACTACGTAGTATCCTTTGTTAAATTTGTCTTACCTGTGTAGTTCTGAGGCTACACGTGATATTGTGTCACTGCTAATAAATGTAAAGTTAATGGTAAATAGACTCAAAGCACTTTTACAACACTTGTCACATTCACCCATTCACACACACATTCATACACTGATGGCAGAGGCAGATGCAAGATCATCATCTGCTCACCCACAAACATAAATTCACACACCAACATCACTGCTTCTGGGACCAAATTGGGGTTCAGAATGTTTTTCTAGGACACTTTGATTGGACTTAGGGAGCCGGAAATTAAACCGTAAATCTTTGTTTCCTCTTGGGCTCTATGAAGTTTGACCATACATTTCAATAGCTTATTGGCTGAGAATCAATAATTCAGCTGTTTCACAAGTTTTCTTATATTACATCACCATGGTGAATAATTGATGACACACAGAAACAACTTGGATATGGTATGTCCTTGTTCAAGTGTAACATATACTCTATGGATAAGCTGATAACAACTACAAACAAGGTGAAACAGTTGAAATGTTACAAATACTCTACAAACTATCTGTAGTTATGGACTATTCAAATATAATGTTTTGAAGATTTTGTAGAGAAAATGGCTGTTATAATGTAATGGCTGTATAATTTTTCAGTATTTGACCTGTACACCTTCTTTTCTTGTCAGATTTTGGCCCTGGTGTTCTCAATGCTGATGTACTGTCAAATCCTGTGTGCTGAGAAGCACTTGGACTGACTGAAGATGTTCACGAAGATGTTCACTGGCCTGTGATGGGAAGGCTTATCACGATCTCAATATACCCCCAAGCTAAATCAAGCAGTCTTATGGTGTAACATGTTTTTGACAAGCAGGCCCATTGTGTAAAAAAGAAGAAGGAATGAAAAGGAAAAGAATATATTTAGCACTTAGATCACTTTTAATGGTTTCAAACAATATGTATACTATTCATATACTATATGAATACACTTTGAATGTCTGGTTTAGTGACTTTACAGTATTAATCAATAATCCTTTAGTAATCTGTGGTATTATTTGTATTTAGAATATTATAGAGAATGTTTGACTCATATAGTAATGTTCCCCACTGGTCTTTTTTTCTAATTCTCCAAATAATGAAAAGAGATTTGTTTGGCAATTAAAACTGACAAAGTATTAATAAAATTGAACAGATCACATGGCCACAGTCAAATTAAGCACTAGTGATCTCAATCTAAATGAACACAGAGCTTCATTTAGGAACTTTAGGAAATGTAGGACTTTAACATCATTGAAAAGTATGCCAACCAAAATACTAACAAAGGATACAACCAAGATTATTAATTTTTATTGCTGCCTCAGCACAGGTCTATAGGATTTAATTGCTACTGACCCTAACAGATGTACCAGCTACAACAGATCACAAAACATGCTCAAAGTTTTGATCCACGAAGAGAAAAGGATAGAGGCCTGACATGAACCCAGCTGAGCTCCACTAGCTTTTCACTCTCTGTGCACTCATCCCTGCAGTGTTGACTCACTAAACTGGGTCAAACTGGGTGGCTTGCTGAGTCTTCTTATGTCGCCAATATTCACTGAACTTGGCAAAAGCATAAATTTATTTAGGTTAGCACAGTGTTTCTCAAACTTTTTATAACACGTACCATCTCCGAAAATATTCATCTCTCCAAGTATCACTATTTTGACAGACATTAAAATCAAGCAGCGTAGGCACACCCTGTTCAACTACTGTCAGTTTACGCAGATGGAAAGTTTATTCCTATTTATTGTTGACTGCTGTTGAATCCTAAACAGAACCAGAGCTCATTTGGTGTTAAAAGGGTTCTCCTGATCCACACTTCTCTTCCGAATATTTCCTGTTTGGAGCCACGATTGCAGTATTTGAACCATTCATTTAACCGCTGCTTACTATCTCACATCACATTTTAATTAATCATGGATGTATGCGTGTACTACGTGAATGAATGTGTCTACGTATCAAGCTGATATTGAAACAAGACGTATCGGGAAATGCAAAACTTATTTTAAATTACATTTATGCAATCCCCTGGTTTAATTTCAACCCCTTTAGGAAAGTCAAATGCCACCAGTACTGGTACCACAGTTTGAGAACCAGTGAGTTAACAAATATTGTAGATGTAAACAGAAATTAAGACACTTAAATACAAAATGATGGTTCACTGTTTATCACAGTCTCAACGATGAGTTCCTCACTGCCATCAGCTGGCCACTCTCTCCTCACTCTTCTAAAAATAAAGAGCTATACAGTGGCAAAGGCTGACATATTCCTTCATTGCGATCAACTCTAGTTTATTCTGAAACAAACCTACAACCCAGTTTCTAAATAAGTTGGCACATTGGAAAAAGAAATAAAAACATAATGTGATGATGTGCAAAACATTGTGCTATTTAAATTGTGCTATGCTACAAGTCTGGACTGCAGGCAGACCAGTTTAGCACCTGGATTCTTTGACTTTGGAGCCACTCTGTTTGAATATGTGCAGAATGTGGTTTGACATTGTTTTGCTGAAATAAGCAAAGCTGCCCCTGGAAAAAAAACATTGTCTGCTTTGCACAATATGTTGCTCCAAAACCTGCATATATCCTTGAGCATCAAAGGTGCCTTCACATATGTGCAGGTTACCCATCATGCATCCTCATGTGAACTAATGCACCCCCATGCATGCTGACTCTTGAACTGTGTGTTGATAACAAGCTGGATGCTCCTTTTAGCCCGGATGACACGGCATCCATGATTTCCAAACGGAATTTCAAATTTTGACTTGTCGGACCACAGGACAGTTTTCCACTTCGCCTCAGTCCATCTTAAATGAGTTCAGGCCCACAGAAGTATAGTATGGATGCAGAGATGAACTGTGTTAACAGACAAAAACATTATTAATTTGTATTGTACTGTTATTTTGGTCTGGCAGATTCAGGCTATACGATTGAAAAATAGATAAATGCACCATTTTATTCCTTATCAGTCTTCACTTCCAATTTTCAAATATCCAAGTACTCCTAAATCCTCCTTAATCCATCTTCCCATCTTCTGTCACGTGTGGCTGGAGCCGATCCGAGCTGGCTTCGGGTGAGAGGCAGGGTACACCCTGGACAGGTCGCCAGTTCTCAGGCCTCTGTATCAGGCCATGACAAACAACCATTCACGCTCACTACTCCTAAACCAATAACCTAATTTCACTGACTGGGTGGGTGTTCCTCACATAAATCTAGTTGTGAAAACAGAGGAGGTGTAATGCCTGGCTGTAAAATCGACATCTAATTTAGCAGCAAAATCTGTTTATTCTTTCTTTTCTTTCTCTGATGTCAAAATGGAACAGTAAATAAAAATACAATAAAAAATAAATATTTAAATAGCAAAAGAACATTTCCTTTTGTTATGGAATTTTCTATCCTTAGGTTACACGAGGTCACGTGTGGGCCTTGAGGTCCTCAGCAGTATTAATTGTTTGGCTTTGATTGGGAACAGGAGGTGCCAGTCTATCTCAACACTGTGGTGGCCAGGGTCGAAGAGATCTATTGCTGTCTTCCTAGACATAATAGATAGCTGGCTGTTGACGTTCCAATCTGCGTAAACAGACATCTGTGTCTCCAGACTAGAATATGCTGACAATAACACCTCCATGGGTAAAGACATTCTCTTTGGCTAATTCTGGGCGTATAGTATTTGTGGTGTTATCTTGAGGTTTATCATCCACCAGGATGAGTTGGGCAGAATGTGAGACCGACTCAGGCACTTCTGATGTACTTTGAGAGTGTCTCTAATTCTCCTTGGCCAAGTTTCAATAAATATTACAGCATAAGACATCAAAGGCTCCTGAACACTTTCTTCCCTCCTGACCTCACCATTGACCTTTGACTTCAGCAATTTCTCCACAACACCTTTTTTTACCAGAATGTTACAATCAGAATGCAGAATGTAGCAATAGAGACTGTCAGTTGTATTCAGTGTGATTCAGTGTATGTTGTCCTTTATACTAACTGTATTCAAATACAAAAAAATATATAAAACAAAGTATGACATAAAAGCAATATATATATATATATAGATTCAAAGAGGTCTCTGGAAACTGTAGGAAAGTAGAGTAAGGTCCATCCACCATCTTCATTCCAATGTCATGATCCAGAGCTGAGTGTTGACCAATGGTTAGTTGGAAGTAACCTGGGATCTCTGAGAAGTCAGTCATACTCAACAGGCTCCTCCAAGTATACCATATTCTCCTGAAGATGAAATAAAAGGTTGAATGATAGGTATAAACATCAGAAAATAAAACTGAAAACATATTTTTAACATTGACATAGGTGCATGGGTCTAGATTTCACTATATGAAAATGTCTGCTATAATCCTAAACAACTAAGCAGTGCACTGTACAGGATGCTTTGAGCGTGTTCGGTAAAAATGGCCCCAGGGCCATCCATTGGTCTGTATAGTGATTGCTAGCAGTAGTAGCAGTATAGTAATATAATGTAGTGAATGCTACTAATAGCTGGTTTTCAATTGATTAAATGATTTTGTTTTTTTAATGTAAAAACACTGAAAAATAAGAAATTATAAAAATATAACATAAATACAGTACAGCCTAAACCACATAATATCATTGCCTAAATGCTACAAATTCCTCAACCCCAACTCCTCTGGGCAAAAACAAAGTACCAGTAACAAATATCTAGTATTTTTGATGAATGGGCGACATGATGACAGAGGCGAAAAGACCAAGGGGAGCGATGATGGAAGAAGCTAAGAAGAGAAAAGTTGAGAAGGTGAACAAGAAGTTACCAGGCAAGAGTAAATCTGGGACTGACTTTTAGTGGTTGGTGAGAGCTTGGTGAAATAAAAGGCTGAAAGACAGACGCCGAGCTGGGCTGACTGCTGTTGGACTAGTAAGTAAAATTAGCTGGCTGCTATGTCTTGTGTTATTGACCTTGTTGATGTTTGGCTGTGATATAACAATAATAAAAAATATTTTGTTTTGAGCCAAAAACTGTTTACTTCATGAACAAAATCTGTTTCTGTTTTGTGAGAAGAATAAAAACTCTGCTGCATTCTTTGAAGATAAGATTAAATTTATGAAACAAGTGTTGTAGGAGTCGGGACTAGTCTCTAGCTCAAGGCTCAGACATCAGGCCTACAACAATATTATAATATTGTTTAATATTCTGTCATTATTTGAATACTGGCTTCTATTTATTGTCTTGGTATAACTGAAATATTTTTATGAATTCACTCACCCATCCTCCATGATTCTTGACCCAGGGGGCAAATGTCTCCATGTAGCACTCTGCATAGCCCTGCATGCGCTGGGCTCCTGTGGCTGTCACTATCCGCCGTGATACCTCCATGCTGACAGCCATGCGTTGCAATGTTGGACTAGCTGTGTCCGGCAGGGCTGGGGCCTCAGATACATGATTACTGCTGAAAGTGTCCAAAAGCTTGGCAAATGATGCATAAGAAAGACGAGTCAAACTGGAGCGCAGGAAAGGGTCTGACTGGATCTGTAAAAAGATAGCAGTATAGCTAATGGCAGTTTACACATCCACATAAATGACCATCCATGTAAGGAAACTTACACTGTGGCTTAAACTCTGTCGTATATTCATCTGACTTTGTATCTATTGTTACTATGTTTTCATAACATCTAAATTATTAGCAAGTCAACACTGTCATTTGTACAGGACATACAGAGAATTGAAATATCATTTCAATTCTCTGTATGAATTTGGGTGAAGAAATCCCTGCATTTAAAGCAGAAGACCTGACAATAGAGGACAAATGAACAATGCAGCTTGACACATCATATGATAAACCACTACCTACCTTTGTGTTGATAGAATCTCCCTCCAAAGAAAGAACCTGAACAAGCTGCTGCACAACTGCCTCTTTCTCACTCACTGCTAAAAGAAAGAAGAAAGAACTTTACAGTCAATCAAAGTGTATATCAGACTGAAAACAGCTCTAGTAAAAAGCCCATCTGAGAAAATGGAATACAAACCAGAGAATACAATTTGGGCAATAGATCCATGACAGTATTGTGACCCCAGTAGTCATTACTTTGAAAAACATGAGCATATTGATGATATTCACTGCTCCTCCTACATCTTGCACTAGAACCAGGGAATATTAATTAGTATTTGTTTGCTTCAGTCTGAAGGTGTGTGTGTGTGTGTGTGTGTGTGTGTGTGTGTGTGTGTGTTTGATTACCTGCTGAAGATGGGGCTTTGGGTCTCAGTTTCTTTATACTCGTAGACCTCTGGGCAATCTTGTCCAGTTTCTCTGCTACTTCGTTATAGAACTCTGGAGGGTGGTCTATATCAACACCAGCAGTATGTTAGAGTGAAACTCTGATAGTGCCTTTAATATTCAACTTCAGGCACAAACTATTACAGTGTGTAGATTCAAAGCAATGAAACATTCTATATATTTTATATATGTAGGCACAGCAGCAAATAAATGAACATGTGTAGTTGTGTAGATTTATAGTACAATGGAGGAACTTACTGGGAGAGACAATGGTCGGCAAGGGCTCTGCTTTTTTGTCAATTGACAAGCTGCTAGGCCTCTGAGGATGAGAACCATGCCCCTCTTTCTCCTTCTCCGTCTCCTTCTCCTTCTCCTTATCTTTCTCCTTCTCCTTCTCCTTCTCGAACTTTAAACGGAAGAATTTGGAGATCCTTTTTCTAATCTTCTTCTGGTTCAGCTTCTTCTGTGGTTTCCTCTCATCTTCTTCTGATGTAGAGGAGGGGGACATGACATCATCCTGTGGGAACAGGTTCTTCATCATTTAAGAGTGTGACGAGGGTGAGAGTGCTGATTCTGTGTGTGTATATATATATATATGAACATACATACACACATATACACACATATATACACACACACACACACACACACACACACACACAATCACACCGAAAAGTGACAAAAGACTAAAGTAGCAGCAATCAAGCAAAACTGTGACTTGCTTTTATTGGGCTACAGTGCCTAATAAAAATAACACTTCCTTACTTCTGTTTGGTCTCTGAAGTGTGACACTTTTGTCCTGTTGTTCCTGTCCAATGAGCCTTTCTGGTCTTTGGCAGGATGGCGTGTGCTGTTATGAAGTGGCAGCTGATTTATGAAGTCCTTGAAACCGCTCTTCTTCTCATCTGCTGAACTGGCATCTTCCACTTGTGAATCCCGTCCATCCTTTGCTTTTGGTTGTGGCCTGGCGCTAACAAAGGAAGGCATAACACACTCAACAACAGGGTTGGTATATGATAGGTATAGGATAGACATGATTTACCACAGTTTTAATTATCTGTAACTGTTTATCCTCATCAGGGTCACGGGGGGCTGGAGTCTATCCTAGCTGACTTTGGTCGAGAGGCGGGGTACACCCTGGACAAGTCATCAGGTCATCACAGAGCAGACAACCATTTACACTCACACACACACCTACAGACAATTTAGAGTCACCAATTAACCTGTTAAGTGCATGTCATTCGACTGTGAGAGGAAGCTGGAGTACCCGGAGAGAACCCACACAGAAATTTCATCTACTTCACTACTTCATTATTACTAGGTCTACATTCACTTTTTAGATTTAAGCTGACTCCAAGTTAGAGGTTAAAGGGAATATACATGGCTAGTTTAAGATGGATTAATCAAACTGCTGAGGCTGGAAATTACATTTGATCATTCTGACATCAGCATCTGCTCAAAGGTAACGTAAGAGGGGTGTGTTGTTGAGAACAGTGAGAAAAAAAATGGAGAGCACAGAGTAGTGAAGTACATTACCTGAACTTGTTGTGATCTTTGTAGGCACCTCCTACTGTGCCAGGCCTCTCTGTTTGGGGGATGGAAAGTGTCCGATGGAGGAAAGCTTTGAGGACTAGATGAGTCTCAGTCTTGATCTCCACCAGAGAGATGGAAGAAATGGAGGAACGGCGGTCTGCAGACTCTGACATCACTACCATAAGGTGAAACAGAAAGGCTGTTTACAAATTTCTTATTCTGTGTTATTTAAAAAGGTGCCATGTCTAAGATTGTGACATCTCGTCACAAATCTGGCTTGAAGAAGAAGAAAAAAATATATATAAATAAACCAGATGAAGTGAGATGTTTAGGTAATAACCAAGCTTTATGAAATGCTGTCCAAAATGAAGTGAAAGCAAAACAATCATACCTGGGCAATCTAGTTCATTAACATTCCCCTTCTCTGTAGCTCTTCTAGTGATGCCACACCTTATACAGCCTATGTGCCACACATACAGAGAGGGAAATAAGTATTCAACATATCAACATTTCATTAAACATATTTCCAATCCAGACACTGACATTAACCAAATAAAACAAACAAATAAAGAAATCAGAACATTAGTGTTGTGGAATTACCTGTCCTTGGGTTACACAGGGTCACACATGGGCCTAAATCATATCATAGAAGAGAGTAGTTTAGAGAGTATAGATCCACAGTTAGGATAATGGAAGAAAGACAGACTGACTGAATGAATGAATGTTAATTGATGAGATTGAACTGGACAGCACATTTCGAGATGATGGGAGCTGGGTTGATGAGCTGCAGTGTGCTGGACATGGACAGGGCTTCCTCACTCCGGAAGATGGCAGTAATGTGACACAAAGCAGGAAGAGGAAGAAGAGGGTCGGAGAGATTATAGCAACAGGACGGGAGAGAAGAATCCGCACCGGCCGGCCCGACAGCCCGCTGAGAACCTTCTGACACCAGGAAATTAAAGTGACGATACTATGTGTGTGTGTGTGTGTGTGTGTGTGTGTGTGTGTGTGTGTGTGTGTGTGTGTGAGAGAGAGAGAGAGAGAGAGAGAGAGAGAGAGAGAGAGAGAGAGAGAGAGAGAGAGAGAGAGAGAAACTACCACCAGCACGACCAGCCCGCTTTATGTTACGTTTGTTTGTGCTTGAACACAATTTGAAAACAAACAGAGACAAACAGCAGAAGGACACACTGAACTAAACAAAGCTCTCGTCAAGTCTTCACGGAGTGACTTAGTTTAATAAAGTGTCTCGGTAACGTTCCGGGCCGTACATACAGGACAAAAGATAAACTCAATGAAACGTCTCTTCGTACCTCCGTTCGTGTGTTTCGCCGAGATTCGTCTCCATTCACGACGTCTCCTTTTTTTGTAGCTCCGCACTGAACTGCGGGAAGAGTGCGGGGAGGAGCGACAAGCCTGTGAAGGTCTGAGCTGATCATCCTGATAGGAGCGATCTGTCTGCAGACGGGGCGCCAATCATTTGTATTAAGAAGCATTAAGAAGAAATCTACATCAGAACATGAACGCGTTTGTTACAATTAATTTAATTTACAATTCATTTTAAAACCTGACGAACCAGGATACTGTCTTAAAAATGGCTTTGTATCATAAAGACAACTAAATAGAACTTTTGATTTAATATGATTTATCTAAGGAAAATAAACAGACATGCTCTCATGTTGACTGGTATTTCACTGACACTGACACTGATCTTTTTTCTTAGTTTTTCTTAGTTTCTTCCCATATCATTTGTAATGATTGATAAAATTGTGGGTTGGCAGAAAAAGTTCGAGAAACACTGCTTTAGTCATGTGGCTTGTCTGTGTTTGCTCCACTAGATGTCCCTCTAGGCATATTGGCTTTTATGTAGGCCTTATCAGCTGTGGCGATGAAGAAAAAAAACACGTTATATATGATTTATGTGAGTCTAGTTTATTACCTCCACCAAAGGACATTATGTATTCTGAGCTCTCTGTGTGTCTGTCAGCAGGATTAGGAACATCACTTAGATCTTGGATTTTTGGTCTATATTGCTTTGATGTTATGAATTGCAGTAATCTAATTTTAGATCAACCTAGACAAGACTTAAAGCTATGTTCATGTGTGGCCCAATTCCAAAGAAGTTGGGACTCTGTAAAGCATTCAAAACAGAAAGCTATGATTTGCATATCCTTTTTGACCTCTATTCAACTGAGTACAGTACAAATATAATGTTCAAACTGATAAACTTTATTGCTTTTTTGTAAATATATGCTCATTCTGAATTTGATCTGTACTTACAATTTATAATTTTGGGGTTGCAGTTTTAACAGTGACTAAGATCTATTAAACAGAACCATGTGTATCCACTGCTTTATGAATGTGACTCAAAGAGTCAATGCCCTTTTGTGTACAAAAAGCAACTTTATTATTATCATTAAGGTTTGCAACCAGGCTAAATACAATATATATGTACAATGTAAAACGAAGTGTTGTTTGATTTATAATAACATTACAGACAAACAATAATAAAAATAATCCATTTTATTTACAGATAATGTTTCATAATACTTAAAGACACTTTAGTATTATGAAAGTAAAAATCATCAAACAACACAAAAACAATATTTAGCTAGGAAATTTATTTAGGAGAACAATTTTCAGTTGGATCTATTGTGGGACAGTGAGCCAGTGGAGTAACCATGCTAAACGTGTTAGCTTTAATCAACATCTATACAGCTTTGACTGAATTTGACAGAAAATGACACTGTGACTCTGTGAAATCAGGTGCATTTTATTGGTCATCTTACCTGTTTATTGGCTGTATTATATTATACTGAAGACATATCTGCATCTGTGTTCCCATCCCAGGAACACCCTGTTCACCCTGCTGCCATCTGGCAAGCGATTCAGAAGTATCCGCTGCTCTACCACCCAACTACAGAGCAGCTTCTTTCCTCAGGCCGTAAAACTCACATCATTCTCTGCGCTCCACCAGAAAATATTGTTTTTCTTGTGGAACATAAAGGAACTAAGCTTGCATTTTGTTGTGTAATCCTCTATTGTAGAATAATAAATAAATTAACCTTGAACCTTCATTAGTTTGAAGTTTGAAGGAGAACGTGATCTCATGTACTACCATGCACCAGTTAGTATTATGAAACATTTCAATCAGAATCTCATCACAGTTATACTTATGTTGTCATGTCATGTATCAACCACATTCACATCCACACATTTGGTAATTTGCCAACTATACCATAATTAATATGAAATAAAAATGTTCTCATGCAACATTGATGACTATTTTATTTAGAAATGTGTACAAATCAGCACTAAGACATAACTAGAAGAAAAAACAATGTGATGGGAATGAAAATAGATGTGAAAACAAAATCAACAGGAAATAGTGGAGACATAACACAAGATGTCCTTAGCACAGCGCCCCCCAAACCTGTCCAGCGTCACTGCAGTATCAAGACACTGGTACAAGGATTGGGAGTGACCAGACCAAGAATGCATAAATGGGGACTGGCAGCAAATCACAAGTATGAGATTACACTGCAAAAAAAAAAAAAAAAAAAAAAAAAAATCCTTATTTTGTTCAAACTTGTGTCAATCCTTGGGAAAAAAATAGAAAAAGGGAAGCACACTCCAAACAAATTACACAGAGCATTAGAAAATTCTTACAAGTTACTACATGTTTAGATAACTCTGTAATGGGCAAAATGAAAATAGTTAATATGCTTGTTAATTGTTAACAAAAGATTAACATTAAACAAAAAAACATGAAACACATGCAATTCTAACACATCCAATGAGTTTCCTAGCATATAAAGTTAGTTTAGTTCTCTGACTGCGTTGTGAGAATGCTTACCTCCTGCCACGCAAAGCCATTTCCTCCCTGACAGGGAAGCGTCTGCTCTCTCCAGCTCTCATTCACCTACGTATGGAGCTTTTTTCTGTACTGATCTTCCTGCCGTCTTCCCTCAGCCCCATCTTATGTCCTTGTCTCCCTGTTCATATTCTGATCCCTCTATCTATCCCCCCCATGCCACCCCCGTCACTCTGTCTCGCCCAAAAAAAATCACTGTTCATCTGGGGCCAGATAGAGAGTCAGGCAGCAGGGTGAGGCACTTCCTCTGTGACAGGAAACTAACAACAAACACCCAGAAACCACAGGCAGGGGGAGGGGGTTAATGAGAAAGGGAGAGATAAAGAGATACAGATGTTTGATGGCTTTAAACAGAGTTCTAGAGGTCAGGAATAGGTCAGTTAATATCTATTGTGTTTCATTTCTGAAATAAAACTGTATGAATGCATTCCTCCATATCCAATCCTAAAATCATTCTAATATAAGTGGTGGAACAAAATCAGCAGTACTTGTTTTGCATAAAATGCCTTCTTAAGTTTTGCTGAAAATAATTTGAGGCTATCTGTGTTTTCACATTAACCGTTCCCTTAGTGCACAAAGAGGGAAGATACACTTCAGACATCAGACTAACACTGACTGTTCAAGCCTCCCTCATATTGCTTTTAGATTAACTTTAGAATACACTTTTGCACAGACTGAGAACTATAGATTTTGTCCTCTGTCTCTGACACAGAAATCACCTTACACTGTCAGTATGGACAAGAGGAACCATTACAGTCTCCAGTAGTGCTTTTAAAATGCATACAAGGCATACACATATAAGTACTGTTTTATGACAGACTTGAAAAAATGTTCACTAATCCTTTCGAGCACTTTCACATAAAATAAACAAGCGATCTAAGAATAGTCTAATTATGCCTTTTCAGACTAACAGACTATACACAGTGTTTCTCTTGGTCAACAATTCTTTGACTGGAGTAGGAATCAAACCAGCAACCCTCCAATTACTAAACCACCTAGTAACAACTTGCCTTTCTGCTCCAGGCTTGCTCTGATATTTGACTCATTTTATGACAACTGAATATCTCAGAATGACATTGACTGGTTTAAAAGAATATGTATGATACTATAGATCTGATTTTCAACAAAGTCCATGAAAAGACCAAAACCAACAATGAATGTATCTACTAACAAGTTTTATGTGTGTATGCAAAGCCCGATCTATCATTTATCTCTTTAATAGAGAACTCCATTGTTGTCCAAAAACTATTAAAAAAACATTAGTGAGCCAGGCTGTTGCATTGACCATGACATGTTCCTTCATTACCATGGACACACAGTGTAGTTTATTTGTGTGTGTAACCTTTATTTATTGAGGAAAGCAGCGATGCACACATTCTTACCTGAAGTCTCTCAGGTACAGCCACCATCTGATCAGATGCCACTGAACAGCTCCACTGCAGCAGCCAGTGCAGAGTTTAGATACCTTGCTCATGAGAACCACTGAGGTGGTCATGACAGAACTCTTTACTAAATGTGCCTGCTAGGCACACTATTTACTATTCCCCATACTTATTATTCTTATGTGTCTTATGAATCGCGTGCTGTGACTTTTCTAAGCGTTTTTGCCAAAAATTGCCAAAATTTACAATGGGTGTGTATTAGTAGAATGTTCAAGAGCTAGAGTGGGTGATCATCGCTAGAATGACCATCACCATCACCATCTGTAAACATGCATGTCTCATTAATGCATGTTAACGCATGTTACTAACTAAACTTCTTCCCCGGAGTTTCTGTGCTCTCTCGTCCAGCAGGTTCTCATGGATCGTGGCTGCTGCTGTGGTCCTGCACGACGTCCACTACATATATTATTACTGTCATTATTGTTACCATATCTCTGTGTACTCTGTATACTGTAATCATTTTATCATTCATTGTAATCGTACAATATGTCTCTGTTGATTTGTTCTGTACATGTGACATCTATTGCACGTCTGTCCGTCCTGGGAGAGGGATCCCTCCTCTGTGGCTCTTCCTGAGGTTTCTTCCACCTTTTTTCCCTGTTAAAAGGGTTTTTGTGGGCAAGTTTTTCCTCACTCGAACCGAGGGTCTAAGGACAGAGGGTCTAAGGACAGAGGGTATCACAGATTGTACAGATTGTAAAGCCCTCTGAGGCAAACGTGTTTTGTGAATTTGGGCTATACAAATAAAATTTGATTTGATTTGATTTGATTTGAGAATGGAGGGAGAGAAACATTTGTCAAAAAATAAATTTGATAAACAGAAATAATTTATACATAGAAACGTAGGAAAATTTGTGGGCTACGCAGTGATATCACTGCTGAAGCTGTCAGACTTACAGTTTTGACGGGAGACGCACTGTATGCATGTAAATTGGAGAGGAGAATTTCCCAAAGGAGCACGGGGCACCTGTTCCTTCTCTATCCCTCGAGGTCACATTTTTTAACTTTAGCCACTGAAATTCAGCATTCACATGGTCGACAGGATACTCACAGTCATTTCGGCTTTTTGATACAACCTACCGTTTGGCATAAATGGCCACTAGTTGGAGGGGGTTCATTTAGAGATTTTCTGTGTCTCTCAGCAGTCACTCACACACAGACAGTGCACACCTGCATTAATTGCTCTGACCTGCAGCTGATCCTGATTATTGAAGTCTCTGTGCTACCGCAGTGTCAATAATAATGTATGGATGCGACAGGGCCACAGTCAGGCACACTCAAAATTTCTTTAAAAATTTTCTAGTTAGTAGTATTATTAAATGTATTAAATGTATTGCTATTTTAACACCTTTATTTATAAACAAAAATGTTAACATGACATCATTACCAGACCAAAAGTTACAAAGTTATCCTTGATATGTTCTTTACTAGCTAATAGCAGTAAAACTGGTTTACATTACAGACAGAAAGAATGCGCAGCAGGCATCAGGATGGGAAATGATGGTGAGCTAGAGGGCAGGATGCTGATGGAGTGATAGTGACGGGCTCACGTTCAAAGAGTGTAGATAAAGAGAAGTACTGCTGATAACCGCTGGGCGGGATGTCTATGGGGAATAGTTGTTTATGAAGGAGGTCTAGTCCCACTTATTATCTTCTGTAGCATCCTAAACCACTTTTACCACATCATTAACTTCAGACTTCATTAACTGCGTCGCCATAGCAACCAAATAACCTGAATATATCTGACCTTATATGGTCTGGTCTAGACCCACTTGCTTATCTGTAGCTCTTTCCTGATTATGCTTATTATCATTCATTTTTATTCCCATTTCCATCCTGAAAACACGCTACAGAAATATATTCAATATCTCAAAATGTTTCTAGGTCAATTTCAATGATGATACTGAAGAACCAAGGCAGTCAATGCAAAAAAAGTTTGGCTTTTTCCAGTAGGTGAGAGCCTGACTAGTCTTCTTTTACATAAAAAGTATAGAAACTGACACTTTTCTTTCTTTCTGTTGTTCTCTCCCTTTAGCAGTAGAAATGTGTCACTGCAAGTGATTTTTTCTCTATAAGCCAGCTACATTACCTTCTGTGTGTAACCACTTTACTTGATAAAATTAATTAATCGAAATTTCTAGAGGATGTAGGTTTGGCTGGGAGCTCAATGTGTATGAATATAACCACAAACACACCAGGTACGATTAACAAAGGTCATCTGTTACATTTAAGACATTTAAGGGATTGGAGAAGTAGTATTTATGGAATAAAAGAAAAAATGTCAAATAAATGTGTTCTCTGACCCGATGCCACATTCTGGGTGATTTGCAGACACGATTAATGACGAATATTCCTTTAAATGGATCAAATCTGATATATTATGTTAGCACACATGTTACATGATTAAACCATCATCACCAACTCCATAGAGGATAAAATGAAATGGATTTTTTGTGTTTTTAGAATCAGATTTTAGGAAAGCATCAACTAAATAGGTTTTTCAAGCCTCTTAATGAAAAACTCACACTCTTCTGACTGCAAAGAGATCCCTTCTTAAAGTAGCATTGTGTAAGAATTGGTATTTTTTTGCGATTTTATCCGGTTAGGTTGCCAGCTCACCTGACTCTGGATCTGGTGTCCATTCCAACTTCGCTCCCCATTTGCATTCTCCACCATCTGTCCATCAAGACACTCTGTAACTCACAGACAGTTGAGACAGAGCAACCAGAGGACATCAGAGGGAAAGCAAAACGAGTTTAACCAAAGTCACATTGTTGCTGATTTTAGTTCAGTTTAATGTTATAGATATATTGCCAAATCATGGACATAGTACCTGCCAGGGTTTTTTTGAGGCGGGGCATGGGAGCTTCAGAATGTAAAGTACAGAATGCCAAAAAAACAAGAGAGAAAAGCCAAAAAGAAAAAGGAAAAAGTCCTCTACTGTGACGACCAGGACCTACCCTTTTCACTAATGTCACAATATACTAAAGAGAAAAACAGATACAAGAGGACTTGTACATGATCAGAGGTGTGCACAGTCTTACTCAGCAGAATCACTACTAAAGAACTAGGGCTGGTAGTGGTAGCTTGAGTTGACAGCATCAATATGGAGACATTGAAAACCAATTATCCATAGTTGTCCAGGTCCAATGCAGCAGCCAAGCCATACAGCATCAAACAGAAAACACAGTACTGTTCTCCATGACAGGTGACCAATTTCCCTTATTAAAGCCCAAAGTCAAAAGAGAACTGAAGAGCGTGGAGAGGGTTGCAGTCAATCAGCACATGGGCCTCTAAATGATTGAGAGAGTTTCTCATAGGCCTGTACTTGGAACTGGAGACTGACCACTGTCGAGTCTCATGGAGGTCTAGGCTTTGGACTCTTAACGCCCCATGGATCCTACATTTCAAGATGAGACTCATACATGTATACAGTATGTATAGTATGTACTGTATGTACAGCTGGCCCTTTTATACTCTCTGGATGTGTTGAAGGATTTTCTGCATGAGCTGATAGGGTTTCTTCATCCTCTGGCTGGCAGTCAGCCTGTAAACGTGAAAGTGGTGGCAGAGGTGCAAGGCAGCCAGATTCATGTTGCACCACTACCATGATGCCTGATGGGCAGGTAAAACCAGAAAGGAGTAATCATCAAAAGTGGCCAAATTCTCCATCATCTATTTAGTGATTTATAGGATGCCAACTGTCCCTACCTACTATCTAAATAAAAATCACACCCAAGGGAATGGGCTTGGCTGAATTAGTGGGAGTCTGTCTAGTCTGACAGTGTGAAGATGGTGAGCTTAATGAGCCCCAAGCAGGCTATTGCTTCTGGCAGCCTCCACACAGTGACAGGTGGGGAGTTTGACTGGGGTGGTACACCTGTCACACATACATAGGTGACGTAGGTGTCCTAAAGTGAGTTTGGACAGAAACCATCCAGGCAGCAGAAGCTCACTTCATCTTGATTTTCAGTATTAATACAGATGGTGAAAGCAGCTTCAAGCCACATGATCATTCTGACTTTTTAAATTTGAAGCAAGACATGTCAGAAAAGTTACCACAGGGATAACTGGCTTGTGACAGCCCAGAATTCATAGTGACACTGCTTTTTGATCCTTCAGTGTTGATTCTTCTTATCATTGTGAAGCAGATTTCACCAAGCATTGGACTGTTATCGTGAACACAGCTAAACAATGCACTAAACTAAAAAATAAAAGGTGTGTACATGTGTAAAAGATATCATAAGTGAGTGTGTGTGTGTGTGTGTGTGTGTGTGTGTGTGTGTGTGTGTGTGTGTGTAAGAATGGGTAGGGCTGCACACCAGAAAGAATGTGTGTGTCTCTGATCTACACATGCTATGCTCAGCATGATGATTAGCTCAGTTTGTAGAGCATCCGCCCCATGTACGAAGGCTCAGCAGCGGCCCAGGGTTCGAATCTGACCTGCAGCTCTTTGCTGCATGTCATTCCCCATCTCTCTCTCTCTCTCCCCACATCAAAAAAGTAAATTATATATAATAAATCATAAATTGTCATTTTATTTGATCAACTTAATTACCATTTTATTTGAAACAGTGTTCCTCTGTTTGATTTTTTCCAGTTTTAAACTTAACTTAACTTAACTGTAATAGTACTAGAGTCACTTTACTTGAAGTCACCCAAATGTGGATAGCAAATTTTCTGCAGCGTCATGCTGAGGAGACAGTTATTGGTCATAATTTGATTCCATTTTCCATTTGATTGATTTTGACAATAATCAAATCTCACAGTCTTGGCTTTCTGCTCCATTCCATAACTCAGCAGTGCAGAGACCTTGGTATCATTTCTGATCAAAGCCTGAGCTTGTTCAAACATGTTAAGTCAATGATTCAATCCTGCTTTATCACCTCAGAAACATTTCAAGGATCATATCATTTCTGTCTGCCAAAAATCTGGAAATTGTCATTCATGCTGGATTACTGTAATTCTTTGCTCTCTGGCATCATCATAAAAAAATCCCTCTCTCTTCTCCAGCTCAAACGAAACTCTGCCAGGATTACCAGGATTCGTAAGTGGTTACTGACTGGTAACTTTGGTTGTACGTATTAATGGAATTATTAATCAGAGTTCCAAATTAAGTGTTAATTAAATTAATTAATTAAGTGTGTATTTTTTTTCATGAGAATGAAATTAATCAATTAATTGGCTATCATTATTCTCTAAGAGTGGAGCCCAGAGGAACATTAATATTAATAAAATTAGCATTTATCATTATCTTTGATAGTCCTGATAGTCAAACTAATTGACACCTACACAGTTTGGTGTCCTTTAAACCATTTGAAATCCTCAGCAAGGATGGCAGTAAGGTAACATGAAGGATGACAGCTGCTATAAAACCACAAAAAGGAAGAGAAGAATACAAGAATGTATTAACAATTTTGTAGAACTGTTGGGAGTATACAACATTTGTTGGTAGAGTTTTGGGTATTACATTACAGATATTATATTAGACATTAACAAGAAAGTGAAACAGTACAAAACAAACAAACAAACAAAAAAACGTTTAAATTTCACAATTTGAAATGTTACATATAACCATATAGGTTCACTGCTTGTTTTTGCAGGTAGAGCACCACCTATTGTATGCTCAGCTGAATGAACCATTCTAGATAATATACAACACAGCCCAGCAGTTATTCGTTATTAGAGAAGCTTTTCACCATAAATATACATAATAATAATATAAAAGTTAATTAATAAAAGATAATTATGAGTAATAATAAAAGATAATTTCAACCAGGTTACAGTATACACAGCAGAACAGACAGCAAGAGTCATCAGTCTTCAGTGGATACAGGAGGTTACAAAGAATGTTTTGGGAGGTCAGAAGCAAAATGAATCATTATTACGGGAACATTGTCACACCTGCAAATCATGGATCGGTTGGACGAGAGCGGTCGGCCTACACACTCCGCTACAGTAGGTGGCGCCATAAAACCCAGGAAGAAAATGAAGAAGGCGGAAGCAAGAGAAGAAGAAGAAGCAGAAGAGGAGGAGGAGGAAGAAGAAGACGAGTTTTGTATTTGCGGTGCTTGTTAAACAGAAGCAGGTATACATTGTTATTATATATCTGTGTCATGATATAAAGCAGTTATTTAACGTTAGCCACAGCTCGTTTGTGGTCTTCTTCTAAAGTGACCTCTTATAAACACATTACGTTAGATCTGCGCATGCGTTCAGTAAGTCTGGGTTTAGCAGCTAACGTTAGCATCTTAACATTATTTTTCCTTCCAACATTTCTAGACTAACAGATTTATTGTACAATGACTCGCCATGGAAAGAACTGCACGGCCGGAGCTGTCTACACATACCACGAGAAAAAGAAAGACACAGGTGAGAGAAAAGGGGGCCATGTCAGTCCTGTTCCACTGAAGCGATGAACGAGGAGGAAACACTGAACGGAGCCAAACACGGTCACACGACAAATTATTCAGTTTAGTGCTCAGCTCAGCCACAAGTTAAAGGTCAAGGGGCACCACATGGCTAATTACAGATAACCAACTGTTGACCTATTTCACAAAAAGTAAAAGAATGTAATCTCTGTTCACACACACACACACACATTACTCACAAAAATTTCAGGATATTCATCTTTCAGATGAAATTTCAGAGTACACCTAAAATGCACTCTAACCTTTACAGGTGAACTTCATTCGACCTTCTGTAAACTTCTGAATGCACATGTCCAACTGTTCAATGTTTCAGTACTTATTGCATAACATGCTGTTCCCTAACAAGGTGATTAAAAATCACAACAAGTGTGTGATCCATGAATGGACCACTAAATGTTCTGCTTCAATGACAGTTTGTATTTAAACGGTCCTCTTCATCATGCTGTTCACATTCTGACATCATGACACCAAGACGACACCTAACAATCCACTTGTGAACAGCATGAGATGTCTAGACAGGTATAATCGATGGTCCAGGTCATATGAGAGTTACTCAGTTACTGAGACACTGACATGTATCGTTGTTATACCCACTACTGTTGTTAGCCTTTGTTTGTGTGTGTTTGTTTTTTTTTTTAAATGCTGGATTTTATCCTCCTTCTCAGCGGCCTCTGGTTATGGAACGCAGAGTATTCGACTGGGCAAAGATGCAATCAAAGACTTTGACTGCTGCTGCCTATCCCTGCAGCCCTGTCAGGATCCTGTAGTGACGTGTGTTTCTGTCTCCCACACACACACACACACACTCAAACATGATGTATAACCTTAACATGTGACCCCATATATAAACATTCCATGTTCTGTTGCTGTCCACAGTCCAGATGGGTACTTGTATGAAAAGCAGGCCATTCTTGAATACATTCTGCACCAGAAGACAGAAATTGCCAAAAAAATGAAGGTAAGCTCATAAATGTGTGAACAACAGAAACTGGCATGAAGTGAAGCAGACAGCCTGGCTGATCAAATCCTAGTTTCATTGATAACATTGATTCCTGCTTCCCCAGTCCAGCTGAAATGTCATGGCGCATAATATGGAACACTAAATTGCTCACAATGTGACCATGATGTGTGCAAATGTTTTGTGTGTGTGAGTGAGAGTGAGAGTGAGTGAATGTGAAGTAATGTGTAAAAGTGGTTTGAGTGGTCGGTAAATAAGAAAGATGTTGAATGAATACGGGTCCAGTCCATCTCAAATATACTAGTGGTTGACCAGCAGTCACCTGCTGTCCTTTATAAAATCATTTTTATGATCATCAACATTCAGCAGATCAATGGCATCTGCTCTGTTGGCTGTATTTTTTTAAAGATATTTTTTGGCCTTTTTTGAGCTTTATTTGATAGAGACAGCTGAAGAGTGACAGGAATGTGGGGAGCGAGAGTTGGGGAATGACATGCAACCCTGGGCCGCTGCGGCAAGGACTGAGCCTTTGTACATGGGGCAGACACTCCACCAACCGAGCCAACCAACACCCCACAAAATATATATATATTTTTTTATTTTAAATAGCTTTTCCTTCATTTCATTTTTGTGAATTCTTTCTGTTGAAAATAGAAGAATTCAAAGAAACAATCTATTTGAAAAATAGGGTTTACTCTGTGTTGTCCTCCTCCAACTCTTTAGGCGTATCAGAAGCAGAAGCAAACGCAGAAGAGCAACAGCCAACTTGAGTCCAAGTCAGAGGAAAGGGAGTGTGTGGAGAGGTTTAAAACCAGGGAAAACAGCATTGTATCCAAACCCATCAACCCATTCATGTCTGGTACGTGTCTTCATTATATCACTACATGCACTCCATCTAACTGAACTGAGACTGTGTACACTGAGCTAGCTAATGTTAAAAATTAGTTTACATAAAGAATGAATGTTGGCACATTGGCATTCAGGTCATTAGTTTTCACATTAATTTGACACTCCACAGAAAAAAGGCCAAAATAACGAACAAAATATCAGTGAAACTGTGTCCTATCCAGGTGGAGTTCATGTCCTGGCATAGTTTATTTTATGTAGTCATGTCTGACATGCAGTCTGTGAGACTGAGAAAGAGAGAGAGAGAGATCAGTTTTCCTCATCAACTCAAAAAATTTAGAATTGCTCTGGAGAACTTTGTCAAAAAAACTGTTCCTGGAGTCAAAATTCATTAAAATTGTATTTATTGAAGTTTGTTTGAACCCTGTAGAGGCATTACCTCTTAGAGGTACAATGCTGCTTTATCACTCAGATAAATAAAGTTTAAGTTTCAGATGAAGTGAAATTCGGCACTGGTAGTGTTAAGGTCAAAGACGCAGGATGTGATTGACAGGTTGGTGTTTGCTGATCCACTTTTTTCCACTTCAGGGCAGAACAAAGGAAGTGAAAAAGGCAGGACAAACAGCAGCTCAGCAGAGTCCTCCTCTGCCTCAGCTGGCCCTTCCACCCAGAGCCTGCCCAGTTTCTGGATTCCTTCTCTGACACCAGAGGCTAAGCCCACCCTGCTGAAGAAACCAGTAAGTGACTTCTCCTTCCATGCCAGGTCAAAATTTACAAAAGAGGAGAAAATATGTAACTGCATTTGTATGTCTCACTATTAGCAGATTGTTAATTCATCATGTTAGTCTCATGTTGCAGGGTGTCCATGGGGTATTAAAAAGTATTAAAAGGTAGTAAATCGACTTAGTGAAAATTAAGGCCCTTAAAAAGTATTAAATGTCTGATTGCGAGATTATTATTATTCTTTTTTTAAAGACTAGCACGTGATTTGTTGTTTGTTAAAAGTTGGCCAGAATTTATTACTGTCGTAGCGACTTCTCCGTCGCTATTTCCGTCATTTAGAGTTCACAGGGGCCATTTATGAGATCAATGTATAGCCGAGGAGGGGGTGATGTTTTTATTGGCAGATTGTCACACAGCCAATGGTAATGTTTAAAGCATGTGTGTGGCCCACACCAGGCCGGGATCTAAACACGGAGCATCGACGCTAAAGTTTAGCTGTTTAGCTAGCATGGACTCATCGATATGGACTCATCGCGCTGCGACCTTATCAATTATCGATCAGTTTTGACTGCGTCACAGAGCTGTGATGTCATTTTCAGACTTGATGTAACGCCCACCAATGTAATAATGTCCACAAACGTAATAAAAATCTGCAGTTTTTAATGCAAAATCCCACAAACATAATACATTTTCTACAAACGTAACACGCGATTTCCCACAAATGTAATAACTATTACGTTTGCAGGGATTTATTATGTTTGTGGGGAAGTGAAAATCTTCCAGCGTTCAATATTGTAATAACTTCCCACAAATGTAATAATGCAATGAATAATGGTCGTTGTGGCTGTTGTTGTTTGTTTGCCCATACACACACTACTAATACTGACCGTGGGTGCAAAATCCAGCTGCTGGCTCTCCGCTTCACCCCCCCCCCCAAAAAAAAAAAAATAAATAAAACAGATAAACACACTAGTAAAGTTGTAACAAGTATCCTGTTAAGCTGTAGCGACTTTGACTGGACTTCCTCTGGACTACAGTTGTTACCATGACAACAGGACAAACCAGCAACCATGGCAGCGACCGTGAAACAAAACAAAATCTGAATCGATTTAAAACTCTACAAACATTATAACAGTATCATACTAAGAGGTTAAGACTATGAAGCTACAGTGTCGACATACTAACAACACATGACAACTGTGTAACTGCAAACTGATGTTCTCCATCGGGCCTAATGTGTTACATCAAAATAAGTCGGAAGCAACAGCAGCCTGTTCCTAGACATGATCTTACATGAAGAAAAACAATTTTGGATGTTTGGGGTTTTTATGTGTTTCATTATTAATACAATCTCAGCTTTAATATATAGGCCCTATAGTCTACATTCAAATGATAAGCTGTAGTTTAGAAATGAGTTTAGTAACGTTAGGTCGGAGGGTTTTCCCCTACCTTATTGACAGGGCTGAATAGAATTTATCGACAGAGGAGACAGATTGTGGTTGACAGAGGGAGATAGCTTAATAAAAATAATTCCCGTGAGGAAAACATCGCCTGAGATTTAATTTCAAATTCTCGTTGGCAATAAAAATATAAAGAAATCTGGACTTATTGCTCGTTTGTAAACACAACACTCATCAGTCTAAATAGGTAAGAATCTAGACATTGAAAAGACAAAAAAGAAAAGTGTGAATAGAACAGCTGTTCACAAGCATCCTCCTGTAAAACACTGTTGGTCAAGTATACTTGATGTCTTCATTAGAGAACATGGTTATATGTGGAGTGGTGCTGAACTCTTAGGCATTGTGTCATTTTTTTAGCAGATGTCAAGTAGTGTAACTCAAATTATGTAGTTGGATCTATCTACAGTGTTCAGTTAACTGACAACTTGATGGGAGAGCAGCCATTAATATCAAATTTCTGTGCTGCTAGTATGTCCAGTACACCACTCCAACCGAGTCCCACCACCAGTCAAACTTCTACTGCAGCCATCGCGTCTTCTCTGAAAGTGGCTTTGGATAAAAGCGTCAGCTAAATGACTGAATGTAAATGTAAATAACTAAGGGATTGACAGTAACAGTGCGTGTGCCCTCCCATTTATCGATCCTGTTTTTGCTATATGACTAGAATCAAGTTGAGGTTTTAAAAAATATTTAAAAGGTATTAAATGGTATTAAATTTAACCTCAGGATTCCTGCATAAACCCTGTGTTGGGCTCATGTCTGAAAAAGGGCTACGGTTGGTTTCAGGTTGTGTTTCTCCGAAAGCTGAATCTGGCTCAACTTCTCTGTCGCAGGTTGTTGCATTTTCTTTTTCAGCATACCTTTATGGCCCACACCAACACGGTTAAACACTGTAGCTCTGTTAATTTCGGCTGCAGCACCGGGATTGGTCTAAACCAGGCCTATCGGTATGAGTCAACAGTGGATTAATACAGGAGAAAATTCAACCACAGACTTTAAAGCCATGCAGTCTTCAAAAAATGATAATATGACCCAACAAACGATCCCCTCCAGCTTCATGATAAGATGAGATAGACTTTAATGATCCCACACTGGAGAAATTCACTTCAGCAGAAATATATAGACAAAAATCCTGCAGAAGAAAGTCATGAAGTCATGCTGGTGTTGAAGAATCTGCCAGCTCAATGAAGGACCTGTGGTAGATCTCCTTCTTACATGGTGGGAGTAGCAGTCGTTGAAGGAGCTGTTTAAGGCCTCCACAATCTCATGCAGGAGGTGAGAGGAGTTGTTCATGATGGATGTCAGCTTTGCTAACATCCTCCTCTGTGGAGTCTATAGGGGGCAGTCCAGGACAGAGCTGGCCGTCTGACCAGTTTGAGTATATTTCTGTTCCTTTCTATGTTTCCCCCTCACCCCCTAAGACATGTGAGTTCAAACCAATAAAAGAAGTAAGAAAAGAATTAAGACCAGCAAACCATACTCCTGAAAGGCATGGCTAAAACAGTGTTTTCAGCTCTGACAGTGGCATTGGAACACACCTAACATGATTTGCTTGGTTCCAGTGGGTTGCATCAAAGAAGCTAAAGGCTAAAGTTCAACATATTTTTACTCTTATATTTAGATTACCAGGAAAAAATTCCCACCAATCCTAGACCCTCCCTTAGTTGCATTAAGCTGTTAAGCTATGCAAAGATAGTCAAATAAGAAAAGTGAGAATCCAGCACTGGTCAAAATGATGCAATCTCAGAATCAAACTTCATTTTTATTTCATTTCATCAAGTTTGTAGCAGAGAAAACAGCAGCAAGTGTAATGCACCCTTTTCGTGGGGCTTTAGACTTGATTGTTGAATTGTTGCGAGGTTTACCTGTTTGCTTTAACTGTTAACATGTCACAATATTCTCTTTCTGTTTAGTTTGTGTATCTCATGTTGACACTGTTTTAAAGGCAGACTGACCCAGGATCCAAAGAGGCTCTTTGGCAGTCACAGCTTTCCACTGCTAGACTGCAGTGCAGATATCACTTTTTTAATCACTCCTCCTTTCTCTCCTTCTTTTGTATCCTTCAGAGTAGGGTTGTGTCATGTCCCATGTCGGGACGACCTATTAAAATGAATGAGCTGATCACAGTTCGCTTTACCCCTCTGGATCCAAGCCTGGACCGAGTGGCCCTGCTCACCCGCCAGGTCAGTTTCCGTCAGCACCTGACAAACAAAGTGGTCACCAACAACAACTGACATCACCACAAACATTCAGGCTTGATAGTTGTGAGCATCTTTGTTTAAAAAAATAATTGATACACATTAACAACACAACTAACAGAACCAAATATAACTGCTATGTAGATTTAGCAAGACCTTCTGCACTAACTGTGCAACCCCCAACTGACATCATGTAAGATGTGGTATTTGTTGCAATTTGGCACCCCCTATTTGAGAGTGTAACACCACTGTGGTATATATGGACAGCTCTACACGTATGTTTGTTATGATTACGTTACTTATGATCAAAAACTAGCAAGACAGCAACTTTGTTGCATTTGCTTGATATAAGTATCAAGCAAATGCAACAACACAAGAAATAGCAACCAGCTAATATTACTAAAAACAGTAATATTTACACTTATCCAGCAGCTTCATGCTCAGTTGCTCTCTTTTTCCTCTGTCATCCTCTTAGGTTAGCTATATCAACCCCAACCCCAAGTCCAGTTGAAGTGTCGTTATCATTAAACAAATTTTAATATCAGACAAAGATAACCTGAATAAATAAAAATAAAATTCAGTTTTTAAATGATGATTTCATTTATTAAGGGAAAAAGCTCCAAACCTTCCTGGCCCTATGTTAAAAAAAAAAAAAAAAAAAAAAAAAAAAAAAAAGTAATTGCGCCCCTAAACCTAATAACTGATTGTGCCACCCTGGGCAGCTACAACTGCAATCAAGCGTTTGTGATTGGTTCACTGGAGTCTCAAAGCCTTAGAAATAGCTTTGTAACCTTTCCAGACTGATAGATGTCAATGACTTTGTTTCTCGTCTGTTCTTGAATTTCTTTACATCATAGCACCCATCGCCCCTTTTTACATCATGAATTTACTGTGATTAACCACATTTTTCGGAAAGCTGAGTTCAATTTCATTACCCACACCCAGGCCTGATTACTTAGATTGTCAGACCTGTTGAATATAGAAGTTACTTAAATAGAAGCTGGACTCAAGATCTCAAGAAGTAGCCTATAATGCCACAGTCTGGAAAGGTTACAAAGCCATTTCTAAGGCTTTGAGACTCCAGTGAACCACAACACAATCACAAACGCTTGATTGCAGTTGTAGCTGCCCAGGGTGGCACAACCAGTTATTAGGTTTAGGGGGCAATTACTTTTTCACATAGTGCAGGCAGGTTTGGAGCTTTTTTCCTTTAATAAATGAAATCATCATTTAAAAACTGCGTTTTGTATTTACTCGGGTTATCTTTGTCTGATATTAAAATTTATTTGATAACTTTTTCACAGCACTGTAGATGATGTGTGAGTTGTGAACAGACGTACTTACTCTGCACTCTTGGTACAATCCTGCCTTCTTTCTTCAGGACAGGTATGTATGTGCAGTAACCAGAGATGTCCTTGGCAATAGTGTTCCCTGCGCTGTTCTGCGAACCTCGTGAGTGCTACCATGTCTACCTTCACTCAGATATTAAGATGTGATGTGTTAACTGTGAGGACCCTAACTAACTACACTCTGTCCTGTATTCAGGGGTAATGTGGTAACTCAGGAGTGTGTAGAGAAGTTGATCAAGAAGGACATGATTGATCCTGTGACCGGAGACAAACTGTCAGAGAAGGACATCATACCCCTGCAGAGGGTATGTGTGTACTTTTCATGGTGGAAATTAGTACTCATAAGAATCGAGAATTCTCTATGATATTGAATTGTTTCATAAATTAGAAAAATAGTTTGTTGTACATTGGATTTAATCATTTCTGGGATGAGGAGACTGACATAGGGAAGATTCAGACTGAATCAGGCATTGCTGTGAAAATGCAGGTTTTGCCATTCATTTGAATGGATATTGCATTTAGGCTGCAGTGGTGGGGGCTGCAGGGCATACAGTGACCTCACAGCTGTGGTACCAGGAAAGCCGATGAATCAGAAATAGTTATTTTCTGATTGTTTCATAGCGAGTTACATCCATCACAATTAAACGCACCCACACCTCTGCACAGCCCTGTGGCTAATCACTGCAATGTCTGATTGGGTCTAACTATGGCCTTAAGGTGTTATTGGTTGCTGCTGCCACTTCTGTTGCTTCCAGTGCTGACAAAATGGCAGCCATGCTGCTGAGGTCAGTGTCAGCAGCATGGAGATAGTGTGTGCTGTGAGTCACAAAAGACTTTGCCTGATGGCAGACACATTGGTCATGTCTCCCTGGCTGATTGCAAGCTGTAATCCACTGCCGTTTACTGCTGTGTGCTGTATACTTATGTAGGAACACTACTAATTAATTTAGTTTCACAAACTTCTCCAAACTGTATTCTTACATAGTGTCATAGTGTTGTTGTGGTGCTGATGGTCTGTCATATGTTCTAACAGGGTGGAACTGGCTACGCTGCCTCTGGGGTTGACCTCCATGCCAAAGAGGCTCGTCCAGTGATGCAGGTGTGAGAAGATGTAGAACTGCACTGCAGTGTCACATTAACAGATTCCTCTCAGCATGTCGACAACTTTCACATAATTTGATGCTCTTTGTTGTTTGATGGCATATTTTCATGTTTTTCATGTTTCATTGCATTTTTTGTTGAACTGGATTTTTTTTTCATTCATGTGAAATACAATTCTTTTAAAAAATGATGTTTCACTGACTGTGATAAGACATTATTATTCTATTCATTCTTTTAGCAGAGCAAGTTATTGGAAAAGAATACAGCTTTGACTTTTCTTCACTATTCACTAATACAGATTTTGCAGAAACATTATTTTAACGGTCTACATAAGAGAAGGATCAAATGATTAATCTGTCAATCATAAATGAATTGCCATATGCTGCAACATGTGATTAAAGATTAAATTGACAGGACCTGGTGCAGGTGATATTAAAGCCTGTCCAGATTTTATATCTAGACAAGATAAGTGTGACCCAATTTGGTTTGCTGCTGTATGTGATGGCACAGTCCAAACTTTAACATGTTTCAAGCAGGTAGCTTTCCATTTTACTGTTCGCTTGTTACTGCGTGTCTTGTATGCATGTCTGTGACTCATTCTGCATCTTTGACTGCATTCAGCACAGTGATATCAGGGTAAAGCACACATGTCAGATGTTAAGGATCACTTCCAGCAAGTTTACAGTCACTAGTGGAAACCAGTGGCTGGCTGTTTTTATTATATGTTGCTTCAGACAAATTGTCCAACAAATTCCAATGACTTTTCATCAGGTTTACATTGCCTATTTTGAATATAAACTCATCTTGTTGGCCAGTTCTGCTTAAGAGGATGTCCCTAAATTTGTTCCAAGGTAGAAATATTTGTACATGTGAAAAACATAGTTCCTCTTGTGCTCTGGTAAAATTTTTCACAGCTCATCATGGCCATCCACTGTCATGCCTCCATAGTCTGTAATGGTGCTGGTCTTGATGTAGTCCGTCTTGTCAAGCAGCTCAGACAGAGTCAGGCGGCCATCCTGACAGGAGGACAGGAAGGGATATGAAAATAAATATACATATAATATACAGTACATCTGGCTTTTTTGTACATATCAGGGTGACAAAAGCAAAATAGATTAGATTAGTACAGCAAAATAACTAGAAATGAAAAGTCTGAACACAGAGGAACACACTTTTATTCCACCAAACTGCTCCAAAATTGAAATACTTGGAACTACATCACTTGACCCAGTATTTCAGCAAATGTACACAGGTTACAAATAAAAACTCCCATACTTCTGTAGTGAAGTACAAACCGTAGTAAATCAGAATTGTTTACCTTTCAACATGTTTGAAGTACAGTGACATTTCTACATGATCTCTGCAGTTATTACATTTTCAAATGATTTTTTAAATGCTATGCCAATAAGGTAATAACCAGCCAATAATGTAATAAGTTATTACATTACTGGCTCAAAAGCTTTATTACATTATTGGCATGTTATCACATTATTCGCGTTATTACATTTAAAACAGCCAAAATTAATAAGTTATTGGCAGGTATTACAGTATGGGCGTTACTACATTATTGGTTGCTACAAATGCCCTTATTTTACCGGCTACTTCTTGTTATGGAATTTTCTATCCTTAGGTTACACGAGGTCACGTGTGGGCCTTCAGGTCCTCAGCAGTATTAATTGTTTGGCTTTGATTGGGAACAGGAGGTGCCAGTCTATCTCAACACTGTGGTGGCCAGGGTCGAAGAGATCTATTGCTGCCTTCATAGACATAATAGATAGCTGGCTGTTGACGTTCCAATCTGCGTAAACAGACATCTGTGTCTCCAGACTAGAATATGTTGACAATAACACCTCCATGGGTAAAGACATTCTCTTTGGCTAATTCTGGGCGTATAGTATTTGTGGTGTTATCTTGGGGTTTAAAGTCTATCCACCAGGATGAGTTGGGCAGAATGTGAGACCGACTCAGGCACTTCTGATGAACTTTGAGAGTGTCTCTAATTCTCCTTGGCCAAGTGTCAATAAATATTACAGCATAAGACATCAGAGGCTCCTGAACACTTTCTTCCCTCCTGACCTCACCATTGACCTTTGACTTCAGCAATTTCTCCACAACAATTGGCGTCACGAACAGGATTTCAACAGAACAAAGACGTGGTAAGTGCAAAAGTTTCATTACTATGCCTTACCATGTCTGAGTTTGACGAAATCATAAAAAAAACTATGTGCTTATTTAATTTGCCTGGAATATAAAAACATCTAAGACCCAACCAGGGGGGTCAGGAAGTTCAGTGTCTTGGGGACAATGTCCTGGCTGAAACCTCTGGGAGCGTTGCTCGGAACGTATGTGTCATACAAACCTCCCAGTTAGATGTTCAATTGGCATATTGATTTAAAGTGAGAAATCCAGAAAGCTGACAATGGTGTAAAAAAAAAAAAATAATAAAACAAAATATAGAAGGAGCTGTAACAGAAATATTGATTACAGAACAGAGTGTCTGGTTCTGAAGGGGTAGCGGGTTGGGTTTGAGACCCCCGCGTTGCCACTATGTGGCTGTGTTGGTTTCCGGGGCAGTTTCGGGCTGCACTCGGCACAGAGAGACCCACCTGAGAATTAAACTGTAGAAAAGACATTTTCGGGGGAGTTTAAAAGTACTCCTTCGTTTAAATCAAGATCGGGGATCATCTGCTCTGTGTCCTGTGGGAAACGTTGATCCTAATTGTGTATACACTGGAGGCGAAAAAGAACTGAGTTTTCGTCCTTTTACCTCAGACCACCACTGCTGTAGTTAGAAAGGTGTGGAGACAGACCTTTGATGCTGCTGTACTATGGATTGAAATCTGTTTGTTTGTATGTGTAAAGTCTTATTGCGCAAGCGAAAATGGGTAACAATCCGTCCACAACAGTAGACAAATGTGAATCTGAAAACAAGCAAACTGACTCAGCAAAAGCTAAGTCAAAGACAAAACATCTTTCTGTAAAAGATCAAAAAAACAATGTGAAATTAGAAGGTCAACCTGTCATTGATAAGCAGCATGCTAAAACAAACACACACACATCTGACCAGACATCACAATTTAAGGCGATGTTGTCTCCACAAATATTGGCTGGAATCGTCGGTAGACTGAAAGGATGGGATTTCGTGTTTCCTTTCACTTCTCTTTTGTGTGAATGGATGAATGGCATGTGGCCGTATGAGGGAACATTTGAGAAAGAAAAGCTGCAAATGGCTGAGATAAATGTTAACCCTAATGTTGGAAATCCATCCTGGGATTCCAGATACATCCAAGAATGTATGCAAATGTGGTTGACTGTGGCCTGTAAAAAGATGTGGTGTGAGAGTGAGTGACCAAAGCTGCGAGCTTGATTAAAATGACTTAAAAAAGGTAACTGATCTGAGTGCCAAATGTGTCACTGCCTGTCGGGCCTGTACTGGAAGCTAGTTGCAAACTAGAGCTTTAGAATTGACTAAGATAAAACAAAAGTACACAGCAAATTCAGAAGAGTTAAATTTTTGGTGTTAGTAAAATTTGAGCAAGAGTAGAGTTTATTATACTGTCAAATCCATTATACTTTAAAAGTGTTGAAGATTTGGAGAAATGTGCAAAAACTACGATGTATGGCTGGGCCAAGCGCCAAGCTAAGATTCCCTCTCCCAACGATCTACTGAACATTTTAGCTAAGGTCGATATAACACTGCTAGAACAAAAAAGTAGAGAAGCGCTCTCTGTCTGTCCACGACTGTCAGGTACACATCTCCTTTTTGCAATGCTAACATAGCAGAGCAAGTAAGCTCATCACAAGCAACAAATGATGAAGAATTTCTCCTACTAGCAGCTACAGTAGTGAATTAGAAAGGAAAGTCAAGATTATGCAGACAGGAGAAGGAAGACAGCAGACGGTCTAATGAGTCAGATTTAGAAGGAGAAGGAGCCAGACCCAGAGAGGAGGAGCCTTTACACAGACCTTAGTGATGAGGAAGTGCAGATAGTAAAGCCAAAAAAACAAAACAACACCTCTGCTCTCCCTCTTCAAGGATTATACCATTAAAGTTCAGCTCTGTTCAACTCCAAAAAAAAAAAAAAAAAAAAAAAAAAGTAACCTTTTTACTTAAATCTTCATAGATTACAGGTTCTTTCTACTGCAAGGAAGAAAAACTGTTTAAAGTATTTTGAATAAATATTGTAACAACCATCACATACTATTTTTGGTGTAGTACAATGTTCATCAAACTTGATTAACACATGTTTCAACTTGATTAATACATTTCACACACTTTAAGTCAACTCAGAATAAACTTCAACTCCAATCATGGTGCTCATTACTAATTGATCATGTTAAACCATATTCAAATCTAATCAAATTATAATAGTAATAACTATAATAGTGTAATCTTAACTCCCTTATTACTGTTTATCACTTAATTCAAACCATATATGTCAAGAGGAAAATCAAACTTGCGCACTTTGTTTATGCTACTACATAAATGCCTAAATTTGATATTACACTCCGATTAGGCAGATCAGAAACACAGAGGCACATAGGAAAACAACTTTGCCCCTGCCTCTGAAGTGTCACAAACATCTTCAATAAATGCTCTTAAAAATAATGATTAACAACACAGCAGTTTGAAAACCATGGACTTCTGAATTCATGGAAGAATACCAGAAAAACACCTGATCCAGTACACAAACAAAACTGAGTGGCTCTTGTGTTAAGATGAGTTTGTTTTCCCTGAGCAGCTGAGGGTGGGCAATGGCCCCACCTGAAACTTTGATTTATTGGTTTAATGTTGAAGTAAAAAATGCAATAAACAAATGTGTACAAAACGTACTGACTTCTCAAAAGTATTTTGCTGCGTCCAGGAAGCAAAAGAGTCTGCGTCTGAATTCATACAGAGATTCACACAAAAGTGGGATACTAATGCTGGAATAAAACAAGATGAAAATGATTTTTCGCTGTGGAAATTTTCTGCTGAATCTAAAACCAAATGTAGCAGCTGCTTATAAACTGTCAGTCAGTGACTAACACACATAAGACTGGAAGGCAACTATGAACAAAGTAATGGCTTTGCACAGAAACAAGGTTTTCGTTAATAAACCTGCCTCCAGCCCAAAACAGATGATGCAGTATGCGCCACAGGAAGGTGGTCAACACAATGACAGAAACAAAGGCAGACCAAAACACGGTAATTATCAATAGGAATGGTTGTCGTCAGAACGGACCCAATAACCAAAGCTAGGAACGAATAGCTACGTCTCTTCCTGCTCTTCCAGCCCCACCTCCACTAGCTGCTGTCATGCAGCCCACATATTATGACCAAGCATAGGGAAGTCATGGAGGGGTGGGACCAGAGCAGCCATTTCATATTCGAGCTGCAACTATTCAACTTTCTAATAATCCCACCGAAGATCCAGTAATGCATTTTACAGGTTAACAAAAGTACGGTTGAAATTTTGGTAGATAGTGGAGCAAATATCACTACTGTAAAAACTACAGAGCATGTATGCACACCTACATCCAACTTTATTACCGCTTGAGGCGTTTCCAGCATTCCCATAGAAGAACCATCACAGAAAACTTATTTATTTATTAAAAAAAAAAAAAAACTTTAAAAAAAAAAAAAAAAAAAAACTTTCAAAGGCTCTGATGTGATGCATTCTTTTCTGGTACCTGATTAAACCTGATATCTGGTCCTTGTCCCACTAATGGGAACCTTGTCCCTTTCTGTGTTTTTAATTTTATTCTATTGTATTTTTATTGTATTCAAATATACCGGACTGCTATGATGACCTAATTTCCCTTCATGGGTTAATAAAGTCATCTATAAAATAATAAAAAAAAAAAAAAAAAAAAAGAAGCTTTTCAGTCTAACCACTGTAGACTGTTTGTACTGTTGGATATGTCCAGGTTTCAATTTACTCTCCAGTTTCACTTTCAAACATTCAGAAAATTAAACTAAAACTAAAACTTCCCCAGCATGTGCAACAGTGAGGAATCTCCTAAATTTTCATTGAACTGCAGCATTTAACCCTTCTGAGCAGTATACACATTTGACTGCTGAGTTTTTAGTTACATAAGAGGGGTTGGAGTGTGAACAATGTTTGTTTGCTGGTTCACCAGAGATGTGCCATACCAGTCCAGCTATCCAACACACATCAGGGATTGTTTAATGCTAAAGATTCATATCCACACATCACTGTGGCTGTTACTCGTGGCTGTGAGCTGTAACACCTTGGACATGGTGGCTCAGTGCCAGGCCTTGAGAGAAGCTGCACCAGCTTCTCAACACTAAACAGTAACACACTTAGGTGAGGAACTGTACATGTTATCTTTAAGTGAACACATTCAGTTATCACCGTCTACATTTGCCGCCTCTTTCCACACAGCATGGACCTCCTTCTGAGCTGTCTGAGGGTCCATCCATTTTGTGAGCTAAACATGAATTTCATGTGCATTTTTGTAAATTTGGCTCCGTCACATAAAGTCACACTCAAGCCTAATGCTAAGCTACCAATGATTAAACAATACAACTTGCCTCACAAAGCTATTACAGGAATTGACAGTGCCATTCAATCTCTATTGGATCAAAATGTGTTTGTTCAAACCACCAGCCCATGTAACACTCCCATTTTTACCAATTTCCAAAGCAAATCGCCCTGATGAATGGCGGTTCATGCAAAACCTGCAAGCAATTAATACTATTGTGGTGCCTGCAGCTCCAAATTATGCCTGACACCAATTTGATTTTAGCTTTTTACCTTCTAACTCCACATACTACACAGTCATTGATTGAAGTTCTGCATTTTTCTTGATACCATTGCATCCAGATAGCCAGTATCTGTTTGCATATGCATTCAAAGGTAAACAGTACACTTGGCAACGTTAGTCGCAGGGTTGTGTCGAGAGTCCCACGGTGTATGCAGCGGTGGTGAAAAGAGACCTGCATAAGCTCCACCTGCCAGGGGGCTCCACTCTCTTGCAGTACGCAGATGACCTCCTAGTGGCTTCTCCATTAAAAGAAGTTAGCCACAAAGACTCTATCTTGCTGCTACAGAGACTGACCGAGTGTAGTCCCAGAGCGTCGCTGGCTAAGTTGCAATTCTGTCGACCTGAGGTGACATATTTGGGTCATGTTTTAAGGATGGACAGCGCCTTTTGTCACTGGAGAGTGAAACTGCTGGTTAACATGCCTCCCCCGCAACCAAGAAACGGATGCTCTCTTTTATGGAGATGGCTAAACACTGCAGACACTGGATTTTTGAATATGCAACTATGGACTCTGTTTTGTGAGCCGCCACGCTGAAATCAGCTCCATCTGTGGTACAATGGACTGAGGAAATGCACAAAGCCTTTCAAGATCTGAAACATGCTCTCACCATGGCTCCAGTGTTGGTTTTGCCTGACTATCATCAGCCGTTCCATCTACATGTGCATGAGAGAGATGGCTTCGCCACTGGCATTCTGGTACAGAAACATGGTTCTTGTTGCCGTTCAGCTGCGTGCTACTCCTCTCGACTGACCCCTGTGGTTATTGGTATGCCAAGTTGTCTAAGAGCAGTGGCCGTTGTTGCCATTTTAACTGACAAATCTTCCCACATTGTACTGGCTCATGACTGTGTTGTAAACATTCCACATGCAGTATCACATTTTAAACATCCGCAACTCAAAACATGACAGCAGCACGTCGTTCAGGTTATGAGGCAATAATTCTTTCCAGTCCCAACATAACTTTAAAGCACTCACCTCCATTGGTTGACACTGATGATGAGCATGATTGCATTGCCACTATCGACATGTGCACATCCCTAAGGCCAGATGTACTGCAAACACCGATACCAAATTCCGATATGGTTCTTAATACTGATGGTTCATCTATAGCAGACTATGTGACAACATACACCTGGCTGGTTATGCAGTAGTCAATTAAAAAATGTTTTAAATAAATTGGGAAGTTGTAGAAGCAGACTGAATTCTTTCAGAGCTGCAGCCAAGTCTTATTCCCCAATTGCAACTTATGAAACATGTTACAGGTTACGTTACTTGACACCTGCTAAACATAATAATAATAATAAGATAAGATTTAAGCTCCACTCTACTCATAACCATGTTTTCTAATGAATCTATCTATCAAGTTTAAATAACTGACCAACAGTGTTTTACGGGAGGATCCTTTAAACAGCTGTTCTATTGCTAGGTTTTGTCTTTTCAATGTAATTTTCAATCTAGGAAATCAAACTGATACTTTTGCCAAGTTTGTTTCAAGTTTTAATCTTTCAATTATTAACCATCTACAGAACTTTTCAGTATGTTATTTTTGTACTCCTTCTTATCATTATCATTATCAATAATTATTATCATTGATATTGTTTTAATTGAGCCTCTTATCATTTAATAGAAGAATACAGTACCAGGACTAAATAACAATAAGAGCTAATAGAGTTAGTAGAGAGTGAATAATCAAAAGGAAGCTCTGAGGCTTTAGATTTGTCACGTACACTTATTATATAAGATTTCAGCATTGAGGTACAATCACGCTACATTCATGATTTTGTACAGTAAAAAACGAAAAAAAAAAAAAACAAACAAAAAAGTATTGATTATCATTACAACTAACTATAGTAACTCACGGTGCTAGAGGGGAGGGAGAGACGCTAAATAAAGCTGTTTACACAGGTTAGGCTATTTCAGACTATAGTTGTTATTTCACACATGTAGCACACGACAGGAGAGACTGTCAGATGAGTTCTCACATGTTAAACTTTACAGACCAAGGCTCAAAATGAAAACACAGCTCGGTGACGCAGTAAAAAAGACTTAGTTGATAATGTCGCAGCACTACGAGTCCATGCTAGCTAAGCAGCTAAACTTTAGTACAGATACTCCATGTTTTGATCCCACGCCGGGTGGGTCATTATACTGCCGTTGGTCATGCGGACGCACATTGTAAATAGTACTATTGACTGTAGAGTGTGACAATCTGTTAATAAAAAAATCAGCTAGCAGCCAACACTTTTTCTCTTCGGATCTGCATTGATCTTGATGGGTCTGCCCGAGGTTTCTGCCTGTTAAAAGGAAGGTTTTCCACGCCACCGTCGCCAAGTGCTTGCTCATGGTGGAACTGTTGGGTCTCTGTAAATAATATTATAAAGAGTACGGTCTAGACCTGCTCTGCATGAAAAGTGTCATGAGATAACTTTTGTTATAATATGGCGTTATATAAATAAAATTGAATTGAATAGAATCTCACAAGTGGCCTCTGTGAACTCTGAAAGACGGAAATCTGTCGTAACAACTGAGAACTTTAATCCATGTATTTTGTGCCATGTAGTTTGCCCACGAGCTCTCCTACATGTGCTGGCACGTGTTGCACACGGACCAACACATGTTGGAAGAGGGGTGATAAATGATGTTATTTGTTCAAAGTGGTTTGCGCATTACACTAATTTCACAAACATTTGTAGATAGTTGTATGACGTGCCAACAGACTAGATAGAAGAAGAGCACAGTGGAGCATGACCATCTGGGACCTCTGTCAGGTTCTTTTTGTACATTTGCAAATAGACTTTGTACATATGCAAAGTTATAAAGGCTACAAATATTTGTTAGTCATAGCTGATCGATTCTCAAAGGGAGTCGAGGGTTTCGTGACAAGAAAAGAAGACACTAGCACAGTTCTTAAGTGTCTGCTAAAAGAGGTGATCCCCAGGTTTGGGGTGCCACAGAATGTTGTATAAAAAAATCATGCAGGATCTGTCAGAAATTTTAGGGTTCAAGTTGCAGTTGCATGTTCACCCACAAAGTTCTGGTCAAGTTTAAAGAATGAACGCAACTATCAAAGAACGGTTGACCAAAACAGTACTAACGATAGGTCTGACATGGCCTGATGCACTGCCTGTTGTGCTGTACTCCATTCAAAGCGCACCAAGTGCAACAACAGGACTGAGTCCTCATGAGGTGTTAATGGGGAGACTAATGTCCACAAGGACAAGTCAACCTCTGACACCACACAAAACTTCTCTGCTTTGGACGGATGAATTTATGACTGAAAATGTAAAAGAGTAACTGACATTTTGAATTTTATCATTACAGGTGTCTGAACGGCTCCCGAGACCATCTGAGGAACCAATTCATACTTTAAATGAAGGAAATTTTGTATTAATTAAATGTCTAAAAAAATGTCTTTGTCTCCCAGGTGGAACCAGGTGTTGGTGACGACTAGGACTTGTATTTCCTGCACTCTAACCAAACTGCCTATTAACCACACTAACCAAACTGTTAACCCTCTTATGTTTGACTGTCCAATTGACAGATGTGATGAAAATGACTGTTATATTGCTCACCCCCTGACTTTCTCTCAAGGTAAATGGTCGTGGACAACACATGATACAGTTCTGATTAAGACGGTGCTGAGTGCACCCAGGTAATGAAGGTAACATTCACAGCTGCTGTACCGGTTGACTGAACCTTTGGAGCTGTGGTGTTTCACTAAACAGCAATTGAAAAGTTGTCCTGATTATAAACTGTGAGGTGTTAATTACTAAGATGTTCCAGGGGAGGTGCAGAGTGGTAAGATCTGTACTATGGTGAAACTGATAAGGACGATAGTTTTCTATATATTGGTCAATTTTCTTCCATAAATTCACTCAATGTAGCCAAAGCTAAACCAAAGGTGCCTAATAGAGTTACAGGTAGTGTTTCTTAACCTGTAGTGGAAAAGAAATAAACAAATTCGGCCCTCAGTCTAATGATTGATTACGGGAGTGATCGTAATCACAGTAACTGTTAAAACTGCCAAAATACGCCTTCTTCTATACACTCTCCAATGACCAACCTGATTCCATTCACCAGAGCTGACTGTGAAATGTTTGTGCAAAATAAAGTTGAAGAAACATATACTTTTCTATTTTCAGACAAAAATACCAGCTTTCTGTTACCTCTGTGTTCAGTTTTAGTTGAGCTTTATTTTGATGATTCTAGCTTTGCTGGTTGTTTATTGTTCTAAAAGATGTGTGACCTTTAATCATTTAGAAATTGCCATTTTATGAATCAGTTTAAAATCTACTCCAAAGATAGTCTTCACAGTAATAGGATACATGATTAAATTGAAATGTTACAATTATGTTATGATGATATGCAACTGATTGATATTGACTGTTCATGGGACTATTCTACGAAGATGGATTCCACGCCACCATGCATCGTATGTGCTAGTAACCTCTCCATGGTGGTGACCCTCGACTGTACATAATGTACATGGGTTGAAGACTTCACTATAGATTGCAACAATGATTGTTGTGATTGGTTTTACTTAAAAAAAAAAAAGAAAGAAATTTTAAGCTAGAATGTTAAATCAATTGTTTTATGGAACCCCTTCTAATTGCTAGGGTTGTATCTGTTAGGTGATAGAGTAAATTTGATCTTTCTCCTCTCCCAGTGGTATATTTGCACGTGATCTGTGACCTCCCTGTTGACCTCCTTAAACACCTTGGTGTTGTAGGGGATCTTCACTCGCTTAAATGCCCTTGTTGGCCTAAAAGTGGAACTCACACATCATGGGGATGGGATGATGGGGTACATAAGAGGGGTTCTTAAAGTTCTTCACTGATTGTATGAACTAATTTTAACTGACTGTTTTGTTTGACAAATAATTTCTATTGATGTTCTTTTAGAATAATTTTGATTTCAGATACTCCTGATTTCTTGTGATTAAGAATGTTTTGTAATGTTTGTGTCATTCCCATTCTGACTGTACTCCCTGGTGGTCTCTAAATTTGATAATTATTAGTATTCGGTAGTTAGTATTGATCTTATGATCAATAAGAGGGGATTGTTATGGAATTTTCTATCCTTAGGTTACACGAGGTCACGTGTGGGCCTTCAGGTCCTCAGCAGTATTAATTGTTTGGCTTTGATTGGGAACAGGAGGTGCCAGTCTATCTCAACACTGTGGTGGCCAGGGTCAAAGAGACCTATTGCTGCCTTCATAGACATAATAGATAGCTGGCTGTTGACGTTCCAATCTGCGTAAACAGACATCTGTGTCTCCAGACTAGAATATGTTGACAATAACACCTCCATGGGTAAAGACATTCTCTTTGGCTAATTCTGGGCGTATAGTATTTGTGGTGTTATCTTGGGGTTTAAAGTCTATCCACCAGGATGAGTTGGGCAGAATGTGAGACCGACTCAGACACTTCTGATGAACTTTGAGAGTGTCTCTAATTCTCCTTGGCCAAGTGTCAATAAATATTACAGCATAAGACATCAGAGGCTCCTGAACACTTTCTTCCCTCCTGACCTCACCATTGACCTTTGACTTCAGCAATTTCTCCACAACACTTCTGACCATGAAGGAAACATGGTGACTACATGGGGTGCAACAGACCCCATCTAGAGCCAGTGTAGTTTAGTTTGTCCATCCTGGGCTACTGTAATTTCCGTTTCTGACATAATCTGTAAACAGAGCCCCTTAAATCTGGCACACTGGACCTTTAAGTTAAACCCTGCAATCAACTTTCTTTGTTAACACAGATTTTCTTCATCAGGCTTGGTGCATTCTCATAAAAGGGCATGGCAGCCAATGCCTTCAGTGTGTGAATGGTTAGCTCCTAAAACTGATGAGCAGTTGGCACCTTGCATGGCAGCCAATGCCTTCAGTGTATGAATGTGTGTGAATGGGCGAATGAGATATGTAGTGTAAAAGCGCTTTGAGTGGTAGGTAGACAAGAAAGGTGCTATATATAAGTACAGTCTATTTACTAGTTATATTAAAGTCATTCCATGTTTGTACAAAGAAGCACCTCAAATTGATACATATAAAAGCTGATGTTAAATTTAAACAAAACCGAAGTTAGTCATAGAGTTCCACAAGGTTCTGTATTTGGACCAATTCTATTCAGCTTATATATGATTCCTTTAAGCAACATTATTATCATCACTCCATTAACTTTTGTTGTTATGCAGATGATAGCCATTTGCATTTATTGATCAAGCCTGATGAAACCAATCAGTTAGCTGACCTTCAAGTACACCTTAAGGATATAAAAAGTTGAAAAGACCTGCATTTTTCTGATGTTAAAATGAGAAAAACAGAAACACTTCAGAAACTCTCTTTCTAAAGAATCTTGGAGTTATCTTTAGAATTTAAAATCCTACTACTTACCTACAAAGCTCTTCATGGCACTTCCAATGATGCCCTGAGCTCTTCTCTCTCTCTCTCTCTCTCTCTTTCTATCTGTACACATTCATGTCCCATTAATACATGTTACTAACTCTTTCTGCTTTCTCCTCTCATTAGGCCTGTCCTATTATATGAACATTATATTTTTTTATTGATGTTATAACATACTAATAATTCATTCTAGCTACTCATCCAGGTTTTGAAAGTTTATCTGTAGGGAATAGATGGTGATTTAGCCAGAGCCAGGAAGTCAGTTCCATTCTGTCAATATGTTTTTAATCATCATCTTTGTTTTCCAGTCATTACTGAACCCAAACAGAGCATGCTCTTAATATTTTGCCAACCCATTTTCATTTTTGGGGCCCTCTGCAGCCTACTCAATGATTAGGGTGAACAGATCAACAAACTGTGATTTGTTAGTCCATTCTATGTTCAGCTGATATTCAGTGCTGTAAGACATAACTATCTTCTTTTTTGAAGTTTTACGAACAGCTTTGCTTAAGCAACATGCTGTATATTCTAGCTTGTTAGAGGTTTTATTGTGAAAATTATTGGCACTACTGAAATTGGATTTAAATGAAGTTCTGATTTGACTGTTGCTTAGAAGGGCCTTTGCATCTTTCTTCCCTTTCAATTAATTATAAAAATCAGTTTGAACCATTGTGTAGTGTTTTGTTCTCCATGTATAAAACATTACCATTGTAAAAACAAAAACAAAAAAACATCTATTTGTAAAGAGGACTTTTACAAACCAAAAGCATGAAAAACATTTTAAACTATAGACTGTAACAAACTTTTATGAAAGGCACTTCTTTTTTTAAAGATTATTTTTGGGTTTTTTGAACCTTTATCTTACCTTCATTGACAGCTAAGAGTGACAGGAAGGTGAGAGAGGTGTAATGACATGCAGCAAAAGGCCACAGATCAGAATCGTACCTTGGGCCACTCCAGCAAGGCCTGAGTCTCTGTATGTGGGTTCCAGTATATCATTATACAGCAAATACAAAATAAGGTGATGTTTTTATACATTTTTATATGTGTAAAACTAATTAACTAATTCTGTTAGGTCAAAAAATATATCTTGAGCTCAACACCTTCAAACTACATATAACATCTTATTGTAGGCAGGAAATTGTAACAGAAATCTGCCAGAAACCAGCAATACACCACCTAAAGAAGTACAGAGGTTCACTGTTGTATTGATAATATTTATCAGAATTACAATTAATTACAATATATTACAGCAATGTACAAGTGATTAGTGCAGAAAGAAAACTTGTAGAAAAAACAAGATTTTATTTAATATTCAAACTCCAAAAAGTCAGTAACACAGCCCTTCAGTCACAAACTCAGCCTTTAGTCTCTGCAAATTGTGCACATATTTTGACAGCAAATGTTCACAAATGTTCACATGCCTTCTGACATATGTAACCATGTGTTTCTCAGATAAAAACTCCTGATGTTGGCTGTTTTTTATTATATAAGAACAATTGCATACCCATGTGTTCGGACCACATTAGTACCTCTTATCTCATAGACAAGGAGCATTGTTTCAGCTGGATGCCAGTGCATGTTGGACATTATCACACATTTGTTAGTTTGTAACTCTGATATTTTGGAAGCAAACATCAATGTCTTTATCTGTGAGGACATACGTCTCTGTTCAAAATCAGAAAGGTGTAATGAAACAAAGAGAGAATGATCTGCATTATTTGCATACACAGTATGTAAGTGCATGCTGAATTTGAATGGATTAGCCCTTCTGTGTGGATGTGGATATGTGGGTGTGTATCTGCATGTGCAGGGTCCATGATAGTCAGAACCCTACTTCACTGACTTTACTGAGTCCCATTCTGTACCCCAAAACACCACTGTAACTGAATTCTCCATAGTAGTGAAATATACCCCCAAACAAGCCTCTGACAGCTCATCAAAGTTCGTCGTGTCTCTTTGTTAAATCTTCACCGTAATTGGTTGCCTGGCTGCCCACAAACATGTTCCAGTTGGCCAGAATCTCCTTCTTGGTTATTTTCTCGTCCTGTGGTTTGATCACCAGATTCCATCCAACATTGGTTTATTGGTTTATGAATGAAAGCCGTGTGTGAAGGGGGTGGAGGGGGGAGGGGATGGCACACAGAGAGAAGCTTGTTAATAATTAATAATGAGACATCCCACAATTAATCCACAGTTATTGCACAATTACACCAATTATAGAAAAGTGATGGACAGCCAGGTTAGTGCCCGTCTGTTAGTACTACATTATTATATTGCTGTGCTGCAATGTGCATAATGTGGCTCACTCGTGTTTTAAGACAACAATGGACCTTTATGGCACAAAGTAAAAGATAGACAATACCTGTTATGTCTGCTCATTATTGGTTTGGTTTTGCACAGCATTTGTTGACAGTACGTATAAGTGTAGAATATAACCGGCTTTATCCTTTAAGTTTATATATTTTATTGACTTTGTTTCAGCAAACCGGTCTCTTCCATTCATCTCTCAAGCTAGCCTTTGACCTTTGTCATTTTCAATACATATTGCAGTTGCAATTTAAAACTCAGCTGTAAACCTTTGAATGTAATAGATGGACACATTATCTAGACTAACTATATTGCCACATGCTGAAAATGTAAATTATTAACAAAGTACTACATGTATTGGCAGTTAGCATGGTTTTTAATGTTGGCCAGAAGGCGGGAAATCCTAAAAACCTAAACTAGTATTTGGTATTGGATGGTTAATATGGAAGTGTGGTTCAGCTTTTGTGGTGTGATAGCACGTGTGTAGCAGCCAATAGTGTAATAACGTCCAATAATGTCATACCGCAGAAAATAAAACCTAATCAACTCATAACTGCTCCTCTAAGCCATCCTGCATAGGATGGTGTGAGAGTGTCTGTGTCACTCTCTATCCAGAAAATAAAAATAAAAAAATGATACAAATATTATTACCTTTGTTACCTCCAGTTGTTACATTTTCATCTAACACTGAGCAGGGTTCATCACAGGGCACATAGAGACAAACAACCATTCACACTCACATTCACACCTACAGACAATTTAGAGTCATAAATTAACCTGTTACGGTTACTTCCCACAGTCCAAGGCCGGAGTACCCGGAGAGAACCCACGCAGACACGGGGAGAACATGCAAACTCCACACAGAAAGGAACCAGCTGGGGTTCAAACCTTCTTGCTGTAAGGCGATAGCGCTAACCACTGCCCCACTGTGCTGCCACCAAGCCAATAATGTAATAAGTTATTACATTATTGGCAAAATGTTATTACCTTATTGGCTCAAAAACGTTTTTATATTATTGGCATGTTTTTACATTATTGGCTTTATTACATTTAAAATGGCCAAAATTATTATGTTATTGGCAGGTATTACATTATTGGACGTTATTACTTTATTGGTTGCTACACACGTATATGGCAGAGGGTTTGAGCAGTGGCAGGTCTACCTTGTCAGTGTCTGTCTCATGGATCAAGTGTTTGGCTTCATTGTCAGCATGGTCAACCTCTCCTGGCAGAATCCAGTGGGACACCTCACCAGCATCTAGGTAGCCGTCCTGCATAACACACAACTGTATTACTGAGGAACTGTAAGAACAGACACACAATACAAGATCCAGCTGAAAACTGAGGAAGAACCAGCGGTCAATGATTACAGGAAAGAAAACCCCAATCATGACTTTTGCCTGTTCTATCACATTTATTATCAGTTCTGCTGTTGAGGTTGCTCCCTCTGTGAGACATGGCGTCACCAGCTGCTTCTTCGCATATCTCAACAATGAGCTTCATCTGGAGTTTTTCTAGAGTGCCCATGCAAAAACATGGACATCTCTACATGTCAATTCCACGAAATTTAAGAGATTTCTTTGTATTTTGATAACAACGGGTGGATTAAACCTTGGACTTATATATGTATATTTCTGTCAGAGATAAAAGAGAAACCAGTCCAAAAGAATTTATCTTCTCTGATACAATGGCAGAAAAGAAAATATAATAAAAAATGTTTGGCAGCAATGTTTGACAACACCTGAGGCTGCTGCTGGAGTCAGATGGTCTGATGGAAGTGTCAAAGTGTTGTGTGACATTTCTGAGGTGAACTCATGGAGGATCAACTTTTAGTTTTTAGTTTGTTTGAACTGCAGCTTTTTCTCATTTCAAGTTTGTATTTCTGGATGAATGTGTTTTTGAAGTTAATATTATCATTTCACATCAGATCAGGATCATGGGGCGGCTGTGGCTCAGAGGTAGAGTGGGTTGTCCACTAATCAAATGATCGGTGATTCGATTCCCGGCTCCTCCAGTCTGCATGTCGAAGCGTCCTTGTTTTTTATTTCTGGATGAATGTGTTTTTGAAGTTAATATTAGTCCTAAATTCGCAATTGAATGTGTGTGAATGGTTAGCTCCTAAAACTGATGAGCAGTTGGCACCTTGCATGGCAGCTAATGTCATCAGTGTATGAATGTGTGAGAATGGGTGAATGAGATATGTAGTGTAAAAGAGCTTTGAGTTCTACAGTCCATTTACCATTATCAGTTTACTAGTTGGTTAGTAACACTGTGAGCCTGTGTTACAAACTGGGGCTTGTGCGTTTGGAATCTACCTGGTGGGTTCTAATAGAAGACTTTTGATGACAAGAAATGTATGTATCCAGTGCTTTTGGACTTAAAATTAGGATATCTTGGTTTATGCTTCAATAATGTTATGCTGGACTGTGGTTTAAAAATGCATAAACTGATTCTTTTTTTTTGGCCTCTTGGGGGCAGCAAAAACCAGTTGTGAACACAATATTGGCATTAGCTTTTAAGATGATATGGTGAACTTGAGTTTTGTCTCCACCTGATGAATACAAATCCTACGTACACTGTCTCGTAGCTCTGGTTTAGTCTCTACAAACTCCTGCAGGAAATATTCTCTTTTTAGCTGTTAAATGCCCAGTTCATTAATCACCACACAGATGTTAGCTATATGTGTCTCCCCATGCCCAAGTTGTCACTGTAACCTGGGACTGAAACAGTCAATGTTGCCGAGAAAGTAACTGATTAAACATTCTGATTCTGAATAGCTGAGCACATTTTACCTTGTTGGCATCTCTGAACTCTGAGAAATGTTTCCTCTCTGTCTTAACCCAGTCAGGCTCACTCTCCCCGTTCTCTGGTGTGTACATGTCACCTGTGGAGCAGCAGTACACACACATTTAGCACACATCGCCTCCAGATTAAGAGTGTTAAACGATAAAATTGGAGTCACATACCAATGTATTCATCTATGTTGATCTTGCCATCCCTGTTCTTATCAATGTCTTCCACAGTTTCCTAAGCAACAAAATTAATAAAGAAAAAAAATATGAAAAAAATGCATTTAAACATGTCCACCAGAACACAGCAAGCAGTAAGCAGCAAGTACATAAGTACAAGCAGTATAAATACACATTTACAGTTCATTAATATGTGTGACAGATGCTTTGTACTTTTTTTATTATAAATTTAAATGTTAATTAAACCAGTTTCACAGAACAGCTGCTGCCATTAACCTGTATTTTTGTCTGATGATCTTGTGGTCATAATACGATTCTGCAGCTCAGCAGATATGCTATGACTGCTCAACAACACAAGCTGTGATCTGATTTTCTACCTGTTCTATTATCTGGCAACAAAACAACAGAAAGATATGTGTACACAACTACTATATCATGAATTAAGCTTCATTTAACAGTTCACAGTATAAATGCATATTTTGTAATCTGTGTGCATGATTTTCCAGTCTGTTTACATGGATTCTACATGAATATTTTTTCTACCATTTGCCCTGTGGGACGCTCTCTGCCAAGATGGAAACCAGACTAAAAGGTGCTCTGAGACAGTAAATGGTTTCTGTAGCCTAGCACTGGTGTTTCTATATTTTCAGTGGCAGCATGGTGCAATGCAGCTATGGTGGCTACCTCTGATTTGAGCAGCCTGTACACCACAGGTAGACAGTTACTTGTTGGAGGTTGGAAGTTTTTTAAAACCGTACAGGACATGGACACAATGGCAATGCAGGTAGCAGGTATGAGCACAACATACCTTAGCAGGTATGATATTTACCATCTTAATTTAGTGTCAGCATGCTAACGTTTACTAATCATTAGTAAAGGCTAAGTATAACAGGGGCTGATGTCAGGACCAAATTGATGGATTGAGCAATGACAAGCATAAAATACTTGTCTAATATCTAATAGTAATATCTTAAATTCCTGGTGGTAAGAGAGTAGATTCTACCTGCACAACCAAATCTCTCATGTAATCAAACTCCTCAGGGTGAAGGAAGGCAGTGAACTCCTCACGTGTGGCAATACCATCACCATCTCTGTCAGCTGTCTTGAAGCGCCTTTCGTCCCTCGTGAGCATGGACTTATAGGTGGCCTTGTCTTCAACATCATCAAACTCCTCATCTGAAAATAAAGCTTTAATATTCAGCACTACATTCATTCTAGTGTTCATTATAGACAGTTCCTGAAATATTTCCAGACAGCCATCTGTCACAGATACACATCTATTCCTAAAAAGGGTTTGAGGGTTTTGTGTTCACTTTATTATTAAGTCCATGACAAGCGAGCATGCTAGTGAAGATCATACTAAAGATCCAGACAACAAATAAATTGATTTTGATGATTTTGTTTTAATAACTTTATTCCAGTTGAGCCTGAATGTTCATTCTTGACCTTGGGATAAGCATGAATGACCAAATAATCTCAACTCAATGTTGCCTGTTCAATAATGAGTGTAGCTTTAAAAATGTCACTTAGGAGAAGCCAAAAGGAAACCTCCAATTCATTTGCTGTGATGGCTGATACAATGGCAGCACTAAAATCAGTGTCTAATGTCACAAAGAATCAGACAGAAAAGAAAATAATACTGTAAAGGAAGAAATAAACGAAGAACTAGTAAAAGAAATTACCCAGATAGTAGCCGTAGGTGGTGTTTTTGTACTCCTCCCAGCCTATCTTGCCGTCTTGGTTCTTGTCATAATCATTCCAGTGTTTGTTCACATTCTCCTCAATGTACCTCCTCTGCCGGTGTTTGATCCAATAGTGGAGCTCTGCATGAGTGACGTAGCCATCCTTGTCAGTGTCAATGCGGTCCACAATCTTCCTGTGGGGAGAGATGGGGTGACGGTTACTGATAGGCTGACTGAAATGAAACTGTTTCCTCAATCCTTTTGGTAAGAGAACCTCAAATTCTGACCTACACATAGTAATAGCATATGTAGTCCAAAATCAAATCAAATAAAAAACTGATGAATTAATACAAACAAATAAGTACACACCTTTAAGTGTTAGAAGCAGCTATTTTTTTTTTATAACTGTTGCTAAGGCAGACTGGGGCAGCAGTGTATAGTTTATAAAGAGTATGCCCCGGGTCAGTAACACCTACGCCAATTTGTCTTTGCTCTCCTCAGGGGTCAGCTGGTCAAAGGTCTTGGACTCCTCTTTGCCCAGGAAGGCCTCATGGTCATACTGGAAGCCGTGAGCATCATTGTGGATGTGATCGCTCAGATCAGCATTGTGATGGATGCGCTTCTCCTGAGCGGGAACAGCAAAGGCAACAACAGCCAGGATGCAGAGGGATGCTAATGACTTCAGCAGCATCATGACTGACTGTTGGGGGAATTAGCTGGAAACAAATTGCAGAGGTGAGCATGGTGAGCAAAGCAGAAGAGACCAGAACTTTAACGTAAAAGACTACAGCGCCCCCCAGAGGTCAGAGTCTTAAAGTGAGGTAATACAGACAGAAATGTCTCCTTCTCTCCTTCTGACTGTACAGGTCGTCCAGATTCATCTGGGTTTTACTTATAACAACCAGCTTGTCCAAGAGTCTCCTGAAGAGATTAAATGGTTTGTGCATTTATTAATATAAGTTTAAATATATTTGGTATATTCATTTACTCAAACGACAATCAGAACTTTACCAAGATATTTGAAACTTTATACGACTTCAACTCGTTCAAGTACAGCACACCCTGTTCAATCCAACTTGGCACAAATAATATTTTTTTGTAGTCTTAACTATATTATTCTTATGTTATAATTTTGCACCTATCCATAAATGCTGCACGTTGTAGAAAAGTGTCTTTCTTTCTTCCTTTCTTTTCAGAAGATATAAGAATATAAGGATTAACCCCCCCCAGCTGAGTCTCTAAAGCTTGAACAAATGTTATATGCCAGTGTTCTTCTAATACAACTTTTTTTTGAAACAAAGAACTCACCAGTTTCTCAGCGGCTTCTCGCGACACCTCCCTTTGTAGTATGTGAACACTAGAGAAGTCCGCGTTGGCACTCTGTACCTTTAAATAACAATGTCAGGGAGGTGGGCCTTGTTGTTCAGCTAACCAATCACCAACGCCCAAATGGGTATTCTAACCAATAAAAAGTTGTAGTAGTAGGAGAGACGACGCTACAATGCTTTATGATAAATTCTTATTGGCTGCTAACCGCCACGTTGTCACGCAATAGCGCACCACTTTGACGGGAATAATTATGTATGGTCACATTACACTTCCGTCCTGTGAGTATTCACTCCGTTTCAAATTCAGATGTGTTGGTGCACACACACAAACACACATACATTAAGCACATCTAAGCGGGGGTTAAGACAGGATCAGGCGCAAAAACGGAGGTCTTTCAGTTCATTTCAGTGGGGTCAGAAGTGTCATGCGTTTCACGCGCCGGCGTGCGGGAGAGAAGTTGAGCCAGATCCAACTTTGGGAAAAACGGAGCCCCACGTCATGTTCTACAAGCCAATCAGACACTCAGATCGGTCAAACCTCCACAGACAGCCTGAAATGTCTCTGAAGCGGAGAGTATCCAGGTGGATTCACGGACTAAACTCTGATAATCTACCAGTGTGTGACTGCGGTGAAGTGAGTGACGTTCGTCTTTTCCTGATTTCAAGTGCGCCCGTATTACAGAATGTATGGCAAATGCATGTAGTCCATGATACGGAGCGAGCAAACCTATTACGCCACTGTAAAATCTCTTTGATCCATAATTTCTGACAAAGGTTGACACAGTTGTCCTCAGGACCATCCTGACTGTTCAATCACTCAGTAACAAGCATATTTACTGTATCATTTTTGAGAAATTCATCCTCAGAGTTCCTTTTTTTTTAGTTGAAAAAAGGCATTATCAAATCAAATCAAATCAAATTTTATTTGTATAGCCCAAATTCACAAAACACATTTGCCTCAGAGGGCTTTACAATCTGTACAGGGAGTGACACCCTCTGTCCTTAGACCCTCGGTTCGAGTGAGGAAAAACTTGCCCACAAAAACCCTTTTAACAGGGAAAAAAGGTGGAAGAAAACTCAGGAAGAGCCACAGAGGAGGGATCCCTCTCCCAGGACGGACAGACGTGCAATAGATGTCACGTGTACAGAACAAATCAACAGAGACATATTGTACAATTACACTGAATGATAAAATGATTACAGTATACAGAGTACACAGAGATATGGTAACAATAATGACAGTAATAATATAAGTAGTGGACGTCGTGCAGGACCACAGCAGCAGCCACGATCCAGAGAACCTGCTGGACGAGAGAGCACAGAAACTCCGGGGAAGAAGTTTAGTTAGTAACATGCATTAACATGCATTAATGAGACATGTATGTTTATAGATGGTGATGGTGATGGAGAGAGAGAGAGAGAGAAAGAGAGAGAGAGAGAGATTTGAGTAGAGTTTTCAGTAAAGGGAGATGTGACTACATCTTCAACCAGTACCGTGCCTGGCTAGGCATAACCCTGAGAGAGAGAGACAGAGAGAGAAAGGAGGGAGGGGGAGTCCCCCGGCAGTCTAGTCCTATAGCAGCATAACTAAGGGATGACCTGAGCCAGCCCTAACTATAAGCTCTATCAAAAAGGAAAGTCTTAAGTCTACTCTTAAAAGTGTTGACCGTGTCTGCCTCCCCGAACCCAAAATGGTAGTTTGTTCCACAGAAGAGGAGCTTGGTAGCTGAAAGCTCTGGCTCCCAGTCTACTTTTGGAAACTATAGGAACCACAAGGAACCCGGCAATCTGAGAGTGCAGCGTTCTAGAGGGATAGTAAGGTACTATGAGCTCTTTTAGATATGATGGTGCCTGACCATGAAGAGCTTTGTATGTAAGGAGACGAATTTTAAATTCTATTCTAGATTTAACAGGTAGCCAATGCAAAGAAGCCAAAATGGGACAGATGTGATCTCTGATCTTGGTTCCTGTCAGAACACGTGCAGCAGCATTCTGAATTAGCTGCAAAGCCCTAAGAGACTTACTGGAGCAGCCTGATAACAAAGAGTTACAATAGTCCAGCCTAGAAGTAACAAATGCATGGACTAGTTTTTCTGCATCCGCTTGAGATATGATGCGTCAGATTTTGGCGATGTTATGTAAGTGGAAGAAAGCAGTCCTCGAAATTTGTTTTATGTGGACGTTAAAGGACAAATCCTGATCAAAAACAACTCCAAGATTCTTTACGGTGGAGCTGGAGGCCAGGGTGATCCCGTCTAAAGTAACTAAGTCTCTAGAAAGAGAGTTTCTGAGGTGTTTGGGTCCAATTACAAGGACTTCAGTTTTGTCTGAATTTAGCATCAGAAAATTGTAGGTCATCCAACTTTTTATATCCTTAAGGCATGCTTGAAGTTTAGTTAACTGATTGGTTTCATCAGGCTTGATCGATAAATATAATTGGGTGTCATCGGCATAACAATGAAAATTAATGGAGTGATGGAGTGACAGAACCTTGTGGAACTCCATGACTGACTTTGGTATGCATGGAGGATTCATCATTGACATGAACAAACTGAGATCGATCTAAAAAGTACGATTTAAACCAGCTTAGGGCGGTTCCTTTGATGCCAATTTGATGTTCCAGTCTCCGTAAAAGAATTTGATGGTCAAATGCGGCACTAAGATCTAACAGGACAAGTACAGAGATGAGTCCTTTGTCTGATGCCATTAGGAGGTCATTTGTAACTTTGACTAGCGTGGTCTCTGTGCTATGATGCACTCTAAATCCTTTTATTATTAAAAGGATTTAGTTATTTTATTATGTGAAATACTCTACTGTAAAATCCCTTTGATCCATAATTTCTGACAAAGATTGATACACCTGACCTCAGGACCATCCTGACTGTTCACTCACTCAGTATCAAGCATATTTACTGAATCATTTTTGAGAAATTCAGCCTCAAAGTTCCTTCTTTTGCATTGAAAAAAGGCATTATGCGCAATATTTACTCTACTGTAAAATCCCTTTAATCCATAATTTCTGACAAAGGTTGATACACCTGACCTCAGGACCATCCTGACTGTTCAATCACTCAGTATCAAGCATATTTACTGTATCATTTTTGAGAAATTCAGCCTCAAAGTTCATTATATTTAATTGAAAAAAGGCATTATGTGCGATATTTCCTCTACTGTAAAATCCCTTTGATCCATAATTTCTGACAAAGATTGATACACCTGACCTCAGGACCATCCTGACTGTTCACTCACTCAGTATCAAGCATATTTACTGAATCATTTTTGAGAAATTCAGCCTCAAAGTTCCTTCTTTTGCATTGAAAAAAGGCATTATGCGCAATATTTACTCTACTGTAAAATCCCTTTAATCCATAATTTCTGACAAAGGTTGATACACCTGACCTCAGGACCATCCTGACTGTTCAATCACTCAGTATCAAGCATATTTACTGTATCATTTTTGAGAAATTCAGCCTCAAAGTTCATTATATTTAATTGAAAAAAGGCATTATGTGCGATATTTCCTCTACTGTAAAATCTCTTTGATCCATAATTTCGGACAAAAGTTGATACACTTGAACTCAGGACCATCCTGACTGTTCACTCACTCAGTATCAAGCATATTTACTGTATCATTTTTGAGAAATTCAGCCTCAAAGTTCCTTTTTTTTTTAGTTGAAAAAAGGCATTATGTGCAATATTTACTCTACTGTAAAATCTCTTTGATCCATAATTTCTGACAAAGGCTTGTACACTTGATCTCAGGACCATCCTGACTGTTGAGAAATTCAGCTTCAAAGTTCACATTTTTTGCTTTGTAAAGGGAGATTCTTTTTCAGAAAAAAATGTCGGTTTTGTTTATTTGTTCAAAATAAGAACAAAGCTGAACAAATCAAGAGGTTTACACTCCAAACACAGAGGAAAAACTGAAAACATCATCACAAACCCTCCATGTCTCAGCTCCACATTTGGGAAACAAAATCATTCACTAGTAAAATGTGGATGTGTGAGCAGGAAGTGAATATAGACTAGATATAGTCTGAGATCATTGTTGAAGTTGTTTATTCATTGTTCACAAATAACACAATTCCATTCTCTACTCTCTGCCTGCTGAAGTGTTTCCAAGTCCATGTTGATGCACTCAACATGGAACCACCTGCAACAGGTGTCACATTGAATCTGTAAAAGGGCAAATTAAGCACATGCAAGAATAAACTTTGATATCTAGCCATGATGGACACCAGATAACCATGATCCCCAAAGTAATATTTTGAGTTAATATTTGCTTCTTTGAAACACTTAATACAGATACAGTTTTTTTATATTTGTAGATCTTTCTCTAGATATGGTGATGGCTTCACAGTGTGATATTTTGGTTGATGTGGTCCAAATATAATATTTCACTCTGTAGAAATGCATTTCCACCATGTAAAACAGGACATTATAGATGTGAATGACATGAAATTACAAGGTTGACTTAGCTGTTGTTTTTGCTTTCTTCATGGAAATCACGAAGTAATTATGTACTGTTCTACAACCTTTTGATGACTATCTTCATTTGATAATTCTCCAGATCAAAATTTTGTCATTGTTGAAATCTCAATCTAATGCACACTTTCTTTTTGGAATTCTTGATAGGAAAACATGCATATCCCTATGGCTGAGGAGTGAACATCAGGTTGTCCTAGCACAGATGATTGTCTGTTGTCATGTCTTATCCTTTTCTGCTCTTGCTTGCTGTTATCCACTTTAAAACAAGGCATACAAAATGTGCTGAGAAAACATTTTAAACAACTTACCCAGTTTGTTACGTCAGGCCCTTTAATTGGTGGTTTGACTGCTGAGCACATGGCACAGCTGGTCTCTGTGTTAAACACTAACAGAAAGTTGAAAATATTAGATTTACCACTACTGCCACCACTAACAATTGTACTTACAATAAATAAAATAATGATTTACTTGTTTTAGCGTATAGAGAATATGTTTACAAAGTGTTTTCTGTAATACCGTGTCACTGTAGATTTAAGATAAGTTGTTACACACCTGAGGCTTCCAGGAGCTCGAGAGCCAAGTGTTTTCTGTCATCTGCCATCAGTCTTGGAGCTGTCCCAAATGACGTTTCTGCTTTCTTTGGAAAAGCCTCCATGACTGCCTTTGCCATCTAAACAGTTAAAAAAGAAAGCATCTGTTTGCATAAGTTTCCTAGTCAGCAAAATAAAGGAAGTGGAATTGCAATAAAATAGAAATTCATCCAAATACTTAATGAATGTAGATCATTTAGATAAAGCTGGTGTTTCAAGAAATATTCTTATTACTTTGATGACAATTACACCGCAGCTACTCCCGTCTCTCTGAAATGGGTGTTCCAGAACACCGCCTTTCCACTTAACATTGACCCAGTCAGTTTTTCCCAGACAGATCCTCCTCATGTTGAAGTACTCACCGTGAGAGTAATTTTTTTAAAGTGGTTAATGTAAGGAATATGTACACATTATTCACCCAAGAAAACAATGTATGTCGTAGTAAAGAAAAAGGGGGTTGTTTGGCCAAGAGAGTTAGACAGAATTAATATTTTAGGGTCAGAATTACAAATAATGTAACACTTGTTCGGCTAATGCTGTTAACAAGTTTGATCGAAAAAAATTATAATGTTGGTAATGATGTCTTTAAGTGGTCACAAGTCTCTTCTAACTTTTTTAAGTGTTTAGCAAGGATGACATTGTTAATGTGTGGGACACTGAACAAGTATTTTCTGCCATATTGCCTATGTTCAGCCTTATGCATAAATCCTGCTTGTTACCTATTTCTGTTTTGTAAAGCTGCCTCTAACATGTTGTTTAACAGATTACTGCAAGCCTGATTCACAACATTGCATCCATACTTAAATATTTAAATTTCAAGAAAACACATCTTGCAAACATATAAGAAATATTCAGTTTTGAAATTGCTTCAGTCACACTGTTCAGATAGATCTGCTTAATTACCGCAATCTTTTTGCTGCGTTGTCTGAGTCTGCCTGCTCGGTAGCACTGCGTGCGTGATCAACAACATAGACAGTGCTATCTGCAGCGCTGATGTACTGTAACCAAAAGAGAAAATATGAAATATCATTTAGAAGTTAGTAATGACGTACAGAGAATTGAAGGCAGTTGTGATGTATTAAGTAACGACTTACCAGAAACTTCCAGTGTACATTGCCAATGTTAATAAAGGACACAATGGCCTTATAGTTGTCAGTCGGTCTGTAACAAAACCCAAAATTAGTTATTTAATTTTACTAGTGCTTTGACTGTGCAACATCTGTTTTACGTGTGTTTTTACTACAAAGTCAGGCATCCAAACTCTCCCACATATTGATAGCGGCTCCTTGACGCCCGTAAATGAGATCCAATCTCCCAGAATCTGGAGCGTGCAAGCAAGAGCGCGTGTATGTGTGTGTGTGTTCCTGTAATTTATAGATAGATATGTCATTGCAACTACAAATAAATTAATGAATGAATGACTGTGTGAAAGGCTCAATGGAATATTGTTTTTATTTGATTAATCTTAATTCACACACACACACACACACACACACACACACACACACACAGCTAACTTGTAAACAATTGACATACTGTTGTTTTTGTACCTGACAAAAATATTACCTTTGACATACTCTGTCTCCTTACTTCTTCCCTCTTACCAAAGAGGATCACACCAGCCACATAATGGCTCAGAACGTAAATGGTGCTTCCCAAATTCAGTTTCCTGGCAGTGTGGTGAAGTACGGACTCGATGACCTTCAGAGAATTTTTTATAAACACACACAAAGTGTTGTGAAGTCATACATTTATTTAAAATGCTGAAAATATGATCCTTATGGATTACTGTTCATCTTCTCTGTTACGTATAACACAAAGTCAACAAAAAACATTTAAATCACATACTTATATCAATTGTGGCTAATGGAGCTGTTCTTCAATGACATTTGACTCTATCACACATTGTTCAAACTGCTTGTACTGTAATAGTCTGCTCAATCATCTCTGACTGCATCTTTCATAGTTTTTATGTCTTTATGATAAGTGGTTCTGTTCTTTTAATGAATCTACTTACCTCGCCTACAAGCCACTGGTTAGGGCTTAGAGTGTTGAACTCACTGTGGTGGATAACAAAGTTGTTCCCTAATTGAGAGGGCACCACAGAAACGACCACTTCTGTGTCCCTTTTTCCCCACAGTTCTGTGACCTGCAAATCATAAAAAGCAATGATTTTTTTTGTGGTGGGTATAAAACAGGTGCTGGCTTACTGAATACTAAACTTGAGACCTATTAATTATAGACAGAGGTTGTCCTGTAAGAACAGGAATGATGGTGAAGGGTTAATGAGTCCAGTTCACACACACTCTTATTGAGATGCCCCTCATTTATTGCTGAATAAACTCTTCTGTTGATATTGTCTGGTTACTACAATAAGGAATCAACAGACATTTGCATATTAATCATGTGCAATATTAGTAATAAACAGAAACAGACTGGCTTAAATTACACAATGCAATAATAAGGATATATAATGATAAACAGTAAAAGATGAATAAATGATAAGATTTGAGTGTTTATAAACTTAAAGGACTTTAAGAGACTGTTAACAAAAAGCAACCTCTTGGCTCAGAAAGGCCCATATCTATGTCGCTGGCATAGTGTACACGGAAGGCGAGACAAATAAATGTGCAACGATCCCTTAATGGACGCATCGGCATGCTCACTACACTGCCGTGACATAACTAATAAACACCTGAAGCCACAGCGATACACCATTAATCAACATAACAATATTATCAGGGATCATGTACATCAATTGGAATATTAAATCAGCAACAATTAACCTAATTTTTTTCCATCCTAAAGTTAATTTAATAAAATATATAAAATATAAATAAGTAATATAACAATAGACAATAACGCTATGTTGGACATACCTGTGATTGAAGATCATCACTGAGTGATGCTGGTGGAGCTTGTGTGCTGCTTTGTGGACTCTAGGGATAGAAATAGTAGCGTTATAAAAATCTTTCAAGTACATATTGCAAGCAATGGAAATTAACCATATCACTATATGCATTTATAATTTTTCATCTAAAATCGATTGTTATAATCAGAAAATGTAAAATCAGGTTTTTGATTTCTACTTTGTTTTGCTTGCTATTTGTAGCATTTTGCCTCAAGAAATTACCTGTGATGGAGAATGATCTTCAGATGCTTTAGAGGGTTTTTTGGCCAATGTTCTCTAAAATAGGCAGACACAGTACATTATTCATAGACTTAGACTTAGACCGCACTTTATTGATCACTTTGGGATGACTCCCTCAAGGAAATTGAATTTCCAGTAGCATACAGACACTTGTATACAAAATAAAGGAGGCATAAAAATACAATATAAGATAAACAATAGGCTCTTAGCTAAATATATAAAGTAAACAGTAAAACAATAAACTCTTAACAGTAAGCAGTAAACTCTAGCTAAATATATAAAGATTCAAGTAAAATAGGATCAGATAAAATAAATGTAGAGAACTGTATGGAGGATGAATATAGATAAATATAGAGGACTGTGTATGGCATTGTGTTATTGTACAGTGGAATATGACCATATTCTGTATCCACTTATGAAATTCCAATGAATCTCTCAAAAACACTTACCTTCTTCTTCTGTTGTTTATAAACAAAAGGCTTGTTCAGTCGAGACACATACACCCCTTGTTTTCTGTTTCCTGCTCTTCCAGCATTCCACGTCCACCCGATGTGTCTAAAGTAAATCAACAAAATATTGTCAATATCTAATAGTAGTATTCTTGAAGCACAATATTGCATTCTCCCATGCTACATTATTATATTTAACTACCAAAAAAAATTACTTATTCTTCATGTTACTTTGATGGAAAATTATCTTGATTTTGATTATTGTAGCCATAGTGTAAGCATTAAATTTTGTGGATTGTACTTTTTGTGTGGTTGTTTGGTGTGAGGGTGGGGTTACTTTAATTAGAAATTGGGATAGCAATGGCTGGTGCACAATCACAAATTTCTAAAATACTAGTAATTGAAGTATTTATGATCAGTGTGACTTTGTAGGTGTCCACAAAGTCATCGAGTCTGGTCATTTACGCTAGAAACGGATCTGTTTGAGGTCCCATTGGCTTTTTTCCATTATTCCCTGCGTTTTGTTGTCCAGAGTGTAATTCTAGGGTTCAACATAAACATGACATCAAATCGAAATGTCTTCATTCATTTGGTTTATTTTATCATGTGTAATATCCAGCATGGAAATGTGCAAGTAATATTCAGTTTCATTAACAGATGTTCAGCTTTATTGTACCTGTTGTGATTTACAGGCAGCTCTACTGTACTTATTTGTCAGACTGTCATATACTGGGCCTGATCCATGACGACCTAGATCACCTGGCAGAAGATGGAACATTTATTTTTTATTTAATGTACTTAAATATATTAAAATAAGCATATAGATTAATAACAACAATTAAACAGGACTAACCCAGGAGTAAGCCAGACCATAGGGCAGCCTGAGGTAGAAAGTACTTCATCAATGTCGAGATGAAGGTTGGACAGAAGTAGATGTTCGAATCACCTTCCTGGTCACATTCTTCCGTCTCAATGACTTTTTCAAAGTGCTGCATGAATAGCGTTGTTCCCACATCGTTCTAGAAAAAAAATTAACTAATCTGTAAGACTGTTTTAGAAAGAGTGTGTGCAGGGCAGGTGACACACTACAGTGGCTGGCAGAGTGTGTGGAAATATGATGTTTTTCACACATCACAGATGAAACAAAACATTTATGCATGCCTACACAAGAGTTTAGTTTAGCAAAGAAGTAAAAATAGAACAAAGCTTTAAAGGGATAGTTACGTTTTTCAGTGTGGTTGTATGAGGCCCTAATGACCCCCTAAGTATATATCTGTAGTTGACAGCTCTCTCCTCTCCACAAGTCAGACATAACGCTGGGTCCACACACTGCAAGAGTCTGACCCAAACAGCTGATGAATGGAGTGTCGTGGAGCATGTTTTTTACAACCGGCTGTGTATACATCATACACTTTTGAGTTATGCTGTTCACAGCTGTTTATTACCTGTATCTGTGTCCAGTGTTGTGCCCTTTAGAGCTTGAATTTAAAAAGCCAAATGTGTTTGAACTGACAAATTTCTTAGTCAGGTACAGCAAAAACCTAAATCCAAAGCAAGAATGTAACAGTTGCAGTTAAGAAAAAGATACCTCATAGTCTTGCTCTTTGATAGAAGTATTCTCAGCACATAGTCCTGCTTTGGTCAGAAGCATTTGCAGATTTTTAAAATGTTTCTCAACATTTTGACCACTGTGAGAACTGGAGAAGACCATGTTAGCACTGATGACAACTTCATCCAGTTCCTTAAGGGTTGATGCTCGGGTCATGAGTCCTAACACATGCATTGTTAAATGGTTATGTTTGGAGGCACTACAAAGGATAATTAAAAAAAACATTATCAGAGATTTCATAATGCTGTTATGTCTGAAATCTTAAGCATATTTATATACAGACACAATGTACTGTTTTCTGCAAAGCTCCTTAGCATTTTTCATGACGTGGCTCAAGCATCGGTGGAGTATAGGTAGACCTATGGCATCATATGTTGCTTGTCCAGTCACAATCGCAAAATATCTGCAGAACAGTTCCTGCAGACTCACTCCACAGAAATTATATGCAAGTGACTGCAGCAGAACCACTGAGCCGTCACAAATTAACATCACTGGCCTTGATTTGGCTCGTCGACCATAATGTTTTACCAAGTCTGTGACCACTGACCCTAAGAAATGTGAGACCGATGCTGTGGTGTGGCCACTGGTGATGTATGTTGCCACAGGGAGAGGGGAAGATCCTTTAGTTGGGTGTCTCACGACCAACTCATAGACGTAGAAGGGTGACGTCTGTCCTTTTCCCTTCCGTACAATGCTGCCTGTTACATCTAAATACACAATATCTTCTTTGCACCGGTCAAAGAAAATATTAAGTATTTTTAGAGAGTACAGCATCACACTTTTAGGATAAAGACCGATGTTCTGGATCACCCTTCCTTCTGCCTCTGCCTCCTCTTCAGCCACCATCTTCTGGAGGCTGATCATCTCATTGTTGTGTCTTCTTTTTTGTTTTTTCTTGCTCCATGACACTGTTTTCATGATACCAGTTGCAGGACCTTGTCCCTGCACCCTGATGCCAGAACAGTGTCATCCAGCCTCTCAATGCTCTCCAAGAAGACAGTCCTCGGCAGTTTGGTGGAAAGGGTATGGGACAGGGCATCCCTTTCCTCACCTCGCACCGGCCGTCTTTTTATTTGGTTCCATCGGTGGCAGACCAAATCACCACTGAAGATGACCTCAGCCTTCAGAGACGACTCTTCTTCAAACTTTATTTCCACCTCTACAGGGCAGTCATCAAAAATACAGTAGGCAGAACATGTGAAGACTGGGCCACTTCTTTTAGAGCCGATGGATTTGACACTGTGGCACTTAAATCCAAAACTGCAGTAAGGATGAACACTCCGTATTCCTTTGGCCATTACAGAGGTCCAGTTCAGTGTTTTGAATCTACGGCAGTGTTGTTTTTTGCGCAGTTTGGTCCAATCCTTCTGGTCAATGAAGAAAAAACAAGGTGGCGGCAGCAATGAATGGGTAAAGTACTCTTCACTGAATGATTTTTCTTCATCTGAAGCGACTGTGGATCCAATCTGCAAATAGCAATGAAACACAATTAATTCTTATTCTTTTGAAAGCTGATAATTTATATTACTGCACTTTGAATGTAAAATAATGTAAGACACTCAGTTATTTTTCATGTATCATAACACCCATCTCCATATTTCTGTCTTTACTACTGAAAGATTTAATTATTGTGTTTCCTCCACAGGTGGTGTGGTCTCTTTTGCAGGACTCTGGACATTTGGCCCAGGTGTGGGCAGGGTCAAGCTAGTGGACACATTTTCCTGGAGAGAGATGAAACAGTCAATCATAACACATTACATTACCTTGGAAAACAGCTAGTACAGTCAAGGGCAATAGAATTATTACTGGCAAATTTCATTTGTGGTGCCAAATATTAGAGCCTCTGGAAACTCACATGCAACATGTGCCTGTAACCATGTAAATTAGACGTTCATGTATATACTGTCAAACATTTTAAAATGATTGGAAATCCATTGAATCTATTCAAATTTGACAAATCATATCATAAGTTATGTTTCATTGTGGTCGTGCTTAGCGTTCAACACACAAATTATGCAATTAATTACAAAAAGGTCATAAATAAGTAATGTTACTTGCTGAGTGGGAGTGTAAAGAAAATTGTTCTGTTGTAACATCAATCTATGTTCTATTGCTACTCACTCTGCCTACAGAGTCTGGACCAAGCAACACACACAGACACTATATGAACTATGAATTTTACTGTTTAAAGGTTCATGTCCACAGCTTTTAGAAATGTCAAAGTGAGAAGGTGAAACCATTACCTTTTTATATCGAAGATAGCCATGTTTGAGCCTTGTCCTGTTTATCTTGGAATTTGTAATACCAAGGTCATGGCAGATTTCACCCCAAAAAGCCTCATCATGGCTCGAGACACTACGCTTGTCAATGACAGTCACTATATCCTCAATTTTTTTTTTCATGTTTTCTGGACTGTAAAACAAAAAACAATATGTCATTTAAAATATTCATATAGTCATGTTGAACATTTTTGGAACCAGTACTGGCGTTTCCCAATTAAGATTGTACTTAAGGACTTAAGAGCGCTCTTAAGAATGTTTCCCATGCGCGTTCTTAACTGGCTTCTTTGGAGAACTTTAAGATCACACTGAAGAAGCTGTTAACGGGAGCTGTCCAGCACCGCGGTGCTGAAAAGAAATCAATAGATGCCAGGCAAATCGATTAGACATGTGCTCATTAACGCACAAGGCACAGCATAAATCTCCATAGTGTTGGGGGGGTTACTTTTAAAATGTATTCCCCTACAGATTACTGATTGCATGTCCTAAAATGTTATCTGTAATGTATTCCCTTGGATTACTCAAGTAAAGCAATGTATTCTAAATACTTTTGGATTACTTTTAGCTTACTTCAGAATCGTCTAGTTGAACGTGTTTATCTGGGACACTGATTTTAGTTAACACTTGCTTTAGAGAGCCACTTATTACTGTCTTCAGAGAGTTAGTAAGTTATGCAAATACACAAAGCACAATGTGGTGCGTTTGGTCCTGCAACTGATACTATTTAAAGAAAAATGACATCCAAGGGTCAACATTCTTCAATTTCTTTTAACTTTATTAATTTCCACAGCTCAGAAATTAGGGAAATTAAATAAAATTGGCTTGAATCGACTCATGTGTGTCATATGACTATATTCGTGCTTGTTTAAGTGCCCTGAGAAGTTTTTCATTTATAGGGGGCGCTGTTGGGAAAGAAAGTAAATACACCAATTTAAACTGTAACTATAACGGAATAAAGTTACTCGTGTTTTTTATTTTAAATACGCAACCATTAATCTCCACACATGTGATCGGTCAGGATCTAATGTAATTAATGTTCTGGACTCTTGTACACATCAGAAGCTCAGCTGTTACACACAGTCCAAGTTCAGTCGCGCGTCTGACTCCGGGACTGGGAGCCGCGCGTCTCACTAACTATCTTTACGCACAACAACACAAATGGGCCTATAGTCTGACAAACATCTGGATGCAGCACCTTGGGGTGGAGGAGGTGATAGCTCAAGATCAGCAGCAGGATCGATCCAGAGTTTTGTGTTTCTCCTCCGCTGCAGGTGCAGACTGTGACTAACCATTATGACTCATATTATTTAAAAAGTTTTAATATGTACACAATAATAACCTTTTACATTGTAATGACGTTTATTTGTAATCGTTTGCATATGTGTGTGCACTGCTCCGTGTGTGTCTAAGCAGAGTGTGTGTGCGTTGTGCACCCGCCCAAAGAGACACATATTACTATCTTGATAATGCGCCCAGTGAAATACTGCGCCATTGACTTAACATCTGTAATTAATAGGCCCACCCAAAATTACTCTGGTTCACCCAAAATTGAGAGCCGCCGTGCCTGCTCCAAACACCCGTTTGTTGGGCTTTGGATGAAATAAACAAAATATAATCCAGGGGAAAACAATGAAATTTATAAAGTAAAAGTAGGCCTACATTTGGCTGGAGTGGGGTTGCTTACCTTTCCAAACGTAGAGAACACAAAGACTCTAAAGTGAACAAAAGAAAAAGATACTGTGTTATGCTACTGCATTTCTTCAAGTGTTTCTGTAGGCCGGACTGCGCATAGTCAGCTGCGCGTGCTGCAGCCTATAAACTTAGAAATTCAGATATAAATAAATTCCCTAATAATAACCACAGTGTAATAGTTATAAACTAGCGGGGTCTGCCTGTCACCCCCCTATGTCTCTGTCAACCACTGGCCTGCAGGTAGCGACTGAGTTTCTGCGTGCTGTAGGCTCTGCAACAAGCTGCGGATGAGTTATGTAGCTACTGGAAAATAGTAAAATATCATATAAGATTACCCCGTGCAGTAACATAATCGCAGTTAGGCTCCATTTGACATATTATAGCTTATTTTGCCATTTGCACTGATAAAAATTTATACAACATAGCCTATTGTGCATACTTTGCATGTTACCTGGTGTGCCAATTAACATGAGCATGTGCTAATTGGTTAAACAATTAGCCTAACCACGTGCGGTGTAGATGCCACAAATATTTATTACAAATGTTATATTTATTCATAGGAAAGGATAGGATAGGATGGCGCTATTTAGCTACTAATATACTGTCAACATCCCATGTCACTTTAGCCGAAGAAGCCTTAAGAAATAGTTGCAAGGGCAGCTTACCCTCGTGAGAAGAAGTTGTTGGAAGAGCAAATCTCGTGTTATAATACCGCGCATGTGCTTATTCAGCGTAAAGTTACCAACTCAGGAAATAATAAAAATGCATAATTAAATATATATAAATGAATAAATACATGAATATTAAATGAATAAATAAATAAAGGGTATACTACTACTTTTAATCATTTACATTTACGATTAAAAAAAATTCACTAAGCTAGTCAATCAGTCAAAGTTTCTGTCATGACTTTGAATTTGGCATTCTTCAGAAAGAGAACAAAATAATTTTAGGACCATTAAAAGCATTGTCAAAGCTGCAGTGACAGTGTTTGATATGGAATCAGTTCTTGCAAACCTGGCTGATGTTCAAGGAGAGAGAGAACACACGGAAATTAGCAGGGGAAATGGGGATTTTTATTTACTCAAAAATGATCAAAAGAAATACACACAATATTGCATGTAAGTTACATATGGGTGAATGGAGTGAGGATTAGGTAAAGTGTATCAACCTTTGTCAGAAATTATGGATCAAAGGGATTTAACAGTAGAGCAAATATTGCACATAATGCCTCAATTCAAAATAATGAAATTTGAGGCTGAATTTCTCAAAAATTATACAGTAAATATGCTTGATACTGAGTGAGTGAACAGTCAGGATGGTCCTGAGTTCAAGTGTATCAACCTTTGTCCAAAATTATGCATCAAAGGGATTTTACAGTAGCGTAAATATAGAGCATAATGCCTTTTTCAATTAAAAAAAAAGGAACTTTGAGGCTGAATTTCTCAAAAATGATACAGTAAATATGCTTGTTACTGAGTGAGTGAACAGTCAGGATGGTCCTGAGGTCAGGTTTATCAACCTTCGTCAGAAATTATGGATCGAAGGGATTTTACAGTAGCGTAAATATAGAGCATAATGCCTTTTTCAATTAAAAAAAAAGGAACTTTGAGGCGGAATTTCTCAAAAATTATACAGTAAATATGCTTGTTACTGAGTGATTGAACAGTCAGGATGGTCCTGAGGACAACTGTGTCAACCTTTGTCAGAAATTATGGATCAAAGAGATTTTACAGTGGTGTAATAGGTTTGCTCGCTCCGTATCATGGACTACATGCATTTGCCATACATTCTGTAATACGGGCGCACTTGAAATCAGGAAAAGACGAACGTCTGCTCACTTGACCACGAAAAGACGAATGTCTGCTCACTTGACCGCAGTTGTGTACGTGTTCTTTGTTTATTTCATGTACCAGCTTCTAAATCTGAATCCGACTCGCAATTTACGCCGCAAAATATAATGACACGAAGAAGTTAAATCTGATTTGTGTCCCATGATTAGAGAGAGAGAGAGAGCGCTTTGGTCAAGAGACATAGAGTAACAATAACAGAGAGCGAGCGCAGGCTTTGATAAAGCTGTTAATCAGAGAAATTATTAGTTAGTTAGTTAGTTAGTTAGTTATTTCCTGATTGTTTCACAGCGGTTACATTCAGCACGTATAGACACGCCCATGGCAACCCACCTCAGCTCCCCTCACCCCCCTACCACCGGACAACCCTGCTACGAGTTGCTACAATCCCTGATCCTGTCTGAATGCACGCTGAGGTGGGTGAGGAGTTGGAGGGGGGGCCTTTATGCTCAGCAGGGGCAGGCCCCTGCTGAGCTGCAGGAGGGGGGGCCTTTGTGCTCAGCAGGGGCAGGCCCCTGCTGAGCTTGGGAAGGTGGAGCTGATGCACTGGAGATGGTGAGGGGTGTCATCCAATGATACCCAACTGCATCCACTGAAGCCACTACGCTCCCTGTAGACCACGCCCATACAAACCACGCCCCCGTAAACCACGCCTACGTGTTGCAAGACGAGACGGCAATGGCGGTTCAGGTAAGACACATTTATATTATTTTTACATTTTGGGAAGACACTGACGTTTACTGTAACGTTTAAGACATCTTTTGCTAGGCAGAAAGAGCATTAATGACTGTTTTTCAAAGACAGCGGACTCTATTTGTAAAAACACATTTCTTCAAACTCAATACACTGTAAATGTACGTAAGCAAACCCATTGTCAAACTGAATAGTTTCGGCCAGGCGCTGGTCGTTGATGGAGTTGGGGGCTTTAGGCTTGTAGTTGGTAATCTGCCTGAGCCCTTTTTGCCGTTTTCACCAGTTCTCATTATCTGAGAACTGGTGTTGGAGCTTCTCAGAGTACAGGCGTTTAGCCTCTTTCATTGCCTTGCTAAACTTGTACTCTTTAAATTTGTCCTTATCCCCACTCCTGAAAGCCTCTTCCTTGGCCAGCCTTAACTGTCTAAGTTTGGCTGTGAACCAGGATTTGTCATTGTTGTAATTCACCCTGGTGCACGATGGAACACAGCAGTCCTCACAGAAGCTGATGTATGATGTCACACTCTCTGAATTCAATTCAATTCATTTCAGTTGTATTTATATAGTGCCATATCATAACAAAAGTTATCTCATGACACTTTTTTATACAGAGCAGGTCTAGACCGTACTCTTTATAATATTATTTACAGAGACCCAACAGTTCCACCATGAGCAAGCACTTGGCGACGGTGGCGAGGAAAAACTTCCTTTTAACAGGCAGAAACCTCAAGCTCATTGGTAGACAGTCATCCACCACGACCGGATGAGTTAAAGATAGGAGGGGCAGGTTAGAAAAAGAGGGGGGAGGGGGGTAGATAGATAAATATAGAGAGATAGAGAGACACAGATGCACAGCAGCAGCAAATCATTAACTAACTATAAACTGTAATGGAGATATGGTAACAATAATGACAGTAATAATATATGTAGTGGACGTCATGCAGGACCACAGCAGCAGCCACGATCCACGAGAACCTGCTGGACGAGAGAGCACAGAAACTCCGGGGAAGAAGTTTAGTTAGTAACATGCGTTAACATGCATTAATGAGACATGTATGTTTACAGATGGTGGTGGTGATGGATAGAGAGAGAGCAAGAGAGAGAGAGAGAGAGAAGGTTGGAGTAGAGTTTTCAGTAAAGGGAGATGTGACTACATCTTCAACCAATACTGTGCCTGGCATAACCCTGAGAGAGAGAGGGGGGTGGCGGGGGGGAGTCCCCCAGCAGTCTAGTCCTATAGCAGCATAACTAAGGGATGACCTGAGCCAGCCCTAACTATAAGCTCTATCGAAAAGGAAAGTCTTAAGTCTACTTGGTTGGACCGTGTCTGCCTCCAGAACCCAAAATGGTAGTTTGTTCCACAGAAGAGGAGCTTGATAGCTGAAAGCTCTGGCTCCCAGTCTACTTTTGGAGACTAGAGGAACCACAAGGAACCCAGCATTCTGAGAGCGCAGTGTTCTAGATGGGTAGTAAGGTACTATGAGCTCTGTCAGATATGATGGTGCCTGACCATGAAGAGCTTTGTATGTAAGGAGAAGAATTTTAAACTCTATTCTAGATTTAACAGGTAGCCAATGCAAAGAAGCCATAATGGGAGAAATATGATCTCTGATCTTGGTTCCTGTCAGAACACGTGCAGCAGCATTCTGAATTAGCTGCAAAGTCCTAAGAGACTTACTGGAGCAGCCTGATAGCAAAGAGTTACAATAGTCCAGCCTAGAAGTAACAAATGCATGGACTAGTTTTTCCGCATCCGCTTGAGATACGATGCGTCTGATTTTGGCGATGTTACGTAAGTGGAAGAAAGCAGTCCTTGAAATTTGTTTTATGTGGCCATTAAAGGACAAATCCTGATCAAAAACAACTCCAAGGTTCTTTACGGTGGAGCTGGAGGCCAGGGTGATCCCGTCTAAACTAACTAAGTCTCTAGGAAGAGAATTTCTGAGATTTTTGGGTCCAATTACAAGAACTTCAGTTTTGTCTTAATTTAACATCAGAAAATTGTAAACTGAAAACATGTATAAACTGAATAAGTGGTCCTAGCACAGAACCTTGTGGAACTCCGTGACAAACTTTGGTATGCATGGAGGATTCATCATTGATGTGAACAAACAGATTGATCTAAAAAATACGACTTAAAGGGGTGTCAATTAGCTCAGTTGGTAGAGCATCCGCCCCATGTACAAAGGCTCAGCAGCGGCCCTTTCCTGAATGTCGTTCCCCATCTCTCTCTCTCCACATTCCTGTCACTCTTTAGCTGTCTCTGTCAAAACTAAAGCTTGAAAAAGGCCAAAAAATATTTAAAATAAAAAAATACGACTTAAACCAGCTTAGGGCGGTTCCTTTGATGCCAATTTGATGTTCCAGTCTCTGTAAAAGAATTTGATGGTCAATGGTGTCAAATGCGGCACTAAGATCTAACAGGACAAGTACAGAGATGAGTCCTTTGTCTGATGCCATTAGGAGGTCATTTGTAACTTTGACTAGTGCAGTCTCTGTGCTATGATGCACTCTAAATCCTGACTGAAAATCCTCAAATAAACTGTTCTTATAGAGAAAGTCACACAGCTGATTGGCTACAGCTTTCTCAAGTATCTTAGAGAGAAAGGGAAGGTTTGATATCGGACTGTAGTTGGCTAAAACCTCTGGATCTAGAGTGGGCTTTTTAAGAAGAGGTTTAATTACAGCTACTTTAAAAGACGGTGGTACATATCCAAACTTGCTGTGTAAGAATGCAGATCAGTGCCTGTTGAGGGCAAGAGGTGATGAATTTTGTCTCTAATAGTTATAATTTTATCATTAAAGAAGCTCATGAAGTCATCCAGACTGTTGGTAGCAGACCTGAACACATCCCAGTCAGTACATTTTTTTTTTTTTTTTTGTATTTTCCAGATTTTTTTGTTTTTGTACACAAAAATCTGAGTCTCTCTCTCATCTGGTGAAAGGCTTGAAAACCCTCTTATGTGGTGGGTACAGGTGTTCCCTGGGGCATGACGGGCACCTCTGGCTTGGCCCCCTTCTGCTCAGAAACGGGTGTGGTGGGCAGGGGCTCCACAATGGGGGCGATCTTACCGCTGGGGTCCCAGGGCAACATGATCTTCACCTTGATGCCCAGCACACCCTGTGTTGACGTAGTAGTTGGGGTCTCCGCTGTGAATCATCAGGCCGTCAACAAACTTCATGGACTCTTCTTAAAGATTTGCACCGCCATCTTCCACTAGGCCATAGACAGGATTTGACAACATTTCACATATTTTTTGTGTATAAATCATTTAGAATGCAGCAAAGATATAGATAATAATAATTTAAAAAATACATTTGTGGATTGAATATTTTGCCAAAATAATTACATTTATTATTATTCTTATATTATGTTTCCTTGTCTTCCAATTGGATACTAGACTTTATATTTTCATGTGTTTATAACTAGGCTTAATTCAGTGAGTGGATAAGGTGTGTTGACTCAGTTATCACATCCCTGTCCCCTTAAACCCTCTTTCTTGTCTCCCTCTTTTCTTTCTTTTATTCAAACCCAGGAACCATGGGGCTTTAATTTATAGAGCTACAGAAAGATGGTTCCCTCACACAGAGTCTCAATGCCCTCCTGGTTCCACCGACCTCCCTGCTGCCAGCCAACACCGGTCAACCTCCAAATTCCTCCATCAATCAGTGGCCCCAATTTCTACCATCATCCCTTCATTCCTTCATCCCTCATTCCTTCATTCCTCCTAGAGTACTTCATCTTGGGTCACCCTTTTCCATAACATGCAATAAACCTGTCTGAACTTAAATCCATATTGGCGTGGTCCTTGTTATTGACTTGTCTATTACTACAACCAAGACTGTATTTTCCAGGTAAAGTCTTATATATTAAAATATCTAATAAATGCCTTGCTCCATCTATTTTTTGTAATAAAATGATTTTCTTTTAATTTTAATAGAATAGAATAATTTAATTTTAATTTTATAGGTGGAATGGGCGCCTGCTGCCTTTACTGTCAGGTTCCGGGACATCAAGAGAGCCGTCTTCGACCAGATGGGATAGTCCAGCAAGGATAACTGTCGCGGTTCACGAGTTACCAAGCTGGAACCCGCTGACCGTCAATTTGTCAAGTAAGCCTTCAGCCTTACATCCCTTCATCCTTGCTGCATCAAACTCACTTGACTTGATAAGACCAGCGATCATCACTGTGTGATCATCTTTGTGTCAAACTCCTTTTGTTCTTGGTTATCAAGGGATGTGCTTGAATAGCTGCTAACTTAGAGTTAGATTGATTATTTTTCAAACATGATGTCCTTGCACCTTGCTCCATTGCACCTACATAGTTTATTACAATTTTAACCATATGCAATCACCAGTAACTCCATCCAAACTATGTAGGTGCAATTAATTAATTTTGGCTATCAAAAATTATCACACCACCCTTAAAGTCTAACAAACCCACAAATTCTGCTAGCACCCTTAGTAACAGCAAATTAATAAATCTAGCAGAGGACTGCAGAGGACATGGCCTCATGGCTACATAGTGATGTGGGAGGTCACACCAACTGCCAGAGTGACAGACATAACACTGCTCAGTGTAGCAGAAAGACAACTGCTGGTACTTAGAGCTAACCGAACCAAGCAGTTATGAGCATCTGCTGCTCTCCGCAGCTTTAACAGTCACTAAAGCACATTTATGGCCATTTGTAAAAGTTTTTGGCCAGGTGTCAGTCATGAGCATCCCCAGGTTAACACACTGCTTCCCGTTAGACAGTACACACTGGGCAAGCAAGTAAAAGGTGGCTTCTAAATTCAAGAAACACATTTGAACTGAAAAGCATTCTACTCAACGAATCCAACTGCATGTGCAAAGCTGTCATCAAAGCAAAAGGGGCTTTAAAGAATTATTTGCATACTATACAAAGTCAATGTTAATTCATGTAAATGTAGATAATAAAAATAAAGCAAAACCATTGAATGAGAAGGTGTGTCCAAACTTTGACTGGCTTGTGTTACAAACTGCAGGTATTGCAGGTGCATTCCCCCTCCTCACCACAAGAAGATCCACCTATAGTTCAGTGTACCTTCAGTCCCCCTTACATTAAAAATAGAGGACTGGACTTAACTTCCTCTTTGTCCTCAAACATTTCACTCTGATGAGTGTTTGTCAATGTAAGTAGGAATCTGTTGTTATACTTGTCTGTTGACATGTAGGTTAGAATTTTTTATGCAGTTTATCAATTAGAATTTTAGATTAGATTATTCAAACCTTTGTACATATTTAACAAGAATAGATTCATGATTTGTTTGTGATCTGTCTCTTTTGTTCTAAACCATGGCAATCCTCCTAACAAGACTCACATATTTCTTCAAATAAATAAATGGCAAAATGGCAACACGTTTCCTGGTGGTTTGTGGCTCCAGTTAGAACTTTTGTATTTATAATGGAATATTTAAACCATGGCAGGAAACTCTATAAATATTAGTATTAGTATTAGAAGTAGTAGAATAGAATAGAATAGAATAGTCTTTATTATACGGGGGTAGTACAACGGAATTTGAGGGTATTAGTTATTTAAGGTGATCCAATGTGCGTTTAACTTTTTGCCCTTCCCTCTCACAGTCCAAAGACATGCACCTTAACAGGTTAATTGGTGACTCTAAATTGTCTGTAGGTGTGAATGTGAGTGTGAATGTTTCTTTGTCTCTATGTGTCCTGTGATGAGCTGGTGACTAATGTCCAGGGTGTATCCCGCCTCTCGCCCAAAGTCATCTGGAATAGGCTCCAGCCCCCCCGCGACCCTAGTGAGGATAAGCGGTTACAGATAATGTATGTATGTAATAGCATGCAATTCAACAAGTATAATATCGTGATAGAGACTGCCTATTGTGTTTTCTTAATTTTGGCTGGAGAGCAGCCAGGATGCAAGTATTTCATTGTTTAGAATGCACTGATTGCATATGACAATGATTTCATTTTTTTATCACTCAATCATAATTAATTAGTTACAAAGTTCTTCACAGGCCAGGAAATTATTGCCAAGCATCATCGAAAGAGTAAGAATTCTCTAGGTCAGGTACTTTTGAAATCTTACAAGTGTGTAGAAATGGTAAATGGACTGTACGCCTTTCTAGTCTTCCGACCACTCAAAGTGCTTTTACACTACATATCTCATTCACCCATTCATACACATTCATACACTGATGGCACAGCCTTCGGGAGCAATTTGGGGTTCAGTATCTTGCCCAAAGACACTTTGACATGCAGACTGGAGGAGCCGGGGATCGAACCGCTGATGATCTGAATAGTGGACGACTCGCTCTACCCATGAGCCACAGCCTCCATTCTCTACCAGCGAATTCATTCATTTTTTCAAACTACTTGAACATTATCTTTCACACTCAAGAAATGAAAACTCTACTAAGTTACTCAAAACTAGATTTATTTATCACAGTACATAGACAACAGTTAGAAACATCTAAAATTACATCAATAATTGTCTATCTTAGATCACAAGTGCAAATAGTTAATGTTCAATTGTTTAAAAGGTCATCACAGATACTAACAAATACTGACTGACAGACTGACAGACTGGCACTGTTGTCAACACCATTGTATCGCTCAACCTCAACACCTACAACTGAACCATACTTACTTCATTAAAATGTCTGCTTAGGACTGAATGTAATTCACATGAGACAAATTGACACTGTTTTCTAACAAATTACAAATATATATATATATATATATATATATATATATATATATATATATATATATATATATATATATATATATAAAGGTTGTAGTAAGTCATTGATTTTATGAACTGCTACACACAAAGCCAAAACGTGCCTATAAAAGCTCAATGGAACATTCACAGACAGACTTAGCTGGAACAGATTTACAAAGAAAAATGGCATTTACAAAGTATTTTATAAGGTCTGTGCTGTAAAGTTGCTGTCTCATCTAATACATGGCAGACACTGTTAGATGGTTTTCCAGGTAAAAAAGCATTATATTATGGGATTACACATAATTTATTGCTGCTGACGTGAAGCACAAACTTTAGCAAGCAAGCTTCATGTGGATGGACTGTTTTTGATCAATTTTTTGTGAAACATGAAAATGAAAAGTAAACATATTTTCAGACATGTGACAACTGATATGAAGCTGTTGTTCAAAAGTAAAGTGAATGTGTTCAGAATTTTTGTTGAATTAAGGTTACCAACGCATGCTCTTATTTGAGGCAGTAAAAACAAAAACAAAAAAAGCACATTAAACTGGCATGCAGGCACAAAATAATCATGATCCATTTAAGACTCATATTTTTTTTTCATTTTTTCATTTTCTTTTAAGAGCAACACAACAGTCAGAATCATTACATTTCTAATGGACGGCATTAAATGACATGCAGGCTGGTATCTTAGCTTTACTGTGTGTTCCTACAGAGTCATCACTAACAATTCTGCCTGCCTTCTTAAAATAAGAACACATACTAACTATAATCACTTCAGTGACTGAGAGTCAGGTAGTGGGTTGATGTTGGCACATGAGCAATAAAAGAAACTGTACATAAGACTTTGTTCTGAGCCATTAAGAGAGGTCAACAAGGAGTTTTATTTACATTTATCTCATGCTGTGCTGTTCATCTGTTAAAGTTCAAGTATATATATTGTTCTGAATGGTTTTTCAGGTGTTTCAGGTATATCATCAGGTGTTTCAGGTATATCATCTGGCTAAGGGGATAAGGATCAGTGTTTCCCTTCTTCCATTCTGGATTGACAAAAGCTCATATTTTGTCAGTCAGGCTCCTTCAGGGTTGAGATTTATTTGTGCTGGTTCAACACATCATTGAAGATGTTAAGGAAGAGGTGAACATGGTACTCCTTAAAAACCAGTGCTGGACGGAAACGGATTGATCGATCCCCACAGCCTCCCAGGAGGACACCTGTCAAAGTCAAACACTGTTACTAGATATTCACACACTTCAATGACAATCAATTATCTGTCCTCCACATTCATGTGAATGTTAATGGTTATGTTGATGTTAATATTACAAATATAATATCATGAAAAAGGGTGGTTCTGTGCTCTTAACTTGCGCACAGGAAAACAGCAGAAATTTAATTTCTAATAATGTGACACGTAGCATGAAGAATCTGCTGCCACCAAGATGATGAGGATCAGATGCAGGTGCATCCAGCAGAAGACTGTCAATTGCTTCCAGAGGAGGAAAATAAAGGTATTGGACTGGCCCGTCTATCCACCTGGCAAACGTTTGCTCTCTGGTCAACAAGATGGACGAACTGCTGCTCCTCAACACAACAAACTCAGACTTCAACAGATCTGCTGCCTTGTGTTTCACCGAAACCTGGCTCACTGAGCACATCACTTCACCTGCTGGGATTCCAACTCCACTGAGCGGGCCGTGTAACGGAGCTTACGAGGAAAACGATGGGAAATATATATATATATATATATATATATATATATATATATATATATATATATATATATACACACACACACACACACACACACACACACACACACACATATGAGCCCTAGAATGGTGATGTCAGCAGGAATGCCTTTTCCCTATTGCCTTCCCAATTGCCTTTTCACTTTCCCGGGACTTACACACACTCCAAGTGGTTGTTGTCTGCAATTTGGTCTCAGGGGGTAGTAAGAAGCCCATTACAACCAAACATTAGCCATCCAAAGAGTCATTCAACAGACGTTGTGTAAATGTGCACCCCTAATCTACATTCTACTTTACATATTTAACAAATAAATATAGTACAGTCATTTTTATGCTAGCAGTCCACAGCAGGGGCTAACCTGCAGAGAAGGTGCCTGAGAAAGTGCCACAGAAAATGAATGGCAACCCCTTAATTAGAGAAAAAGAATGAATGGTAATGCATTTCATACCTTTGTCTCTGGCCTTGAGCAGAATGCTGTTGCGTGTTGCATCATCACAGATATCAATAGCACAGAAGGTCCCTTGTCCTCGAGCCCGGCTCAATATGCCTGGGTACTGAGCCTGGGGACCAGAAGTAAATAGTTCACACACATTTACATCACATATTTGATGTCTCATAATGGTAAATGGCAAATGGACTGCACTTACATAGTGCATTGCTAGTCTATATATTGTACAGTATTAATGGCATCTTCACAAATCTGTACGTTATCCATCATGCCATGTGCACTAATATTGTCTTGAATTGTTTTAAATTAAATATGAGGTTTCAATGTTGCACATCATCACATTTTGTTTCTATTTACATTTTAGACAGCATGCCAATCTTTTTGGAAATAGTATTGTACACTTATTCTAAATCAAGTCGTCTATTCTTAACTGCTTATCAGCCTGGTACTTTATCAATATTGTTAGTTCTCAGTTCTTATCAATTGATGTGCAGGAAAAATAATCAGTGGAGACCAGGATAAGAATATGTTTCTATGATCAATGTAACAAAATATTGGCAGTTTAAGTTGCTGTTTAAATCAATTAAACTCAACTCAATTATCTCCAGAAAGCTAACGTGAATTTCTAAATAAAATAAATAATATTCTTGACATTAAATGACTGACTAAAGTTTTTAAAAAATGTATGATGCTGACAGGTACCATTGATAAAGGGATGACAGGTTTGTTGTGGGCTTGTTTGGAATGGGGGCTGCCTATCAAGATGTTGTTGAATGTTAAGATACTGTATGTGGCTAAGTATGTTAAACAGGCTACAGACAGTTTTGGTTGCTTTCTGTTGCAGTTTAGGTTGCTCATCACAATTTACTATAACATGCACGCTATGATGGCATGCTCCATGTATGAGTATGTGTGGCAACTACGCCTATATTGCCTGTAAAATACAGAGAAGCAAGGCTGCTTGTGACCATAAATTATACCAAAAATATATATTCTGATCTACCTATCACCCTCCCCACTTTCATCAAGTACCCATAAAAGAGCGAGAGGTATATAATATCATCATATTGCTCAACAACCTCCAAACACAATACTTAATTGGTTTTTGAAGACTGATCCTTGAGACCAGAAAAGATGAAAAGCCTGTCATAATAAACTAGCCTTTGCTCAAGATGAGGTCACGGTATGTAAGTTCATATTGTATTGTTTATGCTGTTACATTTATGCTTAATTGTAGTGGGTAACTTACAATTAGGCAGTCTGAACCCTAGGCAAAAAGTTTCCAAAAGTTTGAGCATAATAAAACCAACTACACTATTACATCTGCATTCTGACACACACACACACACGGACACACTACCTGTAGCTCATAAAGGCCATTTAGCAAAGCTTTCCCAGAACGGGTCACCTCCTCCAAAAGGTTTTCTCTGCGAATCACATTGAGAACCTCGGCCAGGAGCAAGTTCTTTGATGGGTCACCCATCCATGTGTTAAAGATCCGGTATGGCTGAATAAAGTTGATACAGAGAGATACACAAGCAAACACACCTATATGTGAAAAATGACCTTGATCTTATAAACATCTTTCAACACTGAAATGGTGACAGTCAAATGACAAAACACTCCAGTACCCTAAAAGTTGAAGTTTTGAGAAAACATTACTGTGACCATGCATGATAAATCGTTTATATTGGACCCTGTAAATATATCCCATATAAAACCTTACTAATATGACCAATGAATTCCATTCCAATCACAAACCTTATCAGCCTGTAACTCATCCTTGTGGTAGTAGCCACCAGTCAGAAGCTTCTTGCTGAAGGAGACGATGTCAGCAGGGTCATCCATTCCCCAGTGCTCATGGGCCCAAAACTTTCCTGTGCTCCCTCCACCAGTCTGCACTTCATCCACGTGGAAAGCACAGCCATGCTGGGGAGATAAAAGGTAAAGACACTGAGACATGGGATAGTGACCAAGGTAGGATGTATCATGAATGCATCTTTGTCAGGAAAGAAAAGGAAATTACCACTACATGTACATTTAACAAGAAATCTAAAGGCTTGTATTAAAAATACAGTGTTTGACCAGAAAACAAAAAAATTACTTGATATGACTTCTTCCATAAGAACAGTTTCTTTGAGGATTTGCAGTCAAGATTTAGAGTGTATCATAGCACAGACACAGCACTACTAAAAGTTTCAAATGACCTTCCAATTGCATTCTCTTGTTAGATCTTAGTGCTGCACTTGATACCACTGACCATCACATCCTATTACAGAGACTTGAACATCTAATCAGATTGTTTTCAGTTTGTACATGTTAATAATGAATTCAAAATGCAAGTTGGAGTTCCACAAGGTTCTGTGCTTGGACTGATTCTAAAAATAAAATAAAATAATAATAAAATACTGAAGTTCTTTGGTCCCAAACACCTCCAAAACTCTTTATCTAGGGAGATAGTTATTCTAGATGGGATCACCCTGGCCTCCAGCTCCACCATAAAGGATCTCGGAGTTATCTTTGATCAGGATATTTCCTTGAATGTTCACATTAAACAAAATGCCTTTTTTCACCTAGGCAACATTGCAAAAATCAGGCATATCCTGTCTCAAACAGATAGAGAAAAACTAGTTCATGCATTTGTTACTTCCAGGCTGGATTATTTTCAGGGTATCCTAATAATATTAAGACTCTGCAGTTGATCCAGAACGCTGCAGCATGTGTACTGACAGGAACCAAGATCAGAGATCATATTTCTCCCATTTTGGCTTCTCTACATTGGATACCTGTAAAATTCTCCTTCCCTACAAAGCTCTTCATGGTCAGCTACCATCATAAATGCTCATGGTACCCTATTACCCCACTAGAATGCTCTCAGAATACAGGATACCTTGTGGTTGAAAACCTTATATTATCAAGCTCTTCTCCTGTGGAACCAGTTCCCAGTTTGGGTATTGCAGGTAGACACCGTCTCTACACAACAGTAGTCTTACGATGTTCCTATTTGATAGAGCTAGTCAGGTTCGGGTGAGTCCTGAACCATCCCTTAGTTATACTGCTATAGGCTCAGACTGGTCGTCCATCATGAGCTGGGTTGGTTCTACTCAAGGTTTCTACCCCTTAAAGGAGGTTTTACCTTTCCCTGGGTCTCTATAAATAATATTACGTCTATATCTTCTCTATATGGAAAAGATCAATACTAAAGTGATAACTGGAACCATAGCAATAAACCATAGCAATAGCAAGTACAATTACATATTACAGTTTTTCTCAATTGCTAAAACACTAAAACCCAGTAGCTGAACAAAGTTTAGCTAATTGTTCAGTCTGTTGTCAATACCTTAAACCATTTCACATGGTAAAACCCAATTTGCAGATCTCACTTACACTTTTCAGCGAAACTCTAAACACATTCTCATTCTCAAAACACATTCTGCACTCTGATGCACGTCATCCATGTGCATTAGATAGTGCATCAATTGTGAGCTACTATGATAGAACATGTTTTCGTTCATCAAAAGATGATGATGGAAAAATATGAAATTTGTTTTGAGATTAAAAATGTACTTCTCCCTGAGAACTATATGTTTTGAACAATGTGTTTTCTATTTTTTGGTGTATTGTTTACTGACTGCTTGATAGTGTTTATCATTTTGATCGCTTTTTATGATTTGAGAGCAGTGTTTGGTTTGGAGAACTGGTGCTTGAAGATGAGGTTTTGTGTTTAATGTTTTAAGAAAACGGGTTTCAGAAATTGTGTTTTAGCAACTGAGAAAAACTGCAATATATAGGCCATGTAACAATGTATTGAAGATGTTAACTATGCTACTTAAGTTACTTGAAAAGACCAATGTAATTGGTAAACCAGCCTTTTTGCACCTGCAGTGCATTCTGCAACCATCTTCCAGCAGGCTAGTGACTTGTATGCAGTGCAAGACATGTTGATCACATTCACTGAATTACACAAAAAGTTCTCTCTACTTAGAGATGCCATGGTGCTAGGTGGTCCAGGTGCCTTCATGGTGATACCGACAGCAGTGGAAACCACTTGATAACACATAAAAATATGTACAGCAGACAGTAAAATTTGCACCCCAAAATAAATCAATTTTTATACGTTTACATCAGAAACATATGAGTGAAGAAAACTTGATGCATTTCATGTTAAACTTCCAAGTTCTGTTGCCATAGTAATGTCTGTTACCTTGCGTGCAATGTTGCGGAGGCTTCTGAAGAAGTCTGGGGAGGCGTGGTTATCACCACCTTCAGCCTGGATTGGTTCAATTACAATCCCTGCCACTGGCTTCCCCTTCTGCCTCCACTTCACAATCAGATCCTCCACCTGGTGAAGCAAATGAGAATCCCTATATACACACTTTTCAATTTTGCCGATTTTTTTTCTTAATACTATATAGTAAAAATATAAATGTAACACTCAAATATCCCAATACATAAACTATGTAATGTGCATCACATATATTTCCTGTGTGACGTGTGTCTTATAACGCACAGACATGATTCACTGCACTGGAATTAACTTATTAGTTAGGTAAATTTTGACAGAAAATTGGTCAAACAACCTTTGCATATTGCTATAAATTGTATACCTGGAACTGTTGGTTAAAAATACAAAACACTTCATATATAATTTTGTATTCTGTGAACTTGAAATGGTCATTTCAGTTTATAGCTTAAAAGATTTTTTGCTCATTAACAGATGGTTAATTAAAGTTAATAGTTATTTTAACGTTAAACAACGACATGGCGATCAATTAGTATTTATTAACCATTAATAAAGTATGATAAACATCAGTTGCAACTTCTCAATAACTTCTGCCAGATAACATAATCACGATATAGTTTATAGTTAAAAGTATTGATTAACCATTATACAACAAGTAGGTTTGAATGAGCAATTTTATTGGTCAGCTAGACATTTAGAATGTGCTCAAATCAGCATGACAGCACACCTGACTCATCACTAAAAATATTACTCCGCAGTCACATCCTGAAAACATATAATAATATATAGTACACTGGAAGTCAACTTTAATAAAGTAATATATCTGAATTTCAAATTTCAGCTTTCTTTAATAAATGTTCTGTGTGTTATGGAGCTGTTAGACCGCCTCGTTAAATCAGGTGTGTAATTCATCAGGTACCACAGAGAAAACATGTTTTTGAAGACTAAAGATCGACTAATATGGACTAAAGAGGAATATTTGGTTAGATAAAAACATGTTGTTCATTTTGGAAATGATTCCATCGATCTTTGTTCAATACATTTTGACTTTTGGACTTTACAACGCTGTGGAGTTACTGGAAATGTTTGGATCATCCTCCATCAGCTGTGCCGGTGAGTCGCTGATACGGCACTAGCTTCAAAATAAATGTGAAGTTAGGAGGCCAGTCTGTCCATGGAAAAATATCTTTGTCAGCAGATATTTGAACAAGACTGAACTAGCAAAGCAGTTTAGTGTTTATATGTGCGCTTTTTATTCAGTTTGGGAAACTCCACGATCTCCATAAGCTTTGATGGGACTACAAAGCGTCTCTGTTTCTAGGTCGTTACTAAGGCTCGGGCTACTTGCTGGAGTAGTGAATTGGGTTCCATTACATATAGGAATCTGCTGCTGTGACTGACTGTTTTCCAGGTATTAGTCAGACCCCATGTATCTCCATGGAAACTGAGATCGAACAGAAACGGCAAGTAAAGAAATGTATATTTTGAGAGCAAATTGCCCCAAAACATGAATAATAATAATTGTTGTATAATCACAATATAACATTGAGGTGTGAGGGTGTGCTTTACCTTATTATTGGCACTTCAATGACACTAACACACCTTGGCGCAAGACCCTTGGTCCTGACCACATCATTGTCGTGCCAACAATGACGTTAAAGCACACCCTCTCGTGCAATACTGCTTAATTTGAACATCATCATCTAAATCATTTTCATAGATGATTTACATGCTAATTACTAACCATTAAGTGTTACATATATATGATCCTTCCATAATGTTTATAGATGTTTTACCAACAATTTCTGAAAAGGTAATCAAAAATTACCTTTTGCTAGTGAAAAGGTAATCACTAGCGAATGTTAATAATCTAAAATGTTATGTGTAACATTAAACCATCACTAATGTGCTCAGAATTTAGAATGCGTTGTTGCTTATTAGTTATGATACAATAAATGATTTAGAACGATAAAGTAACATAATTAACAGTAAACAAATAATTGGTAAGTAGTAACTTACTTATTAGGAGTAGTAACTATCAATCTACCCATTTGCTCTCAATTAAAGCTTTAAATATTGTTATGCAACTTGCTATTCTCCTAGCACAACCATGCCAAATTAGGTATTTGAGTCATAAAGTAAGTACACACAAGTGAATCATTTGAGGTCCATTAAATAAACCAAAAAATTGCTGTGACTCAAAATTGCTGCTCCTGTTTTTGTCTTAAACAAATGTCCTGGTGAAATTCAAAAAAGATAATAATCAAATTATCACTCAGGTTATTGTACTTTGTCCCTCATAACAGTAATCATGCAAGGAATGCGGTATGCAGTATTACAACATATGCAGTAAATAAAACTAGTGGGCTAATCAAATCAGCAATATGGTAAAATAATATGCAGGCAGCACAGGAGACAGACGGAGAGAAGCATGCTGAAAGCAGTGGGCAGACAGGGACATGCTCAGGAGATACAGATGATCAGGTGAAACACTGGAATGTGAACTATAATGCAGCACAGACTTGTACTTTTATAACTGTTATTAAAATAAAAATATTACGTTTCATTGTTTGCACAAGTCTATGATTTCATTCACAAGGCTTTTATTTTGAGACAAAATACAACAAAATACAAATGAACTTAAAGTCAAAAGCATATTTTTGACATATTCTGTCATTTGTTCAGCAGTTATCACTTGAATTCCAATATTTACGATCTCTGTCCATCCCAACTCTCCACCCACCAAATCAAATGTTAATGCAGTCTTCAAAGTATGTTCTAAATGTGTTTCATATATTTATATCATAGAATTGTGGGGAATGCACTTTATACAACATGGCGCCATCCTAGCGGGAGCCTGTTGTAGTAGCTCTGGGTATTACTGATGTTTTTTTGTGTTTTTATTATGTTTTTGTTTGTTTTTATCTTTATTTCTGCACTGTCCTCTGCATCATCGCACTGCACAACGGCGAGATGCTTTTCCAACGGATTGGACACTTTATACTACTTTTAATCGCACTTGGGTCTCTCCAGATCACTGGGAGTCATGCCTGCAACACCGCCGGCATTGTTTACACCCGTGACCAGCTGATGGCCCTCAGGCTCCCAACCCTCTTGGCTGGAGAGAGACCCACCATATCGGAGGAGCTAAAGAGGAGACGGCGAGGCTGCAGAGTGGGGTTTAAACAGAGGATGTAGAAGAGGAAGTTTAAGCCCTACATCTCTGCAGTCATGACTAGAAACACTAGGTCGTTGGCGAAAAAAGTAGACGAACTGGAGGCGCTCGCCAGGACACAGAGGGAGTACAGGGAGTCCAGTACCATGTGTTTCACGGAAACGTGGCTGCACCAGCAGATACCGGACTCCAACGTCACCATTCCCGACTTCCAGACGGTCCGAGCCAACAGAGACACCACCGCGACCGGCAAGAAGAAAGGAGGGGGCCTTGCTGTGCTCGTGAACAACAGGTGGTGTCACCCTGGGCACGTCTCTGTTAAAGAGCAGGTCTGCAGCCCGGACATTGAGCTCATCACTGTCGGACTTCGTCCATATTATTTGCCAAGGGAGTTTACCAGTGTCATCGCCATCACCGGTTACATTCCTCCATCTGGAAACGCAGAAGCAGCGTGTGACGTCATCCACACTGTGACTGCAGGATTACAAACACCCCGGGGCCTTCGTCATCATCACAGGTGACTTCAACCATGTTTCTCTCTGATATACACTCCCAACCTTCTACCAGTTTGTAACATGCTCCACCCGTGAAAATAAGACTTGTACGCAAATGTTAAGGATGCGTACAGCTCCACTGCCCTGCCACCACTGGGCAGGTCAGACCACAACCTAGTCCTGCTCTCACCATCATACAAGCCTGTGGTTCAGCAGCACCCAGTCACAGTGGGGACAGTGAGGAAATGGTCTCCTGAGGCCATGGAAACACTGCGTGGAGTGCTGGAGGCCACAGACTGTGATGCTCTGTATGAGCCACATGGTGAGGACATTGATGGCCTGACTGTCTGTGTCTCTGAGTACATTGGATTCTGCATAGACAACACCATCCCCACTAAAGAGGTCCGCTGCTACCCAAACAACAATTTGTGGGTAACCAGCAACCTGAAGGCCATTCTCAACGAGAAGAAGAGGGCCTTTAGATCAGGGCACAGAGCAGAACTCAAACAAGTACAAAGGGAGCTCAACGCAGTGTCACCAGCCAGCCCTGTCCCTTTAAGATAGTGGCCCGGCGCATGTGTGTGACGTACAGGTAGAAGAGCTAGCTCATGTTAATGCCTAAGTGTTTAGTCCACAGCAGTGTCCAGACAGAATTTGACCAGGCCCGGTGTTGTGTTCTGCCTTTGTTAAAGAAAGGAATTAAATGTGCGGTTTTGCACGAAAGACCCCACTTCGTCCTCCTTCCTTCCCACACTTTGGCCCGGACTTTAAGACGCCGGTTACCAGCGACGAGCCACAACATCAAACCAGCTCCCAACTACGGTTCGGAGACAGAGTTAAGAAGGTAACACCTCCCGCCACCACCTCCTGCCCCACACCACCCCCCACCCCCTGCTGATATTCACCTCAGACCTTTTCACACCTCCCTCCCCCAGGACATCTTCACATCCCCCACAGCCCCCCACCACCTCCTGCAGCAGACACCTCTCTGCACCACCCTCATCACCCCCACCCTCCAACCCACTGATGACATCCACCTCAGACCCTGCCACAACCCCCATCCCCCAATCTGGACTCCACATCACAGCCAGCCAGGTGAGGAGAGAGCTGGAGAGGCTCAAACAGGGGAAAACTGCTGGACCGGACCTCATCAGCCCTCGCGTGTTCAAGGCATGTTCCAGCCAGCTCTGTGGAGTTCTCCAGCACCTCTTCAACCTGAGCCTACACCTTCAGAGAGTGCCAGTGCTCTGGAAAACATCCTGACTGGTCCCAGTGCCCAGAAAAAGACGTCCTGCTGCAATGGAAGACTACAGTCCAACAGCACTGACCTCTCACATCATGAAGGTCATGGAGAGACTGGTCCTGGAACACCTCAGACCGCTGGTGTGCCCATCACAAGACCCCCTGCAGTTCGCATATGTTGGGGTTCCCCATGTTGGGGTTGATGATGCAATCATCTAGTCACCTTTGCACTGTGTACCCTGTACAACACTCTGCTCCAAATACTGGAACATATACTTCATATCATGTGACATGTGTTAATATAAACCATATTGATATTATATATCATATTTATACTGTATTCTTATCTTTTTGCACATTCTATTTACATATATTCATAGTATGCTATTTATAGTATGTATATACTATATATCAAATCAAATCAAATCAAATCAAACTTTATTTGTATAGCCCAAATTCACAAAACACATTTTGCCTCAGAGGGCTTTACAATCTGTACAGGGAGTGACACCCTCTGTCCTTAGACCCTCGGTTCGAGTGAGGAAAAACTTGCCCACAAAAACCCTTTTAACAGGGAAAAAAGGTGGAAGAAACCTCAGGAAGAGCCACAGAGGGGGATCCCTCTCCCAGGACGGACAGACGTGCAATAGATGTCACATGTACAGAACAAATCAACAGAGACATATTGTACAATTACAATGAATGATAAAATGATTACAGTATACCGAGTACACAGAGATATGGTAACAAAAATGACAGTAATAATAATAATAATAAAGTAGTGAATATCATATATTACATTATATATTGCAGCTATGTATGTATGCACACCTTGCACAGGCTAAATATGACACATTTCTATGTGTAACTATATTATTATTATTATTATTATTATTATTATTATTATTATATACTGCTACTATTACTATATACTGTTATTAACAATAACATTATTATTATACACTGCTACTATTACTATATACTGTTATTAACAATAACATTACCATCATATCATCAGTACTATTACCTTCATCTTGCCACTGCGCCTTATCTACCTATTTATCTTGTTTGTTTGTTTTTTCTCAAATGTGTTTATTGAGCTTTTCATATTTTAACATAACAACAAATAAGACAACAACACTCAGTACAACATTGGTCTAGGCAGATGATACCATTTACATCTCACATGCACCCGACCAGTGCAATGACAACATGACACAGGTAAAGAGCCAAAGGCTAGCCAAGAACAACACTTGAGAGCACTGAAGCGACTGTAGACCCGGAAAAGTGAAGATATGGAGTCCAAATGTTCATAAACTGTCCCTCTGAAGAGTGAAGTAGACAGGTCAGGTACTCAAGGGGAAAACATTCCATAATTATCTTATGCCAGTTTGATTTACTGGGGGGTTTGACACTTATCCAAGACAAAAAGATGTTCTTCCTTGCTGCATATGTGAGGATATTATACAATCTGGTAGAGTTAGCATCCACAATAGTATCTTGACTGGGGTAACCCAGGATTAAAGAAAGAGGGTCCATGTGCAACACAACACCAAATATATTTTGAAGATCTTGCAGAACATCCATCCAATACGCTTGAATTTTAGGACAAGACCAGATGCAGTGAGTATAGGTACCCACTGAGATTTTACATTTTAAACATACAGGTGAGAGTTGAGAGTTCATTTTATGTCTTTTGTTAGGGGAAATTTGTAAACGGTGCACAATCTTAAATTGCAGCAATCTGGCACGGTTACACACAGATATTTTCTTTATTTGAGTCCATATCTTAGTCCATTTATCCCCATCAATATCTATACCAAGTTCATCTTGCCACATCTGCATAACATCCTGTACATTTATCCCATCAGTCTGGCTTAAGACATTGTTAAAGCAAGTAATGGATTTCTTAGCTGGGCCAAGGAGGAGTAATTGTTCAGCTGCAGATGTAGTGGCATCACTATTGAGAGTAGTTCCCCTGTTTATGAAGTCTCGAATCTGCAGGTATTTGAAAAAGTCATGCCTGGGGAGATTGTACTTTTCTCGAAGTTGTGCAAATGATAGCATAGATGCACCCTGAAATAAATCACGCATCCTCTTTATCCCTTGAGATGTCCAAGTGCTATACCCACCATCCACCATGCCTGGTGAGAAGTTAGGATTGCCCTGAATTGGAATCAATGGAGATGTTAGTCCAGACCTCCCTTCAAGCTTTTGTGTAATAAACCATGCTTTTAAAGTATTACAGATTATAGGGTTGTTTTTACAATGGCTCCTGGCTGACTTTAAGTCCTTGAAGGCCAAGAGGCCTATCAGGGAGCCTGAGGTCTGTGACTTTTCTAAACTCAGCAAATCAGAAGTAGGATCCTCCTTGACCCACTCTGCTATAAATCCTAAATGGGATGCCAGCTGATACCATCTGATGTTGGGAAGATCTAGACAACCCTTCGAATTAGGAAGTTGTAGTTTTGCTACTTTTAGCCTGGGCTTTCTCTTGTTCCAAATGAAGCCACTCAGCCAGCCATTAAGCAGCTTCAGTACCTTGCCTAACAGAAGTAGTGGGATCATCTGTAGAGGGTATAATAATCTTGGCAAGATATTCATTTTAATGATAGAAACTCTACCAAGCAATGACAAGGGGAGTGGAGCCCATCTGTCCAGATCCTTCTTTATGGAGTCTAGGAGGGGGTTAAAATTAGCCTTAAACAATTCATGAAACAAAGGTGTGATGTGAATGCCCAGGTAGACAAAACCTGTAACAGACCATTTAAATGGGAATGAGGGTATTGTGTCGATTTTATCCCTAAGGCTTCCCATTGGCATAGCTAAAGATTTTGAGAAATTGATTTTGTAACCCGAAAAACATCCAAACAAAGTGATTACATCAACAAGATGTGAAACAGAAGTTTCAGGCTGCAGCACATAAAGCAATACATCGTCCGCGTAGAGAGAAATTTTGTGTTGAATCCCACCCACTTTTATGCCGACTATTTCAGAGTCTTGCCTTATGGCCTCAGCGAGAGGCTCTATTGCAAGGGCAAAAAGAGCAGGGCTAAGAGGGCAGCCCTGACGTGTTGAGCGATGAAGTGGGAAGTTGTCAGATCTATAGCCATTGGTGATGACTGCAGCCATGGGATTTCTATATAATAATTTGACCCATCTAATAAAATTGTCTCCCAGATTAAATTTATGTAAGACATTAAACAGATATGACCATTCGACACGGTCGAATGCCTTTTCTGCATCCAATGAAATGACCATGCTATCAATTTCCTGTGTCTGACAAATATTGATAATATGCAGAAGCCTCCTAACATTATAGCTAGAATTTCTACCTTTAATAAAGCCTGTCTGATCTTCTCTGATGAGAAAAGGTAGAACTTTCTCGAGACGTAATGCTAATATTTTGGATAGTATTTTAATGTCCTGATTCAAAAGAGCAATAGGCCTGTATCCTGCGCAGTCCTCAGGGGACTTTCCTTCTTTTAAAATTAAGGTGATATTGGCTTCTCTTAGTGAATGGGAGAGGCTACCAGTGATGAAAGAATGTTCCAACATTTCTAAGAAGGGGTCTATAAGCACATCTTGAAATTCTCGATAGAGTTCACTGCTCAGGCCATCAGGCCCTGGTGCCTTGCCTGACTGCAGGCCTTTAAGTGCTAACAAGGCCTCCTCCCTGCAGATGGGAGCATTTAATTCATGTTTTTGGGAATCAGAGATGGTTGGGAGAGTTAATCTCCCTAAGAAGAATTCCATCCTATCTGAAGCTCCCTGTGGTTGATCTGATTCATACAACCTAGCGTTAAATTGCCTGAAAGTGTTATTAATGTTTTTGTTATCGAAGTGGCGGGTGCCGTTCCCATCTAAAACTGAAGGAATCATTTGAGGGTCCCTTTTGATTTTGGTCAAGTAGGATAAATACTTACTGGGCTTATCCCCATACTTATATAGCCTTTGCTTTGAGAAGAGGAGAGCACTCTTAGCCTGCTGGGTTAGTAAAGTGTCCAAAGCAGTCTGTATTGCGCATTTCCTCTGCAACAGTAATAGGTCTGATGATAAACAAAGTGCACTTTTAATATCTGCCAGTTCTTTTTCGAGTTTTAGTTGCTGTTCTAGTTGTTTTTTCTTTTTCGAGGCTGAATAGCCTATAATTATACCCCTGATGTATGCTTTGGCAGTTTCCCACAGTAAGGATGGGTTGCGAGTGATTGTGAGTTAATAGACAAGAATATCTTAAATTCACTTTTCAGATAAGAGATGAATTTGTCATCTTTCAGGAGACGCGTGTCGAATCTCCAGCGTTTACTTTTTGCAGATTCTATGTCGAGAGACAATTCAAGGAGCAGAATTGCATGATCACTAACCACAATATTGCCTATTGAGCAGGAAGACACAAATTGCATCACAGACTGGGGTACGAAAAAAGAATCAATCCGTGTGTGGCACTTGTGAGGAGGGGAGTAAGAGGTGAATTCTCTATCAGACGGATGTAATGTTCGCCATGTATCAACCAGGTTGATTTCCCCACAAGTCGACAAGAGGGCTCTAGCCTGGTTTAACAGAGGAGTATTTCTTGGGGGATGTCTATCAAGTCGAGGATTAAGTAAACAATTAAAGTCACCTCCCACCAAGGCCAATGACGAAGATACTTCTGCAAATTCTCAAAATGCTTTAGTTAACAAATCTGGAGAGTAGTTAGGTGGGCAATAAAGATTCATAATAGTAATTTCTTTGCCATTTAAGACACCATTTATAATCACAAATCTTCCGTACTTTTATACACTTTTTTAATTGGAATGGTAGATTCTTGTGTATCAATATAACAACCCCTCTGCTACTGGTGGTAAAAGAGGAAGAGTACACCTGGCCAACCCAGCCATATTTAAGTTTGAGATGCTCATTGTCCTCTAAGTGGGACTCCTGTAATAGAGCCACATCTACCCCCTCCCTCTTCAACAAAGAGTAAACCTTTCTTCGCTTCACATTACCCCTTAAACCCCTTATATTCTATGAACAGAGTTTTAACCTGTAAGGTGGCATCACACTATTGACAAATATAATTTAGGTAGTTTACCGAAATATGTCGACATGGTACACTGAATGTGGGAGACCAGTACTGAGCATGAACTACAAGTAACAAAGAAACAGAACATATGGAACCATAACAGTAAGAAATTATGCATATTAAACAACAACAACAACAAACAAATGGGGGTCCTTCCCCAGGTTGTGGGGGGGATTGCTGTTCTGCAAGGCACCTCCACTAGGGCCGAGTGTGTTTCTCACACCATGTAAACAGAAAAAAAAAACAAAGCAAGTGACATAACCCAGTTGGCCGGGCTCACAGCAACACCCAATTATTACATGATAAACAAAAGTTTTCAACTTATAAGCCTTTAAATGTGAATCGACATCTACTCTTAAACCAGCTGGACTTCTGCTGAATGAGAACTGGTGTATAATTAAGCAAGGGGGACACCTTAATATATATTATGATAACAAGTAATCATTCACCTGAATGTAAGATGTACCATAACAGGGTATAGTCACCAGTATACATGACAGACTGTCCAAACTTAGCTCTCATATGGTCGAAGAATCCGTCATTCCTGACGTGCCGCAGTGGTTGCAAAGGTCAGAGCCTCAGTCGGGGAGAGGAAGGTTTTCTTGGTGCCATTCAGTGACACTTGTAACTTTGCAGGGAAGAGCATGGAGTAATCAGCACCAATTTGTCTGAGACGTTGTTTGGCTTCATTAAACTCTTTCCATTTGCGAAGTACTGCAGCGGACAGGTCATGGTAGAAGGATATTTTTCTTCCCTCCAGCGTAATATCCCCGCCTGTTGCTTTCCGCCGTACTGCTGCCATCACTCTCTGTTTGTCCGGGAACGCGTGGAACTGGATGATGACCGGGCGCGGTCACTGATCAGGCCTGGGCTTGGGCATTAGAGAGCGGTGAGCCTGTTCCAGCTTAACTCGGCCCCCTTTAGCATCCATGCAGAGAAAATCCGGTAGCCAGTGTTCAAAAAAGTCCAAAGCATTTCTACCCTCCATATTCTCGGGCAGGTTAAGGATGCAGACATTTTTCCGCCGCCCTCTGTTTTCCAGTTCGTCGATATGGTCGTGGAGGAATTCAACTTTTCTTTCCAAGGCTACTATTCGATTAGCTTGCGGCTCGTTAGTGGTCTCAAGTTGTAGCATCCTAGACTCTGCTTCATCCAAGCCGTCATTAGCCCTCTTTAGCTTGGTAGTATGAGAGAGGACTGTTTTAGCCAAAGGCTCGAGTTTGTCGTTAATAGCCATCATTAGTTTATTGGTCATCAAGTCCAGCGCTTTAGCAAGTCCGGGTTCAAGTTCTGCCTCCTCGTCGTCTTCATCATGCTCGCCGCCACGTTGAGCTAGCTCCATAGCCGTGTTGTCAGTTGGCTGTCGCGGCTTACTCTTTCCCCTTGGCATTGTTTGGTGTTGTTTTGTCCAGAATTGTTTTGTCCAGAAGAGTCATACTACTGCACTGGCATTATAAAAAGATGACGTGGTTTAAGAGAGAATGCAAAATATATTTAGGGTGTTGGCCAAGCTCCCGCAAAACCGACCGTCTCCTAGGCCGTCATCACGTGACCCCCTATCTTGTGTTTTTTAAGTGTCCTTGTCCTATTCTGTGTTTTTATTTTTTTCTACTTCAGTATTTTATTGTATTGTATTTTTATTGTATTCAAATATACCGGACTGCTATGACGACCTAATTTCCCTTCGGGATGAATAGTCAAAAGTCATCTATCTATCTATCTATCTATCTATCTATCTATCTATCTATCTATCTATCTAATGCTCTCATTTGGACCCCCATTGCCTATTACGCCCTTGATTTACAGTGTAAATTGTTTTCCAGATTGCTTCATTTAATTTAATATTTACTTTCGTTTTTTGCAATTGTAAGGGGTAGCAGTGCAGTTATAACTCAGATAGAGTGACAGCCGTACTTGATGACTGTGCACAAACACCTCCGCTTAGCACACACACAGCCTACCTCCTCCAGACAGCGAGCCTCTTCCTGTGCATTTTCTCTGGTAAATTCCTCCAGTGGGTACTGCAGTCTGGGGAATGGGGCGATTGGCCAATCAAATGATGGCACATCCAGCTTGTGGATTGCTTTGGAGTGTGTCGTTGCCAAGCAACCTTAACAAGGCAAAAACTTTTTCAGTTACAAAAATAATTTCAGAGCAGCAGAGTGGTGAGCATGAGATGACTCTGTTGTTGGACTGATAGACACACTTTGAATTTCATTAATCCCTCAACGCAATGCCTTACCTGTGTGTGTGTGTGTGTGTGTGTGTGTGTGTGTTTCAAACTGTCTCTGTCATGAATGTGCTTCATTCTGGCTCTATTCACACATGCCAAGACAATTATGAAAAGGCTGCTATGCTCTCATGATATTTACAATCTAGCACAGGTGGGGAGTTTTGTCTTTCAGTGGCAGCACTACTGGACAAATGCAAAGAGTTGAGTTTAGATATTTAACATACCCAAGGTTCTTCCATGGAAAGCCCCCATAAAAGATAAAATACTGAGGTCTGGACAACCTGGAGCCTGATACAGAAAGACAGGGGGATGAAAAGAAAGAGTAAACAAGAAACAAATAACATAAAATGCAAATATTTAGTACAATATAGCTGGAAATCACAAAATGTTACCATAAATAGTGACATTTCTTTCACCCACCTGGTTTATCATGCAGGTACTAAGATCGTCATCAGATGGTGTGTTGTGGCCTCGTTCCTTGTTCTATAACAAAAGCAAACACACTGTTAGGACCTCACACAGATATGAAGCTTAATTATACCAGGTGTTTCGAGCAAGCAATCTGAGTGCTCAACTTGGACACACTTAGAATGTGCTTAAATCAGCATGAATTTTTATGTCTCCTAATGTTTTGAGGCTGCAGCTGTTGACTTTGTTGTGTACAGCTGTCATGATTACAGGACTGTTACCCAACAGACTGACTCTCCCCAAAAATCACAGTTATCTTGAATAGAACTGCTCTCTCCGTCGTTCCTGCTCACTTAACATTACCACAGCTATCCTGCTGCTGCTCCTTAACTGTCCATAACTGAAGAATGTGACAGAATTTCAAAATGCTTCTTATTATTGGTAGTGCAACAGGCAATTAGCTTATTGAAATAATTTGTAACAAATCTCATTTCAGTTGTCCTTTTGAAAAGTAAATTTTTATTCAGTTTTCATCAAATTTTCGTTTATCTAGGACCTTTAAATCAGAACATCTTGTCCTTTTATACATGAACTTTGACTTTTTTACCTGTCTCTCAGATATAGTTGCTTTTTTTGACTAAGGTCTTCCACCACATTTTAGACCATGTTAACCAAGTAACCAGGCCCCAATGTGAACTTACTTACCCTGTACAAGATAAACATTGCTTTGTACGCATTCTCATTGGAGCAAGAGCCACAGGCCATCGTCTGAACACGAGTCATTCCACTGGGTGCCACCTGACAGGAGGGAAGACAAATTGTAGTACCATTGTTTAATAAAGCATTATAAATAAAAGATTCATAAAATTACGTACAATTTTATTACAACAATTATAAATGCAACAATAATAATTGTGCTTAGTAATAGGATTTTGAATTGTGGTTAATTTGTGTTTGAGTGTGTGTTACTAACTGAGAGAAGACTTTCTGTCAGCTTGTCTGGAAAGTTCTCAGGTGGCAGGATTCCCAGGGCAGGTCGGTTCACAAGTGTACTCTGAAAGACAAGAATAAAAGAAAGATACAGTTATGAACTTACACATGCACGTGCACACACACATACACACACACACACACACACACACACACACACACACACACACACACACACACACACACATAATATGGTTACCAAAGCACAACTTGAACCTTTATAAAAACACTATTCAACTTGACTCTCATCAACCTTTAAAATACTACACTATTACACTGTAATGCAGTTGTCTTCACCAGTTCACAACAAACCAACAGTAAAGTAATAACAGACAAAAATAATAAAGTATGAATAATGGTCCTTAAAATGTTTTTACTGTACACAGTAAACAGATGGAGTTTTATTTGTGGTTACACTGTACTACATCAGTGGTGTACACTGTACATCATAGTGCAGTGGTGTACACTGTACTATGTTGTATGATATATGTATGACATGATCAATCAGATAACGCATGTTTTCCGTCCACCCACCCATCAGACAGAGGGATTTCGGAAAAACTACTGGCCCAATTTTAATGAAACTTGGTGAAACAATGTAGTATTGGCCAAGGAAGAACCGACAGCAGACACAGTAGTTGTCTACAGCAAAATTAACTGAATTATTGGTGCATGTGCAAACTAATTGTAATTAAAGTGAATGATTTGATGAAGAAACAACTGTGAAAATTTAGTTTACTACAACTTTACTGAAACACACATATCATTCAAAACAAAACAATTATTCATGATATAAATGATCTTGTATGCAAAGATGACCTACCAGATTGTTGGGATTGGCCATCAGTTTCAGAAGAGCAGGATGGTTGTAGCCTGAGGGAGGATAGAATGGGAATGGGGACAGATGAGGTTTTTCACATACTGTATATAATCACATACTGGAAAATAATTACTAAATTAAATATAATGATCTATCTAACCTGTGATTTTTAAGGCCAAAACAAAAATAATCAATAAATAAAATACGTTACAGGTATGTGTGTATGTGTTAGATGCTGGCACTCCCTCTATCATTGCCCATTATCCACTTTGAAAATGTTGCATGCAGTAATAATTACATTGAAGGGGAACTTAAGTATTTTTCAACCTAGATGTTTCTTATTTTCCTAAATAACTAATGGAAGCAATAATTATTTCCTTTAGTCTACTATTAAGCCAGAGCAATTGCACACCATCAAAATATGTCATTTAAAAGCACTTGATTTGCCACCGACTGGTTTAGATTGTTATTATGTTAAGTGTCTGACTGCATTATGGAAAGGAGAACAGAAAAATTCAACATTTTACCTTTCACTTTATTTGGCTTGTGAAAGCTTCTCTGGTGGCTGGGGTCACAGCACCCACAGGAACACCACCCGAGCTTCACAGCCCTGCAGCAGCCTGGTCACACTTTACTGCCTATTGCCGCTCTATCCCCTTGTCAAAATTTCAGTTGTCATCTTAAAATATTTTACACAAGACTAAGCAATGCTTTTGGTAGTGTAGCGGCAATTTTCCATTTAAACAGCCGCTAAGAGGCTGAGTAGGCTCCTACTGCGACGCGTGGTTCAAAAATGAAAATCCAGTCCACGTTCAAGTTTCATGATGTTTATTAACCAAAAATAGTAATAACAACTTAAATTGGCATAACGACGAACTGAACTATACGATATGAAGTGAATAAGTAACAAGTGAAATGTGATAATAAGTAGTGACACGGTCAACAGAAAATATTGGAGCCTGTCACCCTCTTTGTTCCAAAAACTCCCGCCACCAAGTGCACAGGTAAAAATAAGGTACAATGACCACGCCCCCTGTGCCAATTACCGGAAGTAAAGGTGACCAACAAACATGTGATCTAAACAAATAAACAACGCAAACTATATGCACACATTTTGGCTCCTACAATACCGGCCCCTAATTATTATGCTTCAAATAATAATTACACTATTATAAATCATAAACAATATAGCAGAGATCTTCTTTCTTCTTCAGGCTATTGTCTTCTCAAAAAACAAAAAGAGTTTCAAAACCACCACTCTGGAAAAAATAAGGTCTATAGTCTGGTGGTGAAAAAACAAAAAACAAAACCAAAAAACAACAAAATACAGTCAAGACTTGTCAACGTTCCTCTGCCTCCTCTGCTTCCTGCAGAAGGCAGACTTTATTGACTGGTCTGGTGAGATGGCCAGTCTTGGTCTTGATCCGAAGACTCCTTACGAGTCCCTTTTTATCCAATATTGTTTCCACAATTTTTCCAAGAAGCCAGGAGTTTCTAGGCGCTGAATCATCCATGATGATCACAATGTCTCCAAGCTTGAAGTTGCGTCTGAGTCTTGACCATCTCTGTCGTTCCTGTAGTTGGGGAAGATATTCCTTTATCCATTGTTTCCAGAACAAATCTGAAATATACTGAATTTGCCTCCATCTGCGGCGAGCATATATGTCTTCCTTTTGAAACTGTCCTGGTGGTAGGGAGGGCTTAGTTTTAAGAAGCAGAAGGTGATTTGGGGTAAGGTCATTTGGATCTGTAGAAGCCTTGGTGATCGGACGACTGTTGAGGATAGCTTCGGCTTCACAAAAAACTGTTTGGAGACCTTCTTCGTCAAGACTTTGCACATTGAGTGTGGAACTGAGAACTTTTCGTACTGATCTTATTAATCTTTCCCATACACCTCCATGGTGTGAGCCAGCAGGGGGATGGAAAATCCAGTTGATTCCTTTCTGGAGCAGTGCATTATGGATCTGATCTTGATTCCAGCCTTTAATTGCCTCCTTTAACTCGCGCTGAGCTCCTACAAAGTTGGTGTAGTCTAAATAAAAGGAATTATCTCTCTTGAATCTTTTCTTCAGGTTCAGCGTGCATTGTTCTGCAACACTTTTATTGTCAGACATGCATATTTTCCTTTGTTTTAATGGCAATCCAATGCAGTAATGACCATCAACTAGTTCCGTAGATTTTGAAACTGAATCCAAGAACTGCTGATCTTCTTTTGAATGTTCTAGGTCATCCCTGTTGCACTCTGGAAAGTCTGTTTTGAACTGCTGTTCCCACAACTCATCAAGTTTTACTACTGATATTCTGTTAACACTTATTGTTGAATAAGTAAGTAATAAGTGTGTCCACATTTTTTACTCCTAATGGTCCATTTACTGTCCAACCGAGCATAGTTTTTACAGCGTAAGGTCCATCGCCAACACTCCTGATGACATCTAATGGTTCCAAAGCTTTTGGTACATTTGAACCAATCAGCAAACCTATTTCAGAGTCCAGTTCAGCAAGATGAATTTTCCTCAGATATGGCCACTTGCTGAGGTCAGTTTGATGTGTGACATTTCCTTTGTGTACAGGCATTGTTTTCTGTGTGTAAATGTCTGGGAGTTCGCAAAATTTGCTGCTGTTCAGTCCAGCGACCTCTAGGCCTGATACAATGTTGGTTTCAACCACCTTCTTTTGACCCATAGTGCTTCAGAGAATGTTTGTTTTTCTTCCCTGAAGGTTGAGTTTATTCATCAGCTGCACTGTACAAAATGATGCAGTGCTACCAGGGTCAATGAATGCGTAAGTATGCACCACTGCACTTCCCTTCTTAGCCTTCACCTGTACAGGCACTATGGAGAGCTTGCAGTTGTCATGACCGGCCCCAGTAAGACCACTCGTTTGAACTGAGGCACTTACTTTGTCCGTTTCTTTCCTTTCTGCTTTGTTTTTGTCCATTTCCTTCTTTTTCTGGTGGATATGTAGCATTTTGGGATGCTTCAAACCACAAATGTTACAGCTGAGTCGCTTCCTGCAGTCTTTGCTGATGTGCCCTTTACACAAGCAGCCAAAGCAAATTCCATTCTCCTTTATGAATGATAGCTTCTCAGTGTGTTCTTTCTTTTCCAACTGTGGACATAATTCCAAAGCATGTTCCTTTTTACAATACAAGCAATTCTTTACAGTAGGTTGACTTTGTTTTTCCTTCCTTGTTTCTTTATCCTTTTCCTGATCTGCAGCTGTTACAGTGGTAGCGAAGATGCTTCCTTTTATTCTTGGTTGAGGTTGTGACTTGAACTTCTGTGTTTCTTTGCTTATTGCTGGCGTGTCTTTGATATTTCCAAATACTGGATCTGTTTCAATCCTTACTTGTTTTTCAATGAAATCTGCTAGGTCCTTGAAAGTAGCTCTTTGCTTCTTTCGTTCCTGAAGCTCGCATGCCACAGTCCTCCACTTATCCCTCAGCCGGTAGGGTAACTTCCTTATGACGCTTAACATATTAGTTGGTAAATTAAGCTCGCACATGTAGTTGATGTCTTCCATGGCATTACAACAGCCTCTGAGAAAGAGTGCGTATTCTTGCAGTGATTTTGTTTTATTGATGACCATGAAAGAGCCTTGTCCATGTATGCTGTGGCGATTTTAAACTAATTTCCAAAATGTTCCTGTAGCAGTGACTTGGCTGTAGTGAATCCTCTGTCTGAGGCCATGTGTAAACAGCTCCTTACAAGTTCCTTTGGCTGTCCTGTTGTGTATTGTTCCAGGTAGTAGAGACCATCCTTGGGGTTTGGAGTCTGGCTTTCGATATTGTGTTCAAAGGACTTCATAAATGTTTGGTATTGAAGTGGGTTATCGTCAAAAACTTGAATTTCTTTCTTGGGCAGTGAAGAAAGACAATGTTGCTGTATTAATAAGGCAGTGATTTCATTTTGTCTTTCCATGACTGCAAATAAATTGCTCTGTTCATTATTTCTTGAAGTTGAAGACGTCATCTGTGGATGCTCACCTGGGTTACTAATCCTTGATTGGAGTGTTAAGGGAGCTCTGGAGAAAGATTGGGTTTGTGTTCCAGTTTTTTCTGTGGTCATTATTATAGGTGTTTGTGGATTGATAACACTGTGCTTTGAAGGAATTTGTCCATGTGCATGCACAGCCTGTAATTGTGGTTCAAAAGAATCTGTTTCAACCTAAGAATCAACCATTTTCTTTTCTTGTTGTCCTTTTTCAAAATATGATTCCATACCATCAGATACATGAGAAAAGTGACTTTGGATACTGGATGCTCTTGAGGCTCCTAGTACCTTAACTTTAGCCATTGTAGCAGCAATGTCTGCTTCCATTTCTAGTTGCTCCTTTTTCCTCCTTAGCTGCTCCTCCTGTTCCTCCAAGGCATGTTTATCCTTGAGAAGTTTTTGTCGGATGACAAGAGCAGCCACCTCAGCCTCAGCCCTTATGCGTGCAGATGAAGCACTTGAAACCTTGGAGCCTGAGCCTGAAGAACTTAGTTTGCTTTTTTTGCTTCCAACATTTGATACACTGTCTTTTGGTTGTATTTCGTCCTGTGAGGAGGGAATTTCATGTTGAGCATCAGTATATGGAATTTGCTCCTTTAATTCAACAGGTACTTCCTCAGGTGAAATGAGAGTGATGTTTGTCTCTGCAGTAGTTGTTAAATCTGCAGTTAAATGCTTTGTCCTTCCAGTTTCCACAAGCCATTGTTGAATATCTTGTATAAAGTTCATACTGTGTTTGGTTACACGTTTAAACCAGTTGTTTTGAGTTTCCTGCTCATCTTTAGGAAGCAACACCAGAACAGATTCATGTGCAGCCTTTGCATTTTCATACAGCTGAATCAGTTTATGCAGCTTGATTTGCACCTCCTTTGCATTTTCATCATTTTTCATGAGGTCTTTAATTTCATGTGTGAGACCTTTAATTTTTTTCACATTTGATTGACGTTCCTTTTGAAGAGTTTCAACTTTGCAGGCCCATGCCTTGGATGTGAGCTTGACCATCCTCCTCTCCTCCGGTTCATTCATTTCATTTGTCTCACTCATGTTGCCACTTTTTCAACACTCAATAAACCAAACGTGCGTAGCTACAAACAAAGCCACAAACAAAGCCACCAACAAATCCACAAACAGAGCCACCAACAAAGCCACATATAGAGCCACGAATAAACAAATAAACCGCATCCACAAAAAATTCAAAAAACTTGCGATTTCAAAATAAAGCACGGCGGCCACAGCGCACAAGCGCTAAAATCAGTTCAAAACTTCCGCCTATTTCGGCAAAAACAAGCACACACATCACAAGCCAAAACAACCAGTCCCCAATAGACAAACGGCAGACATCCAAACTGTGATCAAAACTTTCAACAATATACACAGAAGGATTCAATCTCACCGCTTCTGATGGCTGTGATGTGCTGCGGCCGACAAGCGCGTTTCCACCCCGATCAGCTGATCCACGTTCAAAGAACAAAGAGTCCAAATCCATCCAACGTCCATTCATTCAAAATGCCGGTGATCCAGTGGGTCCATGTGAATAATCCCACGCCGGATCCCGTTCCTGCTGCCTTGTGGATGCGCTTATTTTCTGTTGACTTAATTGTAGTGGCAATTTTCCATTTAAACAACCGCTAAGAGGCTGAGTAGGCTCCTACTGCGACGTGTGGTTCAAAAATGAAAATCCAGTCCACGTTCAAGTTTCATGATGTTTATTAACCAAAAATAGTAACAACAACTTAAACTGGCATAACGACGAACTGAACTATACGATATGAAGTGAATAAGTAACAAGTGAAATGTGATAATATGTAGTGACACGGTCAACAGAAAATATCGGAGCCTGTCACCCTCTTTGTTCCAAAAACTCCCGCCACCAAGTGCACAGGTAAAAATAAGGTACAATGACCACGCCCCCTGTGCCAATTACCGGAAGTAAAGGTGACCAACAAACATGTGATCTAAACAAATAAACAACGCAAACTATAAACACACATTTTGGCTCTTACAGGTAGTTTAAAACAACAAACTCTTCCCAATCCGTGCGTTACTACCATGGATGAATAATAAGAGCTGGATTCAGCCTTGCATCCAATTTGCCCTGTGGCCACTTGTGGTATTGCAACAAAACAATCCCATTCCTGTGGCCCAAAAAGCATTTTCTTAACAGACCACCATTATAAAAAGAGATCCCTGTAGAACTGTTTACTGCAAACAAGGTCAATTATGACTCTTTCTTTTCTGATTTTTTTTTCATCCATAGAGATAATATATTTGTAAAACATTTTACTTGAGATGATTATAGATTTAAAAATCTGTGATGTCATCACAATGCAAAGTCTATCTGCTGTGCAGGAACTCATTGCCAGTGGGAGACACTCTACTGTCTACTTATTGACTTAGTGGATCACTTAAACAGGAAGTGAACCCAGAAGATACAAACCTTCTTTTGGCATATGTGCCAGGTGAGCAATTCTCATTGGACCAAATAGGCAGCATCGTTAGGACCAGTATCTAGTTTTACAATATATCCATGATTATTACACTCATGTTTCCACTGTTGACTTCCTGCAACAAGTCACCTCACCTCTTCCAAGATTTCAGAATGACACTGCTTGAGAGAGATGTCTAGACACAACGGCTAAAGCGAAAGGAAGAGAAAACATTTCATTTTCTGTAGGCTTATGTTATCAGACACTTGGTAATAAATAATAACGATGATGATAATATAGCTCAGAATACTCCCGACCTCAGTCGATGCTATGTTGGCCTGCAAGCTCTTTGTAGTCTCACAGCTGCAGACATCGCACCCACAGATCATCCTCCTTATTTCTGCAGACATTCACCATGCTTCCTTGTCCTCCACTCTCTCCACCTTCACTCAGTACGTTAAATGTTTTGAAACCACAGACTGTATCACTGACTACATTAACTTCTGTACAGAGAACACAGTGCCTACCAGGAAGGTACAGTGCTTCTCCAACAACAAACCTTGGGTGCCCCCTGAGCTAAAGCTGAATGAAAAGAAAAAGAAGAGGGCTTTCAGTTCTCTGGACAAAGAAGAGCTGAGGAGATATGGAAGGGCAAGGCCACGTACAGAAGAAAGTTGGAGTGCAACACAAGAGCGTTCTGAAAGGACTGAAAACTATCGCTGGCCACAATAATAACAGTGAGAGGACCCCAGTATCTGGAAACAGAGAATGGGCAAACAAGCTAAATTTGTTGTTCAATAGACTTCTGTTCAATTTGACTCTAGCCCCCTCACTCTCCCACCCACCCATGTATAAAACAGTCAGTGTCTCAACCAGACTCTTTATGCCCATTGAACATCCCTCCCCAGGACATCCAGGACATCAACACTGCCCTTCTCATACCATGCTGCTCTCCACACCACACCGCAACAGGGACCACCACCAACTCCCCTCCTCAGTTTCTCCATGACAGCTGACCAGGGTTGTTTTGCACATTTTCAGCCCGAGCCTCAGTCTGGGGAGAGTTCTGGTCTTGTGGAAAACTGAATGTGTGGTTCCAGTACCAAAAACTGCACACCCAAAGGAACCCAACAACTTTAGATCTGTTGCCTTGACTTGTCACATGATGAAAACCGTGGACAGACTTATTCTGAAACACCTTAAACCTCTGGTGAGCCCAGATCTGGACCCCTTATTATTCGCCTACCAACCAGGCATTGTGTTGGATGAAGCAGTCATCTACTTACTACACAGATCCCTCTCACACCTGGAAAACATTGGAAGCACTGTGAGGGTCATTTTTTTTTGACTTTTCAACTGCTGTACTACTGTGCTTTCAATACAATACAGTCATCATTGCTGAAGAGGAAGCTAAAAGGGGCTAGAGTTGACTGCTACTTGGCTGCGTGTGCTATTAACTACCTCACCAACAGGCTTCATGACTGTGTGTCTGATGTGGGGATTTGCAGTACAGGGGTCTCACAGGGTACGGTGCTCTCTCCTTTTCTTTTCACCCTGTACACATCAGACTTTAGACACAACACTGACAGCCGTTGCCTTAAGAAGTTCTCTGGTGATACAGCCATAGAGGGACATGTATCAGGAGGAAATGAAAAGAAGTAAATGGTAAATGGACTGTACTTATATAGCACTTTTCTAGTCTTCCGACTACTCAAAGCTCTTTTACACTACATATCTCATTCACCCATTCACACACATTCATACACTGACGGCATTAGCTGCCATGCAAGGTGTGTAGCAACCAATAATGTAATAAAGTCCAATAATGTAATAATTTTTGCCATTTTAAATGTAATAAAGCCAATAACGTAATAACATTTTGCCAATAATGTAATAACCAGCCAATAATGTAATAACTTATTACTTACTTATTTATTACATTTTACTTATCACTTATTACATTTTAATACTATGCCAATAATGTAATAACCAACCAATAATGTAATAACTTATTACATTATTGGCTGGTTATTACATTATTGGCATAGTATTAAAATTAAAATGTCTTTGAAAATGTAGCAACTGCAGCCGATAATGTAATAATACTCATCAAAAATAGATTTAGTGGATGGCATAGTCGTCATATTCATTCATCAAGGGTATGTACTATGCAGCACTCTCTCTCCTTAATTATGGTTGTAAGAGCCAATTTGAGAATTATTTGTTATACAAAATCTTTATTTAGAATATATTTATAATAATTATTTGCTTAGATGTGGAAATTCATAATTTCTTGTATGGTAGAATATTATTTAATTCATTACTGTGAAGTGTATATGGTAGTTAGTGGATCACTTAGTGGAATGTGATAGAATTCCGGAAGAGAGCAGTGGTCATGTGATGTGATAAGGTAATAATAATAATAATTCTGGATAGAAAGTGACACAGACACTCACACCCCCCTATGCAGGATGGCTAAGAGGAGCAATTATGAGTTGATTGGGTTTTATTTTCTGTGGAGAGACCATGGATCAGGTCGAATAGTCAATTTTGCTCATGAAGGTTCCTAACTGAGTGAAATGACCCATAAGTATCAACGTAGCCGCCATGATAAGAGCTGTTCAAATTTTCTAAATGTTAAGGAAAGGAGCTTCAGTGCTTCCTTTCTTATCTCCTTTAGCATAGGATACACCGTACCATCCTTCACAAAAGGGAAGGAGGTAATGCTAGCCCACAATTCCTTGCGGCAGCAACAAAAAGAATCAACGCACCATTCAGTCATTCACAGCGAGAGAGAGAGAGAGAGAGAGAGAGAGATAGAGAGAGAGAGAGAGAGAGATGGACAGACGTGATGATGTGATCAAAAACTTTGATCATGAAGCCTGTTCTGTTGTTGTGGAGGTGCGTTCACACACAGAGATGTTCAAGTTTACTGTCTGCTGTAGTGAGAAAGTGTCTCAAGTTTATGTAAAATGTTGTTAATAACTAGAAAAGCTTTAAAGGTCCAGTGTGTAAGATTTAGGAGTATTTGTTGGCAGCAATGGAATACAATATTTGTTAGTATGTTTCCATTAGTGTATAATCTGAAAATAAGAATCATTGTGTTTTCATTGTCTTATAATGAGCCATTTATACCTACAGTGAAAGCGGGTCCTCATGGAGTCCACCATGTTGAGCCACCACTTTTCTACAGTAGCCCAGAACAGACAAACCAAACACTGATCTAGACATGGCCTTTTGCTCTTAATGTAAATTTGGCAGCCAGAATTTTTCCTACATATCTCATTTGAAGCATCAAGGAGAAAACAAAACATTTCCAAATTGAAAGACCTGGAAGAACAGATCAAAGCAATGGATCAGGAAAATGCTCGATCCCCATCTACAATTCTGCACAGGAAAATAACAACATTGAAGTATGAATATAATCAAATTGTGTCTGTGAAAATAAGTAAAGCATTCCTGTATACCAGACAAAGGTTCTTTGAATTTGGGGATGAACCACATAAATTATTGGCTCGTCAGCTCTGAAAAATGGAGAACGATAGGACAATAAATAAGGTAAAAGCCTGTGAAAACACAATACTTACAAAACCCAAAGATATTAAAAACAGGTTCCTCGAATTCTACACAGACTTGTATACTTCTAGATCCACCTCAGAGTCTGAGATTATTAATGCGTTTTTAGATAAGTGTAACCTACCCAGGTTAGGTGTTGAAGATTGTAAATTGCTAAATGCGGAGCTCACAATCCAAGAGGTTCAGTCTGCTGTTGCCTCGTTAAAAGGTAATAAATCACCAGGTCCTGACGGACTCCCTGGAGAATTATATAAAACGTATGGTGAAAAGTTATCTCCTTATTTATTAAAGGTATTCAAACACGCTCAGGAAAGCGGTGCTCTACCACCGACTTTAACTGAAGCTGTGATCACGGTAATTCATAAGAAAGGGAAAGATCCACAGGAAGTAGGTGCCTATCGCCCTATTTCACTCCTGAATGTTGACGGGAAGCTATTTGCCAAAATGCTTGCTAACAGACTGAGCCCCCTGCTAGAGAGATTAGTTCACCCAGACCAGACAGGTTTTGTACCTAACAGAAACTCTACTTTCAATCTGAGACGCCTTTTTAATATCATGTACACAAGAAGAGAACCACACTCTGATCTTGTTATACTTGCGCTTGATGCCGAAAAGGCGTTTGATCAGATTGAGTGGCGATATTTATTTGAAGTTCTCAATAGATTCAATCTTGGAGATGTTTTTTTGTCACTAATTAAACTTATCTACAAAAACCCTACAGCCCAAATCCTAACCAACCGAACACTATCCTCCCCGTTTAAGTTATGTAGGGGGACGAGGCAGGGTTGCCCCCTCTCCCCTTTAATCTTTGCTCTTGCTATCGAGCCGCTGGCTCAAAGTATTAGACTTGACCCTCAGATACATGGATACACCACTAAAGAAACAATTACTAAAATATCATTGTATGCAGATGATATTCTTCTTTATTTAACACGTCCACAAATGACTATTCAGGTACTTTTAGATAAAATCAATTTATTTGGTACTTTCGCAGGATATCAAATTAATTGGACAAAAAGTGTCTTAATGCCAGTTCACAGGGATGATCTGACATCCCTGATTAATCTCCCATTTAAAATCTCCTCAGAAAATTTCACCTATTTAGGTATAGAAGTGACAAGACAGTATACTTCTCTCTTTCAACAAAACTTTCCTCCTTTAATAGAAAAACTGTGCTCTAGGTTATTGTTTTGGGATACACTCCCAATTTCGATGATCGGGAGAATAAATGCGGTTAAGATGGTCTTACTCCCACAGTTACTATATCTGTTTAAAATATTCCAATATTCCTTTAAAAAACTAAACAACTAGACTTTTTAATTACTCCTTTTTTGTGGGGACACAAAGCTCCCAGAATAGGTAAGAAATATCTCTGCAAGCCTAAATCTGCAGGAGGATTAGCACTTCCAAATTTCTTGTTTTACTACTGGGCCTCAACGATCAAGACTTTTATTTTCTGGCTAAACACCACAAAGTCCCCACCTAATTGGCAACTGATGGAACAGGAGGAATGCCATCCATATTCACTGGCTACAATTCTATTAGTGCCAACTAAGATCAGTAGGTTATTATATAACAACAATCCTATTATTCATAACATGATTTGTATCTGGAAACAAATCAAATCCAGTTATAATCTTAAATCCATATCCTCTGCATTACCCATAGATAGAAACCCCACTTTTGCCCCGTCTGGTTTGGGTGGAGCCTTTTCTAAGTGGAATCAGAAGGGTATTAAATGTATTACAGATCTGTATATACGAGGTGTATTTGCCTCGTTTTCTCAATTACAGCAGAGATTTGGATTGGAAAATAATAATTTCTTTCAATATCTGCAAATCAGGGACTATATACGTAGACATCTGGAGGATTTTCAGACTGAATCCAAAACATTAATAGATGACTGTCTGGAATTGCCAGTAAATGAACCTAAATTGATAACACGTATCTATAATAATCTCCTGTCATTAAGTCCCCCCCTGCCCATGTACATAGACGCAAATGGGAGAAAGAATTTGGCGAACCGATCTCAGATGATCTATGGGACAGAGCCCTTGAGAAGATCAACATCTGTTCACACAGTGCAAGACATTGTCTTATTCAATTTGAAATTATACACATGCTCCACTTCTCAACGGAAAAATTACATAAAATATATCCAGAAGTATCACCTGTATGTGATAAATGCAAATCTTCCATTGCAACCCATCTTCATAGTTATGCACTATGCCCCAAAATTTCCTCTGGTGTTTTTAATATAATGTCCGAGGTTATGAGATTTGTGATAAAGCCAGAACCCTTACTTATTTTTCTTGGGGTGTCTGAAACCTTTAAAAAGTTAAACAAAGCACAACAATGTTTTATTTCATATGGTCTTATAATAGCGAAAAAAATGATTCTTACGTCATGGAAGAGTGTAAACACACCAACAGCTAAGATGTGGCTAGGGGAATTAACTAATACACTCCACTTGGAAAGAATTCGATATGTTCTGAAAGACAGACTCCAACATTTTGACGCAACTTGGCAACTTCTTATACAGTACCTTGCTAATGCGAACCCAACTTAACGTTCGGTCTCCTATATGCATAGCAGGGTTCTCGTGATATTTTCCATGCGGGTCTTCTCCAGGGGGTATCGGGGGAGTTTTTTGTCAACCTGTTATGCTCTGTTTCTGTTGTCTCTGTTTAAGTGTTCTGTAATTAATATGTTTGTATGTTTGTATTCTAAATGCTCAATAAAAATACATGGGAAAAAAAAAAGAATTTTTCCTACATGCTTGGAAGGAGAGAGTGAGGTGTGGGAGAGTCTTTATTTGGTTGCAATCTGTAATTTCACTGCTAGTTGCCACTAAATCATACACACTGGACCTTTAAGTTATCCAGAGCATTCAAATTAATATAGAAACATATATCACATTCAGTGTGACAGTCAAACTTTCTCTAACTGTGACGAACGTCCAGCGTCCTGCAGATAATCATGGAAGTTATCATCGATTATCTTTTGCCACCAGGGCTGCCCTATACATCCGCATAGTCCAAGTTCAGCCTCAATATATTTTGGGAGAATTAAAAGTACCTGTCTTTATTTGTAGCCAGGCAAATCCCATCATTTATTGTCTGAAGCACTTATATGCTTGAAAAAACATATAAGCTTTTTTATAGGTTATAAGTCAAACTAAACTGCTATGATAGGGACGTTGTGACTGTGTTTGTGGGGTAATGAAGTCAAAATCTTCTTTGAGTTGGGCTGTCGTCTGCCAACAGGTATGAATGACAGCCGCCCACCAATCACTGAAGTGGTGAGAGTAACGATAGGCACCATTAACAATTGCATCATGGCATCAAAATAATAATAGATAATAGCTTTTGCTGATTTCTCTTGATCTTGTGAAGTGGCCTCAAACGTCAGACTTGTGGTTCTTCATACCACAATCACAGAAACAGATCCAAAATGATACTGAAGGGGTTGCAGTGTTACATATAAATGTTTCTAAAACATCAATATTTTAGATTATTTTTTTGGCCTTTTCAAGCTTTATTGCGATAGAGACAGCTGAAGAGTGACAGGAAATGTGGGGAGAGAGAGAGATGGGGAATGACATGTGGGAAGGAGCCACAGGCCGGACTCCCGCAGCAAGGACTGAGCCTTCGCACATGGGGCGGCTGCTCTACCAACTGAGCTAAACACTGCCCCGGTCCATTGTATTTTTATTCATTTATAAGTATGTTATTTCTTTTTTTACTGTTTTGGTTGGTGGAGAGTTTTTATGTCACCTTGTTTACCATAAACATTTTTCAGGAACATGATGCATCTGTTACATTTATTAATGTACTGAAGCCTGTTTTCCTCTTAAAATGTAACAGACTGTTGCATCGCCACAGATCATCTGAAAAGGTTAGGAATCTCTCTCTCAGAGTTTGACAAAACAGGGGCCCCAAATAGCATCTTACATAAGAAACAACTAGAAACGGCCCTGTAGTCTAGTGTAAGAGCAGTCTGATTCTCTGAACACTGCAGTCGTCTTCTCCTAACTCCTTATGAATTCTCCTTCACATCTTTCCTTGACCTTATGACATTTCACATCGAGGTCAGTGCTTAGGAAAGGACTTAGGAGGTAATTTTTTGACTATTCGCCCGTACCTCATGTAGAAATGTCACATGTAGGAAATATTTTCTTTTGCAGCACCTGCATTTGACCACAAGATGACTAGACTGATTAGACTTTCCTTAGTTGTCTACAAACTTTCATACTTCTGTAGTAAAGTGCAAACTGTAGTAAATCAGAGAATTGTTTACCTTTGAAGTACAGTGACATTTCTCTCCACAGAAAATAAAACCCAATCAACTCATAATTGCTCCTCTTAGCCATCCTGCATAGGGGGGTGTGAGTGTCTGTGTCACTCTCTATCCAGAATTATTATTATTATTACCGTATCACATCACATGACCACTGCTCTCTTCCTGAATTCTACCACATTCCACTAAGTGATCTAACTACCATATACTCTTCACAGTAATAAATTAAATAATATTCTTCCATACATGAAATTATGAATTTCCATATCTAAGCAAATAAACAATATTCTAAATAAATATTTTGTACAACAAATAATTCTCAAATTGGCTCTTACAACCATAATTAAGGAGAGAGAGTGTCGCATAGTATGTGCCACTGATGAATGAATATGACAACTATGCCATCCACTAAATCTATTTTTGATAAGCAAACTGCACAAAAACTGCAAAACAATCTTTTATTTTAAAGAAATTCAGTCCTATTTTTGTATTATTACATTATTGGCTACAGTTATTACTTTTTTAAATGATTTTTTAATGCTATGCCAATAACGTAATAATCAGCCAATAATGTAATAGGTTATTACATTATTGGCAAAATGTTATTACGTTATTGGCTCAAAAACATTATTACGTTATTGGCTTTATTACATTTAAAATGGCCAAATTTATTACGTTATTGGCAGGTATTACATTATTGGACATTATTACATTGCTACGTTGCTACAAGGTGCCAACTGCTCATCAGTTTTAGTAGCTAACCATTCATACACATTCACATGCCGATGAGAGGCCTTCAGGAGCAATTTGGGGTTCAGTATCTTGCCCAAGGACACTTCAACATGCAGACTGGGGAGCCGGGGATCGGATCACCGACAACACAGATGTCTTTCACAAAAAGGGCCAAAGTCATCTTCACTTGCTGAGGAGACAGTCTCAGCAACAGACTGTTACTCCCACAACTGCTGCATTCCAACAGCTGTCAGACTCTTTAACTCTTCCTTCAGAATGGCTTTTTACAACATATTTCTTACTTATGAGTAATTTCTTATACACCTTGTGTATACGAGCTGCTGATACAAGAAAATTTCCCTGGTGTAGGATCATTAAAGTCTATCTTATAACAATTTGAGCATGTCAGTGACAAAAACAATATATTGTTTGTATACATATTGTGATGGTATGCATTTGCCACTAAGCATTATGTTGTAGCCTGTTTCGTGGGTACAGGCTGCAGTGCTCTTACTCACTAGTGGACCAAATTCAAAATTTGTTGTCCTCATTAGTCACTTTGACACAAAAACATAGAAAAAATAAAGTCCAGGTTGAAAAATACAGAAGTTACCCTTTAAGATGTTGACTATCAAAGCACATTATTTTATTTTGCATATTTTGAAAGATATAGAGTGACAGACTTAGTGAGAGGAACTTTTGTCACAATCCAGTGAATGTGTTAAAATATTTAATTTTATTTGGGAAGTGAAATGAAAGAAATATGTTTGTAGATATGTAGATTTGTTGTAATAAGTCACACGCACTTAAATCAATCAATTACCAAATTTCATGCATTGACTGAGTGATGACTCTACACAATAAACGTATCCATAAAGCTGATTACAAGACAATAAAGTTTTTTGCATTCCTAGCACCCCTTAGTGGCTGAATATCTTTGGACTGCTCAGCAAAGCTGGAACGTAGAATCGCAACACATGCATCTATTTTGGTTACCATAGCTTAAGACAATTTTTATTCATTAGCATTTATGTAAACTAAACTTTAAATTGAAAGATAAGATTTTAAAATGAAAAACTTCAATCAAAAATCTGAAAATACACTTTTTTCTTAATTGGTCCAGATATAGTATGAAGCTTATTATTTTTCAGTTTTTGTTGTCATGGTCAAAGTGGTAAAAAGTCTACTGTGTTTATTGTTGAGGTCTTAGTGGGTACTGTTATTATATTGATGTCTCTCATGTATGTAAATGGAGTGGCCAAAATAGTAGAAACACCTCTCAGTACAAGGCAGTCCAGTTTAACACTACTGCAAATTACATTCTCAAGAGAAAACATAATAGTTAAACAAATACCTCTCTGACAGTGTCCACAAAAACTGAAAAATTAAAAGCTTAGTAAAAGTAGAATTTATGGCATAGTTGTTGTATTGAATCATGACTAACATAACTTTACACAGACTGAACTTGAAGTCAATCTAATTCTGTAGGAGGAATTCATTAAAGTACAACAGGTGGAAATGGTAAAAACTAAGCATTAAATTACAAATTAAATGAACAGCTTCCAACTTTCTGTTGGGTTTACAGTATATCTCCAAGTCTTTTTTCAAGTCTGTAATTGATACGTGTCCACTGATTTCCACACCTCTCTGTGAAATGTGCCACCAATGCTGCTTTGTTGAAATGTTGTAGGAGGCACTATCGAGCCATTTAGACATAACCATGTGCAAGACCCATATCAGATGTAAATATTCACTACTTCAGACATGTCTGATGATGTGTCAATCAAGTTTCAAGCATCTTTACCCCCTCAAAAATATGAAAAAGGGGTAAAAATAGATAAGATAAATTCATAGCGTCACCATGGCAAAGGTGCTCTGGTAAACTTGGTAGGAGTACATCAGTTTAAAACAAGCTATCTTCCATTTCCAGTAGGTGGCACTATGACTATGACTAAATATTGTCATGTAGATGTGCTCAGCCACTGAGTTCTAGATGCAATTTGATGCAGACAATGTACACTAAAGTTACAACTTTCAGATTCATAGAGGCATCAAGTCTCAATACCTGGCTACAAACAATTAATGAAAATAAGATTTTAATAACTTTTCATCACAAATGTCATTAGATTGCACTAGCTCAATTTCAAGTTGATCTGATGAATTCTGTAGAAAGCATTTAATCAAAGGTACAGTACGTAAAAGTAGAGTCAAAGTGCAATGCTTGTAAATCCCAAAAATGATCAACCAAGTCAAAGTGGCTGACTTGAAATATGCTGCTTTTTACTGAGCTACAGACACAGAAAATGAGTGGAAGCAGAAAATGAGGGCTGCTATGCTCATTCTGTTTTCCAAGTAGATCATTTGAATGCTAGAGGGAAATTCTCTAGTCCACAAACCCTGGGGATTTCCATTACAATGAACAAATAGGACACACACAAGACATATTCTTTATTGACACTTTCATGTTAACTTATCTATGTAACATTTAAAATACCACCATCTTATCTGTAAAAAGGTTAGGGAAAAAAAGAAATAGCTGTCCTTGTAGTGAAATCCGGGTCAGATTTAAAAGTCTGCTTTGTTCTGTACACATTCATCTGCATTCTCCCCTTTGTGCATATGCACCAAATAGTAGTATCTCAAAAATACGTGGAAAGGATGTAAAGTGTGATTGCTAGGGCTTTAAATTCATTAAAATCCATTCAATTGATGAAGTTTTGTGAGGAAAATTCTCTGGCTAAAAGTAAAGCACATTAATGAACACTGCATGTTTTTGGTCACGGTGGAGAGTGAAATACTGGCCTTGTATGGTCTAAAATAAATGATAATCATTTCAACAAGAGAAAGCAAACAATTGTTACAAAGTCAGGCCATTTCAACTGATGAATTAATTAAGTGTCCTAGAATTCCTAGCTCTAACAAAAACCCTTCTCTCAGGGAGGCCCTGAGGCCTTCAGCTGAAACCATTGAAAATAATGTTAATCAGGCTGGTACCACAGCCAAGCTGGAGCAGTCCAAACCTTGGCTTGTCTTTGAGTTCTTTTAGTATGCTGGATATTAGCTTTGGTGGTAGAAGGCATAGGGTGCAGAAGTTTCCTTTTCTACTGGACAGTGTTTAAGTTGTACAATCTAAAATATATGTATAATAATGTATAATAATATTTGAACAACACAATCCATTTTCCAAATATAGACAAAAAGATAGCTCCTTTTGTTTATATTAAAACAGGAGTAGAAACTCCAATCACTCCAGATAACGTAACCAGAAATACAAGATGGGGACGGGGGCTGTGGTCAAATAGTCAAAAAGAAATACATGCTATGTCCTGTCCTTAACAGGTGATTATCATGTTAAGGAAGTGTTTGTAACACTGAAAATGGTTGCTCACACTCACTCTCCTGTCCACTTATATATATACACACACATATACATACTAGCAAGATAAGTCAAAACAAGTAAAATGCTGAATATGTAACAGTAACTTCAATGATGATCTGCAGGGACATCTGTCACAGTTAAAGGTACAACATGTAAGATTGTGGGCACCGCAGCCCAAATTCAAAACACTGGAGAGTCGAGAGGGAGGCACACTCACAGAGCAGGAGACACACACGCACACCCATTTATGATTATTTTACAGATCAGCAGAAATAAATTCCTCTTAACCTCAGTAAAAGAAACGTCCCACATAACTGTGGGCAACATTTGACTTTAAAATAGCTGAATTTCGAGCTAAAGTTGTCATGACCCGGTCAGTCCTTCCTACAAACTCTACGTCTCATTTCCCCGGGAAAGCAGCCTGCTTTTCTGGCATTAAAAGTTGAGTAGGTCCCAATGTTTACCGATGATGATTACATGAAGTGATTTCAATACTTAAACTCAGTGACTCTATAACCTCCCACAGTGGTGTTGTAGGTAGTGTCTTTGGAAACTTTACGAGGGAAATAATTGATAAATTTATACGTGAAAAAGTCACCACGACCTGCCCAGTCCTCCATAGAGACATTACAGTGATTTAACTTTTACATTGTCTTTGTCACCTTCCACGATGCACTGTGGGTCAGGATCTCTGTCACATCACAATCTTACAGCGTCCATGAGATTAAAAAGAGAGGGACGATGATGGTGGAGATATTTTTTGATTCACAGAGGAAATCAGGTGGAAACCCACTGAAAAAAAAAGCATTCTGGGTCCTTCTGAGCTCTAAACATCTTTATCTTTCAAATCATCTCCAATATTTACTGTGTTTAGCCACGCGTCTGCTCATGGAGCTTTTTAGGTCACGCAGAATCTAACATTAACTCCACTGATCTACTTTATTTGCCTCCACGGCTGTAGTACGTTTCATATCTGGCAACCCGGAGCTTCGGCATGAGTTGTGTAGTTATCAAGCTAGATCAAAACACACAGAACCAGTGTTGCCAACTCCTCAGTAAGTGCAAATAAATGAGAAGGACTATTTTTTTAATTATTATTTTTAGTTTTATATTTTTGTGATTTTTGCATCAATGTAGTTTGTGTTTGGATATTTTGCTACTAACCAATTGGGATGGAGGAGATCTGAGTGTAGATATCCAGCATGCGGTTGTTGTCCACATCCACCAAGTAGTTCCCCCGGCTCTCCTCATAGTTACAGAAGAAGTTGATTGCACCGACATTCTGGGAAGAGAAACTTTCTGTATTAAAAACAGCATACAGTAGAATTGAACTGATTGACTGATTGAGCAGACACAAGTGAATAATAAATGTACATGTGTGTGACACACACAAATAATTATGTAGTGAGTACGATTGCTTAAAGACAGATGAAAATTTAGTTTTTAGATGCAGATATGGCTCATAAGGGTTTTTTTTCTACTACTGGGTGTAGTAGTTGCATCCACAGTCTCAAAAATCATCCTCTAATTGTAACTGAATTTTTTTTTGGTGAATAGAAAACACAAAATAACAATAGTTATAGCAATAGCAATAGTTATACCTTTTAAGGAGCCAAGCATAAAAACATAATAAACCCTACATGCTTATTTCCATTTGCCTTTCAACATCGAAAAAAGGCATAAGAAAAACATAAAATCACCAATGAAGACAAAACATACATATTCACTGAGCCTATATTTCAATCTCCTTTCATAATATAAGTAATTATAATATAAAGTTATTACCCATCATTTTATTTTTTGTGTTTTAATAAGACATACAGTCTATGCAATTAATTTTTAAAAACAACTCAACCTCAATCAAACTCAATTAACATCTAAGAGTAAATTAACAAACTATAATGTTCCAACTCACAGTATTAACAACTAATGGAATGGAATCATTCACAGTCATTGGGTGGTAAAGGTGTGCTCTGTTTCATTTCCCTGTTAAATGAGGGTGAGTATCTAGTCTAGTCTAGACTAGTCTTTTAGTTAGTATGGTATGTGTCCCACAGGTTGTCTTCCATGATGACACAAGACATTGGATAAAACCACTTGTGTCTACACTGATTTTTGTTCCCAGCACTTCATGTCTGTAGAGTGAAGCTATTATCAGGCTGATATTATGTGGTCTGATCCCAGCATTTGCAGATGTCTTGGAGCTTCGGACTTAAATACATCAAGCTGACAGTTTTTATATGCAGACGTACATTTTCTATTAGTTTTACTTCAGTCAGCAATTTGTGATGGGTACACCTCAGTGTAGGATGAAATTCACACTGAAGTTACCATCTGAACTAAACACAATCATCTATCCATCCATAAGAATAGTTACGCTTTATTTCACAAATGGCCTGCATCATGATCCTCATTTGAGTGTGATTATATGACATTGCAACTCTGTAAATTTAAACATTTGTGAAGCATTCAAAAATTTGCAATATGCACACAAAGACAGGCACCAGGAAGGCTGCAGATTTCCGCATGAACAGTCCAGGGTGTTTTTTAAGTAGCAAACTGGAACAGCATTTTCATATTCTTGGTGTATCATAATCTGTATCTCATAGAGAGCGCACATGCAGTCACACAGACATACAGATACACAATCTCTGCTCACCTGGATGTCTCCCAGTTGTTTTGTCAGCTCCTACAGATTGAATAAAAGTTAGTTATAGTTAGTAATACATGGAGAGAGAATCAGCAAACTGATTTGTGTGTGTGCATCTGTAGGTTACTTGTGAACGTGGTCCAGGGACTGAAGTTTTCATGGAGGGTCCGTCATAGTCAAATTCTACCTGGCTCTTCGCTGCTGCTTTGCTGATATATCTGCACGCTGGTACAGAAAACATAGAAAACACAATAAATAATCTAAAATGAAATTAGTTAGAACTTTATTTATCTTAAGCAATATTCTTGTGCAGCAACACTACAGTCCAATGTAGGTGAAAAAATATCAATATTAATATATCAGATTTAAGGTACAGAAATGTATATACGCAGTCAATCCAAAATATTCAATGTCAATGATACTGCACATAATGAAGATGGTGCTGCGGATGGCTGCCTTGGTGTGTTGGTGCACTTTTCTGTTAATTCGGTACCTGGAGCTGAACACCCACAGCCTTATTTCCAACTTGTCTCTCCTTCCATCAGTGGATTTATTGGACATTCTGGTCAAAGCTGCACTCACCTTTGTGCATGCAGTGAAATGCCACTGCATCTCCCACAACACGGACTTCACATACCATTGCTGGGAATATATGGTAATGGTATATATGAATGTGCATTCACTGTGCAACAATCCGGTAACACTTCAGCTACTGTTGGAGAAAAACAACGATTGGCCACTGCAGTGTGACATCAGGTTGTGTTTCTCCAAAAGTTTAATCTCCGCTGCAGGTTGCTATATATTTTTTTTACTTAATAGCAGAACTTAACTGCTGACATTTGTGACAACACTGCCAAATGCTACAGGGAGGCTTTATAGCTTGATTGATGTTGCATTACGAAACTGCATAAATGAGCCAAGGTGGAATTACAGATTAACCTGAGGTTAAGAATGGTAAAGGTGAAGGCAGCAATGAGGTCCAGCACTTCCAGTTGTTATGGAATTTTCTATCCTTAGGTTACACGAGGTCACGTGTGGGCCTTGAGGTCCTCAGCAGTATTAATTGTTTGGCTTTGATTGGGAACAGGAGGTGTCAGTCTATCTCAACACTGTGGTGGCCAGCGTCAAAGAGACCTAATGTTGTCTTCCTAGACATAATAGAAAGCTTGCCGTGACGTTTCTTTAACGTAAACAGGCAACAGTGTCTTCAGGCTAGAATATGCTGACAATAACACCTCCATGGGTAAAGACATTCTCTTTGACTTATTCTGGGCGTATAGTATTTCCGGTGTTATCTTGGGGTTTAAAGTCTATCCACCAGCAGGAGTGGGGGCAGAATGTGAGACCGACTCAGGCACTTCTGATGTACTTTGAGAGTGTCCCTATTTCTCCTTGGCCAAGCATCAATTAATACTACAGCATAAGACATCAGAGGCTCCTGAACACTTTCTTCCCTCCTGACCTCACCATTGACCTTTGACTTCAGCAATTTCTCCACAACACCGGACACCTGTTTTTTTTTCTACTGGACAAAATGGTTTAGGAGAGACTTTATATGCAAGTCTATTCACTGGAGATGGTCAGACTTTATATGTTACAATATAAAGTCTGACCATCTCCAGTGGTGAACTTACTGTAACTAGTAAATCTGACCCAAACAAATTAACCTATTAATGACTAACAGAAGAGAGGACCTTTGAGACATCACTGGGTCACCAGCCTCTGAGAAGCATGCACACATGTGATAAACACATTCAGTCAAATATTTAAACGGATTACTGCATTAGGCTCTATTTTCACTGAAACATGGCCTCATGTTTCTATCCCCAAAAACAAGTATTATGACCACATTTGCACAGTCCATTTTTTTCCCATTCTGATCCGATGCTGATACAGAGAACCAATCCAATTTATGGTACCTGCCGATACAAAGTATGTCGGTAGTGTTACTAATCAGTAGTGTTTCTAGAACAAATGATATTTATATATCCTTTATGGTAGTAATGTCAACATACTGTTATGGATATACTGACATGATGGCAGAACACTGTCCAGTCTGATAAACACTGAGATAGATAAGATAAACACTGAGCTCCTAAATACTTGTACTATATACTTTATGCGACTACAATTAGAGCGTTAGCATCCTCAACTACGATGGTGTTGGTTGGTTGATGGATACAAACACAGCTGACAAAAACTGTGATTTACTCATGAGGCTGCTTTTTTCACTGTGCTTTTCCTTGATTACTTTAATATGGTAAATTTAAGACCAATTCAGCAACTAAAAGGAGGACACATTAGTGGTGGTAGTAAACAGCTAAAGAAGTAAAACTGACAAAAGGCAACTGCTGTGTGCTAAGTGAAAGTAACTCTAACCCTGGTTAAACACTAGATATTAACTGGATTTAAAAGAATTTGTTTCAATTAAAGAATGTTGGATTTACCTGGAGCACTTAGCCACAAGTTTTTCTTCAGGGAGAGAGCAAACCGACCGCTGATCAAGGAGGACGCCATGACAAAACTGTCAATAGACAGAATGACGGTTCAAAAGAGAGCAGCAAGTGCCCTCAGCGCCAAACTTCACCAAGTCTCCTACAGAGAGAGAGAGAGAGAGAAGGGGGGGGGGGGGGGGGGTAAGGATTAATGATTACATTAAAAAGGCTGAATGCTGCAGGCCGTGTATTAACAGGAACTAGGAAAATAATCACATTTTTCCCATTTTAGCGTCTCTGCACTGGCTAGCTGTAAAATCCATAGAAGAACAGAGGTTAAATCTAATCTAAAATCCTTACCTACAAAGCTTTACATGGTCAGGCACCATCCTATCCTAAAGAGCTCATAGTAGTAGTAGTAGTAGTAGCTACAGGCCTAGATTGCCAGGGGATTTCCCATGATGCACTGTGCTCTTCTCCTCTCCCTCTTCATCTGTACACATTCATGTCATGTTAATACATGGCATTAATGTCTAGCTTCTTCCGCCGAGTTTTTGTGGTTTCTCATCTCACAGGTTTCAATGGATCAGGGCTACGCCTGAATCAGGGATTGTCATTACATCTGCTGATGTGGTCCTGCCAATTGCCATTTATATTATCATTATTACTCCTTTTTATTTCCTTATTCCTCTTAAATAATCATATTTATCTTCTATTTATAACTGTATAGTTTTCATTGCCAGTATTGCTGCTGTGCATCTTTGTCTCTCTCCCTCTATCTAGATTGGAGGCAAATCAGCACTCGCTGCCATGAGGACCAATCTCTATGTGTGGCCACTGGTGTTGCAGTAAAGCATACTTGGTTACCTATGCACCCTGATGTCGATCAGCCAATAGGCAAAAAGTTGACCTGATGAGACTCTTTGAATGATTAGCCCCCATCGTTTGGATAATGAAGTAGAAATGCATAAACTTATGTAAAAAAAAAAAAAAAAATACAGAAATAAATATAAATAAATATTATATATATTATATATAATAAATAAATATTGACAGCTAAAATAAAACAAAATGGGCAGCATGAATCAAAGAAAGGCATGGCACTTTACACTCATCTTCCAAGCTCTTACATAATACTGGCATCAGGCACAGGAAAATTCCAGCTATCTGCTTTTACACAACAAAGGAAACACTGGCCCCTTATACATGCATGCACACACACACATAGCAAGCACACATGCATGCTCGCACACACATAAGCACACAGCTGGTTTCTTGGCAACTCCTCTTGAACTGGATGAAACTGGTTTAGAATGCAAGTTACACAAGACTGCAGCTTCATCTGCCAACGAGGGGTGGTTATATGAGGGCTGATGCTCTGGAAACTTAACTTTAAGTTTATTTAACAGTACGTTAACTTCAACTCCATTTCTTCAGTATATCATGTCATATTTACTCTATATTGAGCTATTTTAATTCATTTTCTATTTAGTGGGTTTATTATTTCTATTCATATATACTTTTAAGCTCTTCTAAGTTGCATTTATATCCATCTTTTTTTTTTTTTGAATCCCTCCAATTCTGGAGAAGGTTATATTATGCAGAGTTTTATTTTTAAATTGGCTGTAAAAAGTGTCACCTTTCCACTAAATATTTTCATGACAATATACTCTATGACTGATACAGATTCTCAGCTAAAATGTTACATATGCTTAGCTTAGCCTGTATGTTAGTAATATCATTGAATGCAGCTGTATAATTACAGAAGCTTTTTTACATAATTATGTTGTGGTGACAATGTAACTAATTGCTGCCTGGATTATGCTCAGAGGCAACGTATTTGCTTCAGGTAAGTTTCAATTTTATAGTGCATATACTAAAAGAATGATGAAGGCATGGTAGCTACAGACCACTTTGGATTATGTTTTTATGTGCACATTTTACACTTTTACAACTGATGGAACATGGATTGGAAAATCAAGAAGTCTATTTATCAGTCAGTCAAATATAATTCATTTCACCTTGATTAGTCCAAAAAAAGTATTGCATGTATCCTTTAATATGGAAGTACCAGACCTAAACGCAATAATGTTTAAATATACTGTATCAAGTTTAAGTTTAAGGGCCTTTACAATGTGCAGCTGTCACATTTGAAATAGTAGTAGATAGTATGCGATATGGGAATGCACAGAACCTTTGAAAGTAAAATGTCAAATTCTGTTTTCTTCTTCAAGCTTTAAGAAAATGCATTTTTGTTTTAATTTTTAGCTAAATATTGCTTCCTTAAATAGAAAAAATAATCAGGTAACACTGTTATGTTGCATTTTCATTTTCAAGTTTAGCAGTGTACTTTTCCCAGCTTTTGTTTGGTGACTCGTTCAGTAAGCAAGGGTGCAGGGCAAGACATGAATTTGTGAGTTACATAAGAAGAAGCTAACGTGGGTTGTTGTTTAAAGTCCACAGACCTTGAACAACAAACTTGTGTCCCTTTGACTGAACTCTGATGTTATTGCTTTACGGAAAGATGTTTTTGGCAGCAGGCAAGAAAGTTATCTATCTAAAGTAGGATAAGATAGGATAAGATATGTATGCTAGAGCAGACAATAACTTTAAGGGAATCATTAGGAGACCTGATTTGGAATCAAAGTATTATCACAACATAGTTTTACATATGATGTACTGTGTGTAGCAGAGTTGCACAAAACAAATTGCATAGTTTACTCTATTAGTTTATTCTATTCTGTAGATACCAGACTAAAACTCTTATGCAACTGGGCACAATTGACTGACCCTTATTTACTACTTAATAAAACAGGAGAGAAGAAGTACAGTGTTACAGATTGTGAATCTTTCCCAGTAAAAATGAACTATGAACAGTTTGACAAGGAGCATGTCTTTGCAAATAGCCCACAACTGTTGTCAATGTATGTCAAAAAATTGTATGTCAGTGTAACAATTAACAGAATAATTAAATCAATGAATTAATCAAATAATTAAACCTTTGCATAAACATTGCATGTTTATACAAAGTAATGCAAATCTAGTTTTTAAGCTACCACTATTATGAGGCTATTTTCAATGCCATGGCAGAGTCTGTTTCTTTGTTTAATTTTAATCTGAGTCATTGCCAAGGCTGCATGGCTGCTGGTTCACTTCGGAGTATCAAACCTGCGTCGCATCAATCCGCATTCTGTCTGCCTCTTTTGCCTCTGTGGTCTCTTTTTAACGGCAGGTATGCGTGCAGATATACACAAGTTTCTTCTTCGGTTATTTCTTTTGTGGTACAACGCTTCCTTTAGAACAATGAATGCTGCCTGCACCTGACCAAGTCTAAATAATCACAGAAAACTGTGAGTTTAAAATTTGATTGATTATCAGATTTTCCTCTTCTGAACAATGGGAAATGTGATCTCTGCTGAAGAAAGAAGTAATCTATGGTGGAAAGCCAGCTTAGAGACAGCTTGTAAAGTTATTATAGAGTCTATAGTTAGGGCAAACATCTACATAGACACTTGGTGTTTCAGGAGATAAAAAAAATCTGAGAAGAAAGCAGTGTCTGGCTCACAGTTTGACCACAAGACCACAAGCCAACAACTGTAAAATTCCTCCACCAAATTCAGCTTATTAAAAATATTAGTAAATTAACGTGAACTACATTTTTGGGATTGTAAAGTAAGTTTAAAAAATAATAGCAACAAATTTTTTTTAAAAATCAACGCGAGCAGATTAAAATAGTTAGTGATTAAACACTTGATCAGTAAATCAGTTTCAAGATGGCACAACAGATGGCTGCCTCAGGACTTTACTCTCTGGTGAAGTCCTGGGTTACACATGACGCATTTATTGCACAAAAGAAGTAAAGAAATAACAAGTAGAACAGTTAGGTGGAATGTCACTACATAAAGAGTCTCAGTTTGCGACTTTCCGCTGGCAGTTATTCAAGTTGGACAGAGGTGGCAAAAGCTGAATAGAAATGTAGACAGACAGGCGAACTGTCCACACACACACACACTATGTGCTAGGGTTAGGGTTAGGCAGGTGCTGTAAGCAAAACTTAGTTTGTTCGGCTTTTGCTCTTCTTAAAATGTTGTTGGTGAGACAGTCATGTATGATATCATAAGTAACAATTAAACTAAACTGAAACAAACCAGCTGTCCTGTCATCCAGTGACCTAAAATTGTATTGACAAAAAGACTGTTGTGTAACCACAGCTGTAATGTGGTGTTATCGAACACTGAGCTGGTAGCCTCCACGGCCTGATTACTTAGTCTGCAGGCATTTGACTGACATAGCAATGCTTGTAACAGAGAAAGAGATGTGAATATTTCTGATACTGTTCTGAAAGCCTTTATATTTGTGAAATGATTATGATTCAGAACAAAGAACCCCACTGACTATATCAGGTAATGTCATGTCACATAACAATGCTTGAAGTCCACATTGAACACACAACACAGACAATTTCTCAAGCTTGTGGTCGACCCCACACGGGGTAGCTTAATAAGTGTAACTACCGTGACAAGTGAATTTTCCCAGTGTGGGATCATAAAAGTCTATCCTATCTTGTCTTGTCTAGATGAAGCTGCAGGAGCTTTCTGATTTATTAATATTGACTGAAATATGCTATTGTTAATATTCCATATATTCCAAAATACAAAATGTGCTCTTAAAAATATTACAAAAGTATGCAATATATTTTAAACAATTCTTGATGTTTGTTTAATCATGTCCTGTTTTACCTAAGAGAACATGAAAACATAACAGTCATAATGATTTAAATACATTATATTAATAGTGAAAATGGCAAGAACATTCTGGAACTGTTATCATATAATATAACCATTACAACCATTACACACTGTCCTGCTGTGACATATCCTCCTCCAAATCACTATCAGCTTCTTCATCGTGGATCTATTTTTAGATTATGTTGTTGTAGATGCAGGTGCGAGTGTCTGTGTCGAGGCACCCTCTGACCTCTGTATGACCTTTGTTTACCATATATATATAATTTATCTTCATAAACTGCAAACCTTTTATTTCATGCAAGTTTTCCTCATTTGTTCTGGTTGGTGTTTCCATTCCACCTCAAACCTGTGTTACTGAGGTGTTACAACACTTGGCTGACCAGATAACATGGACAACTAAAGTGGAGGAAAAAAAAGACCCAGACTCAGACCCTACTCATTGTTCTCTGGGAATTGAACAGAGCAAACCTCAGCCACAATCTACCAAAATACAAATAACATATTAAGTGTCCTTCCTGGATCCTGGACCTTTGTCACACCGTTATAAAGGACGCCTATTGCTCTGTCCCCCGTGCAGCCTTTGGACTCTTTGATCATGGTTCATCTTATCACCACAAATGCACTGTTCTGTAACAATTTTGTTTTCACTGTCACAATTATCATTTAAAAAAAATGACAATGTAACCAAATCTAAGCCAATCAGGCCGCGGGCCGTGACTGGCCCCCGAGCCGTACTTCAGGGACATCCCTGACATACAGCAACCACAAACCCTGGTTTACTGCACAGGGCAGCTTCGTCAGGGACAGAAAACCTATACCATCAGGCCAGAAACACACTGACATCAGCGGCCAAAGCAGAACCACTCTGAAAAGATAAAAACAGCTTTTCAATCAACAACCCACTATCAGTGTGGAGAAGCCTACAGGACATCATCAGCTACAGGATACCATCCCCCCACACTGCGGACAATCATTAACTGGCTAAATGTACTTTAGGCTGTATTCAGACCAAATTGTGTGTGTGTCTGTGTCTGTGTGTGTGTGTGTGTGTGTGTGTGTGTGTGTGTTAAGATTTTTGCAGCAGAGGTAACTCTTGGTCTTCATTTCCTGGGCCAGTACCTCATGAGAGCCAGTTTCATCATAGTGTTTGGTTTTTGCAACTGCATCCGAAGACACATTCATAATATCATAATAATAATAGCTCATAATATTTATATATATTAATATTACTACAGTACTACAGTAGAGCTAGAGCCATTTACACTATGCCAGTCAAATTCATTAAGATGGCAAGAAACTTGACCACATACCTGGTAATTGAAAACAATTCCAGGTCGACTATCTCATGAAGCTGATTGAAAGATTGCGCACAGTGTGCAAATTGTCAAAGCAAAAATGGTTGCTACTTTGAAGAATCTAAAATATAAGAACATATTTTGCTTTGTTTACACTTTTTGTTCTCAACATTTCCAACATATTGTCTTTTTTTAATCTACAATGTAGAATGTAATAAAATAAAGAGAAACACTGAATGAGAAAGTGTGTCCAAACTGTTGACTGGTACTGTATATAAAAAAAAACTAATGCTTAGTTGGTTGGTTAGCTCAATACTAACATAATATGGGAATTACAATTAATGTAACAGTACCTTTAACCTTTAACAGTATCTTCACAAGCTTAACAATACATGCTCATACTGAACAGACATATATTGCTTTTGCTCTGTGGAAACAAACAAATAGCTGCACACTGTAGCTGAACATACAGTGTGTAGATACAGACACAGTCCTTTGGACGAGCACATTGCTAACTCAATCTGCTACACTGCCTTCAACACTCGACACTGACCTGGTACAGCAACCACAAAGACTCAAAACTCATCCTCAAAATTCCCAATGGGTTTTAAACACCAACAGTATAAAATGGACACCAACAATGTGATGTCACGCACAGGTTTCTGAGAATCACTTTGAAGCTCAAAAGAAGTTTGAGCTTTTAACTTTTGAAAATGAAATGAAAAACACACCAGCGCATACAGTATTTTCATTAGGGATTAACTGTTATTGTTTCATGGTTAATGTTCTCTGCTAGCTAAGTTGCTTTGAGTTGTGTAATGTTATGCACATGGTCTTTACATGCAAACTGACTCTTTTTAACTTGGCACTGTTATCCTGCACAGATCACACAGCTTGAACTGGCCTTAACAACAGCCACATATGTCAAGAGAAAATTTAAAGCTCCCATTTCTTTGTGTCTCTCGTTTCATGCTTGTGCATGCTGAACATACAGTGTGTAGATAAAGACACAGTCCTTTGGATGAGCACCTAGACATGCATGCACACACACACACACCCACACACACACACACACACATCTTTTATTCTTTAGGTTAGTACATGTATACTACTACTGTTTTAGAACGCCCCAGTTTTTCCATTTTTGTATAGACATTCAGCAGTACAAAGTACAAAAGTAAGTGGTGAACTGCCAGAGGTTGAAACAAAAAGGTAAGGTTTCCCAAACCTGAAAAATAATGTATATTTCAGAATGGATATCTGCTTATGACAAAACAAAATGCTTATATTTATGTTTGATATGATATAGTTTGTTTAAATTATCCCCAGTTTGCAGTTAATTCCCATAAATTCCCATAAATTTCCATAATTCCCATGGAAAGTTGCCAAAATGAAACCATCCCTTTGCAACCCTAAAGGAAATACAGAGAGAAACTGCACATGGACTTACAAGTTCAATACATGAGAGAGTTGTTAAAGTGATATCTGTTATGGAATTTTCTATCCTTAGGTTACACGAGGTCACGTGTGGGCCTTGAGGTCCTCAGCAGTATTAGTTCTTTGGCTTTGATTGGGAACAGGAGCTGCCAGTCTATCTCAACACTGTGGTGGCCAGGGTCAAAGAGACCTATTGCTGCCTTCTTAGACATAATAGATAGCTGGCCGTTGACGTTCCAATCTGCATAAACAGACAACAGTGTCTCCAGACTAGAATATACTGACAGTAACACCTGCATGGGTAAAAACATTCTCTTTGACTAATTCTGGGCGTATAGTATTGGTGGTGTTATCTTGGAGTTTAAAGTCTGTCCATCAGCATGAGTTGGGCAGAATGTGAGACCGACTCAGGCACTTCTGATGTACTTTGAGAGTGTCTCTAATTCTCCTTGGCCAAGTTTCAATAAATATTACAGCATAAGACATCAGAGGCTCCTGAACACTTTCTTCCCTCCTGACCTCACCATTGACCTTTGACTTCAGCAATTTCTCCACAACAATATCAAAGAAGGGCTCTTATGTTTATATGTAACTCCATCTGTAATGATGTTTCGATAATGAATTATGTGTGATTGAAATAGCATTGAGAAAAACTACTCACTAATGAAAAAATACAACAGATTTCTGTTTTCAATCCTTTAGAAACTAGTGAGTATTTTAAACTCTATTTTGCGTAATAATTTGGAAGACTGCATTTGAGTTATTTCTGACTGCCAATTATATAGACTATACTACTAAAATACTACTACTGCTAAAAAAGAGCAAAAACAGTATGTATAATAATTTGAAACACGGTGTAATGAAGTGCATGCTTTCATATAATAATGGAATCTTAAAACTTAATCAAAGGGATGTTTGTTCAAGTGTTTTTCATGTCTTCATTTTAGTCTTCTAAAATGACTAGATCTGTTTTTTTCACTGGAGGTCATGGCTAGAACACACCCCATGCAAGGCCTTGCTCATTGACATGCAAAGATCCTAGTTCTGTTGCAATCAGCAAGAGAGAGAGAGAGAGAGAGAGAGAGAGAGAGAGAGAGAGAGAGAGAGAGAGGTTTGGGGGAATTTTACTGTTTTTTCCCACCCAGAGTCAACAACTCATAAATGCCTTTTTCTTTATGTGTTTGGTGTCAAGTTATGTCAAACAGCAGTATTAAGCTACTGCGTCTCAACTGTTGACTGATTGATTGTCAGGAATTTTACTGTGTGTGTGTGTGTGTGTGTACATTTATAGAAGAATACAGAACAGTTAACGTTAACACTAGTCCTATCGCACTCGCAATCTTGGCACAATATATACTGTAACTGTAGTAGAATACTACATCATCATCATGATCATGCACACAGTTGCATCTATGACATTATTGCTATTATAGTCTCTTAAAAGGAAATTATAAAACTGCTGACTTTACATACTCAGGTCAGCTCAGTTGCCACATTATTTTGGCATGGTTAAGTATGACATGATGTTACAATGTCAACAGCCTACAATTTCTTCAGATTTTGGATCATTTTTCAGACCGGTCATTACACGTAACCCTATGGTGCAGAAAAGAGCTATTCTGGCTCTATCACTATAGACTGTTAGCTAGAATACGGTAACTGCTCGCATTATTGTTATGATCACAGATGCGAGGCCCTGTGTGGTCGCACACTTCGCACAGCCCTACGCTGCAGACTGCGGCGCATCCTGGTGCTTTTACGGTTCGACAGCACCAACACTCAACCGACATGCTCATCGTTTTAACGCGACATGCCCGCGGTCTGATTCAAGCAACTGCCATTGTAGATCCAGCTGTTCATGAGCCGTATATTAGCAACAGAGTCTGCGACAACACTTACCGAGGATCCAGCGACGGTAGCAAGAAATAAGCGTAGATCCCCACGCCACAGGAATTCAGCTGGACCAGTCAAGCCCGGTTCTCTGCTGGAGGAGGGGCTTGCTCTCGTTCTCTCTCTCTCTCTCTCTCTCTCTCTCTCTCTCTCTCTCTCCTCTCACACACACACACACACATACACAACGTACTTCATGCAGTCTGTGGTTTTTGGGTAATAACCCAGCAAATATTTCGATGATAAGAGTGATAATCAGCGTTGGTCCTGGAGTTTGGTACGACGTCAGTATCAGGTATCAGTCTTTCGACCCACTTAGTTTTGACTGCCCATTCATGACATGAATCTACGTCATTAACGTATCAACATTATTTCAACTAATTTAAAGTATACATTTAGCCACACCACTATACCCAAACACTTGACTGCATGGAGTCACATCTTCGGGAAATGGTACAGAATCGTCCCGCTGTCACACCTGAAAAATAAAAATGAATCAGTATAATGTTATTACTTGAAAGGTTTGTTATATCAAGATATTTTTTCATGCTACTATAACATACAGTGTATAAGAAATCACCTTTTTGTTTTAATTTAATGGCCTTGGACTGAAAAGCTGATACCACTGAGTGGTTAGCCTGCTAGAGTGGGACTTATCTAAATCTATCAACAAATACTTATTAAATACTAAATTCATGGCTTCATACAGGATTTTGGCAAGTGGTTTACCAAGGTATTTCAAAAAGTTACAAGAGTATTGGTGTGGAGAAATTGCTGAAATCAATGGCACCAGACACAAGCATCACAAAACATTCTTAATCACACAGAACTCAGGAGTATATAAAATGAACTTATTCTAAAAGAAAATCAGTATAAATTACTTTTCAAACAAATCAGTCAAACATTCCAGATGATGTGTGAGTTCCACCTTCAGGTCAACAAGGGCATTTCTAACGAATGGAGATCCCCTACAGCACCAAGGTATTAAAGGAGGTCATCACGGAGGTCAAAGATAACATAACATTTTTAATTAAAAAATAAAAATCAATTACAACAACCATCATTGCAATTAAGGTACAGTGAAGTCTTCGACCCATGTACATTACATACAGTAGAGGGTCACCACCATGGTGGTGTGGAGGGACTTTGCAGAACAATCGCATAGTCAATAATCAATTGCAAACGTTTCAATTTAATCATAATACAATATTACTGTGGAAACCGATTGGGGTAGATTTTAAACTGATTTCTAAAATTACAATTGCTAAATGATTAAAAGTCATACATTTCCTTTTTTTTATTATTCAGAACAACAGTCATACACACCAGCAAAGCTAGAATCATCAAAATAAAGTTAAACTAAAATGGAAGACATCAGGTAGCAGAAAGTTGGTAATTTTTGTCTGCAGATAGAAAAGTATATGTTTCTTCTCAACTTTATTTTTCCACAAACATTTCATAATCAATTTTGGTGAATGTAATCAGGTTGGACGTTGGAGAGTGTTGTGGAGAAATTGCTGAACTCAATGGTCAATGGTGAGGTCAGGAGGGAAGAAAGCCTCTGATGTCTTATGCTGTAATATTTATTGACGCTTGGCCAAGGAGAATTAGAGACACTCTCAAAGTACATCAGAAGTGCCTCACACTGGAGCTGTTTCTCGCTGACAACCCCGTGGCGCGGACCACTGGAGCCAAAACGGATGACCCACACTCAAATTAATGGAAAAACCTTCTCGCTGCAGCGCCAGATCCTGTCTGAATCAAGCCTTAGTTCCGTTGTTGTTCTTTGGATGGAGTACAGCACAATAGGCAGCGCATCAGGCCATTTCAGACTGTGGTTAGTACTGTTTTAGACAACCGTTCTTCTAGTTGCATTCATTCTTTCAACTTGACCAGAACTTTGTGGGTGATAAGGAACATGCAACTGCCACTTGAACCCTAAGATTTCTGACAGACGCTGTGTGATTTTCCTCTACTACTGTAGCTGCTAATAGGATAAATTCTTCTTCTTCTATGTTAGCATTGCTAAAGGGATTTGTATTTGACAGTCATGGATAGACAGAGAGCACTTTTTCACGTTTTTTATGTCGTTGCTTTTTTATCTCGAACCCGATCTTGGCTTGGTGCTTTGCTCAGCCATACACCATAGTTTTTGCACATTTCTCCAAATCATCAACATGCCGTTGTTTTATCTTAGTAATTTCTAAAGCTCTAGTTTGCAACTTAGCTTGCTAACACATATACGCATACATTCTGTCATTTATCTGAAATCCCAGGAATTCCAGGGTTAACATTCATCTCAGACATGTGCAGCTTTTCTTTCGCAAACGTTACCTCATATGGCCACATGACATTTGTCCATTCACACAAAAGAGAAGTGAACGGAAACACAAAATCCCATCCTTTCCGTCTATCAACAATTCCAGCCAGTATTTGTGGAGAAAACATTGCCTTAAATTGTGATGTCTGGTCAGATGTGTGTGTGTGTGTGTGTGTGTGTGCTCGTTTCAGCATGCTGCTTGACAGGCTGACCTTCTAATTTCACATTTGTTGTTTGGTTTTCTATAGAAAGATTTTTTGTCCAATGACCATTCAGTATTTTATTTTAAAATATGGTGTCCGTTATGGCCAATCCATGATTAGCACAGAAGTCCAATAACAACTCGGGTTCAGATGAGACAGGCCTTTCCTCCTAATCACTCCCCTCCAGTTTTCTCCATCGTCACCCACATGAGCATTGAATTCTCCCAGGAGGGTATAAAACTAAGGAACAGGTCCTGTCGTCTGCTTGGAGGAAGAAGAAAGTCTTTTACAAAGACAAAAGAGTTTATTTTGACCATGACTACCCAAAAGATATAGCTAAGAAAAGAAGGGAGTATACAGGAATAAGGAGAGTGCTTAAGGTGTTTTTGAAAAAAAAATAAAAAACTAAAAATAAAAAATAAAAAATAAAATAAAAAAAAAAAAAAAAAAAAAAAAAAAAAAATATAAAAAAATAAAAAAAATAAAAATAAAAAAAAAAAAAAAAAAAATCATATAAAAAAAAAAAATAAAAATATAAAAATAAAAAAAAAAAAAAAAAAATAACAAAAAAACAAAATAAAAAATAAAAAAAAATAATAAAATAATAAAAAATAAAAATAAAAAAATAAATAAAAAAAATAAATAAAAAATAAAAAAAACAATAAAATAAAATAAAATAAAATAAAAAAAAATAAAAAAAAAAAAAACAAATAAAACAAAAAAAAAAAAAAAATATATAAAAAAAAAAAATAAAAAAAAAAACTATAAATAAAATAAAAAAAAAAAAAAAATAACAAAAATAACCTCAAAAACAAAATAAAATAAAAATATACAAAAAAAAAAAAAAAAATAAACACAAAACCCCCCGCTTATTCTATTCTATGAAGACAATATATTCCTCCCACAGATCTGGGCATAAGAGGGTAGTGGCAACACATTTCCAACACTATGTGACCCGAACAGTCGATACATCATTGTAACAGGCCATCTTCATTCTATTTATGTAACGCTGTTGAACATTTACGGGCCAAACATTGATGACCCAGCATTTTTCAGAAAAACCTTTCTTAAGTTACCTGACCTTTCAAACACACACAATTTAATAGTTGCTGGGGACCACAACGTAATACTTGACTTCCATCTTGACAGGTCAGCTAGCAAAATATGTAACCCCTCTAATGCTTCCACAGTCCTGAATAATCTTATCACTTCCACTAATTTAATCAACGTATGGCGGCTCCAACATCCGACAGATAGAGAATATTCTTTTTTTTCTAATAAACACAAATCGTATTCCCGTATTGATTTTTTTTATTGGATGCTAAACTCATACCAAATATTACAAACACCAAATACCATAACATTTTGATTTTGGATCAGGCCTCAACCGCCATTACTCTCAATTTTAAAAAACCTAGACAGAGCTCCTCATGGCGTTTCCACCCATCTCTGTTAACAGACGAAAAGTTTTGTAAACATATGTCAGTAAAAATCAAAGAATACCTTGAGAATAATGACACCTCAGACGTTTCGGATTCCATCTTGTGGGAAACGTTCAAAGCTGTTATGAGAGGCTATATTATTGCATACGAGGCAGCTTTGAAGAAGTCAAATAAGACACGTTTAGACGAAATTGACTCTGAGATCTCACAATTACAATCATTATATAGAAGCACAGGCAACTCTCAACCATTGCAGAACATTCTCAATCTTAAATATGAATATTATACAATCTTATCATGACAGGTCTGTGACCAGCTCCTGCGACTGTTTCGAGCTCGGGGACAAACCTCACACACTTTTAGCGCGCCAGCTCAGGGGGCAACAGGCCAACTGGGCTATCCACGAAAAATAAATCTGCTCTGGAGTAATCTTAACAGACCCTAAGCTGCTCTTGCTTCAAAGAATATTATGAGGAGCTTCACAGATCTAAAGCCACAGGTGATGTGGATAATTGGTTAAAAAACCTAAACATAACGAGACTAGACGATACCTCACGTGAGGCCCTTAATGCAGAACTATCCCCGGCAGAAATACTAGACTCTATCAGATCAATGCAAAACGGGAAAACCCCGGGACCGGATGGTTTTGGTGTTGAATTTTATAAGAAATTTGCAAATCAGGTAACTCCAATTCTACACAGGATGTTCTCCCACTCAATGGAATCTGAAAGACTTCCTCCAACCTTGTATGACTGCTAATATCTTGCTCTTGCTGAAGCAGAACAGGGATAAAACCAAGCCTTCGTCATATCATCCAATTTCCATGCTCATCCTAAATTTTTAGATATTCACTAAAATACTTGCAAAAAGATTAAATAAGTGTATAGAATTCATCATTCACACTGACCAGATGGGTTTCATCGCAAATCGATTCTCCTCCTCTTTAATGTTAGACGTGTTATGGACATTATGTATTACTCTTTTGACAAATTTTCTAAGCAAGCCATCCTGTGTCTAGATGCGGAGAAGGCTTTCGACCAGGTGGAATGGCGGTATCTCTTGAGGGTTCTGGAGGAGTTTGGTCTCGCTCCGTCTTTTATTTCCTGGGTGCGCATGTTGTATGCCCAACCTACGGCATCCGTTCTCACTAACCTGGATAGGTCACCCTTCCTTTTCCTTTGCAGAGGGGGACTTTATGAATAGTTTTATTATGATCTCTGACCCTCAAAACATGGGTCTAGACACCTTATTTGTTCAGTTATCTGCAATATTGGCTGAGATATAGTGAAATTAGATTATGGATAATGGTAGCACTAATTTGCATAAAAATGATACGTGGGACATCCTTTTTAACTTTTTAACATTGCTCATCATTTTCTACACATTTTTTCCAATCTAGAAACACTGATTAGAAGTATATTTCCAGGGGGTGCACGATACCCCCCTCTTTCTACTAGACTAACTCTTGCACATCTCTTCTGGACTTGCCCAAAATTACATTTTTTTTTTTACATTTTTTTCCAATGGTTTTCCTCTGTCTTTAACATCACTGTAACACCTGACCCTGAAAATGCTCTGTTAGGACGCTCCAATACTTTGAAAAAGTTGGATTGTAACATACTTACTGCTTTGATTCATGGTATGATGATTGCTAAGACATGTATCCTGAAACTGTGGAAGTCTGATTTAGCTCCTAAGTTTGAGACTTGGTTGAGGGAACTCATAAACATTCTACATGTGGAAAGACTACGATATGAACTTTCTGGTAACCCTCTGAAGTTCTCCAGGATATGGAGTCCAGTGCTAGAGCATATGAACGACCGGTGATACTCTCTTTATCCACCTACCTTGCTTATGTACCTCCTTGGTAAGATGGACAGTTGTACAGTGGAGCAGGTGACGTTGCTGTGACTTTTGCCCCCTTTTTATTTTATTTTACATGTCTCATTGTTTGGTTTTTATTTTTTAATTTTCTTATTACTGTTTATGTATTTGTCATTGTCTCCGTCTCTTAATTGATGTAATTTAATCTGAAATTTTTTATAAATAAAATGTTAAAAAACAAAACAAAACAAAAAAAAAAACTGAAGAAGAAAAATCTAGGAACTCATCATTCGACTCAAAAAGATCCAAAAATATGGGCCCAACTAAATGTATTAAACAGGAAATTAACTGGATTTATGATGATGAAAAAAAAAAAAAAAGGTTTACTAAACAAAAATATTATAAAATTGGCCCAAAGGCTATGAAGCTTCTGTCTTGGAGACTACGTAAGCAACAAGCAGAAATAATTTTTACGCAAACTTTTATTTTTACAGTATAAGAAATCCAAAAAACAACAAAATGTGCCATAAACTAGAAGAAATTCAACAATCCTTTGAAGCCTACTATAAGGACTTATATACCTAACATAACAAAGCTGATAACTCAATAATTGAAGAATTCTTAAAATCTATGGATCTTCCCTCAATAGGAGAACACCAGAATAGTGTACTGTAGTGTTGTTTTTGGCGGCCTGTTTTAATTTTAGTCTTAGTCTAGTCTTTGTGTCAAGCTGTCATTTTAGTTTTTATTAGTTTTAGTCACGTTCATACTCTTTTTAGTCTAGTCAAGTTTCAGTCAACTAAAAGTCTGAGCATTTTAGTCTTATTTTAGTCAGAATTATCCGTGACTATTTTCGTCTAGTTTTAGTCGACGAAAACTGATGACATTTTAGTCTAGTTTTAGTCAATGAAAATTGTATTATATATTTATTGTATATTTAGTCTCTTTTTAGTAATGCAATTCTATTTAACCAGCCAATATAGTATAAGTACCTAGTACTACCTAGTAGTATAGATGAAACCAAAATTTTCTTTTAACCAAACCCATTTCACAATTCAAGGTTGTCTTATTATTATATTATTGTTACCTTATAGACTCAAGAATACATCCATCCCAGACACAGAAGACGCTCTGATTTGAATTTACAACATATTTATTTTACCAACCAAACATAAATTTAAATAAAATAAATAAATAAAATAGCATCACATCTTTGTTTCCCCTGTATCCTCTTCAGAAGTGACAAATGTGATTCGACTTGGACAAAGACTGGACTAACTGACTTAAAGCACCTCTCCGAATGGATCAAGAAGCATGATAGATCCAAAGTTCACATGGAAAACTGCGTAAAGCTAGCTGTGTTCGGAAAGATTAGCATAGCAACGCAGCTAGATGATGGGCACTGCATTGCTGTAAGAAGGCACAATGAAGAGGTAGATAAAAACTGTAATATTTTATCTAAGATCATCGACTGTGTTAAATTTTGTGGTGCTTTTGAATTAGCAATGCGGGGACATGATGAAAGGGATTCCTCAGACAACGCCAGAATATTCAGAGGTTTAGTCGACTCAATGGCATCCATTGATCGAGACTTGAGGGAGCACCTTGAAAATGCAGACAGTTCAGAACGAGCTCCTGGACTGTATGCTGGCAGTTCTAAGAGAACAGATCGTGGATGAAGTAAAGACAGCTGAGTTTTTAGCTATCCAAGCTGATGAAACTACCGACATTTCCACACACTGTCAGCTAGTCCTGGTACTAAGATACATCGATGGACGCAACAATATACAAGAGCAGTTCTATGAATTCATCAAGCTACCCAACAGCTGTGCGGATTCAATAGCCGGTGCCTTATTGGAGAGCCTGCACAGCATCCTTCCTGAGGGACAAGAAAAAATGTTGATCGCCCAGGCATCTGATGGGGCAGCGGTAATGAGGGGTGCCACTGGAGGAGTGCAGTGAAAGGTACAGGACATCTATGCAAACGCTCACTACATTCACTGTTATGCCCATCAGTTAAACCTGGTAATGCAGCAGGCAACCTCCCACATCCCTCAGATCAGTCACTTTTTTACCGACATGGGGGGATTTGCTTCTTTTTTCTCAAAATCGAGCAAGAGAACTGCAGTGCTAGATGAGATGGTGGCGCACCGACTTCCAAGTGCATCATCAACACGTTGGAACTTCAACAGTCGTGCAGTCAACACAGTCTATGAGCACAAGAATGATCTGGTTAAGTGTTTTCAGACCATCCGGAACAGTGAAGCATTTGATGGCCATACGAAGAGAGAGGCTGGAGGCTATGTGAGAATGCTGGAAGATGAAGCTTTCTGTTTTTTCCTAGCCTTGTTCCATAAGATCATGCCACATGTAGACATGCTGTATAATCAGCTCCAGAAGAGACACATCGATGCTGTCTACATCGCAGTAATCACCCAGGCATTCATTAACCACATGCAGGCTATTAGGTATGTTAAATGCAATATTATGTAGCCTAGCCTAATTGTTAATTCTCTGCATAAATTATGTGTAGCCTTAAATGCTTATATGTCATTTTATTCAAATAATTAATTTATCTGTGAAGTTTAGATGAAATATAATTGCCAGTAATTATAACAACCTTGGGTTTGGTTAATATATCCCTAACCAGTTTTCACAACTGACTCATAAAACTTACGTATTGGATCAGGGAGGCTGTTCCTAATCTGGCTGAGGATGAGGAGTACAGGGGACCTGTTCAGGAGCCACCCACAAAGAAATGGAGAACATTGGGAGAAGACACGCAGCACCATTTGGCATTGGAGGTAAGCACTTGCTTACACACACACAGAGGAACAGACACACAGAGAGAAACAGAGAGGAATAGACACAAGACACACAGAGGAACAGAGAGGAACAGAGACACAGAGGAACAGAGACACACATAGGAACAGAGACACAGAGGAAAAGAGGAACAGAGACACACAGAGGAACAGAGAGGAACAGACACACAGAGAGGAACAGACACACAGAGAGACAGAGAGGATCAGACACACAGAGGAACAGACACACACAGAGGAACAGAGACACAGAGAGGAACAGAGACATTATCAAATAAAATCTAATGAAGATGCTCGCCACTTGATACAGTAGTCCAGACTCAAATGTATATTGTCATTTGACGATATCTATGAATAATTACAGTTAACCATTTTGGTTTATTACACAATATAGGCTAGCTATTCAGAACATTAATTGTAATGAGACGTGAAGACCTAATTCTTTCCCTTTTTTAAAATTGTATATTATCGCATAGGTATGTGACACCATCATGAGCCATTCCAAGGAGAGGTTTTCTTTCACCAAGCACCTCATCAGCGCCTCTTGCAAGGAGACTTGTTCCAACAACACATCAGAAAGTTCCCAGATTCAGCACTGGAAACCACGGTGGAAGCCTATCCCTCATTGGACAAGGCCAGACTTAAGACAGAACTGTCCCTGATCTACGAGAATGAGGAGTTCCGGAGTTGCAAAGGTGCATTGGCTCTCTATCAGGTTTTGATGGAAAACAACCTTGGAGAAACATTCACTGAAACTGTAAGTCTTCTCAACATCATCATCACAACACCAATGACAACATCAGAGTCTGAGAGGTGCTTCTCTACCTTAAAGAGGATAAAAAACTTTCCTTAGGAACACTATGTCACAAGATTGGCTCAACGCTCTGGCTATGTTCTCCATCAAGAAGAAATTGACAAAAGACATTCCTGATTTCAACACCAGGGTCATTGAAAAATTTGCCTCTCAAAAACAAAGATGAGCGAAATTCTTGTATAAATAAAACCTAGAGAGAGAGAGAGAGAGAGACAAACACATGCGCACACACAGAGGAACAGACACATAGAGAGGAACAGACACACAGAGACACACAGAGGAACAGAGAGGAACAAACACACAGAGGAACAGAGACACAGAGAAAAAGAGGAACAGAGACACACAGAGGAACAGAGAGGAACAGAGACACACAGAGGAACAGAGAGGAACAGACACACAGAGAGGAACAGACACACAGAGACACAGAGAGGATCAGACACACAGAGGAACAGACACACAGAGAGGAACAGACACACAGAGGAACAGACACACAGAGGAACAGACACACAGAGGAACAGAGAGGAACAGACACACAGAGGAACAGAGAGGAACAGACACACAGAGGAACAGAGAGGAACAGAGACACACAGAGGAACAGAGAGGAACAGACACACAGAGAGGAACAGACACACAGAGACACAGAGAGGATCAGACACACAGAGGAACAGACACACAGAGAGGAACAGACACACAGAGACACAGAGAGGATCAGACACACAGAGGAACAGACACACAGAGAGGAACAGACACACAGAGGAACAGACACACAGAGGAACAGAGAGGAACAGACACACAGAGGAACAGAGAGGAACAGACACACAGAGGAACAGAGAGGAACAGACACACAGAGGAACAGAGACACAGAGAGGAACAGACACACAGAGGAACAGAGAGGAACAGACACACAGAGGAACAGAGAGGAACAGACACACAGAGGAACAGAGAGGAACAGACACACAGAGAGGAACAGAGACACAGAGAGGAACAGAGACACAGAGAAACACAGAGGAACACAGAGGGACAGACACAGAGAAACAGAGAGGAACAGAGACACAGAGGAACAGAGAGGAACAGACAGGAACAGATACACAGAGACACAGAGAGGAACAGATACACAGAAGAACAGAGAGGAACAGACAGGAACAGATACACAGAGACACAGAGAGGAACAGAGACACAGACACACAGAGGAACACAGAGAAACAGACACACAGAGTGTCTTTTAAGTTTATTTTACATTCAATGGGCAATTTATAATAATATTATAGTATTATGTAATAGTAATATAGTTGTGGAGAATGCTTTGTTGTTTCTCTCAGGCTGTGACATGCAATGACAAATGTATGGCACTGATGCTGTTTTCTCCAAGTAAATGTTGATTTTTTTCTTGATTAGAGAGGGTATTAAAATCATCTGTTTATGTTTAAATTTTGAAAATAACTTGGTTCTAAATTCTTTGTATATGTTACATTTTAATTTAAAAGTTCTGTTTCATTCTCTCTTCTCAACCCACACTCACCTTAGACACTCCCCCCCTCCACTCACTCACTCGTTCACTCACTCACTGTTGATTTATACCAAAGAACATAAAAGTGCCCGTAGTCTAAGAATCACCCTTGTATAGATTCAGCTGAAATCATACCTTTGTTGTGAATTTATCTCTTGATTGTATTGATAGTATTTGATAGCATAAAGTCTAATATAGCTGTAAATTGTTACTTTTTCTGTGAAACTGGAAACTGTGAAATTAAATTATTATTGTGGAACTGCAGTCATTTTCCGACTTTTCATTTGAATGCTTATGCTAGATTAGGCAGGGAAATCTGTTGGCACACCAGCCCCGCCAAGATTTTTTTTCACCAGCCGCCACTGATCACATGACAATGCCAGAAAAAATTGAATACAGCAACTACATAAACTGTAACCTCCTGGATGTGTTATTTTAAGACTGGTTGTCACACATACCTACATTAAAAAAACAAACAAACAAAAAAAAAAACTCTTTCTTTTAACTAGTGCCCGGCACAGATGGAGTATCTCTGTTTGATTGCCATAAAACCCACATTAGTCAAACTGTTAAAAGTCTACACCTTCAGCTTTCAGCTGTTAACACTGTGTTGGCCTGAACTTACCTGAATATATTTATTTAGGAATCAAAAAAATAAAGTCTTCACAACCAAATCAGAATCAACAATTTAGGATCAGCAGAGTTTTTTTTTTGCATGGATATGGGAAAGGTTGCTTATCAAAATGCTCTGTGTGTGTGTGTGTGTGACGAACCCCGGCTGGCCGGCCATCGGTCCCTTTCTCTGTCACTGTCGTTAACACCCACCGCAGCTGCATCTAAATAATGGTGCGAGTGGGGCGCAGTGCGACCTGATGCAGCCCCCAAAGTGAGACACAAGAAACAGAAATACTGCAAAATAATAATAACAACGTGACTAAACGAGACAAAATAACGTCGTTTTAGTCAACGAAAATGAAGAGACATTTTAGCAGAGTTTTTATTTCATAAACCACATTTAGTCTCGTTTTTATTCGTCAACAATATTGCATTATATATTTAATTATAGTTATCGTCACATGACCAGCATTTACGTTGCGTCTCGTCTCCTTTTCGTCACGTGATAAAGGTTCGTTGACGACGATATTTAGTCATAATTTGTGTTGACGAAAGCAACACTAGTGTACTGACTGCAGAGATAACATCCACTGAACTGGATGATGCTATTTCCCAACTGAAGACCAACAAAACACTGGGGTCAGATGGGTCTGTTAGTGAATAGTATAAAACGTTCAAGCCTGAGTTGATGCCACTGATCCTTAGATGCTTTAACCACACTCTTAGGGAAGGCCAGATGCCCCAATCTTGGAGCGAGGCAGTAAATGGTAAATGGACTGTACTTCTATAGTGCCTTTCTAGTTTTCTGACCAGTCGAAGCACTTTTACACTACATATCTCATTCACCCATTCATACACTGATGACACTAGCTGCCATGCAAGGTGCCAATTGCTCATCAGTTTTGAAAGCTAATTCATACACATTCACACACTGATGGCATAGCCTTCGGGAGAAATTTGGGGTTCAGTTGCCCAAGGACACTTGCAGACTAGAGAGCTGGGGATCGAACCACCAATTCATCTGATTAGTGGACGACCTGCTCTACCTCCAAGCCACAGCCACCCCCATTAATAAGAATTAATTCCTAAAGAAGGCAAGGATAAGGGAGAGTGTCGTTCATATAGGCCAATATCTATTTTGAATACGGACTATAAGCTATTTGCCTCAATTATCGGCGAAAGGACTGAACACATTGTCTCTGAACTGATAGACCCAGACCAAATGGGGTTTGTCCAAGGAAGACAAACACAGAACAATATTAGACGGACACTCTGTGGTAGACTATGTGGTAAATGGAAATATTAGTACAATACTGATCAGTTTAGATGCAGAGAAAGAGTTTGATTCAGTCAGGTGTGCTGCAAGGTTTTGGCTTTAATGAAAAATATGTTTAATGTATTAAATCACTGTATTCAAACCCCACTGCTAGAATAAGAATCAACAGGCACCTAACTTAACCCATCAAGCTAGAGAGAGGATGTCATCAAGGTTGCCCACTCAGCCCCGCCCTTTTTGCACTCTTCATAGAGCCCCTAGCTCAGGCAATAAGGGGATGTGATGGTCTTTATGCCCTTCCACATGTTCCGGGGGTTGTTGGTGGCAAAATTACCCTGTATCCTGAGAGCATATTGCCTTTTTGATGCCAGCCTCCAGTTTCCTGCTCACTGCTCTCAGTGAAGTGGACGCACATCTCCATTTAGCCTAGGTTACTGATTCGGATAGACTGTTATTTTCTGATTTTCTGACTTTCTTATACTGATTCTGAACAATGCCCCTTGTCCCCGTTATTCATAGACCGGATCTCAAGGCGCAGCCAGGTTGAAGAGGTTGTCCGGTTTGGGAACGAGTGAGAAGCGGCCAGGATGAGAGTCAGCACCAGTGTAAACTGGCCAATAGAGGGTGCGAGGGTGCCGCCCCACCACTCACCACTCACCACATTACCTTGAATAAGACATAAAAAAAAAATTAAATAATAAAACAAAAATATTTTGAAATATGCAAAATGGAGAAAGAGAAATTAAATAGTTCAGTGAAGTCACTTAAAACAATACCTTTTGAGAGGAGAAGCTTGATGTGAAAGAGCTTGGACCTGATCAGCCCAACATCACAAGTAATCAGCAGTCCAAAGACAGAGGGAGACAGTACACTCGGTCTTTTTCCAGGACCTGGTTTAGCAACAAGGCTTGGCTAACTGCATGTAGCGAGGCTAATGCTTTATTCTGCTTTCCCTGCCTCCTTTTTCAAATGTCAGGATCTGACCCAGCATGGATTAAGACAGGTATGACTGATTTATAGCACTTTTCAGAAAAGGCAAAGAAGCATGGAAAAACTGAGATCCACATAGAAAATGCACTGCGACTAGCCATGTTTGGGAAAATAAACATTTCATCTCAGCTTGATGAAGGCTACAGGGTAGGGATCCGTAAGCACAATGAGGAGGTTGACAAAAACAGGTACATTCTATCAAAAATAATACATTGTGTCAAGTTCTGTGGTGCATTTGAACTTGCCCTGCATGGCCATGATGAAAGTGAAAGCTCTGAAAATCCTGGTGTTTTTAGAGGATTGGTGGATTTTGTAGCATCACGGGATGCAGTTCTACATGAGCACCTGCAGACTGCCACTGTGTTTAAGGGAACATCTAAGACTGTACAGAATGAACTCCTTGACTGCATACTGTCAGTTTTGAGAGAGTGCATCAAATCAGGAGTGCAGACTTTGTCTCCATCCAGGCTGATGAAACAATTTCCACTCAGTGTCAGCTGATGCTTGTGATCCGCTACATTGACAAAGCCCATCATGTCCAAGAAAGGTTTTTTGAGTTCATACCTCTCCAAAGTGCCACAGCTGATTCCATCGCCACAGCACTTCTGGATAGGTTGAGCTCCATTCTCCCTGATGACCAGAAGAGCAAGCTCATTTCCCAAGCATACAATGGTGCAAGTGTCATGAGAGGAGCCACAGGTGGTGTACAGAAGAAGATCCAAGATGTCTATGTAAATGCACACTATGCCCACTGCTATGCTCACCAACTTAACCTTATCATGTAGCAGGTAAGTTCCCATATCCCAAAAGTGAGTAATTTCTTCTCAGACCTGGCTGGATTCTCTGGCCAAAGAGAACCAGCGTGCTTGATAGAGTGGTGGCCCACAGACTCCCAAGAGCAAGCACAGTGAGGTGGAACTTCCACAGCCGAGCTGTGAACACTGTTTTTGAGCACAAAGAAGACCTGCTCCAGTGTTTTGAAACCATCGGGGACTCAGGAGAGTTTGATCCTACCACTGTGAGAGAAGCTGGAGGGTTTGTGAGGCTGCTGGAGGATGATAGTTTCAGCTTCTTCCTAAAACTGTTTCATCTCATCATGCCTCATGTGGACACTCTCTACAGCCATTGACTCAGTCTTTGTTCAGGGAATCATGCAGCAGTTCACAGACAACATACAAAAGATGAGGTAATTTGTGTATGTTGTGCTGTTTAATATTACTGATATTTTGTTAATCTCTATTATGCTTGAACCACTTCAAGCATAATACATAATAAACAAAGCACTGTTCAGAGATTCCCTCCCTACTCTCTGTGGAGAACACAGTGGCAGTGTATCTCAGCTGGCCAAGAAACGCCGCACACTGGGCCCAGGTGATCTTCAGAGGGTAGCCACAGAGGTGAGATAGAAGCTAAATGTGTGGTGTAGGTCTTTTACAATGTTTTTAATCATAGTGGCGACATAGGGGCGACAGTGGCTCAGGTGGTAGAGCGGGTCGTCCAATGATCAGAGGGTTGGCGGTTCGAATCCCGCTCTGTCCCGGTCGCTGTCGTAGTGTCCTTGGGCAAGACACCTTACCCACCTTGCCCCGTGCGAATGTGTATGAATGTGTATGAATGTTTGGTGGTGGTCGGAGGGGCCGTTTGGCGCACATTGGCAGCCACGCTTCTGTCAGTCTGCCCCAGGGCAGCTGTGGCTACAAAATGTAGTTTACCACCACCGGTGAGAATGTGTATGAATGAATAATGGTTTCTGTAAAGCACTTTGGGTGCCTTGAAAAGCGCTATATAAATCCAAGCCATTATTATTATAGTAGTGCTATATGTTGTGGACAAATTGCTGAAGTCAAAGGTCAATGGTGAGGTCAGGAGGGAAGAAAGTGTTCAGGAGCCTCTGATGTCTTATGAGACACTCTCAAAGTACATCAGAAGTGCCTGAGTCGGTCTCACATTCTGCCTAACTCATCCTGGTGGCTAGACTTTAAACCCCAAGATAACGCCACAAATACTATACGCCCAGAATTAGTCAAAGAGAATGTTTTTACCCATGGAGGTGTTATTGTCAACATATCCTAGTCTGGAGACAAAGATGTCTGTTTACGCAGATTGGAACGTCAACGGCCAGCTATCTTTTATGTCTAGGAAGGCAGCAGTAGGTCTCTTTGACCCTGGCCACCACAGTGTTGAGATAGACTGGCACCTACTGTTCCCAATCAAAGCCAAACAATTAATACTGTCGAGGGCCTCAAGGCCCACACATGACCTCGTGTAACCCAAGGATAGAAAATTCCATAACAATCCCCTCTTATTGATCATAAGATCAATACTAACTACCAAATACTAATAATTATCAAAGTCAGAATGGAGTATTTGAAATCAAAATTATTCTAAAAGAACATAGAAATTATTTGTCAAACAAAACAGTCAGTTAAAATTAGGTCAAGGTCAAGGTCACGTTTATTTATAGAGCACCTTATACACAACCAAGGTTGACCAAAGTGCTTTACATAAGTGCATATTAATAGTAAAATCCAAAGATACATAAAAGAATAAAGATAAAAAATTAAAAAATAGAAAGACCATTACATCAAATAATATATGATATGACATATGTAATACAACACACCAAAACAGCTTTCTTCTCACACAGGTTCGAAAGCCTGGGAGAAAAGGTGAGTTTTAAGAGCAGATTTAAAAATGTCCAAAGTCTCTGACGACCGGATATGCAGCGGTAAAGTGTTCCATAGCTTCGGGGCTGCCACTGCAAAAGATCAGTCGCCTTTTGTTTCTAATCTGCATTTAGGCACATCCAGGTATAACTCATTTGCAGACCTGAGAGCTCTGGTTGGTCTGTGCACATGTATGATTTCAGCTAAATATGCTGGGGCCAATCCGTTTAAAATTTTAAAAACAAACATCAGGATCTTAAAATCAATTCTGAAACGAACAGGAAGCCAGTGCAGAGGCCAGAACTGGGGATATGTGTTCCCGTGCCTGTTAAAAGCCAAGCAGCAGCATTTTGCACCAGTTGTAGGCGTCGCAATGAGCGCTGGTCTAAACCTACGTACAGCGAGTTGCAATAATCCAGTCTTGAGGAGAAAGCATGAATAACCTTCTCCAGGTCACTAGGAGAGGTATGGTTTTACCCTGGCCAGAAGTCGCAGCTGGAAAAATGCACTTTTGACCACAAATCCAATTTGCCTGTCAAATTTGAATTCACTGTCGAAAGTGACACCAAGGCTCTTGGTGGCAGAGCAGTTTGTTGAACCCAGGCAGGGGGGCAGAGCATCAGCACAATCGCTGTAATGTTTATGACGCCCAAATACAATGACTTCTGTCTTGCTGTCGTTTAGATTTAGGAAGCTGAGGCTCATCCAAGTCTTGATGTCAGTTATACAGGCTAGTAGAGTTTGTACAGAGTTTTTACAATTCATTTGAAGGGGGAGATAAATCTGAACATCAGCGTAACAATGAAAAGACACATTATGTTTGCGGAGAATGGATCCAAGGGGCAACATGTACAGAGAAAACAGTAAAGGGCCTAGAATAGATCCTTGAGGCACCCCACAAGTAAAAGGGGTCACACTAGAAGAAAAATCTCCCAAATGCACTGAGAAACTCCTGTCAGTAAGGTAGGACTGGAGCAGCATGAGGGCAGCACCTTTAATACCAGCATACTGCTCCAGGCGTGAGAGCAGGGTCCTGTGATCTACCGTGTCAAATGCAGCTGTTAAATCTAATGTCACCATCATGGCAGCACACCCAGAATCAACAGTTAAAATAAGATCATTGAACACTCTTAAAAGGGCAGATTCTGTGCTATGTCGAGGTCTAAACCCTGATTGGAACTTTTCACAAATGTCATTTTTCTCCAGAAATGATACTAGCTGGGTAGCCATTACTTTCTCTAACACCTTGGACAAGAAGGGGAGTTTAGAGATAGGCCGAAAGTTAGCAAGGATGGATGGGTCAAAGCTAGGTTTTTTGAGTAGTGGCTGCACTATGGCATGCTTAAAAGGAGCTGGAAAACAGGCTGTGCTAAAACAAGCATGAACCAATAATAAAATGAATGAGCCCACAGAATTAAAAACCTTTTTAAAGAGACGAGGGGGAATGCTATCTGAAGGAGAGGTTGTGGGGCGTAGTTTCTGCACTACATCCAACAACTGAGCCAGCGATGTAGGTTTAAACTGGTCAAAAACAGCAGGGCACATCGGGGAGCCAGAGGGGTCTGAGGCAACAAGAGGCGGTACTGATCGCAGAGCAGAGATTTTGTTGACAAAGAATTCAAGAAAATCGTTACAAAGAGCAGGTAATGGCACAATGGGATCAGTGGTGCATGGGTTTACAAGAGAGTCTAGAACATTGAACGAAACCTTAGGCCCGCATTATTCCACAGGATACGTGTAGCTTGTCCTTCTTCCACCTCCTTTCAGCACGCCTCTACATGAGCGCCTGAGAGCTCGGATAGAGTCATTTAGTTCAGAAATGGCCTTGACCGATTTTTTCCTAATAGGAGCGATAGAGTTAAGGATGCTGGTACATTTTGAGTCAAAGAGACCTACAAGCTCTTCAGGACAAAGAGAACCAAGCTCATCCGTAGATGAAATTACAAACTCATCGAAAGCCATGGAAGACATCAGTGTAGTATCCGAGTTTATAACACGGTAACGACGAGGGGCAGGACGAGTTTCAACAACAGAGCAGGGGACGGTAGCAGAGAACAAAACAGGTAGGTGATCAGAAATGCAAGCCCTACTACTAGTTCATACAATCAGTGAAGCACTTTAAGAACCCCTCTTATGTACCCCATCATCCCATCCCCATGATGTGTGAGTTCCACCTTCAGGCCAACAAGGGCATTTAAGCGAGTGAAGATCCCCTACAACACCAAGGTGTTAAAGGAGGTCATCAGGGAGGTCATGGATCACATGCAAATATACCACTGGGAGAGGAGAAAGATCAAATTCATTCTATCACCTAACAGATACAACCCTAGCAATTAGAAGGGGTTCCATAAAACAATTGATTTAACATTTTAGATTAAAAATTCTTTTTTCTTGTTTTTCTTTTTTTTTTTTTTTTAAATAAAATCAATCACAATAATCATCATTGCAATCAAGGTATTGTAAAATCTTCGACCCATGCACGTTATGTACAGTAGAGGGTCACCACCATGGAGAGGTTACTAGCACATACGATGCATGGTGGCGTGGAATCCATCTTCATAGAATAATCCCATGAACAGTCAATATCAATCAGTTGCATATCATCATAACATAATTGTAACATTTCAATTTAATCATGTATCCTATTACTGGGCATGAGTTGGAACGACAGTTGACGGCACTTTGCGGTAAGCGTATTCTGTCACTTCCGGTTATCGGTGTTACTGCCACGGTGCTCTCTGCTCTGCTCACCTAAACAGATTTTCGTATATTTCTCACATCAGCGATTATCTACACTATCCTTAGACTTGTTCTGCTTGTGCACGAACAGGTCTCTTAACTTTAGTAACACATCAAATCCGATAGTTTTACCAGTCTCTGCTAACCACACTAACTAGCCTAGCTATAGCAATGGCTTCTCTCTCCTCTCCTGCTCTTTCCTGTCCTCTCTCCTCTCCTGCTCTCTCGTCCTCCTTTAGTGATAACGGTACTTGTAATAAATGTAGTTTATTTGTGGCTTTGGAGACGAGGCTCAGTGAGTTAGAGGCACGGTACCACACCACCGAACAGTTAGCAAGTCCCCTGTAGCCGGTGCGGTACCACCGAAGGTAGCTTCAGCTAGCCGTCCCCCGGCAGCCCCCGAGCAGCCGGGAGGCTGGGTGACTGTCCGAAGGAGGCATAGCCCCAAACTGAAGCCCACAGTACACCACCAACAGCTCCACGTTTCTAACAAGTCTTCCCCGCTCAGCGACACACCCGCTGAGAGGCCAACTCTGGTCATTGGCAGCTCCATTTTACGAAACGTGAAGTTACGGACACCGGGGGCCATAGTTAAATGCATCCCGGGGGCCAGTGCGGGCGACATCGAGTCAAATTTAAAACTGCTGGCTAAGGATAAACGTAGATACAGAAAGATTGTTATTCACGTCGGCGGTAATGACACCCGGTTACACCAATTGGAGGTCACTAAAATTAATGTTTCATCGGTGTGCGCATACGCCAAAACGAAGTCAGACTCCGTAGTTTTCTCTGGACCCCTACCCAATGTGACCAGTGATGACATGTATAGCCGCATGTCGTCATTTCACCGCTGGCTGTCGAGGTGGTGTCCAGCAAACGATGTGGGCTTCATAGATAATTGGACACCTTTCTGGGGAAAACCTGGTCTGATTAGGAGAGACGGCATCCATCCCACTTTGGATGGAGCAGCTCTCATATCTAGAAACATGGCCAAGTTTATTAGTTGACCAAAACCGTGACAACCCAGAGTTGAGACCAGGAAGCAGAGCTGCAGTCTTACGCCTCATTTCCACCGGGGACGTAAGCGCCACGAAACGGCTGTGCTCCGGAACGGCTCCGTCCTCTGCCCGGCATCAATCCCCACCGGGTGCGTAACGGCAGTGTAGCGCTCCCTTGCAAGCCAGCCGTATTGACGCGAGATCACGAGATCACGCGATAACGTACGCGAAACTGCGAGATCCCGTTATAAACTGTGGAAACAACAACAACAAACAGCTTACTTTGCTTCTCTGACGTGAAAGAGATTATAAAAAGGATCTGTTGTGTCATAAATTATTGTGTGTTGTTCCACTTCAACAATTACTCTGTTGTCGTCCATGTTGAGACCCTTTGATTGATTGACTGCTGACCTGGTGCCACCGGTCATGGCGTAATGTTGATGTGAAGTTGTGATAGGCTACATGAACTGCGTATTGTGTTTTATTTTGAAAGGGGGTGGAAGTGTATTACGTTGATTCTGTGTCAAATTTCCTGTCTGGTGCAATCTGCTCTGTTGAGCTTGACGTGATTCAGCAACGGCTCCGTCAAAAATAGAAGTGCTACGGAATGATAGCGCTGCAGCGCGGAGAGACGCTGCTGAGACGCTGCTGAGACGTTCCGCGGCGCTCCCGGTGGGGATGGTTTCATTGATTAGAGTGGCAGAGATCAGCTCCGGTGACCACGGTGCAGCCGTTCCGCGGCGCTTACGTCCCTGGTGGAAATGAGCCGTTACATGCTTCTCTGTGCCTCCATTAGAGCAGCTGCCCACCCAATCCTTTAGTATAATCCTTTAGTATTTTAAAGATAAAATAAACAGAAGAGGAGTTCATCAAAAAAACTTAATAAAAGTTAAATTAGCACCTCCAACAGTCCAAAATAAGAGAATTAAATGTGGACTCTTGAATATCAGGTCCTTGTCCTCTAAAGCTGTTTTAGTCAATGAATTAATATCTGATTTTGATATTGATTTATTTTGTCTTACTGAAACCTGGCTGCGGGAGGATGAATATGTTAGCTTAAATGAATCCACTCCTCCCAGCCATTGTAATACCCATATTCCTCAAAGTACCGGTCGAGGTGGTGGAGTTGGAGCCATATTTGACTCAAGTCTATTAATAAATCCTAAACCTAAACTAAATTATAATTCATTTGAAAGTCTTGTTCTTAGCCTTACTCACCCAACCTGGAAAACATTACAGCCAATTCTATTTGTTATAGTATATCGTGCTCCTGGTCCTTACTCTGAATTTTTATCTGAATTTGCAGAATTTGCATCAGGCTTGATCCTTAAAACAGATAGAGTAATTATTGTAGGTGATTTTAATATTCATGTGGACAACCACAATGATAATCTTAGTACTGCATTTATTTCTTTCTTAGATTCAATTGGCTTCTGTCAGAGTGTAAATAAACCGACTCATTGTCTGAACCACACTCTTGATCTTGTTCTCTCATATGGCATTGAAATTGACCATCTAATAGTCTTTCCACAGAATCCTCTTCTATCTGACCATTTTTAATAACCTTTGAGTTCATATTACTGGACTATAAGCCTTTTGGCAGAAACTCCTACAGCAGATGTTTATCTGATAGTGCTGTAGCCAAATGTAAGGAAGTGATTCCTTCAGTATTGAATTCAATGCCATGTCTCAATGTAGCAGAGGACTTGTCTGCTTCCTTTAGCCCCTCACAAATAGAACATCTTGTTGATAATACTACAGGCTCATTATGAACAACTCTCGACTCTATTGCACCTCTGAAAAAGAAGATAATTAAACAAAGGAGGTTAGCACCATGGTATAGCCAGCAGACTCGCAACTTAAAGCAAGAGGCATGAAAATCTGAACGCAAATGGCGTGCCACTAAACTGGAAGACTTTTGTTTAATCTGGCAAGATAATCTTAAAACATACAGGAAGGCTCGCCGTAGTGCCAGAGCAGCCTATTACTCTTCACTAATCGAGGAAAATAAGAATAACCCTAGGTTTCTCTTCAGCACTGTAGCCAGGCTAACAGAGAGCCACAGCTCAATTGAGCCATCTATTCCTTTAGGTCTAAGTAGTGTCGAGAAAGTTGAAAAAACTGATTAGCTGAAACTATCAGTGAGAGAGAGCAGGGGGCTCGGGATAGGCCCTGGAGGAAGAGAGTGGGAAACTCTTGATCACAAGGCCTAGGAGGAGAGAAGGGGCCTAGCAGCAACAGTGATCGAGGTTGGGTAACAGGAAACCCAGGGACTCTCCACAGTGGGGCATGCGCGGAAGATGGAGGCGGTTGAGAGGTGGTGCAACAGGATACCGGTGATGCTCAGTCTGAGTGAGGCATGCGCAGAGACGGTGGAAGTTGGAAGTTACGCAATAGGATATCTAGGGACTCTCCATCGGTGTGGGGCATGCGCAGAAAGTGATAGCTAAGCTGTATAATGATTGAAGTTAATTCTGTATTAAGAAGTGAGGTGTTAGGATAAATGTGATAATGAATGGAAACATGATGATATGAGTGTAACTGATTGTTGATTATTAATGATTTAATGTTTAAACAAGTTAGGACTGGTGATAAAAGTGAAGTTTGATTGGATGATGATTAAGTAACTTGATGGTAGAGTGAAGTGTGACATCTTGACCAAAAAAGGAGAGAGGTGAGAGAGGATGCAGCAGGATGGATCAGAGAAGGGGGGGGATCATATAGTAGGAAGAAGTATAAAAGACAACGCCCCAGGGGAATCAAGGTTTTAGTCCTCGGCCGGCACTCGGGTTCAAGGCATGCTGATTGACCGATCACATTGGGGCATTGCATTTTGAACCTAAACTTTTAATTCAAGAGATGGAGTAGATGAGCAGCCCATCATCGCAGAAAGAGAATCCTACTATCTACAGCCAAAGAGAGTGTGTCGTGCTAAGTGGGCTAGCCATTTCCACCCGGCTCTGGGTTTCCAGTTTGACCCAGGATTCTCCTTCCGTTCATCCTGCCCGCAGGCCGAAGATCTACAGCTAAAAGTGATCACCAGATTGGAGGTGAGATTCGACACTTCGAGGGAAGTGTGGAGACTCATCGAGGGAAGCACCGATAGTGAAGATGGGAAAAGGCTGTGGCTTAGCCATGACACCTTTCAGCCTATCGACAAAAGTGAGCCAGATTGTAGGAATTATGAGAGATTGGTGTTGGAAGACATCGATGGCTGAAGGGTCCCTACAACCTCATTTCAACCCGAGACCTGAGAGACCTAAACCAACCAAAAAGACTATGGAGGTCACTGAGGCGCCGACTGGACAAGTTGCTATCCAAAGCAGTGAGGTTAACACTAGTTCCAGAAGAAACCTCGGATGGAAAGTGGTATAAGGCGGTAGACATAGCAGCAACCACAGAGCAAAAAGTGGAAGAGAGTGATTTTTCGCAGGAGGGGAAAGAACGACTAAGGCAAATTATCTCCAGAGCAACAGTGGCCAGATTCAAGAATGATTGTGGAGACCTGGGATCTAAGTACGTCTATACCATCGAGGGAGGGGTGCACCCGCCAGTACAGCAGTACCCACTGAACCTGGCAGCGGTTGAAGAAATGGACAAGATAGTAAGGGAACAAACGCACACATTGCCAGGGCTCGGGCGGGGCTGGATCAAGGCCAAACCCTGGCCCAGGTATGGCATAGGCTAAAGCAGGTGCTAACCCCCCAACGATACGTGAAGGCTCTGAGGATGGTGACAGCCAGAAGAAATGGGGAACTCCACTTCATAAGGATGCCAGTCGATGGCACCACAGTCCCTCAAATGGATGCGGCAGTGAGGAGTTGGGAACTGGAGCAACAATACTTTGAGAGTAAGAGGAAGAAGGAACAGAAACAACAAGGGAATCAATCCAGGGTCCAGGCTAACTCAGGCCCCCCTCAGCCGAGGGCTCAACCAGAACCAAAACTGCAGTTGAAACCTGCTGCTAGGAAAAATGGGTTCCTGTCGGCTGAAGAATATAGCAAACTGACACCAGAACAGAAACAAGCCCTCCGGGAGTCTCGGCAAGCCGCGGCCGGGGGGCCGGAGAAGTAATGGCCCATGAGGCGCGGGTCGTCCTATGGAAGACCTACTGGGTGGGGGACAACATCTACACTGATGTCAATGGTGAACTGTACCTAGTGGATTCCGGGGCAGAAGTGTCCATGACCTGCAGAAGCCTCAAAACCAGAGGACACATAAGGATTGTGCTAGCTAATGGAAGAATGGACTGGATGCCGTTTGGGATCTGGAAAGGAATAGTATGGCTGAAGGGTCCCTACAACCTCATTTCAACCCGAGACCTGAGAGACCTAAACCAACCAAAAAGACTATGGAGGTCACTGAGGCGCCGACTGGACAAGTTGCTATCCAAAGCAGTGAGGTTAACACTAGTTCCAGAAGAAACCTCGGATGGAAAGTGGTATAAGGCGGTAGACATAGCAGCAACCACAGAGCAAAAAGTGGAAGAGAGTGATTTTTCGCAGGAGGGGAAAGAACGACTAAGGCAAATTATCTCCAGAGCAACAGTGGCCAGATTCAAGAATGATTGTGGAGACCTGGGATCTAAGTACGTCTATACCATCGAGGGAGGGGTGCACCCGCCAGTACAGCAGTACCCACTGAACCTGGCAGCGGTTGAAGAAATGGACAAGATAGTAAGGGAACAAAGTGCACTGGAAATCATCCGAGAGGAAGCAAACCCCATCACTAACAGCCCCATACAGGCAGTAAAGAAGCCAGAAGCGGCAGGAGGCGGCTGGAGGCCAGTGATCAACTTTAAAGCCCTCAATAGGCGAACATTAGCTAACAGAGCAAGCCTGATCAACCCGCAAGGTGCACTAAAGATGCTACAGGTCAGGAAATACAAATCTTGCATTGACCTGGCGAATGGCTTCTTCTCCTTAAGATTGGCCAAGCAGTCGCAGGGGAAGACTGCATTCACACACAAAGGCAAGGCCTATGTGTGGCAACGCCTGCCGCAGGGATACAAGAACTCCCCGAACATCTTCCAGGCAGCAGTGATGGACGTCCTGAAGGACCTTGGGGTAACCATTTACATTGATGATGTGTTCATTGCCGATGACACGGAGGAGGAGCACCTTCAAAGGCTGCAGCAGGTGGTGGAGAGGCTTACAGAGGCGGGCTTGAAACTCAACCTGAAAAAATGTCAGTTCGGCCAGTTCCAGGTAAACTATCTGGGGTTCCAGGTCGCTACGGACCTGGGGCTCTCGGATGGTTACTGGGAAAAACTGAACCAAATAAGCCCACCAACATCGGAGAATGACCTGCAGAAGGTATTGGGACTCTGTAACTATGTGAGAGATCACGTGCCCGGTTACCAGAGGTACGCTAGGCCCCTGTACGCCTGCTTGAGAAAAAAGGAAGGAGAACCAGAGGAGAGATCTCCTAAGAGATGGGTTTGGACGGCCACAGATCAGGAGAATCTGGAAATACTGAGGAGGTAATCCAATCCTGGGGTGCTATAAAAGAGCTAGCCCAGGGCCAGGGGGTCAAGGTCATCACCCAAAGTCGAGTGCATCAATACCTAAGGAAGGAAACCGTTGAGAGTACTAAGGCTACGAACACCAGATGGGGGAGATGGGAGGACATCCTATTGGATCCAGACCTCGAGATCGGGCCAGCGCAGCAAACAAATAAAAAGACCCAGAAACCACGACAAACAGGAGAGAAGTCCTATGAATAGGCACTGTATACAGACGGCTCAAAAAAGGGGCAGGATGACACAGCCTACTGGGGCTACATACTCAAACGAGAAGGGAAAGAGCAGTTCCGGCAGACAGGCCGAGCCCCAGGGAGTGCGCAGGCGGGTGAAGTAACGGCGGTCCTGGAAGGACTTCTGGAACTGGAAAGGCGCAAAATAAGGACAGCAAGAATAATAACAGATAGCCACTATTGCGTCCAGGCCCTCAGAGAGGATCTCACCATTTGGGAGGAGAATGGGTTTGAGGGAGCGAAGGACAAAATAGTGGCTCATCAAGACCTGTGGAGAAAGATAGCCGAGTTGCGGCTGAAAATGGACCTTGACGTGGTGCACCAGAGGGCCCACGGGAAGGAGGGGGCACACTGGAGGGGAAATGACGAAGTGGATCGATATGTGCAACAGAGGAGGACTGTCATAGTCGGGAGTGAGAAGTGGGAACAGACACACAAAGGAAGGGTGGTTCCAGAGGAGTCTGTGGTGGAAGTGGTACAGGCCGTTTATGGATCGCTAGGCCATGCAGGCGCCATGCCCACACGGAAGGAATTGGAAAAGCAGCAACTCTGGGTTCCAGGGGGCTCGGGTTCGCCAAATCCTCAAGGACTGTGAAGCATGTGATTGGTACAATGCAGGACGAAGAGGAAAAAGGGTGGACGGCCTCACCATAAAAAGCACCGTACCATGGGGATTAATATGCATGGATGTAGCCGGCCCGATGGGGGTGACGGGGAAAAGAGGTGAGAAATACCTATTGGTGCTAGTGGACTCTATGTCAGGATATGTGGTCATCAAGGCTGTGAGGAAAGCTAATGGTAGCAGTGTGGTAAGCATGCTGGACCAGGCATGCTCTCACTTGGGAGTACCTAAAGAGTTACGGACAGACAATGGGACCCACTTTCGGAACGCCCAGGTTGATCAGTGGAGTCAGCAAAACGGGGTAATGAGAGTTTATTCGCCCCCTTACACCCCCCAAGCGAATGGAGTAGTGGAATGAACTATTGGACTGGTGAAGAACTGGATTGGGAAGAACGCTAACACCAAAGAGTGGAGCACAAAAGCCCTGGAGATAGGGAGGGCCCTGAACGACAGACACAGAGTCAACAGGCCCTCCCCATCGGCGGAGCTAAATGGACATCCCCTTACGTCAGAGGAAGTGGGGCGGGGCAAAGGAGGTGAAAAGCTGGCCCCGAAACTGGAAGTCCCATTTCAAGTTGGGCAGAGGGTGTGGATCAAGGCCAGAGATCACCCTGCAGATGCTGCAGTTAAAGCCAAGTATGAAATATCTGACATTGTGGAGGAAATCTTGGACAGTAACACAGTGTTACTAAAGAAGAAAGGAATCCAAGGAGTTGAGCAGCTTAAGCCAGTTCCAAGCTAGAGGGGAACCAGGACCCAAGAATGGCTAATAACACACAGAACCTACCACCCTACGTCAGAATAGCCACTGTCTATGGGGTGGTGGCCCTAAGGAGAACAACCTCGGGACTCTGGGCAGACAGAGGACCGAGGAAGCTAGAATGCGTGAATGAGGTAATGGAGTGGAGAGAAGTTAAGAACACCTGTGTGGTTTGTTCAAAAGTATCAGCTCTATCAGTCCAGTGGGAGGGACCCGGGAGTGAGAAACCACTCAGGCCAGATGGAGCAAGAAGTGAATTCAAGAACATGCGGTTCAAACCAGTGAAGGTCATGGACGCCTATGTGTGTGGGGTATGCCGAGTGACCATGTTACCCAGGCTAATCATCCTGACACAGTGGGACTTGCGTGGGACGAAATTAGAGTCAGCAGAATGTAACTGCCAGTGGGATGGAGAGTTCATCCAACATTGTGGTAGTTGCTCCCTCCAGTTGAGGATTGGAAGACTGCTTCAGGTGGGTCGGGCCAAAGGTTGGCAAGTAAGGAGGTACTTGGACCCACTTAGCGCCTTTAAACCCCTACCAGGGGGTGGTGGATGGAACAGGATGCCTGTGGCTGTGGAGGCATCCCAAAGGAATGAGGCCGGGGAGCCTCGGGGGCATCCAGGAGCCGGTCCATCAGCCCCAGAGCTTTATCCGGCCCTGCGGGCTGCTGAAACAGAGCGCTGTGGCATGATAGCGGAAGGGGGGGCCGGACGTCGGACCCTCCTGGAGGAGGCAATATGCTACGGGTGGCCATATGATCATCAGTATGGACGGGTTGCATGTCCCCCTTTTGCCACGAGCCAGGTCCCGCTGGTACTAAGGGTGTTCAGAGACCCAGCACAACTGGGTTACACTACCGGAATGGAGGAATTGCCGGATGACATCAGGGAACAAGCCTGTGGAGATGGATGGGAAGGTCCATGGGAGCGCACCACCTGGGGGAGGCTCATTGAGGAGATAGTCAAGGATGCTGACATCCGGTCAGAAGGGATACCCGAAGTCCCCAGAGAAGAAGGGGCCAGAGGTACCAACCTATACTACTGTGTCACGGGGTTGGATGCCTGAGGAAACGCAGGAGCGAGGGCAAAGTCAAAAAGTGCGGAGTATTGCGTCACCCCGGAGGGATGGACTAGAAATGGGGTGATACAAACACCAGGGGGGGTGGCCAGCAGAGCAGCCACGCCCGTGAGGCCGGACCAGACGGTAAAGGTCAGAATAACGGTCCAGATGATAGTGGTCCCATTTAAGGGGATTTACTCAGTAGGAGCGGACATTAGTGTAGTAGGAAAAGCCAAGACAGAGAAGCCAAAATCCACGCCGAAGAGGAGAAAGGCCGTCCATCGGTTGAGTTCGTGGTTCCGGCGCTCGTTCTCTGGAAGCGGGGGATCGAAGAGGGATCCCCTGGCAAGGAGCTAAGTGGGAACGGAGAAGAAGAAACTGTCTGTAGTCAATGCCGAGGAAGTTAATAAAACAAGTGGTCAGAATGGACCCTTTTATTAACAACAGGGCCGGTAATAAATACGGGCCCCCATGTCTGGAACTGCCAAACCAGATAATATTGTTGGATTGGCCAAAGCGGGATTACGAGTGTACTGGGTTATACTGGGGATCTGGAGGATACTTCTGCAGCAACTGGGAGTACAAACGGAATGTGGACTTGACAATTCCTGGGCAAATTGCGCAGCAGGAGGTGTTGATGGACGGGATGGAACTGCAGAGGTGTCGTCCCTACGACCACCGGGGACCTCGGATCCAGCCGGTGCCAAGGTGCCCAGAAACACTTCCGTGGGTGTTGAATACACTCCACATTCAATTGGAGATGTATCGCCAAATAATGGGAAGGAAGAGAGAACCAAGGTTCAGTGTGGTTGAGAATCAGCACCAGGATCTGCGAGTCATCAGTAGGGCTATCAATCAATTGGGCCTGCCCCCCATAGGCGATGAATACTACGCGTCCCAGCAGCGACGGGGGTTTAGGCATGACACCCGGGCCCAGCTCCCGGAGCTCGTGATTGAGCCAAAAAGTGACCGGTACTGTAGCAGGCAACCCCTGTACACGATGTTGACCCAGACCAGAGGTGTAGGGAAGCTATTTATGGATGCATATAACAGCCTAGTCGCACCCAGTGAAGAGCAGGGGGTCGCCGAAGGGCCTCTACCAAGACCAGAGGAAGTAATAGTCACTTCCTGGAAGTGGGCGTGGAGGGGGTTGGACTCTGGGATCCGGTTCAAGTCACCTATCTATAAGGCACTCCGCAGACAGCGGGTTAGCAGAACAACTAACGGCAGTAGGATAGAACGACCACCTCTAGTCACACACCTAAGGACAAGGCACAAGAGCAGAAGACAAGGGTCTGGTCCTACTCATTTGGGGACGGATGGACCCTTCATTAGTAGACGCCCAAGACTGGAGAAGGAGGCTGGGATTAAATAGATTCAGCCCACCGCCAGACCTAGAAGAATTTGGACAGGAAGGCATTGATGAACAGCAGCAACAGCCACGGAACCAACGATCAAACGGACGAAGGATATGCTTGTGTATACAGGTGCTGGCCAAAATAATGGCAGTAATAGTAGGGCTGGTAGCCGTCCTAGCTATCCTGTACCATTATGGCACCAATGGCGACACCCTTGGGCCCTAACCCATGCCAGGGTCCAACATGGAACAACAAAAGCTGTGCAGCAGGCTTGCTGGACAGTGGAACCAAGAACCATCTTTGTGGCATGGGAACAGAACCAGACCTCGCACAACCTAACCCTGCATTGGATTTGGGGAGAAGGGTTAGAAGGCTGGTTATCGAGTAGGGATGAAACTAGGAGCAATTCGGACCTAATCAGAGGAGGAAACGTAATGATTGGAACAGAAGTTCTGCAGGAGCTGCAGGAGGTGGGAGATGAGGGGATCATCCAGAGGAAAGAAACCAAGACCGTGAGATGTACATGGATACAAGCGGAGTTGGAAGAACCAGGGTGGTATTGCACCTGGGGATGCAGGCCACTGGTCGGCCTGAAGAATCAAGGATACTGGGAGGAGGAGGTCATATTCCCGGCACCTGCGCGTAATGACACGCGCGTCACCACTCTTCCAAGAGGGAAATTTTGGGGATGTTACAACCTCACTTGCAACCTGGCCAAAAACCGGGCCACCAGGGGCCGAACCCCTAGGAGGAATGGGAATGGGACAAGGCAGCACCCGAAAGGTGCTACAACCAGGGCCGATTGCATCCGCAGTCCAGCTCCGGCGACCCCGACACCAGGTATGGCGGCAATGGTCAGCACATCCCCAGCAGAATACACCTTGATGTTACGCCCCGGCCTAGGGGATACTGAGATATAACATAAACGATCTCTCTCGCTTCTCCACTTTTAGGAATAACTCACAAACACATAGAATGCAGTCCAAAAATAAAGGGGATTTATTTACCCAAACGAAATTAAATACTTCAGGGTGAGCATCGCCTAAAATAATAAACAAAACAAGCTGTGTTTAAATCTTACTTGCCTACTCAAACAAAAGTCAACAGAAAAACAGGTTTCTTACCTAACTCCCTAACCAAAAACAGGAGAAAAGGTATCACAAAGAAAAAGGCTACTCACCCCTACCAAAAATGGACTGAACAATATATTTACAATATTTACAAATGAGTTACACAATCTCATTAACAAACGAAGGTTAGGTAATGCCACACTGGCCAGATCGAGTCGGAGGTGTGATAGAGAAAAGAAGAGAAAACTTGAGAGACAGCCGGCTCCACTTTAAAGGTCCTGCCATTTGGGATTCCCACCAATCAGCAGCCTCCAGGATGTCCTCCAATCGGCAGCCGCCAGAAGTTCCCCCAATCAGCAACCTCCACCTGGATGGGTACAGTTTGGGACACACATTGACACAGCTCCCCCCCCTGACAGGGAGGAATAACACACACAGACAGTACGGGATACACATTATGACCCCTAAGGTCATAACATTGAAGCTGGTAGATCCTGATTTCCGGCCCAGAAGGAGCCCATACCCGGAGTGGCTCAGGAATACCACCAGGGATTGTGTGTATAAACAGCTGAAGACTCTGGCTCCCTGTTTTTGGAACGTCAATAAAGTCTGCACCGGCCAGAATTACATGGTTATTACCCCGGCAACAAAGACTTGGGTCACTGTCCAGCGGGGGACATATGGCATCTCACCAAATGCATACCATGAAGACAGGCTGAATAACACCCTGCCATGGACATGGGTCACGCCCTTACATTTTGTGGGAGCCTTTCCAGCTGGACAGAGATGGACGGGGCTGGGGCTGAGAGGACCATACCGGACGGACATGTATGTTCAGAAAGTACCCACGCCTGACGAGCTGATGACAGTACCAGGAGGGGACTTCCAGAGAGTTGATCAATGTGTAACAGAGAGGGTTTTCCAGGATTTGAACGGCACGGTATTTGTGAGTAATGGAAAGTCGCCGCATTGTCAGATAAATCAGGTTAAAACAAAAACATGGGGGAACTGGATCTATGACTGCAGTGGGGTGTTGAGCAACCATACAATCAAAGGTACGTTGCAGGCTTGGAAGGAAGGATATCGGAGAGATTCGGAGTCCACTTGGTGGGGTTTGGAGCAGGGGGAAGTCAGGCGATGGGTGATACCATGCCTGGCTAACACCAGTAATTATTGGGTCAAGTACCAGTATATTGCTACAGTTTACTCTAAGATCGAGACATATGGCTTGGGGTGTGGAGTAAACCAACGCCCGTGGTCAGCCCTAGACTCTGGGCCATGAAGTGCGACAAAGCCAACAGCACCTGCACCGTGAGTCTCGCCAGGCGACACTGCCGGCACGTCCCGGGATAGCGGGACCACTGTTGAGCATACTACAAAGACGAGTATGAAACCTATGAGCATCAGGTAGTGTGGAAAAAGACGAAAGGCGGGTGGATAAGAGCAGTTCCCCCTGGAGTTGGGTGTGCCAAGGTCATTCTGGGGCATGGGATGTCAAGAAGGAAAGAAGTGCTGGGACGGGTTGTACCATTTGTGGCTGACCCGACGATCATTGTCGCTGAAGGACATGCCTTCAGGAAGAGCCTGTGTGAGGGTAAGGAGATCACGGGGTATGAGTGGTTGGGACAAAATCGCCTCTATAGTAACGGGACCTGTCATTCGCCAGGAGAGCGCTGGATGCACTGTGGGACCGGAGAAGAGGAGCACGAGTGCACCTGGACAGAAAGAGTGGGAATGGCAGTTGGCGGGGTTGTCTCAACTGTGGCGGAAGAAACCATAGGGATTATTGAAGAGGGGTTTGGAGTTGTAAGAGGCTGGATGGGTGGCCTGTTCACCATGCTATGGCATTACATGCTGATGCTTGTTGGGCTCATCATCGTGGGAGCAGGGTGATTGCTTTGATTAAGGGAGGAGCCAGAGCAGTTCTACGCCCGTGTGGAGGGGGACCGCCTCCGCCGCAGGAGGAAGAAGGGAGGCCCCTCCTCCAGTGGAGGGAGGAGCAACGGAGCCTGTAAGAACTGGGAACTGGTGCGCCTTGGCCATTTGCGGTCCCAGAGCTCTGGAGGGAGGCAGGGAGAGGTGGCATTGAACAGGACTATGTAGGAAGAACCAACCAAGAAGGAAGAAACAACCTTAACCATGGTCAACAACACCACAGAAGCAGTGACTACGGCACTCTACAAAATAAGTGCGGTAGAATATGGCATTCTCCTGACGATCTGGATCCTTTACTGCTGTATGGGCCATTGGTCCCTGGACCAACCGCTAAGGGTGCTGGCCTTGGTACAGGGGGTCATCAAGCTGGTCCTCATCAACATAGGGTTGGGGGTGCGTGATCTAGCCATATCGCTGTTCGTTACCTACATGATGGGGCGCCTGACCATAACCACCGATCATCTGGGGATTGGCCAGAGTGTGGGTATGGTGCTCTGGATGATTCTGGACACCGTAGCTATCTTCTACGCACGTCTAAGACCGGTCACCGTTGTGTGCGAGGCCCTAATGACCATCGGCCTGTTAGGTTACGTGACCGCCCTAACCATGGCACTGCACGGAAGAGGAAGAAGGCGTTGGCGGAACAGACTTGTCGTTGTTATCCTCTGGTGCCTAGGCTGGGGGGGGATCTCGGTCTTGTGTTGGACCAAGCAGATAAGTGATTGTGGTAATATGGTTCATGACTTATGCTGCCTGCTTCCCCCGGGTTGGGACTGCAGCCAGCCCAGCACGTAGTCCACCTATCGTCTTACAATCACCATGGCTGGCCGTAGTGGCTCAAAGGCGTGCCACCAGGGGAAACCCAAGGGGGCCCTGAAATGAGCGGTCCATGCTTGCTTGCTTTGGCTAAAACGCTGCTGAAACTAAGACTCTGTGTTATTTCCCATACAGGATGGAGCAGGCTGTCTCCGCTGTGGGTCTACACTGGAGAGAGCTGGATATCTTTGGGATGTTACACCTGTATTATGGTGTAATACATGCTATACAAATCTTTTTACCATCCAAGCTGCAAGAGGGCTAATATGCCACAAAAATCTGCCCTATGTGCCTACAGCATCCGCGGGGGCGATCAGGGAAGTGGAAATCAACGCTAAGGGGATATGGTGCTCATTGAGGGCTGACGAAGGAGCAGACCTGGTTCCAACTGAGTACCCTGGAGGTATTCGTTATCCTGTCTATACCAAGATGTGGGAATACCTTGGGGGGGAATGGGTGTCGATGGCACAGCTGATGGATGGCTGGTTTGTGGCGATGGGCCCACGCCTCCCCCCTCTGGTAACACTGGCAACCCAGGGGCAGGGGGGGCAGACCGGGGGGTGATATGGTGCCTCGAGGACGCGCTGAGGGAAATTATCGAAGCGGAACCAGCGGTACTACACGAGGCCAGTGTGGGGGGCTTCGGGGGAGCTGGACAGAAACTACTCGGTGCCCTGGCCATGCCATCTCATGACCTCCCGGTAGCCCAGGATGGAGACCCTCGGGTCTCAAACGGAAGTGCAGTTTCCGGCAAGGTCATGGCTGCTGGTGTCGAGACTCAGCGGGAGGACCATGGGGATGTGGTTGCACCTGCGACCCCATCAGTGCCCCAGTCCTTGGCCACGTCGATGGCCCAGTCCGTGGAGACGTCAACGCCCCGGTCCGTTGCCCCATCGGCATCCCGGTCCCCGGGCCCCATCAACACCTCGGTCCGGGGCCCCATCAACATCCCGGTCCCCGGCCCGGTCGGCGTCTCAGTCCGCAACCCCATCAACATCCTGGTCCCTGGCCCCATCGAGGCCCCGGTCCGCAGCCCCATCATCGTCCCGGTCCGAGGCATCATCGACACCTAGCCCGCGGCCCCGGTGGCGCACCGGCCCACGGCCCCATCAGCACACCAGCCCGCCGCCCTGTCAGCACGTCAACCCGCGCTCCCATCGGCGTATCCATCCTTCGGCCTGACAACACACCAGCCCGCCGCACCATCAGTGCATCGGCCCGCCCCCCCAACGGCGCACCAACCCACGGCGCCAAAGGCGCATTGACCCGCCGCCCCTGCAGCACACCAACCCACGGCCCAATCGGAGCACCAACCGGCGGCCTCATCTGCGCACCAGCCCATGGCCCTATCGGCGCACCAGCCCGTGGCCTTATCAGCGCGCCAGCCCATGACCTTACCGGCGCACTGGCCCGCAGCCCCATCAACGCATCGGTCCTTACCCCCGTTGACATGTCAGTCCATGGTGCCATTGACGCGCTGGCCAGTAGGAGGCCATAACTGGAGGACCTGGGGATCCTTGATCGATGGGAGAGATCTCCGGAGGAATCCTGGCAGTCCACAAAGACTGAATCAAAGGATCGAGTGATGTTGCTAGTCTGGATGGAGTACGAGGACGACGACGCCCGGTTTGGGGTGAAGAGGGGTGAGGGCTCCAGGAGCAATCAGTGATTTCAAGGAGGGGGTGTCGAGAAAGTTGAAAACCCTGATTAGCTGAAACTATCAGTGAGAGAGAGCAGGGGGCTCGGGATAGGCCCTGGAGGAAGAGAGTGGGAAACTCTTGATCACAAGGCCTGGAAGGAGAGAAGGGGCCTAGCAGCAACAGTGACCGAGGTTGGGTAACAGAAAACCCAGGGACTCTCCACAGTGGGGCATGCGCGGAAGACGGAGGCGGTTGAGAGGTGGTGCAACAGGATACCGGTGACGCTCAGTCTGAGTGAGGCATGCGCAGAGATGGTGGCAGTTGGAAGTTACGCAATAGGATACCTAGGGACTCTCCATCGGTGTGGGGCATGCGCAGAGGGTGATAGCTAAGCTGTACAATGATTGAAGTTAATTCTGTATTAAGAAGTGAGGTGTTAGGATAAATGTGATAATGAATGGAAACATGATGATATGAGTGTAACTGATTGTTGATTATTAATGATTTAATGTTTAAACAAGTTAGGACTGGTGATAAAAGTGAGGTTTGATTGGATGATGATTAAGTAACTTGATGATAGAGTGAAATGTGACATCTTGACCAAGAGAGGAGAAAGGTGAGAGAGGATGCAGCAGGAGGGATCAGAGAAGGAGGGGGGGTCATATAGTAGGAAGAAGTATAAAAGACAACGCCCCAGGGGAATCGAGGTTTTAGTCCTCGGCCGGCACTCGGGTTCAAGGCATGCTGATTGAACGACCACATTGGGGCATTGCATTTTGTACCTAAACTTTTAATTCAAGAGATGGAGTAGATGAGCAGCCCATCATGGCAGAAAGAGAATCCTACTATCTACAGCCAAAGAGAGAGTGTCGTGCTAAGTGGGCTAGCCATTTCCACCCGGCTGTGGGTTTCCAATTTGACCCAGGATTCTCCTTCCATTCATCCTGCCCGCAGGCCGAAGATCTGCAGCTAAAAGTGATCACCAGATTGGAGGTGAGATTTCTGGATTTCTCTCTCCCTCCTTGGCAATATTGCATACAGCCGGCAGCTGCAGTGAATATCTGAGTTGAGGTGATTTTTTTGATCTTTCACCCCTCCTGGCAATATTGCATCCAGCCTGCAGCTAAAAGTGATCACCAGATTGGAGGTGAGTTTTTTGGATTTCTCTCTCCCTCCTGGCAATATTGCATACAGCCGGCATCTGCAGTGAACATCTGAGTGGAGGTGATTTTTTTTTTTAACTTTCACCCCTCCTGGCAATATTGCATACAGCCTGCAGATGAAAGTGATCACCAGATTGGAGGTGAGATTTTTGGATTTTTCTCACCCTCGCAATATTGCACACAGCCGGCAGCTGCAACTAGTACGGCAGTCGAGGAAGGACCGTACAGGGCCTGTACTCCACTTCCTCCTCTCTCTCTCTCTCCAAATTGAGCGTCGCTCCTCCAAGCTGCAGTCCTCACATCATGGTCAGAAATTAAATATTTTCTTCCAATATTATATCTATGATTGAGTAGCATTAGTGGACGTAACTAATCAATTTTCTGAATCAAATGATGCTGTATGCTTGCCCTTGCTTAATTTTGCAATAAATATTCTGAATGCAGTTAAATATTAGATGGTGGACATTGAATTTCTAACAGATTACTCTAGCCCACAAAATTAACAGACCCTTGGAGCTTACTGTCCAAACTACTAGAAAATATCCTAGCAACCACACCAAGTGCCACGATCATTTAGAGGGGAGCTGCCGTTAACGGGCGTGGCTAGTGTAGTATTTGGCCCTGGGGCTATTCGGTCCGGTGCTATGCTAGAGCAAGCAGGGAAGACGTCCGGATGAAGGCAGTTAGGAGCTAGGCGTGTCTCCTCGCCACCAGCTTAAACAGTCCTCTAAATTGACCCGATAGGGTAATTGCCACGGGCTTGAGGATCGGACCCTTTAAACGGAAAGCTGGACCAGTGCCACCTGTACAGGGGTAACTCGGGATTGAACAGTAGTAATGACTTCATGAGCTTCTTTAATGATAAAATTATAACTATTAGAGACAAAATTCATCACCTCTTGCCCTCAACAGGCACCGATCTGCATTCTTACACAGCAAGTTTGGAAACAGCTGTAAAACCTGATATATATTTAGACTGTTTTTCTCCCATCGACCTTCATCAAATGACTTCAATAATTTCTTTATCTAAGCCGTCAACCTGTCTCTTAAACCCCATCCCAACCAGGCTGCTCAAGGACGTTTTACCTCTAGATAGCCCTTCTTTATTGGATATGATTAATCTGTCTCTATTATCAGGATATGTACCACAGTCTTTTAAAGTAGCTGTAATTAAACCTCTTCTTAAAAAGCCCACTCTAGATCCAGAGGTTTTAGCCAATTACAGACCGATATCAAACCTTCCCTTTCTCTCTAAGATACTTGAGAAAGCTGTAGCCAGTCAGCTGTGTGACTTTCTCCATGAGAAGAGTTTATTTGAGGATATTCAGTCAGGATTTAGAGTGCATCATAGCACAGAGACCGCACTAGTCAAAGTTACAAATGACCTCCTAATGGCATCAGACAAAGGACTCATCTCTGTACTTGTCCTGTTAGATCTTAGTGCTGCATTTGACACCATTGACCATCAGATTCTTTTACAGAGACTGGAACATCAAATTGGCATCAAAGGAACCGCCCTAAGCTGGTTTAAGTCGTATTTTTTAGATCGATCTCAGTTTGTTCATGTCAATGATGAATCCTCCATGCACACCAAAGTTTGTCATGGAGTTCCACAAGGTTCTGTGCTAGGACCACTTCTATTCAGTTTATATATGCTTCCTCTAGGGAACATTATTAGGAATCACTCCATTGATTTTCATTGTTATGCTGATGACACCCAATTATATTTATCGATCAAGCCTGATGAAACCAATCAGTTAACTAAACTCCAAGCATGCCTTAAGGAAAAAGTTGGATGACCTACAATTTTCTGATGTTAAATTCAGACAAAACTGAAGTTCTTGTAATTGGACCCAAGAACCTCAGAAATTCTCTTTCTAGAGACTTAGTTACTTTAGACGAGATCACCCTGGCCTCCAGCTCCACCGTAAAGAATCTTGGAGTTGTTTTTGATCAGGATTTGTCCTTTAATGTCCACATAAAACAAATTTCGAGGACTGCTTTCTTCCAGTTACGTAACATCGCCAAAATCAGACGCATCGTATCTCAAGCGGATGCAGAAAAACTAGTCCATGCATTTGTTACTTCTAGGCTGGACTATTGTAATTCTTTGTTATCAGGCTGCTCCAGTAAGTCTCTTAGGACTTTGCAGCTAATTCAGAATGCTGCTGCACGTGTTCTGACAGGAACCAAGATCAGAGATCACATCTCTCCCATTTTGGCTTCTTTGCATTGGCTACCTGTTAAATCTAGAATAGACTTTAAAATTCTTCTCCTTACATACAAAGCTCTTCATGGTCAGGCACCATCATATCTAAAAGAGCTCATAGTATCTTACTACCCCTCTAGAACACTGTGCTCTCAGAATGCTGGGTTCCTTGTGGTTCCTATAGTTTCCAAAAGTAGACTGGGAGCCAGAGCTTTCAGCTACCAAGCTCCTCTTCTGTAGAAAAAACAAACTACCATTTTGGATTCAGGAGGCAGACACGGTCAACACTTTTAAGAGTAGACTTTCCTTTTTGATAGAGCTTATAGTTAGGGCTGGCTCAGGTCATCCCTTAGTTATGCTGCTATAGGACTAGACTGCTGGGGGACTCCCTCTCCCTCCTTTCCCTCTCTGTCTCTCTCTCTCAGGGTTATGCCTAGTCAGGCACGGTACTGGTTGAAGATGTAGTCACATCTCCCTTTACTGAAAACTCTACTCAAATCTCTCTCTCTCTCTTTCTCTCTCTCTCTCTCTCCCCATCACCATCACCATCTGTAAACATGCATGTCTCATTAATGCATGTTAATGCATGTTACTAACTAAACTTCTTCCCCGGAGTTTCTGTGCTCTCTCATCCAGCAGGTTCTCATGGATCGTGGCTGCTGCTGTGGTCCTGCACGACGTCCACTACTTATATTATTACTGTCATTATTGTTACCATATCTCTGTGTACTCTGTATACTGTAATCATTTTATCATTCATTGTAATTGTACAATATGTCTCTGTTGATTTGTTCTGTACATGTGACATCTATTGCACGTCTGTCCGTCCTGGGAGAGGGATCCCTCCTCTGTGGCTCTTCCTGAGTTTTCTTCCACCTTTTTTCCCTGTTAAAAGGGTTTTTGTGGCCAAGTTTTTCCTCACTCGAACCGAAGGTCTAAGGACAGAGGGTGTCACTCCCTGTACAGATTGTAAAGCCCTCTGAGGCAAAATGTGTTTTGTGAATTTGGGCTATACAAATAAAATTTGATTTGATTTGATTTGATTTGTGAAGACTATCTTTGGAGTAGATTTGAATCTGATTCATAAAATGGCAATTTCTAAATGATTAAAGGTCACACATCTTTTAGAACAATAAACAACCAGCAAAGCTAGAATCATCAAAATAATAATAAAACTGAACACAGAGGTAGGAGAAAGTTGGTATTTTTGTCTGAAAATAGAAAAGTATACGTTTCTTCAACTTTATTTTGCACAAACATTTCACAGTCAGCTCTGGTGAATGGAATCAGGTTGGTCATTGGAGAGTGTATAGAAGAAGGCATATTTTGGCAGTTTTAACAGTTACTGCGATTACTATCACTCGCATAATCAATTATTATTATTATCATTAGACTGAGGGCCGAATTTGTTTATTTCTTTTCCACTACAGGTTAAGAAACACAACCTGTAACTCTATTAGGCACCTTTGGTATAGTTTCTGCTACATTGAGTGAATTTATGGAAGAAAATTGACCAATATATAGAAAACTATCGTCCTTATCAGTTTCACCATAGCACAGATCTTACCGCTCTGCACCTCCCCTGGAACATCTTAGTATATTGGTGAATGTAGTGTGATTGTACCTCAATGCTGAAATCTTATAAAATAAGTGTACGTGACAAATCTAAAGCCTCAGAGCTTCATTTTGATTATTCACTCTCTACTAACTCTATTAGCTCTTATTGTTATTTAGTCCTGGTGCTGTATCTTTCTGTTATATGATAAGAGGCTCACTTAAAACTATATCCGTAATAATAATTATTGATAATGATAATGATAAGAAGTAGAAAAATAACGTACTGAAAAGTTCTGTAGATGGTTGATATTTGAAAGAGTAAAACTTGAAACAAACTTGGCAAAAAGTATCAGTTTGATTTCATAGATTGAAAATTACATTGAAAAGACGTAGCCTAGCAATTGAACAGCTGTTAAAGGATCCTTGTCATGCCCTCTGCCCCTGCTCCCTAGTTTGTGTGTGTGATCAGGCCTGATTACAGATGGGAGACTGCTGTGCTGGAGTCGGGCCTCTCAGCTGCTGCTCATCTGGTCATCATCCCGTGCTATTTAAGATCCTGGGCCATAGTCAGTCAGCGCTGGATTATAGACACTGCTACCAGTTAGTGACGTCTTCAGCTCTCTACAGCTCTCTCTCTATGGATTCTTGTTGATTGTCGGAGCTTTTCCAAAAACCTAACCTGTTCTCTTTTCTGCACACCAGCTACCCACTCCACCCGGACTCCAGCCTGCATCTCCCGCCTGAGCTCATTCTTCGCCAGCCTGCCCGTCTGCCTTCACCTGCCGGTGCCAGTCTCCTTGCCATACAACTCTGTACAATAAACACTCTTGTCACCTGACCTCTGCTTCTGCCTCCTTCCCTGCTCCTGAGTCCGCCTACCCGGTCCTGATAGTATAATCCAGCCACCATGGACTCTGCAGAGCAGGAGGCACTCAAGAAGGCAGTTGCCATGTAGGGAGCGCATCTGGGGCAACTAGACACAGCCCTGCGGGAAGTCACAACCCAGCTGACTCAAGTCTCCGCTGCCCTGGCTGCCCTCACCAATCGGCTCAACGCTGCCCCTGTCCCCGTCGTTCCGCTGCCTGGTGATCAACCTCCAGCAGCCCCACCAGCTCCAGTTAATGCCCCAGCCGCCCCTGAACCCCATATTCCTCCCCCTGCAAAATACTCAGGGGATCCCAACACCTGTCGCCAATTTCTCACACAGTGCCAGTTAACTTTCAATGCTCAACCCTTTTGTTATGCCAGTGAAGCGGCTAAGATTGCTTACCTGGTTAACCTGTTGGAGGGTCCTCCGCTGAACTTTTACAACGCCCTCTTTGAGCAAAACTCCCCTCTCGCCATGTCCGCTGATGCCTTCGCCGGGGAGCTCAAGCGGGTGTATGATCATCCCATGCGGGGTCAGCAAGCCGGTCTGCAGCTGTCCAGGATCCGCCAAGGACGGCTTCCTGTCCGGGAGTTCGTAAGCCGTTTTCAAAGTGCTGCAGTGGAGTCGGGCTGGAACGAGGCAGCGCTCATCACCGCTTTCCTGAACGGGCTCAACCATGACGTCGGGAGGGAGATAGCACTCCGGAAGGAGCACACGACGTTAGACGAGGCCATAAAAGCAGCCATCCAAGTGAGTGACCAACTATCCTTGTGGCATGTCGAGTCAGCTGCTCCCTCCACTTTTCGCTCTAAGCAGCGAACCTTCCACGGCCCCGGTCGAGATATGCTGAGTCCTCGCGAGGATCACCGGGAGATGCCGAGGAGTCCCGAGCCCAAGTCCATGCAAATAGATGGCATCCACCTGTCTTCCGAGGAGAAAGCCCGCAGAATTAGGACTCAGTCCTGCCTGTACTGTGGCCAAGCTGGTCACTTTATTGCCACTTGTCCCATCCGTCCAGCAAAAGGTCAGGCTCGTCAGTAGCGGGAGAACTACTGTCGAGCCGTGTAGTCAGCCCTTCTCCCCCAGACCATCCTCTGCTCGATGCTGCCCTCCTGTGGCGAGGACAGTCCTTTCCTCTCACCGCGCTACTTTACTCAGGGGCTGATGAGAGCCTTATTGACAGTTCTGTTTGCCAGCAGTTGGGCATCAAGACCGAGCCCCTTGATGTTCAACTGGAAACCAAAGCCCTCAATGGTATACCGCTGGCCACTATCAACCGCAAGACAGCTCCTGTGCAAATGCAGCTATCCGGAAATCACCAGGAGGTGATCAGTTTTCATATAATTGACTCTCCTCATGTTCCCCTGATCTTGGGGTTCCCCTGGTTTAGGCTCCATAACCCTCATTTTGATTGGACCACAGGTAGGGTCCACTCTTGGAGTCCTTACTGTCACTCTCGCTGTCTTCGTTCTGCTCTAACCTCAACTTCTGACCCCCCGCCTGTAGCGGAACCTGTAGATCTATCATCTGTTCCAGAAGTATATCATGACCTGGCCCCAGTCTTCAGCAAAGAACGGGCTCTTTCTCTTCCTCCCCACCGGCCGTACGACTATGCTATTGAGCTTCTGCCCGGAGCTCCACTTCCCAGTAGCAAACTGTATAACCTCTCCCATCCAGAGCAGCAAGTCATGGAGAAATACATACAGGAGTCTCTGGCGGCTGGAATCATCCGCCCGTCATCCTCTCCGGTAGGTGCGGGATTTTTCTTTGTGGGGAAGAAAGATGGCACACTGAGACCTTGCATTGACTTTAGAGGGCTTAACAACATCACAGTCAACAAGTATCCTCTGCCTCTCATTGATTCTGCTTTTGTACCTCTCCAAGGCGCCACCATCTTCACCACCCTGGACCTGCGCAACGCTTACCATCTGGTGCGCATGAGAGAGGGTGATGAATGGAAGACTGCGTTCAACACTCCATTAGGTCATTTTGAATACTTAGTAATGCCCTTTGGGCTGACCAATGCCCCAGCAGTCTTCCAGGCCCTGGTGAATGATGTGCTTCGTGACATGCTTGGTCGGTTTGTGTTTGTTTACTTGGATGATATTTTGATTTACTCTTGCTCTCTCCAAGAACATCAGATCCATGTTCGCACTGTGCTGCAGCGTCTCCTGGAGAACAAGTTGTTCGTCAAAGCCGAGAAATGTGAGTTTCATGCCACCTCTACCTCCTTTCTTGGCTTCATCGTCTCAGAAGGTGAGCTCAGAATGGATCCAGCTAAGGTCTCAGCTGTCGCTAACTGGCCGACTCCCACCAACAGCAAGTAGCTTCAGCGTTTCAATGGTTTTGCCAACTTCTATAGGAGGTTTGTGAAGAACTACAGCAGCAAAGCTGCCCCCCTAACTGCACTCACCTCTCCATCTGTTCCGTTCCGTTGGACTTCGGAGGCCGAGGCAGCCTTCTCAGAGCTCAAGCGCCAGTTCGTCTCCTCTCCCATTCTCATCCATCCTGACCGGTCACTACAGTTCGTGGTGGAGGTGGATGCTTCTGACACTAGGGTAGGTGCCGTCCTTTCACAACGCTCACCCAAAGATAACAAGCTACATCCGTGTGCCTTTTTCTCTCATAAACTTGACCCCCCCGAGAGGAACTATGACGTCGGAAATCGGGAGCTGCTGGCTGTGGTGTTGGCGTTGGAGGAATGGCGGCACTGGCTGGAGGGCGCGGAGCATCCTTTCATAGTGTGGACTGACCATAAGAACCTCTCGTACATTCAGACGGCTAAGCGTCTGAACGCTCGTCAAGCCAGGTGGGCTCTGTTCTTAGGTAGATTCAATTTCACTATCACTTACAGTCCAGGTTCCAGGAATGTGAAGCCGGATGCCCTGTCGCGCCAGTTCTCAGCTGAAGAAGTCCCCGCCGAACCTGAACCCATCGTGCCTCCTTCCCGTGTCATTGCAGCTCTCACCTGGGAGATAGAAGCCAAGGTCCGTCGGGCTCAGTCCACACAGCCCGGCCCAGGTAACGGACCTCCTAACTGTCTCTTTGTCCCAGACTCCGTCCGTTCTCAGGTCCTTCAGTGGGCCCACTCCTCCCACCTTACCTGTCACCCAGGGTCCCATTGTACCATCTCCTTCCTTAAACGGCGCTTCTGGTGGCCGACCATGGACGTGGACACCCGGTCGTTTGTGGCAGCCTGCTCCGTCTGCGCCTGAAGTAAAACCACCACCAAGCCTAGTTCTGGTCTGCTCCATCCACTGGCCATTCCCAGCCGTCCATGGTCCCACATCGCCCTGGACTTTGTGACCGGACTTCCCCCTTCTGGAGGTAATACAGTTGTCCTCACCATCATTGATCGTTTCTCTGCCCTCTCTACAGCTCTCTCTCTATAGATTCTTGTTGATTGTCGGAGCTTTTCCAAAAACCTAACCTGTTCTCTTTTCTGCACACCAGCTACCCACTCCACCCGGACTCCAGCCTGCATCTCCCGCCTGAGCTCATTCTTCGCCAGCCTGCCCGTCTGCCTTCACCTGCCGGTGCCAGTCTCCTTGCCATACAACTCTGTACAATAAACACTCTTGTCACCTGACCTCTGCTTCTGCCTCCTTCCCTGCTCCTGAGTCCGCCTACCCGGTCCTGACAATCCTCCCGTAAAACACTGTTGGTAAATTATTTAAACTTGATAGATAGATTCATTAGAAAACATGGTTATGAGTGGAGTGGAGCTGAAATCTTATCTTATTATTATTACATTTACATTTACATTTAGTCATTTAGCAGACGCTTTTATCCAAAGCGACTTACAGAAAAGGGAACAATCAAGGTATAGTGCGATAAGAAGTGTTAGTGCAGTAATAAGTGCTAGTGACAATTCTTTAAGGTGTAGATTTGTCGAGTGCTAGGAGAGAAGGTACTCTCTGAAGAGCTGGGTCTTCAGGAGTTTTTTAAAGGTAGAGAGGGACGCCCCTGCTCTGGTAGGAACTGGTAGTGCGTTCCACCAGCGGGGAACAACAAACGAGAAGAGTTTGGATTGCCTTGAGCGAATGGGTGGCAGAGCCAGGCGTCGTTCATTGGAGGAGCGCAAGGGTCGTGAGGTAGCATATGCCTGTATAAGGGCGTTCAAATAGGTAGGTGCAGTACTGGAGACAACTTTGTAGGCAAGCATTAGAGATTTGAATTTAATGCGGGCTGCAACAGGTAGCCAGTGGAGCTCGATGAGCAGCGGGGTGACATGTGACCTTTTCGGTAGGTTGTAGACCAGGCGCGCCGCCGCGTTCTGGATCATCTGAAGAGGTTTCACTGAGCAGGCTGAAGGCCCGTCAGGAGGGCATTACAGTAGTCTAGTCTTGAGATAAAAACAGGTTGAGTCAGGAGTTGAGTAGCATGTTGAGTTAAATAAGGTCTGATTCTTCTGATGTTGTAAAGTGCAATGATATTGTAAATGCATAAGTTCATTATTAATTATATATTATATTATTATTATTATTGTTGCACTGTTAAACGCTCCTTCTTGTACAAAAATATTAAATTCAACTTAAACTTTGATACTTCGAATCCAATCTTCTTTATTGAAGGGTCACTCTGAAAAATTCTTATAACATGTTTCATAAGTTGCAATTGGGGAATATGACTTGGCTACAGCTCTGAAAAATTTCAGTCTGCTTCTACAACTTCCCAATTTATTTAAAACATTTTTTAATTTACTACTGCATAACCAGCCAGGTGTATGTTGTCATATAGTCTGCTATAGCTGAACTATCAGCATAAAGAACCATATCGGAATTTGGTATCAGTGTTTGCAGTAGATCTGGCCTTAGGGATGTGCACATGTCGATAGTGGCAATGCAATCATGTTCATCATCAGTGTCAACCAACGGAGGTGAGTGCTTTAAAGTTATGTTGGGACTGGAAAGAATTATTGCCTCATAACCTGAACGACGTGCTGCCATCATGTTTTGAGTTGCGGATGTTTAAAATGTGTAATACTGCATGTGGAATGTGTACAACACAGTCATGAGCCAGTACAATGTGGGAAGATTTGTCAATTAAAATGGCAACAGCGGCCACTGCTCTTAGACAACTTGGCATACCAATAACCACAGGGGTCAGTCGAGAGGAGTAGTACGCAACTGAACGGTAATAAGAACCATGTTTCTGTACCAGAATGCCAGTGGTGAAGCCATCTCTCTCATGCACGTGTAGATGGAACAGCTGATGATAGTCTGGCAAAACCAACACTGGAGCCATGGTGAGAGCATGTTTCAGATCTTGAAAGGCTTTGTGCATTTCCTCAGTCCATTGTACCACAGATGGAGCTGATTTCAGTGTGGAGGCATGTTAACTAGCAGTTTCACCCTCTCCGGTGACAAAAGGTGCTGTCCATCCTTCAAAACATGACCCAAATACACCTCAGGTTGACAGAATTGCAGCTTAGCCAGCAACGCTCTGTGATCACACTCGGTCAGTCTCTGTAGCAGCAAGATAGTGTCTTTGTGGCTAGCTTCTTTTAATGGAGGTCATCTGCGTACTGAAAGAGAGTGGAGCCCCCTGGCAGGTGGACCCCATGCAGGTCTCTTTTTACCACCGCTGCATACACCATGGGACTCTCAACACAACCCTGCGACAAACGTTGCCAAGTGTACTGTTTACCTTTGAATGTGAATGCAAGGTTGGTGGTTTGAACAAACACATTTTGATCCAATAGAGATTGAATGACACTGTCAATTCCTGCAATAGCTTTGTGAGGCAAATTGTATTGTTTAATCATTGGTAGCTTAGCATTAGACTTGAGTGTGACTTTATGTGACGGAGCCAAATTTACAAAATGCACATGAAATTTATGTTTAGCTAACAAAATGGATGGAACCTCAGACAGCTCAGAAGGAGGTCCATACTGTGTGGAAAGAGGCGGCAAATGTAGACGGTGATAACTGAATGTGTCCACTTACAGATAACATGTACAGTTCCTCACCTAAGTGTGTTACTGTGTTACAAGGTTCCCATTAGTGGGACAAGGACCAGATATCAGGTTTAATCAGGTATCAGAAAAGAATGCATCCCATCAGAGCCTTCAAAAGTTTTATTTTTTATTTTATTTATTTATAAATAAATGCGTTTTCTGTGATCATGGTTCTACTATGGGAATGCTAGAAACGCCTCCAGTGGTAATAAAATTGGATGTAGGTGTGCATACATGCTCTGTGGTTTTTACAGTAGAGATATTTGCTCCACTATCTACCAAAATTTAAACGGTACTTTTGTTAACCTGAACATGCATCACTGGATCTACACTCCTGCTCGGTGCCTCAGGTCAGCTGATCAGCTGCTCCTGAAGGTACCGAGGTCTAACGCCTAATTTACACAGGGGACGTAACAGCCGCGTAACGGCTGCGCCGCGGTCACCGGAGCTGATCGCTGCCACTCTAGTCAATGAGACCATTCCCACCGGGCGCACCGCGTAACGTCTCAGCAGCGTCCCAGCAGCGGCTCTCCGCTCTGCAGCGCGAGCATTCCGTAGCACTTCTATTTTTGACGGAGCCGTTGCTGATTCGCGTCAAGCTCAACAGAGCAGATTGCACCACACAGAAAGTCCGACACAGAATCAAAGTAATACACTTCCGCCCCCTTTCAAAATAAAACACAATACGCCGTTCATGTAGCCTATCACAACGTCACATCAACATTACGCCATGACCGGTGGCACCAGGTCAGCAGTCAATCGATCAAAGGGTCTCAACATGGACGACGACAGAGTAATTGTTGAAGTGGAACAACACACAATAATTTATGACACAACAGATCCTTTTTATAATCTCTTCCACGTCAGAGAAGCAAAGTAAGCTGTTTGTTGTTGTTGTTTCCACAGTTTATCACGGGATCTCGCGGTTTCGCGTACGTTCAGGATTATCGCGTGATCTCGCGTGAATACGGCTGGCTCGCAAGGCAGCGCTACGCTGCCGTTACGCGCCCGGTGTGAGTTGACGCCGGGCAGAGGACGCAGCCGTTCCGCGGCGCTTACGTCCCCTGTGTAAATTCGGCATTAGCGGAAGCTCAGAGGGGACAGAGCCTTCTCTGCTGCTGGTCCCAAACTTTGGAATGACCTCCCACTGCACATCAGACAAGCCCCCTCACTGTCCATTTTTAAAACTCTTCTTAAAACCCATTTTTATTCCTTGGCTTTTAACCCAGCATGAGACTCTGTTTTTGTTTTGGTGTTTTTATTGTTTTAACATTGTTATTTTCTTATTGTTTTTTATTGTTTTGATGTTTTATGTCTTACGTTACATATTTTTATTTATTTATGTACAGCACTTTGTCTCAGCTGTGGCTGTTTTTAAAGGGCTCTATAAATAAAGTTGAGTTGAGTTGAGTACTACACCAAAATAGTATGTGATGATTGTTACAATATTTATTCAGAATACTTTAAACAGTTTTTTTCCCCTTCCCCTTTTGAAAATTTAAGTAAAAAGGTTACTTTAAAAATGAGGATGAACAGAGCTAAACTTTAATGGTGTAATCCTTGAAGAGGGAGAGCAGAGATGTTGTTTTGTTTTTGGCTTTACTATCTGCACTTCCTCGTCACTAAGGTCTCCTCGGTCCGTGTATGTTTTGGTCATTGGATTTTCCGTTCAGAAAAGGATATTAAAAAACAAAAAATCAGTGGTTATTTGATTTTCATTTTAAAATTCAAAAATTAAAATTGAAATTCAAGATATTTTTCTTATCAGGGTCAAGAAGAGATAAACAAAACTTTAAAAACCGGTCGATTTTCATTCCCTGTTTCTAAAAACAAAAGATAAAATCATTAGAAGACAGTGTGATCCCCTATGTGGCATCCTGAGTGTGTCCCTTCCTCCTCCTCTCCTGGGTGTGGTCTATTTCTTTCTCCTCCTCTTCTCTGGGTGTGGTTATTGTCTGCAGGTATTATATTGTTTTGGAGTAGAGTATTTATGCCACTGCAGCCAGGTGCTCAGTCTCTGCTGATCCCTCTCCGGCTCTGCCTTGTGCTGGGCTCCTCTGTCCCCGGTTTGGTTTGGTTTGGTTTAGCTTAGCTTGTTTTAATTTGTTTCAGCTTTATGCCTTAGGTTGTCCTTTGCTTTTGTTCTACACTATCAACACTTGCACACTCACACTTTTCACTCATGCACACCCTACACCACTGATACCACTGCTTCTACACACTCCATAACTTTAAATTCTTTATGATTGTTTAATTTGGTCTAATTTGGTTTAATTTGATTAATAAAGAATTGTGTAACAGACATACATGGTGTGGACTCCCTTTTTTGCCATGACTCTCAGAGCCAGGTCATGACAAATGGGTGCTCGTCCGGTCCTTTGAGTGGATGACGTGGGGATTCCATTTAAAGGTTTTTGGAGTAGATTTTGTCTGTTGCTTTAGGGGGTGGACCTAGGGTAGCATTATTTGGTTGTGTAGTTGGTCTTGGTTCAGCTGTGTGTTGGTTTGTGATTAGTGATCCAGGCAGATGGTTTGGTTGTTTGGCTGCTTGTGGATCTATGCTGGGAGTATCACCATGTGATTTCTGAAAGCCATTTTGTTTTTTTTTCTGTGCTGTTCAGGAAGTGAGTGTCACTGTTTGATGCGCTCTCTGAAGGGAGTTCCTCCAGTAGGCTGTAGGGGCACTTTCCTCTAGGGGTTGTGTTCGTTTGTTTTGTTTGTGTGTAGTGTGGCGAGAACGTGGTAAGAGCAGTTGTCTCGGGAGCACATCCGCTGCTGCAGGTGGGTCGCCAGTTTATGGTTGCTTTACTGGGCTGTCGGGCTGAGCCATTGTCTGCGTGGAGACAATGCAGTGCATAAATACCCACCACAAGTATCGCACGAAGACTAGGGTTGAGTGTTAGCCAGCTTTGGTTAGGCAGTCAGGCGGGATATTCCCTGTTAAGAGGCTTGTCATTGCGTCTGTGCAGGCTGACAGTGAACACTCTCTGTATTTGTTGTGGTGATTATGGCTTCTTTGAGTGAATTTGTTAAGTCACCAACAGTTGCATTTGAGAATAACTGTAAGAAGGATCAGTTATTGTCAATAGCCAGCCATTAAGGTATTGATGTCCCTAGTAAGTGCCATAAAGAGGAGCTTAAAGGGGTAGTTTTGTCATATTTGTTTGACCAAGGGGTGCTTCATAAGAGTGAGGTTGAGATGGAACTTGCACCTGAGTCAGAGTCTGCACCAGCAGTTATGGACGCAGCTGGTTTCACATTTGAACAGCGTAAAGAGCTGTTGTTGTTGCAGTATGAGCAGGAGAGAATGAAAACGGAACAGAAACGGAAGGATAGGGAACAGGAATTTGAGTTGGAATGGCTACGGCAGGATACAGAGAGGATGAAGTTGGAGTTAGAGAGATCCAGGTTGCACTTAATCCAGGAGTGGAAGCTCACTCCGGCTGGACTTGGTGTGAATTCTGGTGTGTCTGGGCTAAGTGGTGTTGAGGTTGCTGCTAACCTGCGGTTGCTTCCAAAATTTAATGAGCGTGACCCAGACATTTTTTTTCACTTTGTTTGAACGTGTTGCTGATGCAAAGAAGTGGCCTGATTCAGATAGGGTGCTTATGCTTCAGAGTGTACTCACTGGGAGAGCCCAGGAGGCATACTCAGCAGTTTGTGCTGAGGACCCCGATTATGACACAGTGAAAGCAGCTGTGTTGAAGGCATATGAGTTGGTCCCAGAAGCCTATCGCCAGAGGTTTCGAAGCTGGAGCAAAGGTGATAAGCAGACACGTGGAGTTTGTTCGTGAGCTGACAATTCATTTTCAGCGCTGGTGTTCAGCCAGTAAAGTTAACTCTTTTGATGAGCTGTCCAATTTGATTGTTCTAGAGGAGTTTAAAAATTCTATCCCTGAGCGTGTTCCTACATATGTGACCGAACAGAAGCCCATCAATGTAGTGAAAGCAGCAGAGTTAGCAGATGATTTTGCGCTCACACATAAGGTTGGCTGGGTAACACGTTCTGGGGGGGAGGTCAAAGGAGTGAATGTCGGCAGTGTACCTTTGCGTGGAAGCCCTAAGGTTGTGAGGCCTGGTTTCCCTCGTAAGCCTGTAGCCTGTTTCCAGGGCGGCAACAGGGTTCCAATGAGTGTCACTATTGTCATAGTGAGGGCCACTGGAAGGCTCAATGTCCTCTGTTGCAGTCAAAAGGGAGGCACAATGCAGCAGTGCATGTTCCAGCTATGCTTTGTGCTGCGCCTGAAAATACTGCTTGTGTGAATCCTAATGAGTGTCGTGCTGATGGGTTAGGGAAGACACCTGTCTGTGTTTCAGGGGAGAACGCTGGTTTTGAGCCGTTCATCACTGATGCAGTCATAGCATTGGTTGGTAGTGATGCACGGGTTCCGATTAAGGTATTGCGTGACACAGGTGAAAATCAGTCCTTTGTTTTGGATACAGTGTTGCCTTTCTCATCAAAGTCTGAGACTGGTGATTCCATCCTAATGAAGGGAATGGAGTTGGGCTTGATCACTGTGCCACGACATATTGTAGAGATTGATTGTAAGCTGGTCCAGGGTGTTGTTCCTGTTGGCATTCGGCCAGAGCTACCACTTAAAGGTGTCTCTATGGTCCTAGGTAATGACCTGGCTGGGAGTCGTGTGTGGGCGGAGGTTCCACCGCCACCTGTGGTTGTTTCCAGGCCAGTGGTAGAAGATGAAGCCATGCCAGCAGTTTTTCCAGCTTGTGTTGTGACTCGGGCTCAAAAAAAAAAGTCTCTCAACCAATCAGGTGCTAGTGAGGGAGATGTGGTTGATAGCCATGTTGTACTGCCTCATCTTCCCTCCACTGTGGCAAGAAAAGACTGGGTGGCAAGTCAAAAGGCTGATTCCTCCTTGTCTCTGTTGTGGGCTGAGGCTCATTCAGTTGACAAGATTAGGGATTTAGCTCAGGGGTACTTTGTGCAGGAAGATCTGTTTTGTGGGAGAAGCAGTTTTTCAGGTGGTTGTGCCGCGTGATTTCCGTGATGAAGTGCTGAAGACTGCTCATGATGATTGTGGACATTTAGGTGTAAAAAAGACATATGACCGTGTCCTGCGCTATTTCTTTTGGCCGTGATTGAAGCATGATGTTTCCAGGTATGTAAAGTCTTGTCACATATGCCAACTGGTGGGTAAATCCAGCCAAGGTATTAAGCCTGCTCCCCTTAGTCCTATTGTAGCTGTAAGTACACCCTTTGAGCATTTGATTATTGATTGTCTTGGGCCGTTGCCTCCTTCCAGGTCTGGTTGTACTTATATGTTGACAGTGATGTGCCAGACAACACGTTATCCTGCAGTATTTCCCTTGCGCTCCGTTACATTTAAGTCCATTGTTAAGGCTCTGACTCAGTTTATTTCCACATTTGGTATTCCGCGTGTGATCCAGAGTGATCAGGGTTCCAACTTCACTTCACATATGTTCAAGCAGATTTTGCAGCAGTTGGGAGTGAAACATAATCGTGCCTCAGCCTATCATGCACAGAGTCAGGGAGCACTGGAGCGGTTTCATAGAACCTTAAAATCTATGCTGCGTGCTTATAGTATGGATCTGGGCAGGGACTGGGAAGAGGGGTTGCCATGGCTCATGCTGTCTGCTAGAGAGGTTGTCCAGGCTAGTACTGGATTTAGCCCCAATGATTTGGTGTTTGGTCATTCTGTGCGTGGTCCTCTAGCCCTGTTGCAGGACGGGCTGGTTGAGAGTGAGCCACCTACTAATTTGGTAGACTATGTTAATGGGTTTCGCCGCCATCTGAACATGGCAGTGGAGGTAGCGAGGAAGAACTTGGAGGGTGCTCAGGCTAATCAAAAACGGCAGTATGATCTTCAGGCTGAGCACCGCCAGTTTAGCCCTGGGGACCAAGTGTTGGCTCTCTTGCCGGTACAGGTCTCTCCTTTTCAGGCTAAATTTGCTGGCCCATACACTGTTACGAAAAAGGTTTCAGAACTAAACTACCTGATTTCAACCCCAAATCGTAGGAAGTCCTCTCAGTTGTGTCATGTGAACTTGTTAAAACCCTATGTTGCTCGTGGGGTTACTAAATCTGGTCTCTCTGGAGATCATGTTTGTCCAACCTTGATGGTGGGCTCAGTGTTGTCAGACCTCAGTGATGCTGATGGGAGTTTAGACAGTGAGAGAGACATTGAAATGCCCAGTGATCCTGTCATGTGTGGCAGATTGAAAAATTCTGAATCACTCTGTCAACTTGACAAATTATTGGGTCACTTGTCTGCATCGCAGTGTGCTGAGCTCATGGAGTTGATTGGGAGGTTCCCAATGCTCTTTGGTGATACACCCACACAGACGCATCTCATTACTCACGATATTGATGTGAGGGACAGCCCTCCTATTAAGCAGCGGTTTTATCGCTGTTCATTAGATAAGCGGAAGGTGTTAGAGGCTGAGGTCAAGTACATGTTGGATAATGGGATTGCAGTTCCATCATCTTCCAGTTGGGCATCACCTAGTCTGTTGGTTGGTAAGTCAGATGGGTCACTGCGTTTCTGCACAGACTATAGAAAAGTCAACAAGGTCACTAAGGCAGATTGTTATCCTTTGCCTCGAATGGAAGATTGTATAGATCTAGTAGGCTCCGCTAGTTTTGTTAGCAAGTTTGACTTGTTAAAGGGATATTGGCAGGTCCCATTGTCAGCACGTGCACGGGAAATTTCAGCTTTTGTGACATCTTTTGGTTTGTACGAATATACCGTGATGAGTTTTGGCCTTCGCAATGCACCAGCTACATTTCAGCGCCTCATGAACCTGGTGGTGGCAGGTCTTGATGGGTGTGCAGTTTACTTGGATGATGTTGTTGTGTTTAGCAACACCTGGGAAGATCATATCCAGCATATTGGTGCTCTCTTTAGTCGCTTGGCTGAGGCACAGCTCACCGTCAACCTGGCAAAGTGTGAGTTTGTCAGGGCGACAGTGACTTATTTGGGCCGGGTGGTTGGACAGGGGCAGGTTCGTCCAGTTGACACAAAGGTTCGGGCAGTCATGCAGTATCATGTTCCTGCTACCAAAAAGGATCTTATGCGGTTCTTGGGTATGGTTGGCTATTACCGTGCATTTTGTAAAAACTTCTCAACAGTGGTTGCACCTTTAACAGACTTGCTGAAAGCAAATGCTAAGTTTGTGTGGTCTGCTCAGTGCCAGCTGGCATTTGAAAATGTGAAAACTTTGTTGTGTGGTGCCCCAGTTCTTGCTGCACCACGCCTGGATCAGCCTTTTAAACTAGAAGTTGATGCTAGTCTTGTTGGAGCTGGTGCTGTGTTGTTGCAGGAATCAGAGGGGGTTGACAGGCCAGTATGCTACTTCTCCAAGAAGTTTAATGCTCACCAGCTCAACTATTCAACAGTTGAGAAGGAAGTGTTGGCCTTGGTCTGGGCCCTAAAACATTTTGAGGTGTATGTCGGTTCTGGAGTGAGTCCAGTTGTGGTCTATACTGACCACAATCCTCTGACTTTTCTTTGTTCATTGAGTTGTCCAAACCGTCGTCTGATGAGGTGGACTTTGTTTCTTCAGTCCCATGGTTTGGATATTAAGCATATCAGAGGAAAAGATAATGTTGTGGCTGATGCCCTGTCACGTGCCCTCGTAAAATAGATGTATGCTGCTTTGTGAGTTGCAGTCTTTGCAGTCTTTGTGTTTCTTGCATAGAGGTGTCTGATTGGGGATAATGTTGCGGGGATCCCTTTCGGGCCCCCGTCTTAAAGGGGGGGGGGGGGGGGGGGGGGGGGGTGATGCCCTATGTGGCATCCTGAGTGTGTCCCTTCCTCCTCCTCTCCTGGGTGTGGTCTATTTCTTTCTCCTCCTCTTCTCTGGGTGTGGTTATTGTCTGCAGGTGCTTCTTATTATATTGTTTTGGAGTAGAGTATTTATGCCACTGCAGCCAGGTGCTCAGTCTCTGCTGATCCCTCTCCGGCTCTGCCTTGTGCTGGGCTCCTCTGTCCCCGGTTTGGTTTGGTTTAGCTTAGCTTGTTTTAGTTTGTTTTAGCTTTATGCCTTAGGTTGTCCTTTGCTTTTGTTCTACACTATCAACACTTGCACACTCACACTTTTCACTCATGCACACCCTACACCACTGATACCACTGCTTCTACACACTCCATAACTTTAAATTCTTTATGATTGTTTAATTTGGTTTAATTTGATTTAATAAAGAATTGTGTAACAGACATACATGGTGTGGACTCCCTTTTTTGCCATGACTCTCAGAGCCAGGTCATGACAACAGAAATAAAAAAGCGCCCGTTTTTTCATATTGTGCGACCAGAAGTTGCCGTTTAAAAGTAAGAGCACATATGAGGACGGTGCTGTGTATGAGAGAAAGAATTTTGGTGCTGCTGTGAAAGTTGATGGACATGGATCAGGACATTGTTTTACGAAACAATAAAAGAGTGTGTCTCAGGGAAGAGGACATGACTGCAGAAAAACCTCTTCCACCCCCACTTTGGTGTGATATGCGTGCAGAGATTTCTGCAGATGACAAGCCTTGTTTTGCCATGTCAAAAATCACGTCAGAGTAAGGTTCCAAAGACATTTTAGCCTGGGCTAGGGAAACCACAGGTAGAAGTCATATATATTGGTGCTCTTGCCAGAAACACAGCACTGTCCTCATATGCGCTCTTTGAAAACAGCAACTTCCGGTTGCACAATATGAAAAAACAGGCGCTTTTTTGTTTCTGTCTTCCGACGATTTAATCTTTTGTTTTTAGAAACAGGAAATGAAAATCAACGGGTTTTTAAAGTTTTGTTTATCTCTTCTTGACCCTGATAAAGAAAAATATTTTGAATTTCAATTTTAATTTTTGAATTTTAAAATGAAAATCAAATAACCACTTTGGTCACTAGAAAATCCAGTGACCAAAACATACACGGACCCTCCTCTCTGGGTCTGGCTCCTTCTCCTTCTAAATCTGACTCATTAGACTGTCTGCTGTCTTCCTTTTCCTGTCTGGGCATAATCTTGACTTTCCTTTGTAATTCACTACTGTAGCTGTTAGTAGGAGCAATTCTTCATCGTTTGTTGCTTGTGATGAGCTTACTTGCTCGGCTATGTTAGCATTGCAAAAAGGGATTTGTACTTGACAGTTGTAGACAGACAGAGAGCGCTTTTCTACTTGTTTTGTTCTAGCAGTGTTATATCGACCTTAGCTAAAATGTTCAGTAGATTGTGGGCAGAGGGAATCTTAGCTTGGCGCTTGGCCCAGCCATACATCATAGTTTTTGCACATTTCTCCAAATCATCAACATACACAGTAAAATCAGCATACCCAAATTAACACTGCCAGAGTTGATTTCAACACTTTTAAAGTGTCTATATGGGTCCACGCCACAAGTGTTAATTTAACCCTTTTTGCAGTGTTGGTACCTTAACACTAATTTGGTGTCATTTTTGACTCTTTTTGGAGTTAAAATTTAACACTTATTAACACAAATCAGTATTAGTTTTTCTCAACACTTCTATATAGTGTTGGACATTAACTCTCTCAGAGGATCATGTGTTAACTACACAAGTGTTTGACCTTTAACATTAAACAATGATAATAGTAATAAGGACGGTTAAAATAAAGGTGCTTATGTTTGGTATTATTTTAACATTTATTTTGACATTTGCAATGTAAAAACTTTGATGTTGCTTTACAAAGAGTAATAGCACAGGACAGTGTCTCATAGAAGGCTGGAGGTTGCAACAATTACTCATGCAATGAGATGAGTTCTGTTTAAATTACAACTCCTATGCCTCAGGACCTGCCATGGAATACATGTGACACTGCGCTTCTGAGGGGGCTTATTAACCGTGCACGTAACTTAACTCATGGTGCAAAATGCATTGTTTCATAACAGCAACTTTAAGCTACTAGAACACTGTTTACAGTTATGAGTTTAACTGTTCTAATTTTACAAACAACATCTGTAGTAATTTGGAACAATTTACTTCAACTTTGTCTGTAACACAGTGTCTCATGGCATGCTGGGAAATCTTCTTCTGCTGACGCAAACACTTCGAGTGTAAAAGCGAGTATCAGAGTTAAGAGTAAAAACTTCAGAGTTAATATTTATACAATCACACTTACAGGTTTGATTCAGTGACACTTTGTTATTACACTCGATTTTGACACCAACTACTTTTGACTCTATGAGAGTATAATTAACTCTATTCTTGCTCAAATTTCACTAACAGCAAAAATTTAACTCTTCTAAATTTGCTGTGTACCTTTGTTTTATCTTAGTCATTTCTAAAGCTCTAGTTTGCAACTAGCTTCCAGTACAGGCCCGACAGGCAGTGACACATTTGGCACTCGGATCAGTTACCTTTTTTAAGTCATTGGATTCAAACTCGCAGCTTTTGTCACTCACTCTCACACCACATCTTTTTACAGGCCACAGTCAACCACACTTTCTTGGATGTATCTGGAATCCCAGGATGGATTTCCAACATTAGAGTTAACATTTATCTCAGCCATTTGCAGCTTTTCTTTCTCAAATGTTCCCTCATACGGCCACATGCCATTCATCCATTCACACAAAAGAGAAGTGAACAGAAACACGAAATCCCATCCTTTCAGCCTACTGACGATTCCAGCCAGTATTTGTGAAGAAAACATCGCCTTAAATTGTGTTATCTTGTCAGATGTGTGTGTTTGTTTTAGCATACTGCTTATCAATGTCAGGCTGACATTCTAATTTCACATTGTTTTTTTTATCTTTTACAGAAAGATGTTTTGTCTTTGACTTAGCTTTTGCAGGGTCAGTTTGCTTGTTTTCAGATTCAAATTTGTCCACTGTTGTGGATGGATTGTTACCCATTTTTGCTTGCGCAATAAGACTTTACACATACAGACATCAGATTTCAATCCATAGTACAGCAGCATCAAAAGGTCTGTCTCCACACCTTTCTAACTACAGCAGTGGTGGTCTGAGGTAAAAGGACGAAAACTCAGTTCTTTTTCGCCCACAGTGTATACACAATTAGCATCAACGTTTCCTACAGGACACAGAGCAGATGATCCCTGATCTTGATTTAAATGAAGGAGTACTTTTAAACTCCCCCGAAAAGCAGGTAAATCTCAGGTGGGTCTCTCTGCGCTGAGTGCAGCCCGAAACTGCCCCGGAAACCAAAACAGCCTGCCTGCTACCCCTTCAGAACCACACACTCTGTTCTGTAATCAAATCAAATCAAATTAAATTTTATTTGTATAGCCCAAATTCACAAAACACGTTTGCCTCAGCGGGCTTTACAATCTGTACAATCTGTGACACCCTCTGTCCTTAGACCCTCGGTTCGAGTGAGGAAAAACTTGCCCACAAAAAACCCTTTTAACAGGGAAAAAAGGTGGAAGAAACCTCAGGAAGAGCCACAGAGGAGGGATCCCTCTCCCAGGACGGACAGACGTGCAATAGATGTCACGTGTACAGAACAAATCAACAGAGACATATTGTACAATTACAATGAATGATAAAATGATCACAGTATACAGTACACAGAGATATGGTAGCAATAATGACAGTAATAATGTAAGTAGTGGACGTCGTGCAGGACCACAGCAGCAGCCACGATCCACAAGAACCTGCCGGGCGAGAGAGCACAGAAACTCCGGGGAAGAAGTTTAGTTAGTAACATGCGTTAACATGCATTAATGAGACATGCATGTTTACAGATGGTGATGGTGATGGTGATGGGGAGAGAGAGAGAGAGAGAGAGAGAGAGAGAGATTTGAGTAGAGTTTTCAGTAAAGGGAGATGTGACTACATCTTCAACCAGTACCGTGCCGGACAAGGCATAACCCTGAGAGAGAGAGACAGAGAGAGAAGGAGGGAGAGGGAGTCCCCCGGCAGTCTAGTCCTATAGCAGCATAACTAAGGGATGACCTGAGCCAGCCCTAACTATAAGCTCTATCAAAAAGGTAAGTCTTAAGTCTACTCTTAAAAGTGTTGACCGTGTCTGCCTCCCGAACCCAAAATGGTAGTTTGTTCCACAGAAGAGGAGCTTGGTAGCTGAAAGCTCTGGCTCCCAGTCTACTTTTGGAAACTATAGGAACCACAAGGAACCCAGCATTCTGAGAGCGCAGTGTTCTAGAGGGGTAGTAAGGTACTATGAGCTCTTTTAGATATGATGGTGCCTGACCATGAAGAGCTTTGTATGTAAGGAGAAGAATTTTAAATTCTATTCTAGATTTAACAGGTAGCCAATGCAAAGAAGCCAAAATGGGAGAGATGTGATCTCTGATCTTGGTTCCTGTCAGAACACGTGCAGCAGCATTCTGAATTAGCTGCAAAGCCCTAAGAGACTTACTGGAGCAGCCTGATAACAAAGAGTTACAATAGTCCAGCCTAGAAGTAACGAATGCATGGACTAGTTTTTCTGCATCCGCTTGAGATACGATGCGTCTGATTTTGGCGATGTTACGTAAGTGGAAGAAAGCAGTCCTCGAAATTTGCTTTATGTGGACATTAAAGGACAAATCCTGATAAAAAACAACTCCAAGATTCTTTACGGTGGAGCTGGAGGCCAGGGTGATCTCGTCTAAAGTAACTAAGTCTCTAGAAAGAGAGTTTCTGAGGTTCTTGGGTCCAATTACAAGAACTTCAGTTTTGTCTGAATTTAACATCAGAAAATTGTAGGTCATCCAACTTTTTATATCCTTAAGGCATGCTTGGAGTTTAGTTAACTTATTGGTTTCATCAGGCTTGATCGATAAATATAATTGGGTGTCATCAGCATAACAATGAAAATTAATGGAGTGATTCCTAATAATGTTCCCTAGAGGAAGCATATATAAACTGAATAGAAGTGGTCCTAGCACAGAACCTTGTGGAACTCCATGACAAACTTTGGTATGCATGGAGGATTCATCATTGACATGAACAAACTGAGATCAATCTAAAAAATACGATTTAAACCAGCTTAGGGCGGTTCCTTTGATGCCAATTTGATGTTCCAGTCCCTGTAAAAGAATTTGATGGTCAATGGTGTCAAATGCGGCACTAAGATCTAACAGGACAAGTACAGAGATGAGTCCTTTGTCTGATGCCATTAGGAGGTCATTTGTAACTTTGACTAGTGCGGTCTCTGTGCTATGATGCACTCTAAATCCTGACTGGAAATCCTCGAATAAACTGTTCTCATGGAGAAAGTCACACAGCTGATTGGCTACAGCTTTCTCAAGTATCTTAGAGAGAAAGGGAAGGTTTGATATCGGTCTGTAATTGGCTAAAACCTCTGGATCTAGAGTGGGCTTTTTAAGAAGAGGTTTAATTACAGCTACTTTAAAAGACTGTGGTACATATCCTGATAATAGAGACAGATTAATCATATCCAATAAAGAAGGGCTAACTAGAGGTAAAACGTCCTTGAGCAGCCTGGTTGGGATGGGGTCTAAGAGACAGGTTGACGGCTTAGATGAAGAAATTACTGAAGTAATTTGATGAAGGTCGATGGGAGAAAAACAGTCTAAATATATATCAGGTTTTACAGCTGTTTCCAAACTTGCTGTGTAAGAATGCAGATCGGTACCTGTTGAGGGCAAGAGGTGATGAATTTTGTCTCTAATAGTTATAATTTTATCATTAAAGAAGCTCATGAAGTCATTACTACTTAGACCTAAAGGAATAGATGGCTCAATTGAGCTGTGGCTCTCTGTTAGCCTGGCTACAGTGCTGAACAGAAACCTGGGGTTATTCTTATTTTCCTCGATTAGTGAAGAGTAATAGACTGCTCTGGCACTACGGAGAGCCTTCCTGTATGTTTTAAGATTATCTTGCCAGATTAAACGAAAGTCTTCCAGTTTAGTGGCACGCCATTTGCGTTCAGATTTTCGTGCCTCTTGCTTTAAGTTGCGAGTCTGCTGGCTATACCATGGTGCTAACCTCCTTTGTTTAATTATCTTCTTTTTCAGAGGTGCTATAGAGTCGAGAGTAGTCCGTAATGAGTCCGTAGTACTATCAACAAGATGTTCTATTTGTGAGGGGCTAAAGGAAGCTGACAAGTCCTCTGCTACATTGAGACATGGCATTGAATTCAATACTGAAGGAATCACTTCCTTAAATTTGGCTACAGCACTGTCAGATAAACATCTGCTGTAGGAGTATTTGCCAAAAGGCTTATAGTCCAGTAATATGAACTCAACGGTTATTAAAAAATGGTCAGATAGAAGAGGATTCTGTGGAAAGACTATTAGATGGTCAATTTCAATGCCATATGAGAGAACAAGATCAAGAGTGTGGTTCAGACAATGAGTCGGTTTATTTACACTCTGACAGAAGCCAATTGATTCTAACAAAGAGATAAACGCAGCACTAAGACTATCATTATGGTTGTCCACATGAATATTAAAATCACCTACAATAATTACTTTATCTGTTTTAAGGATCAAGCCTGATGCAAATTCTGCAAATTCAGATAAAAATTCTGAGTAAGGACCAGGAGCTCGATATACTATAACAAATAGAATTGGCTGTAATGTTTTCCAGCTTGGGTGAGTAAGGCTAAGAACAAGACTTTCAAAAGAATTATAATTTAGTTTAGGTTTAGGATTTATTAATAGACTTGAGTCAAATATGGCCCCAACTCCACCACCTCGACCAGTACTTCGAAGAATATGGATATTACAATGACTGGGAGGAGTGGATTCATTTAAGCTAACATATTCATCCTCCCGCAGCCAGGTTTCAGTAAGACGAAATAAATCAATATCATAATCAGATATTAATTCATTAACTAAAACAGCTTTAGAGGACAAGGACCTGATATTCAAGAGTCCACATTTAACTCTCTTATTTTGGACTGTTGGAGGCGCTAGTTTAATTTTTATTAAGTTTTTATGATGAGCTCCTCTTCTGTTTATTTTATCTTTAAATAATGTAGGTGGACGGGGAACAGACACAGTCTCTATACTAAAGGATTGGGTGGGCAGCTGCTCTAATGGAGGCGCAGAGAAGCGTGTAAGACTGCGACTCTGCTTCCTGGTCTCGACTCTGGGTTGTCACGGTTTTTGACGACTAATAAACTTGGCCATGTTTCTAGATATGAGAGCTGCTCCATCCAAAGTGGGATGGATGCCGTCTCTCCTAATCAGACCAGGTTTTCCCCAGAAAGGTGTCCAATTATCTATGAAGCCCACATCGTTTGCTGGACACCACCTCGACAGCCAGCGGTGAAATGACGACATGCGGCTAAACATGTCATCACTGGTCACATTGGGTAGGGGTCCAGAGAAAACTACGGAGTCCGACATCGTTTTGGCGTATGCACACACCGATGAAACATTAATTTTAGTGACCTCCGATTGGCGTAACCGGGTGTCATTACCGCCGACGTGAATAACAATCTTACTGTATCTACGTTTATCCTTAGCCAGCAGTTTTAAATTAGATTCGATGTCGCCCGCTCTGGCCCCCGGGATGCATTTAACTATGGCCCCCGGTGTCCGTAACTTCACGTTTCGTAAAATGGAGCTGCCAATGACCAGAGTTGGCCTCTCAGCGGGTGTGTCGCTGAGCGGGGAAAACTTGTTAGAAACGTGAAGCGGTTGGTGGTGTACCGTGGGCTTCAGTTTGTGGCTATGCCTCCTTCGAACAGTCACCCAGCCTCCCGGCTGCTCGGGGGCTGCCGGGGGACGGCTAGCTGAAGCTACCTTCGGTGGTACCGCACCGGCTACAGGGGACTTGCTAACTATAGCAGCTACTGACTGTTCGGTGGTGCGGTACCGTGCCTCTAACTCACTGAGCCTCGCCTCCAAAGCAACAAATAAACTACATTTCTTACAAGTACCATTATCACTAAAGGAGGACGAGGAGTAGCTAAACATGTGGCACACAGGGCAGGAGAGAGGAGGAGAGGAGAGAGGAGAGGAAAGAGCAGGAGAGGAGAGAGAAGCCATTGCTATAGCTAGGCTAGTTGGTGAGGTAGCAGAGACTGGTAAGACTATCGGCTTTGATGTGTTACTAAAGTTAAGAGACCTGTTCGTGCACAAGCAGAACAAGTCTAAGGATAGTGTAGATAGTCACTGATGTGAGAAATATACGAAAATCTGTTTAGGTGAGCAGAGCAGAGAGCACCGTGGCAGTACACCGATAACCGGAAGTGACAGAATACGCTTACCGCAAAGTGCCGTCAACTGTCCAAAAGTGTTCAAGTGTTCAAGAGTGTCTAGACCTAGAGTCTAGTTCTAGAGTGTAATCAACATTTCTTTGTTACAGCCCTAATATTTTTAAAGTTTTTTACACCATTGTCAGCTTTCTTGATTTCTCACTTTAAATCAATATGCCAATTGAACATCTAACTAGGAGGTTTATATGACACATACGTTCCGAGCAACGCTCCCAGAGGTTTCAGCCAGGACATTGTCCCCAAGACACTGAACTTCCTGACCCCCCTGGTTGGGTCTTAGATGTTTTTATATTCCAGGCAAATTAAATAAGCACATAGCTTTTTTATGATTTCGTCAAACACAGACATTGTAAGGCATAGTAATAACACTTTTGCACTTACCACGTCTTTGTTCTGTTGAAATCCTATTCGTGACGCCAATTGTTGTGGAGAAACTGCTGAAGTCAAAGGCCAATGGTTAAGTCAGGAGGGAAGAAAGTGTTCAGGAGCCTCTGATGTCTTATGCTGTAATATTTATTGATGCTTGGCCAAGGAGAATTAGAGACACTCTCAAAGTACATCAGAAGTGCCAGAGTCGGTCTCACATTCTGCCCAACTCATCCTTGTGGATGGACTTTAAACCTCTACAGATAACACCACAAATACTATACACCCAGAATTAGTCAAAGAGAATGTTTTTACCCATGGAGGTCTTATTGTCAACATATTCTACTCTGGAGACACAGATGTCTGTTTACTCAGATTGGAACATCAACGGCAAGCTATCTATTGTGTCTAGAAAGGCACAATAGGTGTCTTCGACCTTGGCCACCACAGTGTTGAGATAGACTGGCACCTACTGTTCCCAATCAAAGCCAAACAACTAATACTGCAGAGGACCTCAAGTGACCTCGTGTAACCTAAGGATAGAAAATTCCATAACACTATATTGTGAAAAAGTGGGGAACACACCTTAGAATAGGCCCTATATAATATAATAGTCTACTTTTATAGAGGTGCTATGTTAATTTGCATTGTTGCTATTAAATGAGCACATATACTCATAAAATAAATAGTTTTTATATATGAAATAATTAGAAAGCTGACTAATAGCCATCTCCACATTGTATTAAACTGGTGCATTCATTTTTCAGGTTTGGTTTTTCACAAAGCATCTGGTCAGTGCTACACTCCTGCAGGCAGACAGATTCCAGCAGTATCACAGCCAGTTCCCTGAAGCAGCACTGAACACCACCATGGAGGCTTACCCACTGCTGAACAAGAACAAGCTGAAAACTGAACTGGCTTGCATCTACAGCAATGATGAGTTCAAGAGCTGCAGTGGTGCTGTGGCTCTGTACCAGCTCTTCATGGGGAACAATCTTCAGGACACCTTCTCAGAGACTGTGGCTCTGCTGAAGATCCTCATCACAACTCCTATGACCACAGCTGAATCTGAGAGGTGCTTCTCAACACTGAAGAGAATCAAGACCTTCCTCAGGAACACGATGTCACAGGATCGTCTCAATGCATTGGCCATGCTCTCTATGGAGAAGAATCTTGTCAAAACCATCCCTGACTTCAACCAAAGAGTCATTGAGAAATTTGCTTCTCTCAAGGATAGAAAGGCAAAAATTATGTACAAAAAGTAGAACACTACATGACATTATAATGTTGCTTTTGTTGTTTTCATTCATGTAAATACACTGGTGTGATACCTTAGTATATGTTTGCTTGCTTTTTGGTATATGTCTATTTTGGAGTTATAGCCCCCCCTGGAGAAAACTCCACCAACCGCCACTGGTCAGCACCTCCAAGTCTGAGGCCATAGTTTTCTGCTGGAAAATGTTGGAATGCTCCCTCCGGGTTGGGAGCAAGTTACTGCCTCAGGCGAAGGAGTTCAAGTATCTCGGGGTCTTATTCACGAGGGACAATGCGTGAGATGGACCGGCAGTTTGGTGCGCCGTTCTGCAACTGTCTCCACACAACATGAAGCCTGTGTAACCACAAAGGCCTTGAACACACTGGGGCAACATCACACACTCTCATCAGGCATCTCTATAACAGAATAACAGATGTTATGTAGTGTAAAATTTTAGATGTTTTGTTATAGTATACTGTTTAGAATATGAAGTAAAATTTACATGGGTTTGTTGTTGCATTTTAATCTGTGATCAACAGCCTTCTTCTGCTGGACAGATTGTTTTAATAGATTATTTGTAAGAGTGAAAATGTGTAACCGTTAAAGCTCTTAAATTCTTGTAAAAAATGCAGTATAGAGGTTGAAACTTAATTGTGTAGAAAAGGGAGTACAGACATGAGGTAGAAACGCAGCCCAGTCTTCACCTGGGCTGTGGAGGGTAGTCGAAGAAAGGCAAAAGTTGAAGTAAAGTTGAACAAGGTAGGGGCAGGAGTGAACACATGCTATGTCAGCAGTTTTGATATATGCTATGCTAGCAGTTTTAGAAAACCCAGACTAAATGATTTAATTGGATACTAAGAATCATGTGATTTTGATATTATTTTTATTGAAGGAGAATGAAAATAGGTGGTACCAATGCTGAGATTATACCATTATAAAATATGTTTTGAGTTAAAAAAAAAACTCTTTTCCTTCATGAACAAAATCCGGTTGTATTTTCTGTGAAGAAAATAAATCCTCTACTGCACTCAACTCTCTGCTCCAGTGCCTTCCTTGAAGATAAGATTCGATTTATGAACAAAATGTTGCAGGAGTCAGAACAGTTACCAGAAGATGGATCATCTGCCCACACATGGATACCAGACAGGTCATTTCCAAGTGGCAACCTCTGATGCTGGGAAATGAAGCCAATGCGGAAGTGCTAAAAACTATAATTCCTCGAGCGACCACTTGAGACAGGCTGCAGAAGTGGGTTAATCTCCATAAGCGGCCGTATTACAATGCCCAATTTCACAGCAGAAATAAACATTACAGCCGGGTTCAGGCAATGCTTTTGGTCTCTATAGCTAATTTTCCCGTCCATGACAACTGTGAGGTGGATGAATTTTTTTGATTGACAGGCACGTGGCTGATGGCTTATTAGAGCACCCAGGCATCATTCGACCTGGCTCAGGTCCGCCAATGATGCACTTGTCTTTGCCGATATTTAGATTAGATGGGAGGCGGAAAAAGCAGTACATCCAACATGGTGGCGGCGCATATTTTCGGTTTCAAAACAGTGCTTTGGAAACCTACGGGCGACCATTCTTTATACTGTCATTGGTCGTTTACCAAAAAGACATCCACCCCTTGAACTGGCAATGCAGGACGCATGCTCATAAATGGATTGTACTTATATAGCACCTTTCTAGTCTTCCGACCACTCAAACTGCTTTCACAGTACGCATCTCATTCACCCATTCACACACATTCATACACTGATGAATGGGCACTGGCTGCTATGCAAGGTGCCATCAGTTCGAGGAGCTAACCATTCATACACATTCATACACCGATGGCACAGCCTTTGGGAGCAATTTGGGGTTCAGTATCTTGCCCAAGGACACTTCGACATGCAGACTGGAGGGGATCGAACCAGGGATCGAACCGCCGATCATCTGATTAGTGGACGACCCGCTCTACCTCCGAGCCACAGCCGCCCCATAAGCAGCTCTCCCTGAATTACACCACAGTTAGGCTGGATTCAGACAGGATCCGGTGCTGCAGTGAGAACGCAGGTTTCCATTTATTTGAGTGTGGTTCGTCCTTTCAGCTCTGGCAGTCTGTGCGGCGGGGGTGTCAGCAAAAAACAGCTCCGACTTGCGGCGAAGTTGACTTGCAATTTAAGCCAGAAAATAGAGACACGAAGAAGTTTAATTTGATTTGTGTCCAATGGTTTGAGAGAGAGAGAGAGAGAGAGCGCTTCGGTTGAGAGACATACAGTAACAATGACAGTGAGGGAGCGCCGACCTCCAAAAAGCTGTTTAATCAGCAAATTAAAAGTTATTTCCCCATTTTTTCACAGCGGTTAAATTCAGCACATATAGACACAATCAAACAGCCCACCTCAACCCCCACCATCGCACAACCCCTGCTATGTCTGGCCGCAGCAGCTGATCCAGTCTGAAGTTCCAATTTGCTACAAATTGAAGATGAATTGGCAGATGAATATGTTGACACATTGTGTTGAATATACACTGTGACATGTTTAAGACAGTTAATTGTTTATTATTTGCACAGTTGTCATGTGTATGTGCAAGGCCTGTGATGCACAGCAGGGGCATGGGGCGAGTCTGCCTCGTTGTCCGCTTGTTGTTCACACGTTGTTTGCCTGCACACACAGATACTCACGGACTTAAGGGACACTGCCATTGGAAATTGAGATGATAATATTGCAAACGAGTTTTAAACTTACCGCAAACTGCTGCTCCTTTGGTGTCATGCCAAAAGAGAACCCCTGGGGACCTGACGTTATATGTATAGTTCTGGGAGGACAAGAGCAAGTGGCAAGTGGTAGGAGGGGCGTAAGGTTGATTATGTAAAAATGTTTATTCGTGTATATTTATTTATGGGTGTTTATTGGTGCGATATGGGTTTGTTAATAGGTATATTGCTTTTTTGGTCATGTTTGTTTATGCTTAATTATTATTTGTGTAAAGAAATAGCAGAGACCTGCCACACGCCACCAGACACACAAGCTCAACGTGTACTATTCCACTTTGTATTTTCATTTTCACTTACAAGAACAACAATTCTTTGCAGTGCTCAAAAGTTAACTCAGTACTCCCAGCTTTACTAGAAGACAAAAGTGTGTGTTGTTTGGTCTTTGGTGTTTAGACTGAAGAACAACCACTTCAAACAGATTTTCTTTTATAATGTGTTTTATGTTATCTTTTAACTGCTTATCCCTGACATCTATCTCATACTAATTGCTCCAGCAAACAATGCTCCAACAACTCCTCAGACATGGCTCTTAAAAATTCTTCAACAGTTGCCATAACTGAGGAAATTAAGAGGATTAACCTACCCAAATACACACTAAAGCTAACAAACAGAGCTCAAACAGTCCATATACAGCGAAAACATTACTGCAGCCCCATCCAACTGCCTAATCAGTGCAAAGCTTACACCTGCTGGACAACATCACGCTGACACACAGAAATGAAAGAAAAAAAAAAAAATCAGTCTCTGCCCATCAAGTCATCATACAATCAGCAAAAGAAAACGCAACACAAATCTAAACTCGGTTAAACAAGGACTGAAGGAGTCCCCCATTTCTCACAGCCGAGCTCAAAGACATGATGTGATAAGGAGAGAGACATCATGAGGGGGCACGAAGGAAAATACATCTATTTACAAAAACACAAATCATAAAAATGCATAGCAATCAGTAAAATAGGTTGTGTAAAGCATGTGTGGATGGGTGACTGTGTGTGTGGAGGGAACACACACACACAAAAAAAAACATACTGTGATCATGCACAGCCCTCACAGCCCTCCACTCAGCTCTGGACAGCAAGGAATTTTATGTGAGGATGCTGTTAGATGCTTAGACTTTCAACACAATCATTCCCCAGCAGCTGATAAAGAAACTGGACTGTCTGGCCTGAACTCCTTACTGTGCAACTGGCTGCTGGATTTCCTGACCGGGAGACCACACGCAGTTTGGGTTGGCAGCAACGCATCCAGCACCATCACAATGAACACGTGGGTCCCCCCCAACCTCTAACCTCTACAACACAACCGTGCTGGGTCTTATCAACTACAACGATAAGTCAAACTACAGGGACAAAGTGAGCCAACTGGCCATTTGGTGGCAAAAACAAAGAAGATTGTGGTCGACTTCTAGAGAGCCCCCACCCAACACTTTCCATTGACAGTGCTGCTGTGGAGAGAGTGAGCAAAGCAACTTTACCCGCTCCTCACACTGCTTCTTCAGTCTCCTGCCCTCCGGGAGGAGAATGAGGAGCCTCTGGGCTCGAACCAACAGACTAAGACAGTTTCATCCACCAGGCTGTCAGGAAGCTGAACTCTCTCCCAGTCCCCCCCTCCTTCCTTCTCTGCCCTCTGCCTTGCACTATGTACAGTCAAACTATTTATACATTTAAACTGTTTATATCTTTTTATATTTGCTATATTTTTATATTTCTTTATATTTTTAAATATGTAATATTTTCATGTTTATTGTTTTGTTTGCACTGGGCATATGAAGAAACGGAATTTCAATTCTCTGTATGTCCTGTACATGTGGCAGTACTTCTTATCTTCACAAAAGTTTCCTCCATAATAATAGCTGACAACATTGATGTATTCAGTATATGGCAAACTTTATTTGACCTTTATTTTATTCAGTCAGTGTATAAACTAGGGAGCAGCTCTTGTTTGGCTTTTCATTAACAAAAAGGTACAGAACTTCCATTATCTCAAAATGACTTAAATAGTTTGTCATGTAAGAATGCATCAATCAACTTGAAAAATAAAATATGCTACATTCATGCAATTAAACAACCTCTTTTAAAAACTCCCTGATTAACTTTGACAAATGTCCTGTTCTGATCTTGAATATTAAATTTTACCTTTTTATTTATGTAGACTTTTATACTTTTATATTATATTTCAAACCTTCACTGTTAACTGGAACTTTATATACTAAATTCTGGAGCAAGTACAGTGTTCACATTGCTTGGAGTCCAGGTCAAGATGCTCAGAAATCAGACTTGGCCAAATGGAAGTAGAGTGGTGGTCACCTTCCACATTTCCTGCAGAAATTAACAATGTTTTTTTTTAATAAAAACTGTACTGAATCCCTCTTGGGGATTTTTTTTCTGAAACTAATCCATTCAAACAGTAAACTTTGCACTAGGACAGGGAATAGAAAAAGTGTGCCTACAGCTCAGCCGACATACTAGTAACAATAGTGTTATTGCTTCAGCAGTCACAATGATAAAACTGTTTCCGCAGGCCAGGTAACTAGTGGAATTTTACCTGCATGTATTTATTATTATATGTTAGATTAGTAGAGCAGAGCTGCTTCAGTCCTCTATCTGTGCCTACACAGAATAAAGTCAGACAAAATCTCACAGTTTAGTACAAGTTTAGCTGGATTCAGCATTTGAATTAAAATGAAGTTAAGGTTTGTTTAAAGTTTAGCAAGAAATATTGTCCCCTATTAGAATATAATTATGAGTTTGGGTATTTCGCTTACCAGTTGCTCTATGCGTTCATACAGAAGAAACTGTGAGAAGTTAGAAGGGAGCGGCTCCACCTTGAAGCTGCATCGTCCGTCCACCAGCTCCTGGAGCTGGGACAGACACTTCCTGAAATGGTCATAGGCTTCACAGGAAACATCCATGTGTCGCAGGGTGAAGTTCAACCTTGTAAAACATTCATGCAGGAAACCTGATTACTGCTAAAACTTGTAACTAATCACTTGTGAAGTTGAATACTGACAGAGTTCTCAATAAATCAGAGAAATCAGAGAAAGGAGAAATCAACAAACTCAAAAATGACAAAAGAATTTCCATATTTTTCTGTGTGTGTCATTTGAGACAGAGAGAAAAAGAGGACAGGCTAGTAATATTAATAATAACGCTGCGTGTATTAAATGTGCACATAACAAATATGTTTTGCGATTATTTGATTTTTACAGAATTCCAACCATAGCATTGACTCTGCGCTAAATTGTTTACCAGATCAGATTGTTTTTGTATCCCTGGCTGAATATGCATATCCTTTATCTTTGTCACTTGGCATATGTGCCTTGGAAGTTTTATGATAAAAAAATTTCAGTTCAATTCAATTTTATTTATATCGCACCATATCATAACAAAAGTTATCTCATGACACTTTCCATACAGAGCAGGTCTAGACCGTACTATTTATAATATTATTTACAAAGACCCAACAATTCCACCATGAGCAAGCACTTGGCGAAAATACAGTACATGTTTCTCCTGTGTCCAAGTGCCCAAGACATTCAAAATTGGCAAAAGTGTACATTTACTGATACATATCATGTGTTAAAAGGTCAAAAAGTTAAGTCTTATATTTATGGTCTGGGTCCAGAGAATTGCAGTGTTTGTTCAGTTTGTTTGTTCTGAATTTGATTCCCAGCTTGGTTTTGTTTGGACAACTTTATACTTTCACAAGACTCATGTATGTGTATGGTGTTTTACGCTTAATAAGTACCAAAAATAGTATAATAATAGAGTACCTGCATGGATATCAGTATGTCTTAAGTGTAGTCATATGCTGTTATGCTATAATGTAATAATATTTATTTTCACTCCAACAGTGGACTGGACTTCAGATTGTAAATTTAGAGGCAAAACAAGAATTAGGATGGGATGATATGTCCAAGAATTTCTGTAACTTTCTGACATCGACTTAAGTCATTCAAGTCTAAAATAACATACATTTTCTCTCTCTGATCAGAGACTGCAGAGGAAATATAATTCTAATAATTCTTTCTGGTGTATGATGACAATGGGCATTTGCATCAACTGAAAGAAATAAATCAAACACTCATCAACCAGTTATGGAAAATTCACTCACTAAACAGAACATGAGTTTTGTTTTTGTAAATGTTTTTGCAAAAGCATGGTTTCCTGAATATGCTTAAACATATTTAGATGGCATTAGAGAAGTAAAAATACCCTGTCAGAATAAGTTGGTGGCACATGCTTTAATAACATATGGGCTTGTAGGGTTATAGTCAAACATTTCCTCTTCCTCCTTACCTTCTCTCTAAGGAAATGATGATTGTGCAGGTGTGATGAAAGTTACTGCAGAGTCGGTACAGTGTTCGGAAAAGGCCATCTGTCAGATCATCATCATAGCAAACTGTTGACATAAAAAACAAATTGAAATATTTTTTTTTCTGCTGTTTTGTCAGTCTGTATATGCATTATGTAGTCCTGTGATTCATACTGTTCCATTTAATTTTTGTATACTTCATTTCAGACCGTTCTGTTTTAGCTTAATTAACCTTTGAATAAAGCATGGCATACTGGAGAAGAATTGTGTGATGTTCTAATCAGCTGAATAACCTACCATCAGCAGCAATGATGAAGCTGGTGTTGTTATACAGATCTGCTACTTCGTCCTCTGTCCAGCAAAATTCTGTATCTGAATCTACAAAGAAAAATAGAAAGTCAAACAGACTAAGGTCAGAAGGAGGTTGGTTCTTGTTATAGCAGCCACTCATACACCCAAGCTGAAGGAGGCCTTGGAAGAACTATTAGTAAACATCCACCCATCCATTGGAGGGTCTGGGCAGGTCATCTGCTAATTAACCTCTACTAATTAGTAAAAATGATTTCTAGGAAGGATAAGGTTGTGTTATTCTGTGATAATATATCCTATTGTCACAGTCACATGGTCACTTGTAGAATAAGTTTGAGTCATCATGGGCATATCAAAAAAATGGATAGGTGCTGCATACAGTTTGGGATTCCTAAAGGTTTAAAGGGGCATTAAACTAATTAGGTGCAATTAGCTTTGAGACCAATTACTTCTATACAAAAAAATACAGATAAGTTAGAAGCTTTATCCAAAACCAAGCTCAGCATAAATTTATTCTGGAAATCTTAGCAACTGTTAAACAAAATACATAGCAATAAGGCGACAGTAAGACGATGCTATCAGGCCCTTTACAAGTCCAGTAAGGAAAACATTACAATTATGCAAATGTGGGCTCAAAACCTTGGGGTGGTAATACATTACATTTAGTCATTTAGCAGACGCTTTTATCCAAAGCGACTTACAGAGAAGGAAACAATCAAGGTATAGTGCAATAAGAAGCATTAAGTGCTTGTGACAATTTTAAAAGGAGTAAATTTGTCATGTCCAGTTGTTGGTAGTGCTAGGAGAGAAGGTATTCTCTGAAGAGCTGGAGGTCTTCAGGAGGTTTTTAAATGGTAGAGTGGGACGCCCCTGCTCTGGTAGGAACTGGTAGTGCGTTCCACCAACGGGGAACAACAAACGAGAAGAGTTTGGATTGCCTTGAACGAGCAGGTGGGAGAGCCAGGCGTTGTTCATTGGAGGAGCGCAACGGTCATGAGGTGACACACGACTGTATAAGGACGTTCAAGTAGGTAGGTGCAGTACCAGAGACAACTTTGTAGGCGAGCATTAGCAATCTGAATTTAATGCGGCCTGCTACAGGTAGCCAGTGGAGCTTGATGAACAGCGGGGTGACATGACCTTTTGGGTTGGTTGTAGACCAGGCGCGCCGCCGCATTCTGGATCATCTGAAGGGGTTTCACTGTGCAGGCTGGCAGGCCCGTCAGGAGAGCATTACAGTAATCTAGTCTTGAGATGACCACAGCTTGTGTTGAGTAAGGTCTGATTTTTCTGATGTTGTAAAGTGCAAAGCAGCATGACAGGGCAACTGAGGCGACATGATTGGAAAAGGTTAGTCGGTCATCTATCATAACCCCTAAGTTTCTCACCACCCTGATGGGGACAAGACACAGGGAGTCAGTTTTGATGTTGATGTCGTGATGTATTGTAGGTTTAGCTGGGTGGAGCAGCAGTTCAGTTTTTGAGAGGTTCAGCTTGAGGTGATGTGCCTTCATCCATGTGGAGATATCTGAGAGGCATTCAGAGACCCGTGCAGAGACCGAGGGGTCATCAGGAGGAAATGACAGAAAAAGCCATGTGAGCAGATAATCAGACCCAGGGAGGTGTAGATAGCGAATAGTAGGGGCCCCAGCACTGAGCCCTGGGGCACCCCTGTGGTGAGGTGATGCGAAGTGGACTGAATGAGCGTCCTGTCAGGCAGGATTCAAACCAGGTAAGAGCCAAGCCAGACATGCCCACGTTTGAGAGAGTAGAGAGGAGGGTGCAATGGTTAACTGTGTCAAAGGCAGCTGATAAGTCAAGCAGAAACAGAGGACTTTGCTGCTGCTCTTGCTTCTTTTAAGGCTTCTGTCTCAGACAACAGAGCTGTTTAAGTCGAGTGACCACTCTTGAAACCAGATTGATGGATCAAGAAGGTTGGTCTGTAGGAGGAATTCTGAGAGTTGATTAGCGACCGCCCATTCAGTAGTTTTGGATAAATATGGAAGAAGCGAGACAGGACAATAGTTTCCCAATCTGAGCAGGGTTGAGAGAGGGTTTCTTGAGTAGAGGTGTTACCCGAGCCGCTTTGAATGCGGTGGGAAAAGTGCCGGAGGTCAGTGACACATTTATAGCTGGCAGGATGGTTGGGCTAATGGATTAAAGTAGGTTTGTTGGTATAGGGTCCAATGAGCATGTAGTAGGCCGGCTACATGTCAGCAGTAATAGATGAAGCTACAGACACAGATACACTGCCTGTCCAAAAAAAAAAGTCACCACCTGGATTTAAGGTGGTGAACTAAGCAAATTGGTAAGAGCCTTCCATTGGATAATTAATGCAGTGATGTTTGAGCTAGCAACAAGTTATTTAACCCTAACTGATGCTGTGAGTAGCTTCTCCTTTCTAAAACAACCATGTCTGAAGACATATCCTGTGGTCATGGAAATTATGTTAATCAGTTTCAGAAGGGTCAAATTATTGGCCTGCATCAAGCAAAGAAAACAACTAAGAAGATTGCTGAAACTACTCAAATCGGATTAAGAACTGTTCAACGCACTATTAAAAACCTGGAAGCACATCAGGGTAAGAAGACAGGCGGATGAAGCGATGTACCCATCATGCCTAGGGCCCACCATACAAGCCTGTGGAGGCAGTTTTATGACCTGGGGTTGTTGCAGTTGGTCAGGTCTAGATTCAGCAACATTATGTCCCCAAAGAATGAGGTCAGCTGACTACGTGAATATACTGAATGACCAGGTTTTTATTCCCTGATGGCAAGGACATATTCCAAGATGGAAATGCTGGGATTCATCGGGCTCACATTGTAAATGAGTGGTTCAGGAAGTATGAGACATCCTTTTCACACATGAATTTACCACCACAGAGTCCAGACCTCAGCCCCATTGAGAATCTTTGGGATGTATTGGAGAATACTCTCCCATCATCAATATAAGATCTTGGCGGAAAATTAATGCAACTCTGGATGGAATTAAATGTTGTGACATTGTAGAAGCTTACTGAAACAATGCCACAGTGAATGCATGCTGTACTTAAAGCTATAGGCGGTCCAGTGAAATATTAGAGTCTGCGACTTTTTTTTTGGACGGGCAGTGTATATGGGAGCATGCTTATAACATATCCATACGTAATAGAGGAAAGGAATCACAATTCAAGTTACTGCATTTCCTTTCTGGTCTGAACTCAGACATAAGATGGACCCAAAGAAGTTGGCTCTGTGTATAAAGTTTAATAAGGAAGTTGGTAGCTTTATACACACTGTATGGGCCTGTGTGCATATTCAGGATTTCTGAGTGGAAGTGGCTTTAAAGTTGGATTTGGTTTTTAATAGAGCTGGAGTTGGAAACATATGCCTCTTGCTATGATTGCCACAACCACACATAAAAGGGTCTCACAGCCAAAAATTATTGAATGGTTTAGCATAACATGCTGCACGTAAACTTATATTGCTGATACAATATACAGTATATACAGTCTTAGTTTGGCATATGGTAATAATCAAACTTTTAACCATGGAATATTTGATATAGTGGTACAGAGAAAGATATATATATATATTTTTTTAGGGCCAAGAATATCTAATATATTCTGGAAGGTGCTTCTCAGACCAAGGAATAATGGCTGCATGCCAAAGGAGAGGTTTGGCAAAATTTTGTCTATATGCGAGTAACACATTATGATGATGATGATAAAAAGATAAGTTCCTAGCTTCCTAGCTGCTGGTATGGTAATTTTGGTTGTAAATGTTCATTTAATTAGATTAGTGTATTCTATGTATTTCATTATCTTTGATAATTTTGATAGTCAAAAAAGACAAATTGATTGCATCTGCAGTTTGGTGCCCTTATTTTAGTACAATATATGTATATACTACACACATATACACACACACATACGTCTAGGTCAAAATAAATAAAACTTACATGCACTTTTTGGGAAACAGAGTCACAATTTCAATTGCGTGCTTTTGCAAGGCAATACTCACATACAGAGACAACCATACTATGTATTGTAACTGAACTCACCCTTAATAGAATAAGCAATTTTAACACTGAACCCAAAACTAAACATAAAATTATTCTACAAAATCTATAATTTCTTTCAAATTAACATGTGTTTCTAGTGCATGTGAAGTGTAACTTTAATTCAAGTTTTCCCTGCACCTGAAAGATATTTTAAAATAAGATAAGATCAGCTGTGGGCCCAGAGAATCACCTGTGAATGTAAAGAGACGATTTTGGGGACACCCCGCCGGGGCAGGGATGTTGGCATTGGCTTCCTTGACCCTTTTTTCAATAGCCCAAGTGACAGTTCCCACCATGCAGGAGGAGGGGAGAAAAGTGGAGGCAGTCCTAGGGGTCTTCAAACATCCTAGAAAGAGCATCTGGCTTGGTATTCTTAGACCCTGGGTGGTATGATAGTGTGAAGTTGAATCTGTTGAAGAAGAGCGCTCACCCTGGCTTGCCTGGAGTTGAGGTGCTTTACTGTTCTGATGTATTCCAGGTTCTTATGGTCAGTCCACACCATGAACGGCTGTTGCCGCCACTCCTCCAAAGCCACTTTTACTGACAACAGCTCCCGATTGCCCACATCATAATTCCTTTCCGCTGGAGAAGGTTTCCAGGAGAGGAAGGCATATGGATGGAACTTGCCATTGGATGGTGGCCGCTAGGAGCCCTGATACCCAGACAAACAAATCGTGATCGAGGAGGGCCTGTAACACGGAACACACATGCTACCAGCTACCTGTTCTTGATGGTGATGTCATTAAGGCTTTGGAAATTGATGCAGGGTCGGAGAGACTATTCCTTCTTCTCCACGAAGAAGAAAGGAGGACAGGCGAATAATTCCGGCCGCCAATGAGGAGTCAATGTACTGCCACGTGGCTTCCCTTAGGGAGGGAGAGGGAATATAGCCGACCCTTGGGTGGAGAGGACCCTGGGAGAAAATCAATGCAGCAGTCATATGGATGGTGAGGTGGAAGAGATGTGGCCCAGGTCTTATTGAAGACTTCCCACAGGTTGTGGGAATAAGGAGGAACGCTGGTCAAGTCAAGGAGACTCACTGCAAGAATGACAGGGAGAGACTTCTGGCATAGCAGAGCTGCAACCAAGCATGGACTTGACAGTACAGACAGAGGAAAGGCAGGTGAGAGAACATTTTTTTTTCCCCAATTCAACACCTTGCCTGTAGACCAGTCAATATAGGGATTGTGTTTGATAAGCCAGTGTAACCCCAAAATCAGCAGATGCAGAGAAGATTCAAAGATATGGAAACTAATGAGCTCTGCATGGTTACCATTTATGTTGAGCTGGATGGGTTGAGTGCGATGAGATACCCGACACAGCAGGTGATCATCGAGTGCACTGGCTTTCAGAGGCTCAGGGACAGGGGGGGCGAATTTAAAACCCAGCCGCTCTGCCAGCCGCCGATCCATGAAGCTTTCGTCAGCCCGGAATCCACCAACGCTTGGTGAACAATCCTCTGCTCCATCGTGACGAGTTCTGTGGACGTGAAAGGTCAGGAGACTCACCAGTGCTCTCCTCCTCACTAGTGAGCCCTTTCTTTTACTGAACAGGACGTGAAAGTGTCCCGACTCTCTGCAGTAGATGCATCTCCCCACCTGTAGGCGGCAGTTCTTCCGGAGAGAGGTGGACGGTGGCGCTGGAGCGCTGGCGTGCTGTGGCAAGCGACCCCCTTCTCCACCGATCTATTGTCGGTTTGGATGGCAACGGCGATAAGCGAGTCCAGGTTGGAGGGAAGTTCGAGGGGAACGAGAAGGTCTTTAATTGGTGCGGAGAGGCCATGGAAAAATGCGTCAAACAGCGAGGCTGAGTTCCACCCACTGCTGGCTGCTAATGTGCGGAACTCAATGGCATAATCCGCTACCCCTCGCCTGCCCTGCCATAGAGACATGAGAGCCTGGGCCACCTCATGACTGGGAGTGACGGAGTTGAAGATTTTACTTAAAGAGTTTGTGAACCCACTCAGGGAGTAGCAGATGGGAGAGTCCCGTGCCCACTCCGCAGTGGTCCAGGCTTCCGCTCTGCCAGACAGATGAGAACTCCACTTGCCTTTAAATTTTGGCACCTCTTGCTTTAATTTGTGGGTCTGTGGGTTATACCACGGTGATAACCTTCTCAGTTTAATTATCTTCTTTTTCAGAGGTGCAACATTTGAGTGTCATTTGTGGTGAGCCTGCAGCACTATCAACAAGATGATCTATGTCATTGTTCACACTATATCATGGTACTGGTAAATAGGCAGAAAGGGTGACCATTTTACAGGTTGACAAAGATGATTAATGCATGGCTAATAGGGGTGTGCATCTCTCCAATAAAAGACGATTCTATGCGTATCTCAATACATGGGGTACGATACGATTCAGGAACGATACAGAAGGATTTCGATTCGATTCGATTCGAATCGATGTGGCACGGCTCAATTTGAGAGGGTATGATGCAATGGATTTCTTGTTGAAAGTAGACAATCATTTCATAAAATGAATTACCTTGTAAATGTGGCATTTCCTTCAAAAAGATTTATCAAAGACTAGAGAAGAAGTGTATTTGTAGTTTTTGTCATGTTTTTTAAGATGTAACAACATGTAAGAGCTCTCCAACATTAATTAAATTCAAAGAAACAACAGAGAGATCTGTGTAGCCTCATATCAAGGCACAATGAGCTATTACCTTTGCTCTCGCCGAGTTGTGGGTGAGTTTTGGCTGGAATAACTCCTGTATTTCTGTCGGTGTCTTTATGCTAGCTGTGCTAGCCTCCTCTTCGCCTGTTTCCCCATGCCGTCTCACCAAGTGAGCGTGGAGATTTGTCGTACTACCGGTGTGCTTCAGCGCAGTTTTACAGTCTTTGCAAATCTGAATTTCTTCCACACTTTAGACTTTAAACTTGCCGGAGCGTTGTGAATCCTGCCCGACTCAGCTATTTTTTAAACTTTCCCTCACAAACTCACGGCGCTATCTGACGTAACTGCGACAAGTCTCGCGAGAGTTTTAAGGGAGGGAACGAAAGACAGTAGAGAGAGATGCAGTTTTCAGCAGCTGCTACTGCATCAGCAGCATAAACCGATTTATAACTTTTTAATCGGGCCATTGGCCGGTTCAAGCTACATTAAGACCAATTTATTAGTCCGTGTACCGATGCACTCGCATCTTTTAAATCAAAATCGATTTTCCGATTTAAATCGTTTTTTGTTACACCCCTAATGGCTAATACATGTGATGTCACGATTATACAACTATTAATTATATCTTATTTATCTGTGTATATTGTTGGAGCTTTCAGCAGTGGACAGGGATCAACATAGGCAGTCTGACTGGTCTGCGCCTAACCAACCGCATGCACAACAAACTGCCATGCACTCTGGATTGACACCTTTCTGTCAGAACTAGCAGTCATTTTTTTCAGGAATTTGAGCTATAGCTCCATGATCCTGTCACCAGTTCACTGCTTTTTCTTCTGATTGCCGTACTGACCACCGCAAACCACTCCATATAGTAGTTGGATGAATGAGTTTATGTTTCATCTGAAGACGTAAAAGCGTATAGATACAGACTGGCTGAAAATTCATTGGAAACTGTAGCACTGCACCATTTAATTACTAAATAATTGGAAAAAAAAGTTTGTGTTACCTGTACAAAGGTCATGCTGGAGCCAATCCAACTGTCTCACTCTGATCTCACCACCTGATGTCAGAAAAGACAATGTTAGCCAGATATACTGTCATAAGCACACCTTGGGTTAAAGTCATTTTCTAGTTTTTATTCTCAATTAGCATTTAGCAAGCGGGGACAGTTTCAGTTAAAGATTTGGAAGCTGCAGAACAAACTCAGTCCGACGTGTTGGCCACTCAGCTGCTCCTCTTGAGCAGTTGGATTTTAAAAAAGGTACAAGATGGAGTTTTCATGACCACTAGTAGTAATTTCTGACACATTCCTGCAGATTGTGCAAATATGCAGTAGAGGAAGTAGAGGACTTTTGGGTGAGACATCTCAACATCTCAAATTGTCCACTGTGATGGTAAGATGAAACTGGTATACTAAACATGAGAATGTAATGATTGGTCATGTCATGCTATCTGAGGTCCACACCATTTCACAACCAATGGTGGGTAGTGATAATGCAAGAAACAAACTAATTCAGAGAATAAAAAGTCTGCTAGCAGATTCAAACATGAATTAAAACAAGGGTTCAAAATGTATTAAAACTCCTAAGGGTCTCACTAAGAGCTCAGCAGGGGTCACACGGGATGGGCAAGCACAGCTTTTTGAAATTTGTACAAATACAGGTGTTGTCCATAGGAATGGAAATGCCTGTCACCACTTCAACAATGGCATGAAATGGCACTTTTCACTCATCCAGTGAAATATCTCAACATCTAGTGTACTGGCAATTTTTCTTCAAGTATCAAGAGAAGAGAGAGACCCTTTGCAATAGGCCTGATTTGTTTTGGTAGAGGTAAATTGCATGAATTTGTATGACATCCAGTTTTTGACATTAAATACTATAGGAATTTATTAGGGGTGCAACAATACATGTATCTGTATTGAACCGTTCGATACAGTGGTCTCGGTTCGGTACGTACTATATACTACTATACGCAATTTTATATTTATTTTATCAGCTTCTGACGATGCACTCTGTGCTGAAAGCTCAGTGGATCTGCGCTCGACTACTCCGCCTTAGGCTGCATTGTCGAGCGCAGATCCACTAAGCTGCCCCTCCCACATTCATTCAGACCAAGCTGCTGAGATAGACGCTACATGTGAAGCTAGGTCTTTGCAACATGGCTAATGCCTTAAATATACCTGAAATCGAAGATCCTCCACCATCCTTCAGATCTGGCATTTTATCTGGCGAACTACTTTGGTTTTCGTATTAAGTATGACCCTGATGGCAAGCGCGTCGTGGACAAAATGTTTCAAAATATTAATGATTATGTTTCAAAATATATTTAGGGAGCTATTTCTTTTTAATATATACTCTGCTGCTAAGAATGCACCACAGAAGATGGGTGATTTATCAGATACATTTATTTTATTATTAGTTTTACAAGGTGCTGTTTTTGTTTTATATGGTTCTAACTTCTAAGTATGCACAGCAGAAAATGAGGCAGGTATAGCTGCACCAGATACATTTAATTTAATTAAAAAAATATCGAACCGTGACACTAAAGTATCGAACCGAACCAAACCGTGAATTTTGTGAATCGTTGCACCCCTAGTATTCATGTAGTCAATTCACTATACAGTAAGATCTGCATGTCCTTGGCATAACAATACAAGGAAACACAACAGAATACTGTGATCGACTGTGGAAGGCAGAAGAACGGTCCACACAAATGAGAACTGAGCACAGAATTACCACGTAGGTTGTAGTTTTCTTGTTACGTGCACAAACTCGTTGAGAACTAAAAGTAAGAAAGGATCTTAGGCAGCTTGCTCCTTCAGGATCCTGGTGGTTTAAAGGTCAAAGCTCTTGCTTAGCCTCAGTGCTGGTCTGATGTATCTAGAGTCTTCTTCATTACAACAGCACGGATAAGGTCATTGTTCAAATGATTGGTATTCGATTTCTCCTGGCATTATTTTTGAAGAATCAGAATCAGGTTTATTGCCAAGACAGTTTCACATACAAGAAATTTGTCTCTGTGTTTTTGGTGTATAACAAACATTAAGTAAAAAAATATAGTATTAAGTAGTTAAAAAAAAAATAAATAAATGTATGTATAATATGTTTAAATGTATGTAATGATTGTGCAGGAATATACAATATATTTTCGAGGTCATTTGCAAAGGTTCTCAGTATGCAGAATATTGAAAATATGCAAAATATTGATCAAACTGAGGAAGTCCAAAAATTGTTAAATAAAAGGTGTGCATTAATGTAACATAGAGTCCATTAATGTGTAGGGACAACAGTGTTGATAACCTATCTAGCTATGAATGGAGGACAATGGAAACTGGTTTTCTCCGACATGCACAAGTGGACACTGCATGGTTAAGAGTGTTTTCTCAGAACCACAACTTTTCCGAACCTGTCTCACAGGATTGCCAGCTAACAAGCAATACACCACAACCTTTCTTCCTTTTAAAACTGCTAATATACCTGAGCATAACAACGCTTTACATAAGTTTATGTCTGAGGAAGGACTATTAAACTTTTGTTGCATTATTACAACAAAAGTATTATTGTACATGTACTACTGTAATTGTTGACATGGTTAGGTCAGCCTAAATTTGAAATAATTGAGGAGGCAATGAGAGCAAAAGAAAAAGTTATCTGATAAAGTTATCTCACCTGAGGGCTCCATCATGTGTCTGTTTAACATTACATTTCTCTTGCACATTCTTAGAAGGTCTTCTCCCACATCTGTAAGACAAAAAAAGTCTTTCAGCAATAAAAAATTAATATTAAGATGTCTACATTAGATGTCTCTTGTTTGCTTAACTTCGCTATTCATTCAAAGACATGGATATAGTGATTGATTCATGTCAAGTTTCAGTGACAAACGTCATTTTAATTTTGTAATAATGGTGTTTCCTGAGGGGCACCCCAGAAGATCACCCAGTAAAGTGCGCATCCTATACTAAGGCTAAAGAGAGGCTAGAGAAGCTGTGTACAATAACTAAAGCCAGAGCACAACAGGTAGAGTATCATAGTTTAGTCCATTAACTTTACCTGGATGGTACTCAGTTTTATAGTGACATTTCAGAAGAGTTCAGACGAAACAGTTCTTGTGTCTCTTTGTTTTGGTGTACATCGCTCTGTAGTGCCTGTTGGAGCAGAGAAGTTAGAACTGGTTCAGTTCAGGATGTAAGGGGGGATTGTACTGACCGCAGTGGGCAGACCGGCATATACAGGACCCAGAAGGGAATGGTTCTGAATAAGCAACAAATGAAGAACCAGGTGAGTGGACAACAGAACCGGGCTCAGCAGCCCCCCACTGAACATGGCTGGGACCGAAAACAGCCTCCGAGACCAAAAGACAGCGAATATGATTTATGGTGGCTCTGACAAGGACTGACTTGCAGACAAGAAATAGTTCTGAAGTAGGAACAGCAGTGGCTACACTTTCACCTTCTACCGCTCCTAAATCGAGAATGTACTGGCATACTGCATCTCAGAGAGCTTTTCAAAGGGTCAACAGTAGCAGTAATGCAGAAGTGCAATTGGCACCTTACATGGCAGCTAATGCCATCAGTGTGAGCATCCTGCAGGTGCCATGCTACTAAAACAGAGGTTAAAAATCTTCTCTAAATCTAAGGATGTTGAACAATTTGTTATCAATGTGTGTGAATGCCTGAAGAAAAAGAAACCCAACAAACAGACTAGAGCACCAATGATGCCAATCCACACCACCTACCCATTTGAAATGGTATCCATCGACTTTCTACACTTGGACAAGGGCCAGCATAGATATTTATTCATACTAGTGGTCATTGATCATTTCTCCATGTTTGCACAGGTGTACGCCACAAGAAACAGGTCTGCAAACACCGTGGCTGAAAAGATCTTCAATGACTATGCAAAGAAATTTGGATTCCCAAGTAAGCTGCTCCATGATATGGGCAAGGAATTTGAGAACAAACTACTTGCAAGACTGAACGATCTCTCAGGCGTCCATGGGTCACACACAATGCCCTGCCATCCTCAAGGGATTTGGCAAGTCGAGTGATTCAACCTCTGCTCTGACCTCTGACTCTGCTAGCCATGCTGCACACACTAGCAGATGAAGAGAAGGCCAATTAGAAAAAGTTCCTAGCCAAAGTCGTCCATGCATATAACTGGAAACAAAATGTTGCAACAGGATACTCACCATATTACTTCCCTTTGGATGACCACCTCGCCTACCAGTTGATTTGCTATTCAACCTTAAAACAAACGAAACACATGAAACTTACCAGGACTACATGGCCCAGTGGAAAATGTGAATGGTAGATGCATACCAGATTGCATCAAAGATAGCCAATAAGGTCTCAGCTTGGGGAATAGAACATTATGATAAGAAGGGGGAGACCCACATCCACATTTATCCTACACTTACTCCTTGAGGAAGGACAGGAAAGATCTAGTCCTACTTGGAGGACCAGGTTCATCGGAAAGATAACAGTCCAGTCTACGAAGTCCAGAAAATGGTAAAGGAAGGAATCGAGTCATTCACAGAAATCTCCTCCTTCCCTATGAATACTTATCCCTGGAGGTGGACTTAACTTGTCAGCTAAAGAACAGCTACAGCGCACCCATTAAGAATAAGACTTGTGAACAGAGAAAACAGCCGCAGCAAGTGGAGCCCAACAGTGACTCAGAGGACGACTATGGTGGTACCTACCAGTGGCATCTAAGATCCAGCAGTAGAAAGCAGCAAAAGCCTAAGTTGTTGAATCCTCTGGCAGAGCCTTTCCAGCCTCACCAAAGCCCCCAGCACCAGAATCCAGAAGAGGATGAGCCACTACAGAGCCAAGAGGATGTGCCACTACAGTCTCAGGGGCTTGACAATGACTTGTCACAGCTGGTAACACAACAGCCACAGAGACTGAGATAGCGACCTGTCTGATTGAGTTATGACACGTTAGGTCAGCTGTCCTTGGTACAGAGAATAAATGTAAAAAAAAAAATGTAAAAATTTTGAGCCCACAGAAATGTCAGGAGACATTTCATTTTGTGGGGGAGAGTGCGCCACTGGTTGTTTGAAAGGACAGGGAAATATTAGTCTTATACTTGTCTTTGTTTTAGCTTTTTTTTTTTTTTTTAAATTATTCTTGTGATGAGTAAATATCTTGTGTGAAATGCCTATTTGTCACATTCCCTGAGCCACTGTGTGACAGATGATTGTGGCAGTTCATGAAAAGTGCCTAAATGAGTATGAGTATTTTCTTTGATGTACTGATTTAAAAACAGATTATACCTTTCTCCATTAGATAAACTTAAATTTAAAGGTCCAGTGTGTAAGATTTGGGGCCTCTATTTTCAGAATAAGGCAAACATGTAATATAATATTCATAACTATGTTTTCATGCATGTATAATCACCTGAAAATAAGAATCTTTTTATGTTTGTTACTTAAAAAATATCCTTTTATATCTACAGTGGGAGAGGGTCCCCTTTCATGGAGGCGCCATCTTGAAACACCCTATTTATACAGTAGTCCAGAACAGACAAACTAAATACTGACTCTAAACAGGGTCCTTAAAGTGCTGTTTCTCCTTTACACTAGGAAGGTGAGGGTGATGTGAGGAGATTGCAATGCAGTGATTGGACCACTAAATGCAACTAAATTCTACACACTGTACCTTTAAGACTTAGATTAACTAAATTTAGAGTCCGGTCTGGAATGAATTTACTAAGCCAGGTTTCTTCAGCCAAGAACTGTGTGTGTGAAAATCTGTAAAATTGTGTTAACTTTCAAATATTCGGCCTTTGGATGAACAGAGATTAAATCGACGTACAGCAACCTGTACATGCCAGTGTATGTTTTAATTAGGATAACTGCTTGACTGTATTATACCTGTGCAGTACACTGTTTTGGCTATGGTTGCCAAGATGATGCTGGTTAAGCCTGTTCCTGCTCCCAGCTCTAGAACTGTTGCTCCTCTGAACATGATCGGATCAGAGAGAATGAAGTCAGCCAAGAAGAATGCCCCTCGCCACACCTAGAGCAAAAAAGAAATGATATCTTCTTAATATCAAACACCACTTGCACAAAAAATCATGGTATTAAAAATATTACATGATTTTTTAAATGAATTTATTGTAATTAATTCAAATCAACATTCAATTTAATCAGCTTAAACATACTTTCCATTACAGACATGGTAAATGGTAAATGGACTCATATATATATAATTATATAGCGCCTTTCTAGTCTTCCGACCACTCAAAGCGCTTTTTACACTACATATCTCATATTCATCCATTCACACACAATCATATACTGATGGCATTGGCCGCCATGCAAGGACTGCTCCTCAGTTTTAGGAGCTAACCATTCATATGTATTCACACACCAATGGGGCAGCCTTTGGGAGCAATTTGGAGTTCAGTATCTTGGTCAAAGACACTTCAACATGCAGACTGGAGTAGATCGAACTGCCAATCATGACCTGCTCTACCTCCTCAGCCACAGCTGCCCCTAGTGAATTGAACTGTATTTCAATATTTTCTACAGATTTCCATGCAAAATTAAATGTGTTACACCAGAGTGAGTGTACTCACTTTCGACACTAAAGCTGTATCTAAAGCTGTAAACTAAAGCTGTATCTTGAACAATGAGACATTCTATTGTGCTGAACAGCTGTCATCCATTGTGCATTGTTAATTTTTGGATTGTCTTATGATTTATTTTAACATTATTTTTAATAAATGATTCTTGTGATAAGCAAATATCTTGTGTGAAATTAGTGGATGACCCGCTCTACCTCCTGAGTCACAGCACGCACACTACAATTTTTAGATTATCACATAATTGAGAATGTGTAGCCGAGCTCATCGCGTCACAAGAAGTGACCAGACAGTTCAATGGTCAACTTAAATTTTGAACAAAAACTGGATAGGATTAGCTTAACTAATTTAGGACTTACCACAGGGCTGAAATAATTATTAATGCACAGAGGAAGAGAGTGAAACATGGGTTTGGGTTCAAAGGGTGTGGAATAAATAACATTAATGGATGTACATTTTGGTCCAAAAATATTTGGACAGTGATAGAATTTTCATAATTTGGGCTCCACATGCTCCACAATGGATTTGAAATTAAATAACCATGATACAACGGAAGTGCAGAATTTTAGCTTGTTTCATGAGGAATTGCAGCCATTTTATACACAGTTCCCTTATTTCAGGGGCTCAAAAGCGGACAGATAAACATATTCATTAATAAAATGTTCATCTTTAGGCCATGGACATCACGAAATGCTAGGTTTCTTCCTTTGTGATGCTTTGTCTTTATTGCAGCTGTCTTCAGTTGTTGTTATTCGTGGCTCATTCTACCTTAAATTTTATCTTCAGCAAATGAAATTCATGCTTGATTGGGTTGAGATCAGGTGATTGACTTGATCATTGCAAAATATTACACTTCTTTGTCTTAGTACTTCCAAAAGCTCCTACAATTTGTTCAATTCAAAATTGTGCAAGAGGACAGCAATAAGATAGATAGAATAGAAAACAAATAAAAACTAAAAAAATATTATTGAAGTAATATGAATAAATAAAGACCCTAGTGGTCTGAGGACAGAAGCTCTTCCTGAGCCTCTCAGTGTTAGCCTGGTGTATCTGGAACCTTGGTCTTGATCACAGAAAGGAGAAAAGGTTGTTAACTAGTTTGTTGGGATCTTTACTGACTCCCACTATCCCTGTGACCATAAAATTAATGATTTAGTCAGTAGGCATGTATTAAAAAAAAGGCATTGCAAAGTTTGATGTAAGAAGAGACTGTCCAGTTTGTACAGATTAGAGGAACTTAAGGTGTCTCAGTTTTTTGAGATATGTACAGTGGGGCAAAAAAGTATTTAGTCAGCCACCAATTGTGCAAGTTCTCCCACTTAAAATGATGAGAGAGGCCTGTAATTTTCATCATAGGTATACCTCAACTATGAGAGACAAAATGAGAAACCCCCCCCCAGAAAATCACAGTCTGATTTTTAAAGAATTTATTTGCAAATTATGGTGGAAAATAAGTATTTGGTCAATAACAAAAGTTCATCTCAATACTTTGTTATATACCCTTTGTTGGCAATGACAGAGGTCAAACGTTTTCTGTAAGTCTTCACAAGGTTTTCACACACACTGTTGCTGGTATTTTGGCCCATTCCTCCATGCAGATCTCCTCTAGAGCAGTGATGTTTTGGGGCTGTCGCTGGGCAACACGGACTTTCAACTCCCTCCAAAGATTTTCTATGGGGTTGAGATCTGGAGACTGGCTAGGCCACTCCAGGACCTTGAAATGCTTCTAACGAAGCCACTCCTTCGTTGCCCAGGCGGTTATGTTTGGGATCATTGTTATGCTGAAAGACCCAGCCACGTTTCATCTTCAATGCCCTTACTGATGGAAGGAGGTTTTCACTCAAAATCTCACAATACATGGTCCCATTCATTTTTTCCTTTACACGGATCAGTCGTCCTGGTCCCTTTGCAGAAAAACAGCCCCAAAGCATGACGTTTCCACCCCCATGCTTCACAGTAGGTATGGTGTTCTTTGGATGCAACTCAGCATTCTTTCTCCTCCAAACACGACAAGTTGAGTTTTTACCAAAAAGTTCTATTTTGGTTTCATCTGACCATATGACATTCTCCCAATCCTCTTCTGGATCATCCAAATGCTCTCTAGCAAACTTCAGATGGGCCTGGACATGTACTGGCAGGGGGACACGTCTGGCACTGCAGGATTTGAGTCTCTGGCGGCGTAATGTGTTACTGATGGTAGCCTTTGTTACTTTGGTCCCAGCTCTCTGCAGGTCATTCACTAGGTCCCCCCGTGTGGTTCTGGGATTTTTGCTCACCGTTCTTGTGATCATTTTAACCCCACGGGGTGAGATCTTGCGTGGAGCCCCAGATCGAGGGAGATTATCAGTGGTCTTGTATGTCTTCCATTTTCTAATAATTGCTCCCACAGTTGATTTCTTCACACCAAGCTGCTTACCTATTGCAGATTCAGTCTTCTCAGCCTGGTGCAGGTCTACAATTTTGTTTCTGGTGTCTTTTGACAGCTCTTTGATCTTGGCCATAGTGGAGGTTGGAGTGTGACTGTTTGAGGTTGTGGACAGGTGTCTTTTATACTGATAACGAGTTCAAACAGGTGCCATTAATACAGGTAACGAGTGGAGGACAGAGGAGCCTCTTAAAGAAGAAGTTACAGGTCTGTGAAAGCCAGAAATCTTGCTTGTTTGTAGGTGACCAAATACTTATTTTCCACCATAATTTGCAAAAAAAATTCTTTAAAAATCAGACAATGTGATTTTCTGGATTTTTTTTCTCATTTTGTCTCTCATAGTTGAGGTATACCTATGATGAAAATTACAGGCCTCATCTTTTTAAGTGGGAGAACTTGCACAATTGGTGGCTGACTAAATACTTTTTTGCCCCACTGTATGTTGGTAATATAAATGACAAGATACCTGTTATCAGTTCTGTAATAAAGCTTCATCTTTTGAGTGGTTTTCATTCATCATCTGTCCTACCCCTAATAAAATGTTGGCTGTGGTGTAGTGTTTGACAACTGTAAAAAGATTTGTATGTAGTCCAGGAGGTCCCTACAAGAACATTATGGAAACATTAAATGTGGACAGTGTTTTACAATTTAGATGCTTTAATGTAGACATAGTTTGACGTTTACAGGCAGAAAATAGGGTAATCTCCCTTGATCTTGCACAGATCAGCTGTAAAAAACTAGTGTCCCGTTGCAGCAGCTAATTCTCATGAATAACTTAATAACCAGAATAAACATGACACGAAGAGGTAAATTAGGGAGACCGGGTACAAAGTTGGCTGGTGGGGTTGAATATCTTGTAGAGTCATTGTAACTTTCAGTATAGAATTAATTCTACCTCAGAGTTCAGAGAAAAGGCAAACTGCCCGTTTTCTCTGTCTGTGTGTGTTCTGCTGCCAGTCTGCTTCTGAAGAATCTAAACTATATAGCTAGTATAACTATATACTAAATTGCTAAACCATACCACCTTGTTCAATAAACTGTTTGAATTATTATTATTATTATCATCGTTTACTGTGTTTGCATTCTGGGTCCACAACTGGGTTCAACATAACAAAACAAAATGGCATTAATCTCATCAATCACAGCCCCGATTCAACATGATACACAAAGCCATTTCCTGTCATTGAGTACTCCCTAAGCATGGTAAAACAACTGTCTGTGTTGTGGAGAAATTGCTGAAATCAATGGTCAATGATGAGGTCAGGAGGGCCAAGAAAGTGTTCAGGAACCTCTGATGTCTTATGCTGTAATATTTATTGAAGCTTGGCCAAGGAGAAATAGAGACACATGAGAAGTGCCTAAGTCGGTCTCACATTCTGCCGAACTCATGCTGGTGGTCAGACTTTAAACCCCTACAGATAACACCACAAATACTATACGCCCAGAATTAGTCAAAGAGAATGTTGTTACCCATGTTAGTGTTACTGTCAGCAAATTCTAGTCTGGAGACACAGATGTCTGTTTACGTTAACGGAACATCAATGGCAAGCTATCTATTATGTCTAGGAAGGCAACATTCAGTTCCTTTGACTCTGGTCACCACAGTGTTGAGATAGGCCGGCACCTGCTGTCCTCAAACAAAGCCAAACAACTACTACTGAAGACCTCAAGGCCCACACGTGACCGTGTGTAACCTAAGGATAGAAAATTCCACAACTATACAAGTTTTCTCAACGTTTCTGCTCACCTCCTCAGTCAAATCGTCAGTAAATGTATCTCTAAATGTTTCTATGACATTGCATAAAACATGAAATCACAAACACATTACATTTCACTAACCTGTTTTCCGACATCCTCCAGGGGTGTGGCCATAGTGTGCTCTGGAAATAGATTGCATTCCTATATTAAACCAGTGCTTTGGTGCTTTTAGAAGCAGATTTTTAAAAAATCCAAGGTCAAAGTTAGTGTAATAAAGGTCAGCACAATATGGTTAAAAACCTTGTCAATTTTCCCTACTTAAGTCAATATACATTCAGCTTAGTTTCACTCCATAATTTCCCCCTGGTCATCCATGCCCCACCTGCAGGGGCCTGTCCCACAGTTTGAGAACCACTGCAATCAACATAACAACAACATTTTTTTTTTTTTTTTTAAATGTAATAACGTCCAATAATGTAATACCTGCCGATAACATAATAATTTTGGCCATTTTGAATGTAATAAAGCCAATAATGTAATAACATGCCAATAATGTAATAACTTAGACTGAATAGACTTTTTCATCTAACACTGAGCAAACACATGTAGGTCACATGACCACTGTTCTCTTCCTTAATTCCAGTACATTCCACTAGGTGATCTAACTACCATATACACTTCACAGTAATGAATTAAATAATATTCCTCCATACATGAAATTATGAATTTACATATCCAAGCAAATAAACAATAGCCTAAATTTGAGCAAGAACTTGGGGACTGTGGCAAGGAAAAACTTCCTTTTAAGTGGCAGAAACTTCAAGCAGAACCCAGCTCATGGCACTATAAATGACAGCATACACAAACATGTACACTGTTTGTTCCTGGAGTCTTATTTATGAAAGTGCAACTGACTAATTAAACAGAGTAAAAAATTTCAACAAAACAGCTAGCAAATGTTCCACCACTGTAAAACACCAACTAATATTATTTTGCATAAATGACAAATACAAGTTGTTGAATTAAAACTAATCACATTCAGAACTCATTATCATGTGTGTGATTGAGTAAATGTCCAAGCTATCATGTATTGATGTACTACTCAACTCATCAAATTTTGTATTTACAGTGATAGCTGTCCATGAGCGATCTGCATTCATAATTCTTCATCTGTTCTTGCACAGTTATTAAACTATTACTACAACATTTGTACGTGTACAAAGTCAAAATCCACTGCATGCAAAACTATGTGTGGTGCACAACGTTGTGCATTTTTCAGGAGCTAGTGGTGCTTGAAAAGTCATGAAATCTGGCATACATGTAAGAAGTGGTGAAAATTTACATCTGATATGCTTCTTGCAACTTTATATTTTTTTGCTTTCTACACTGCAGATTAATGTTAAATGGTAAATGGTCTGTACTTATATATCTCCTTTCTAGTCTTCCGACCACTCAAAGCTATTTTACACTACACATCTCATTCACCCATTCACACACATTCATACAATGGGGTTCAGTATCTTGCCCAAGGACACTTCAACATGCAGACTGGAGGAGCCGGGGATTGAACCACTGATCATCTGATTAGTGGACGACTCGCTCTACCTCCGAGCCACAGTCGCCCCAAAAACTAAAAAGCAGAAGGTCAGAACCACTCTAATAAGTAGAGAGAAATGACAGTCCATCATTACTTTTAATCATAAAGGTGATACAAGGTTGCTCTGAAATCGTCCATCAATAGCACGTCAGACATTAGACCAGTAAATATCTGATTCCAAATTTGAAGCTTAGTTCCAAATGCTCTGTCTTTATAATATGTAGAGAAGGTGAACTGTGTGCGCAGAGAAGGTATCTGCATGTGTGGTTCCCACCATGAAGCAGGAACGAGGTGTAATGGTGTTTTGGTGCTTTGCTGGTGACACTGTTGGCGAGTTAAAATTCAAGGAACAAACATGTTTTCTGTGCCGCTTCAATTCATTGGACCCTGCATCACACATCAAAGGCAATTACATTACTCTTTTTGTCTGATAAACAGAATAGAAGTATGTCCAAATCAGAAAAAAAGTAAAGTAAAAAACACCTACATGCAATCAACAGTAACAATGTAATTTTTAAGAGCTAATGGCAAGGCCACTGAAAATAAACACAGATATGCATATTCAAATTTCACTATAAAGTCTCCTCTACCTTACATTCATGATAAATAAAATGATCATAAAATGATAAAATTTAGGTTCTTACCAATCCTTATAATGTCCTTGAAGCACGTATCAACTTCATCATCCATATTTTCCTCTTCTTGTTCGAGTACAGGGTTGGACTGTTTGAGAATGACTGGACAGACCAAGTCTCTGCCACTACCTTCAGTAGGGTTTTTCCATGGTCTAGGGAATGATTAGAATATTATGAAATGCAATATATCAACACTATAAATAACATTTTTACTTAAGCTCCACTGAACAACAACTTAACATGAACAACATGCTACTCCTTTCCAGGTCTGTGATTGCATTAAAGAACATTATGCATTGCATTATATCTCAAGTAACATCTAATAGCAACTAACAGTACTGCTATTTTTGGAACTACTATACTTATGGTAGATATACTTATTCCTATATCTTCCCTCAAACAGAGGCATTTCAAGAATATGGAAGAATACAGAATGAGGTAAAGGTATTTAGCAAGGTGAACCTGATAGAAACTAGGCCTCATAATAAGTTTAAGTTGTAGTTTAAGATGTAGACAAGATCTAAGTCAGATGTGTGATGCAATGAGTTTCAGACTAAAACAGATGATACAAATACAAATGCCAAAGAATTTTAAATGAATACATTTCCAAATGTTGTTAGTAACTGACAATTAACTTTGTTCGCTGGCATTCAGGTGGAGTGACAACTGCATTGAGTAATAACATTACTGCTAAGTGTGTGCTTTGTTGTGTATGCTATGTGTATGTCAAGAAATAATAAATAATATGAAAATTATCTTCTGACATTTACATCCCACCATATGAAACCAGATACTCCAATGGTTACTGGTTATGTATGATAGATGTTTGCTATGTTTTGATAACAGATTGTTGTGACTACTGATTAAATTAAATTCAAATGTTTCAGCATAGTCACTTTCATAGATGAAAACAGCTTGTCCTTAATGTAGCATGTTTTGGGGGTGTTTCTATTTATTGCTCAATTATTACAGACAAAATAAATTACCGGGATGAGATGAAAGTTTGAGGGAAGAACCACATTCCTGCCACTTATGCTCAATAAAACTTTGCATTTACCAGTGAACTTAAAACACTTGACTAACATCACCTGACCAGTGTTACCACATAGACAAGGTACATACTACCATCTAGTGGTCAAAAAGTTTAAAACATGTTTAAAAAAATGTTCTATAAATACATCAACTATTTACACTGATTGGAAAGAGTATAAATAGACATGGTAAATGGCTCCTACACAGATTATAGTTACCGAAAATCAACATTTTCTAGTTTGTGGTGATCTGATTGTATATGCTGATAAAGAGATGTTGCTCTAACAGATAAGTTGAATTTAGTTGAAAGCACTTTTAAAAAAAACTGGTGAACTGTGGGGCACTTAGAAATGACTCAGAATCTAATGTACGAAGATTTCTGCCATTATGCTAATGGTAATATTGTATTCTGATTTTTTATCTAAATTCTCAGAGATTTTAAATCAAGTTTAGTCCTTAAAAGTGATTATTGTCTGTGATTTTCCTATGTGGATGTTGATGATAATATTAGCCTTTGTAATACATTTATCTCAGTATTAGATTTAACTGGTTTCTTTAAGTGTCTACATAAACTCACTTGCTGGAAGTCACAGCTGTGCTCACTTACTACACCCTCAATCTTGCTCAGGCTTAATGACAAAAATACTGAAATAAAACATTTAATAATCTTTCCACAGATTCCTTTTTAATAGACTATCGTGTAATAACCTTTGATTCTTCTTATTACTGGACTTTACGCCTTTAGGAAAAACTAGAAAACTAGAGGGTAACACAAATTTGTTGCCTTTTTTAAAAAAGGATAATAAAACAAAGGAGGTTAGCACCATGAACTAGTGACCTGTCCAGGGTGTACCCCACTTCTTGCCTAATGGAATCGGCTCCAGCCCCCTGCAACCCTGAAAATGATGCGTGTACAGCTAATGTGGCTAGCACTGTACATGTTAATGTGGTACACTCAGAAGTTGTGTGATCATTAAACCAAATTTGAAGTCAACTAAATAACGACACAAGTGGGTTGGATGTCAGTAATGTTTTTTTCATGTTTTTTCTGTAACATTATACTGCAGGGCTATAGGGCGGATGCCATTTTGCTCTGTTCCAGTATGTGTTGTTTTAAGTAATAAGACCAAGAAGGAGACTGATCAAGTGCTGTATCAGATGACCTGGCACACACAACATCACACAAAATTACTAAAATGGAGGTTTTGTACCAAATAATTGTTGATGTACACTATATTTTGACCTTGGTTGTTCCAGAAAAGGAATCAAGGTGAAAATATTGTCAATTGATTTTTAATTGTTTGGTGTCTTTGTTGGGAGAGGGGGTGACATGCATGAAAGGTCCTTGTTTGGTTTTAAACCCTGAACCTTACAGAACAGACCACAATGCCTTCACTGTTGATTTAGGACTTTTTCCATACCGATGGTGGATGTCAAGGTCTCCATCCTCATCCATGAATGGCTCCATATTTCCTTCCCCACCATCCTCTCCATCTTTTCCTTGTGTGGCTTTTGTATCCCTTTCACTGTCCTCCCTTGGATCATTATATTTATCCGCCTTCTTTAAATCTTTCCCATTGTCATGCTTTTCACCATCTGACAGGATCTTGAATTTGGAGATGAAGACTGAATGGATAAAAATGGTAGAAATGTGATTATTTTTCCAAAATTTTCTCACACACACACACACACACACACACACACACACATACACATATACACACATATATATATTTTTTTCAATAATCTTAAATAATCATCAAAAACTAAAAAGAAAAAATAAATCAGAGTAAAATACTTGATAAATGATCTCATTATTATGAGAAAACCAGCTTGAATTAAAAAAATAATAATAATTGCCAGAATATAGGTATATATAAAATAATATAAATATATATAAAATATATATAAATAAGAATATTTATAGTTAGATTGATTGCAAAGTAATTAGCTATCATTAAAGCCCAACAAAGGTCCAAATACTCTGAACGGATAAAAAGCCAAAAATCCTGCACAATGTCAATCAGAATCTCAAAAGAAATAACTGGAGGTCCATTAGTGAATTTACTACTTTCATCAAAGATGGGCTCATGTCAAATATTTAGAACTCATGAGTAGCAGGGCCCGGTCATCATTCTGCTGTGAGAAGGTCACCAACCAGTGTGCCTGAAATAGCCCCTTCCTAATGGTGCAGTCAGGCAGGATTTCACTGACCTTTCAATTCATTTCAATCTGGAACAGGGCAAAATACTGCTTGCTTCTGCTTACACACTGACTCACCTATTTATTATTTATTATAAAATAATATTTTTCATTTAACTAAACAAATCAACTAATTGACAAAGTGTTGCACCCCTGTTCAAGGTAATTAAAATAATAAGCTTTCTTGACATAGTATGAATTAAAGTTTAACTGAGAGAATCCAACTTCTGAAAATGACAGGACACAATTAGCTGATTGGTCTCGCTACACCTCATCATTAGTTGTTACAGTCTGTGGCTTTACTATTAAATAATTTTTATTCATATTTAAATTTGATGCCTGATTGAACCATATAATAAACTCAGTATGTACAGTGTTCTGAGATTTGGCCTTTTCTTTCATATGATTTAATTTCCCTACGTATCTGTCTAACATGTGCATTAGACAACACTTTGAAGGTGGTCTATAACTAAAAGTGTAATCATACATACCAGGTTGTCCAACACAGTTGAGGCGTGTCATGAGGTGGCGTGCATTGGGCAGGAGCATGTGAACATCTGACAGTACAGTATCATGATGAAAAGTGATCTGGTCCATTGCTGATCATTCATGGACCAATGCTTCCCGAAACTTGGTGACACCTGTGCAGACAGTTTGGGGACACACAGGTAGTTACAGCATATATTTTCAATTGCTGCAGCCTAATTTATACATAGAGTATAGTATAGAGTATTTGTTTTGGTATTAAGAAATTGATTGTGAGATTCCTTCTAAAGTGTCTACTTATGCCATTAAGCCCTATTTGGTCTAGAAGCAGATGAAAGAGTCCCAAACAGGGCTATGCTATTTAAAAAGGGTACTCTAACAAGTTAGCATTCCAACGATCCAATCAAAATAGATTTTTTTTTCATCTCATATATATTTACAATGCAGCTATTTACGTGGAATTTAGATCAGTCTCTGGCATTAACTTAATGCAACTACACAGACAAAGAAATCAGTTCAATCTACAAAAAAAGTGCAATACAGTCACAGGAACAAAGAATTGAACTCCCTAACTGAATAAAACTTTTAAAGCAATATCTTGAAACTTTTCTACCCAAAAATATGAGGATTTAAATCATTTTGTTGTATTTCCCACTCTTTACCGCGTACACCTGTTCTTTATTTATTTTAAAGATACTTTTGGGGGTTTTTGAACCATGATACAGCAAAGGGCCACAGGTCGGAATCAAACCCTGGACCACTGCTTAAAAAACTAAGCCATGGGGGGCGCATTCTACCAGCTGAGCTACCAGGTTCCCCATGCGTGTTCTTGCACTAACTGTGTGTTACTGGTACAATAGCAAGAGGTATCACTTTATGGCACTAAATTACACACCACCAACTATTTCACTTTTTTTTTTTTTTACAAGGCAAATGTTTTCTGGTTTCCACTCTGATGTCTCTTCCTGATGGACAGTAAAGTAAACTGTTATCAGTTGTAGCTGCTGTTAGCTAATGTCAGCTCAGTTTATTAGCCAGGCTGCCCAGACTGTGAGCTCAGAGCACGGGGGGAGTGTTAGTGTTTGTACCTCCAGGAAGAGGAGCTTAGGATAATGCTGATGGGGTGTGGAGTCAGCATCATGCCAGAATCAGAGCTGGGCAAGCAGGCAATGTAACAGAGCAATGTAACCAGACTCTGCAGCCTCTGGACGTAATAACAGAGGCAAAGACACTGAAGAGGACGTAGATGGAGGAAGCTAAGAAGACAAAAGGAGAAAGTGACCAAGCAAGCAGCCACAGGACAAAAATAAATGTGGGACTGACTTTTAGTGGTTGGTGAGAGCTTGATGAAATAAAAGACTGAAAGACAGACGCCGAGCTGGGCTGACTGCTGTTGGACTAGTAAGTAATATTAGCTGGCTGCTATGTTTTATGTTGTTTTTTTTTTTTGTTTGTTTTTTAAAGATTTTTTTTTGGCCTTTTCAAGCTTTATTGCGATAGAGACAGCTGAAGAGTGACAGGACACATGGGGAGAGAAATGGGGAGTGACATGCGGGAAAGAGCCATGGGCCGGACTCGAACCCTGGGCTCCCACAGCAAGGACTGAGCCTTCGCACATGGGGCGGCTGCTCTACCAACTGAGCTAAACACCACCCCATGTCTCATGTTGTTGACCTTGTTGATGTTTGACTGTTAGCAAAGGTGTCGACTCGCTAGTTTTTTATTAGCTATACAATTATAGTGTACAGCAGTTATTATTTGGGACAGTGGTACTGCACTCTCAAACTGGCGTTACTGAATCACAAATTTACCAATTGCTACATAATGTTGCTTTAATACTGTTACTGCAACTGGAAACAAAAATCCACAATAGCCTTGGAACTGTGCAATTTATGGATCTGTTGTGCTATATATAATAGTAAGTATCTAAAAGTATTAGGAATTAGTTTTAATCCAGATTTGAAATATTGTTATTTAAGTTTTTGTAAACTTCCTAATACTGGGTTTAAATTATGCATGTATGTATCCAGGTGTTATGGCTACTCTTACTTTCTAAAAAAGGTAAAAAAAACATCAGAGTAGTTTGTGAGGAGGAGGTCTACGACTCAGTAAATAATAAGCATTCACGGAGAGGTTTCAGTTTCAACAAAAGGGTTTTGGATTTATTTACAAAAACAGAAATATTCCCCGGGTTGACTTCAAGCAATAAGCAAAATAAAAAACTTAATTTAGTGGTTGATAAACTATTTCACTCCTCACTCCCTTCACTCCTTCAACAAAAAACAGACTCAAAGAAACCAGCTGTCCTCACTCCCTAATCACAGGAGGAGGATGGCCTGACTAGGAGGAGGGACCTGAGCAGCAAAAAACAATTATAATAAATAATAATAGTTCATCTTTATCCTTAGCATTTCCAAAATACAAAGAATCAATAGGCTCCAACACCAGGGTTATGCGTAATTAATTAATTAATTAATTAACCATAATCAACTGCAACTACAACTCTCCCACTAAAACCTCTCCGTTTTCACTTGATCTGTCTCAAAGCCAGCCGGAGCAAAAAGAAACTGACTCATGAACGACTTCGTTACGTTTAGTGTAATCAATAAAGTAAGTGGACACAACAGGTGCCCAGCGGGGGCTGCTTGTTTACTCTAGTCTATTAGTTGATTCTTCGCATTGGGTTACGTGGTCTTAATTACAGTTACTACACTGCACAACAAATCTGTTGAAATGTGGTTCATATTCATAATTGAGGATAAAACATGCTTGAATAATGAACTTAAAACTTTGCGGTTACACCTCCGTCGCAAGCAGTTGGTAAAATGCCCAGCCGAAAACACTGTGAATTATCTGTTGCCCATCTGTAATCTACTCCTGACACTTGTCAAACGTGTTTAACATCTAAACAACAGTGCAGCTACAAGAGGTATCAATAAATAAACGACATACTCTACCTTTACGGTAACACCTGAAGAAAGCATGATCCCGAGTCTGTCATCGGTAACTAAAGCCAAAGATAGTGCACCCTCGAAATTCGTCCGGACTCTAATTCCTCTTCTTCTTCTTCTTCGTCCTCCTCCTTTTCCTCTTCCTCCTCTTCTTCTTCGGCGGCAGTTGGCATCCCGATTGTTGCTTTACTGCCCCCTCTGGTCTACACTAATCCGCTGTTTCCAAATCCATTATATTCTTTTAATTAATCCGTTGTATTTAAAAGCCTAAAAATGTATCTTCTACCTTCTCTGGAGCCCTCTCACTCAGAGCACGTCTTTGATCCCGGCTTCTACTCCTCCCAACCTCCATAACCCTGAAAGCATTCCCAAGAGGTCCTGGCTGCAGACCTCCACTGTCAGGCCCCTCACCTGTCAGGCCCGGAAATGCACGGGATAAATTTCAAAATAAAACTGCAGACCTCCACTGTCAGGCCCCTCCACTGTCAGGCCCGGAAATGCACGGCATACATTTCAAAATAAAACTGCAGACCTCCACTGTGAGGTCCCTACCGCCGCAGGCTCCACTCTCAGGCCCGGAAATGCAAGGGATACATTTCAAAATAAAATCGCGAATGCACTTCCGGTTGAATCGTTTCCTCACAAATGAATTAATTAGTAAACAATATGACATAAAATCTATCAATTCCCGGCCTATTGTATATATTGTTTTATTTGTATAGTAAAGTTTTGTTTGGTCAGTGCACACATTTTCTCTTAAGCTATTACTCATATTCATAAGCCAACATGTCATAGGCCTATACATTTTATTGTGTACTATACAGAGTACTTCACTGCCTTTTCATTATCATTTAATTTTGACTTTATTGCACTGCTCTTTTTCTATATATTTGTTTCAGTTAGTTTTTCTGTTGTATTATTCTGTATTTTTATTCTTAACCACCATAAATTTCATGTTTGGTTCTATGTCTATGCTAATTATGTTCTTGTGCTGCTGGAACACCTAAGTACCACTAAATACTACCCTAACTCTTGATATCTACAGTATAATCCAAGTAAAATTATTAAGTGATCAATGAGAAAACATAAAAAACACACCAAGTCACAACATGATCAAATGTTCTGTAGACCTTTACTCTCACACACAAACTCACTCGGTGTGACATTCACAATAAGCCAAATAATTTTTTTGTCCAGGGTTGTGAAATGTGAATTTGAATGGCTCCAGGATTGCTTCTCTTTCATTCTCGTCCAGTTCTTTGTTCCACAACCTCCCATATTGTAAAGCAGCCTCTGCCTGTTCCTCCTCCCCCATGCCTAGAACGTCAGACAGGTCCACTTTGGCAGAGAACAGTGGTTTGTTGGCCTCAACCCACCCTGCTGCATGTCTGCAACTGTGAAGAATGCAATCTTCAACCGAGTCCTATGGAAAAGACAGAAAGAAAGATGTCTGTACCATAGCTGCCACACCAACAGTATCTGACCAATAGATACTGTGAAAAAGCTTACGCCTTCCACTGGTGTGTCCACATCAGCAAGTCTGACTGAGACCTCTGCCTGCTGCTCTTCTTCCTGAAAATATATAGATAAGCGAAATGATCAGTTTTAATATTCAAAACACAAGCTCCAAAAAGAAGAAAAAGAAAAGATCCCATCATTGCCCTCCTCTAATAGGTCTACCTAGACAAATTAGAGAGCTCAACAAATGTTAATTTTCAAATCCAATCATGCATTATCTAGACACTTTTTTTTAAATTGCAGACAGCAGGTCTGACCTTATCTTGTGAATGGCATATTCTTTAAAGTGACCCCACAATTTCTGACCTGAAACAAAAGAAAAACTCAGACAGAACTCAAACAAAATAAAAATCTGACCTCGGTAATGTCATCCACCTTCCTTTTCATCAGCCTAAACACTGGTGGCACCTCACCTCGCAGAAGGGCTTTTGATGCATCTGTCCAGTGGGCAAACAGCTTTCCATGGCTCAAAAAATGATTAAACAACAGAAATAAATAAAAATTTATTGTAACAACTTCAAGTCAAATAACAAAATCTTTGCAGTCTCACCTTCCAAGGTCAAAACTTTCCATAAGGATGATACACCACCACTGTCGCAAAAGTGGCATGTCTATCTGGAAAATGATCAACAACAACAACAACAACAAAAAAAAAAAACATACTATGTCATAATAAATGTTTTGTTGTAGTAATTTTGAGCTTACTTTGATTGCATGAATCAACTTACAACAGAAAAGTCATAGGGAGCATCCAGTATGGTGTAAAGGGCATTCTAGGAATAAAGCATATTAATTTTAATTTAATGCTGAAATCTTTAATGCACACAGAATTACACAAATAATTAATATATAACAAATGATGTCTACTACAATCAACATGAAGATGCCACAGTCAATCCCGTATGGTTGTCGTGGAAAACCCTAGATATCAGAAAGAAGTCAGTTATGTAATTATTATTTTACAGTATTAAAGTATTCAACTATTAATATAAATACATGCATTATACATACTTTATACTCTTACCTGAATTTGTAGTCCAGTTTTCTCTGTCCAGTTGCCAGGATTTAGTGACTGGGAAAGGTTTCTAAAAGACAGTTGCATTAAAGATAAATATTAGTCATTAAATTATCAATATGGGCTCTTTTCATGGACATGCGTCACTGGTTCCGATTCGGGACAGATCATCCATGCATCCCTTTCCATGCAGTCACACTCCACACATCATTTCAACAGGCTTTTTATGGTGCCAGTTTCTTGACTCAGTTGTATATAATGTTAATATGTCATCATGTTAAATCTTTAAAACTAATACAAAATTTATAACCATTATTTGAGACACAACACTACAATTGAGTAAACGTCTAGGAATCACCCCAACCCCATTGTTTAGGTCTCGAACCTTCCTCACATACCAAATGTGTATTCTTGCCCTTTGTCTGTCTGACTCTAACTTTCACACCTCGTAAATGTCTACCCTTTGTTACCTATCCCCCTCCTTTCCCTCTACCCTTTGTTGCCCAACCCTTTCCCTTACCTTCCCCACCTTCTGCTCCATCCCTATTTACATATTGTGTAACCATGGCTATTTTCTGTATAAAAGTGTTTCTCTTCATTTGCTCCCGGTCAACTCACTGGCTCAGACACCCTCTGTGACCGTTAGTTCACCAGTGTGCCAGCATGCTTCTTAATAAACACACCACCACAGCAAACCTCTCAACTGGACTCGATGATTTATTCGACAGTTAGAAGCAAAATATACTCAAGTATCAAAAATAAAAGTACTGATGGTGCAGAAGCATTTCAGTTACTATTCGTTTTGTTTGTATACTGTAGTATACAACAGAGGTGGAAAAATAAAAAAGTAAAAATGTGCCATGTAGTTCTGCCACATTTTGATTCCACTTGTGCACTTAAACAGGGGATATCACTAATTAGCTCGTCGAAACATCCTGGTGTGTTGCATCGTGTTGATCACGTCCGTGAGTTCAGAAAGATGTTTTCAACTTTGTGACTATGCCCAACTAATGCACGGAGAGTTTACAGAAATGTTTCATAACGTTACATACAAACAAATGCGAACAGTTACTTTACGTTATGCACTAAAAAGTTAAGAATCCTCAAGTAAAAAGTAAACTTTGAAGTTATCTAAATTAGCTTCAAAACGACAACCCAAACCGACATGTAACATTCGGTAATTTGCGTCATCAATGACTTCTATAACAACTACTACAACGGCACCTATATTGACGAAGAACACAAGAAACCATGCATTTACTTTCTGTGGATAATAAAAATCAGAAACTCATCGCTACTTAGAGAATAAGCTCACTCTTCTTCTTCTTTTCGTACATATGCACTCTCGCTGGTCTCTCTCGAATTTAAAGGGCAGGTGAAAATGACCCTCCCAAAATGTCCTCCCCACCTCCCCACCCCCCAAAAAACGTCCTCACTTCCGGGCCTGACAGTGGAGGTAGGGACCTGACAGTGGAGGTCTGCAGCCAGGTGCCTCTCCAAGCATTGCCCTTCTTTCTGTGTCATCATGTGTCCTTGATTCCTCATGCACCCCCCGGAAATATACTTCTAATCAGTGTTTCTAGATTGGAAAAAATGTGTAGAAAATGATGAGCTATGTTAAAAAGTTGTCAGGATGTCCCACATATCATTTTTATGCAAATTACCACCATTATCAAAAAAATCTAATTTCACTATATCTCAGCCAATATTGCAGATAACTGAACAGATAAGGTGTCTAGACCCATGTTTTGAGGGTCAGAGATCATAATAAAACTATTCATAAAGTGATCACATGTTGGTGGCATGCTAGTAAGCAAATGAGTGCTGCCATTACTGTAATTTCCTATTTCCATTAATGTATTAGAAGAAGAAGCATTTTAACCCCGAAACACAACCACACACACACAAAGGGGTCATAGAAATGTAATGTGGAGAAAGATGGTGGAGTGATGGGCAGCCCCAAGAGGAGCGCCCTGCGAGCAATTAGGGGGTTCGGTGCCTTGCTCAAGGGCACCTCGGCAGTGCCCAGGAGGTGAGCTGGCACCCCTCCAGCTACCAGTCCACCTTCCATACTATGGTCCATGCTGGACTTGAACCGGCCACCCTCCGGTTCCCAAGCCAAGTCTCTACAGACTGAGCTACTGCTGCCCTATACAATAACTCGTTCAGCGTCTTCGCCAATGCCAACTGTGTATTTTGCTGGGTATTCAACCTCCAAACAAACAAGGTAAGAAGCTAACTCAGCTACACACACATGTGGACATCAGTTTCTGCATGAAACCAGATGGATTTTTCTCCAAGACCAACAAAGCCTCTATTCTGCACTACCTTCTGGAGGACACCACCCCACAAGATCTGCCATACCCCAAGGATGCCCTGTTCATTCAGGATGGCATTTTGTTCTTTTTTTTTTGTTCTCGACTGACAGTTACCATCCGGAATCTATCAAAGTGCAGGAGAGGTTGAGGTGTGGCAGCTCAGAGAAGATCATTTTGGCTGGACCAGGGACCAGGAAGCCATATGTCTTCAAAATGTTCCTTGCATATGACGACAACAAAAAGCAGATCTGCCAGCTCCTACTGTGTGTATGGAGTGATCAACAGGCAGCTTCAAGGCTGGAGAGAACAGAGATAGCAGTGCTGATTGTGGAGGGGAGAGCCCATCAACTCGTCTCACTGAATGGCAAGGTAAATTGAAAGTCTATTTATTATTATTATTGTTATTGTTATTGTTATTATTATTATTAACTTAAATAATATCGCCAGAGTGCTTCTTGGTGATTGGTGAATAATAGTTTAAAATCTTTATTTTTTTTCTTCCAGTCTTGTATTTAAATATTGGTAAAATTGGTAAATTGTGATTGTGATTAAAAGTGATTATCTGTGATTTTTGTCTAGATCTAGAATTGGTGGTGGCTGTTGATTGAAGTGCCCCTTTGTGTTTTAGGTTGAGGCACATGAGCTCCCCACAATCTATAGCAACCAGGAAGAGACTGATACAAGGGTGGTACTGTATCTCCATCATGCTGCTTCCCTTGGATACAAGAATGGTGTGGTCAGAACACCTGACACAGATATCTTCATGATTCTTCTCTACCATGCTCATGCCATCAAGCTGACTGTATACCTGGACACGGGGTCAGGGAAACATCGACAACTTCTCAACATCTCTGAGCTTGCAGAATCCCTGGGAGAAGACTACTGCGCCACTCTTCTTGGGTTCTATGTGTTCAGCGGAGAAGACTGTACCAGTGCCTTCAAAGAGACAGGGAAGGTGGGGCCCTTGAAGAAGCTGGAAAAGAACCCCAGGTTTCACAAAGCGTTCAGTCAACTCAGTGACTGCTGGAATGTCAAGCCTGAGGTGCTGAGGCAGTTGGAGCAATTCACCTGTCTGATGTATGGACAGAGTCATGAGTCTTCAGCTACGCAACATGGTGGGGGAGGACAAGAAACTCACTTGCAAGTCTAAGGTCGACCTGGCTCGCCTTCCTCCATGCCACACTGCTCTGAAGCCACAAGTCCAACGTGTGAACCACCATGTCGCCTTGTACAAGCGAGCTGATGAACCTATTCTGGAAAAACCAAAACCCTATGATGAGGGGCAGGGACGGATGAAGACTGATGAAGGAGTGTTGAAACCGGTGTGGTCCTGCGGTCCTATCCTACCAACTTCACTGGTTGATCTCCTTGACACTGGAGAGCATGAACAGGAAGAGGAGGAGAAAGAGGAAGGAGAGGATGAGTTTGACTCTGATGATTTCAGTGAAAACGATGATGAGTGATTCATAGTGGAGAAGCATTTACTTGACTGTTTATCTGGCATGGGAAAGAGAAGAGTGGTCACATCAAGAAGAGTTCTATTATGATGTTTGATCCTTGTACTAAAAAAGAAATAAACCTTGGTTAAACACACAACAACCTCTGTCTAGACACCTTATTTGGTATCTCCAATATTGGCGTCTCGTAATTGGTAAAAGAGTTAGGGTTGCTTACTAGCATGCCACCAACATGTGATCACTTTATGAATAGTTTTATTATGATCTCTGACCCTCAATGGGTCATGGGTATAGACACCTTATTTGTTCAGTTACCTGCAATATTGGCTGAGATATAGTGAAATTAGATTTTTTTTTTGATAATGGCGGCACTAATTTGCATAAAAATGATACGTGGGACATCCTGACAACTTTTTAACATAGCTCATCATTTTCTACACATTTTTTCCAATCTAGAAACACTGATTAGAAGTATATTTCCGGGGGGTGCATGATACCCCCCTCTTCCTACTAGACTATTTTCCCCGTGATTACAGTGCCCAGTTGGATTTTCCCTATAGTAAAATGTGGGCTGTTCAACTTGCTAAGCGGTTATACATTAATGCATTTTATTTCTTCTGTTTAATTTAATTTGAGTTAATTTAATTTGTTTCCTCGAAATCTTGAGTTATTAATCTCATAATCTCAAAATGACAAATTTTGTTTTCCCGAGATAACAGGATTATTTTCTCGAGATCATGAGACAACGAGACTTTGTTTTTCCAACATACTTAATTTGAGATCTCGAGATAATCAATGAAACATGATAGGCCTGAGGTTTCCGCATGACATCATGCCGTGCTGGCTTGATGCTGCAGCGCTCGTTTTCGGGACTGATTACTATGGAAGCCCTAAACGGTCATGCATTCACACATTTTATTTCCTCTGTTTTGTCGTGATAACGAGTTAATTTCATTTGTTCTCTCGAGATCTGGAGTTATGTTCTTGAAATAACAAATGTTGTTATCCTGAGATACCTCCCTCGCAATGTTGGGATATTGAGACCTTGTTTGCCCAGTGTGGGAGATGCTGTCCTCCTGGACCGAAGTTGTACCAACTTCTGGGGTTACCGCCCTAAACAAAGTTACTCCAATATTGTCTTATTGTTCATGTATTTAACAGTGTAAGAACAACATAAGGTTAGGAAGACAATATGGGCATATGACTATGAGAACTTCATTACAGAATGTCACATAAGAATACCACAAAGAATATCAGAGGTCAGAGGCATTCACAGACACCAAGAGTAACAGACATTTATATGTACAAGATAAAAATGTTATACACTGTTACAAATTTTAAAACAAGTATAGTAAATTCATGGTCTGTAATGATAAAAAAAAAGTTAAAAACATTGTATACACAAATAACATTCATAAGATTGCTCAAAACAGTTCAAATTTGTCACTTTTAAAAGAATAGTTAAATCATAAGAGGCTTACTTGACACAATGATAATAATAAGAGGAAAAATAGTTATTAGTGTATATATGTATATATAAGTATGTATGCATGTATATATGTATGTATGTATGTATATATGTCAATGAATCCCCAGATAGCAGACCAACATTGAATTAACATTGAATCAATGTTGATGCAGGTTAATTGCTATGTTCTGATTGGTGGACTGCTGGGGAGCTGGTTAGTGGGCAGAAACTCACAAGCCTGAGTGTGATCAACTTCACTGAAGTCTCTGTCTAATATCAATGATTGTCAATGCTACATCTGGCTACCATTTTGTTGTTCTCTCTTACAGACAGACAGACAGATAGAGAGACAGACAGACAGACAGACTCTCTCTCTCTCTCTCTCTCTCTCTCTCTCTCTCTCTCTCACACACACACACAGACAAGATAAAAGTCTTTCAAAATAAGAGTCCCTTCAAAATAAAAGTCCATATATGACTGGGAACTCGCATCAGTTCTTCCTGTCAACCATTCTGCCTTTATCACTTACTATTCAACCTCAACCAAAATGATGATTCGGATGGAATTTCAACATTGAATCAATGTTGCCATGCTATTTGGATCAGATCATGAATCATGAATCATAAGTCAGGTCAGGTCAGGTCAGGTCATGAATCATGATGAATCATGAAAAGTTGTCCAGTACTGATTTTAGGCACTGTGGCATTTTTTTCACAGCCAGTTGTTCTCTGTGGATGCAACCGTGTGTTGCTGCTGCAGACGGCGCAACTGCGCAAACGCGCGCCACAAGTCCTTTATGCTTTCCTGTCATTGCAGTTGCACCATCGGTGCAAATGCCGACACATCTTGACCAGTCCAGATTATTCATCATAATGAAACCATTGAGTGAGTGAAAAACTGCTTCACCTGTGGTGTTGGTCGGCAGGGAACGGCAGAAGAGAAAGTCATCATGCACTGAGTGATTGACAAATCGTGTCAAGCACTCCTCCAGCAGCTTTTCATTTGGTCTGCATCTCACAAATGTTCTTCTTTGTGATCCAAACACATCAAACTTGGATTCGTCTGTCCATAACACATTTTTCCAATCTCCCCCTGTCCAGTGTCTGTGTTCTTTTGCCCATCTTAATCTTTTCTTTTTATTGGCCAGTCTGAGATATGGCTTTTTCTTTGCCACTCTGCCTAGAAGGCCAGCATCCCTGAGTCGGCTCTTCACTGTTGATGTTGACAATGGTGTTTAGCAGGTACTATTTAATGAAGCTGCCAGTTAAGGACCTGTGAGGCGTCTGTTTCTCAGACTAGATTCTAATGTACTTGTCCTCTTGTTCAGTTAGGCACCAGGGTCTCACACTCCTCTTTCTGTCCTGGTTAGAGCCTGTTTGTGCTGCTCTGTGACGTGAATAGTACACAGCATTGTACGAGATCTTCAGTTTCTTGGCAATTTCTTGCATGGAATAGCCTTCATTTCTCAGAACAAGAATAGACTGACATGTTTCAGAAGAAAATTCTTTGTTTCTGGCCATTTTTAGCCTGTAATGAAACCCACAATTGCTGATGCTCCAGACACTCACCTAGTCTAAAGAAGGCCAGTTTTATTGCTTCGTTAATCAGCACAACAGTTTTGATGGTTGCAGATAATGGGCCTTTGTACACCTATGTAGATATTCCATTACAAATCGGCTGTTTCCAGCTACAATAGTCATTTACACTATTTACAATGTCTATCATGAATCTCTGATCAATTTGATGTTATTTTTATGGACAAAAAAATCTATTTTCTTTTGAAAACATGGAATTTTCTAAGCGACCACAAACTAGTATATGTCAATGAATCAGGTCATGAGTCATGATTCATGAGTCATGAATCAGGTCAGAAGTCAGGAGTCATAAATCATGAATCAGGTCAGGTCATGAGTCATGACTTATGACTCATGAGTCATGTATTGTCGTGTTTTGAATGATACATATATATATTAAAATGTAATATAATAGAAGCACACACATAGAACTGCATAAACACACACATAGACACACAAAACACACAAACACACAGATGAGGTAATATGTTCAGATGACACAGCTAGGAAACATACTGCCAGTAGGCCTATTAAATGTTCCTGTGCCACCAGATAACATTCAGTCAGTCTGTTTTCAGGTTGGCCTTGACCATATTAGGGAGAAGTCGAGCACACACACACACCATACACACTCATGGGAAACACACAGACAGCACTACATTCGCATGATGCTCAGAACACTGACTACATGATCATAAGAAAGTACAGGATGGTTGGGTCCATATCTGGTTATTTGACTATGTAACAGTGATGTAAGAATGGTTATAAAAGGTTGTGAAGATGTGAAGTAAAAGAGCTCAGATTTGTAAGCAGCTGTCTCCGTGTTGTTATTTCATCAAATTTTTGGGGAGTTTACTCCACAGCAGTATCTCATGTGTAAAATGTGAGACAAGGTTTGCAAAAAAAGAAAAGTTACATAGATTTCATTCATTACATAGATTGAAAATTGCATTGCAAAGACAAAACAAAAATGTTGAACTTGGCTGCATTAGAGAACATGGTTATGTGTGAAGTGGTGCTGAAATTAATGTTATTTCTTAACTTTCTTATTTTCTTAAGGTGTCAAGTAACGTAACTGCTAACATGTTTCACAAATTGGTGAATATGACTTGGCTGCTGCTCAAAAAAAAAAAAAAAAAAAAAAAAAATCAGTCAAAAGATTTATTTATTTTTTGCTCTAATCCATGATCTGCCCCCTTGGAATCTCTGAGAGAGGGCCCCCATACAGATCCTGCCAGAAGATCACAAGGATGAGGCATTTTGGCTGTATCTTGCAGATCATTCAGAATTTATTAGAGAAAATTTCTCCAGCGTCCTCTTGCATACATACTTATGATTCACCATCTACATATACAGACAAGTGTAAAAGGAAAGGAAAACCAGAATAACTACTGGAGTGAGTTTTGAGGCCTATAATAATGATGATAATGATATATTGGCTGATGTTCATTTATCACATACTATATATTTAATATGAATCCATTAAATGTGTTGATTTTTAAAAACATGACAACCAAGATATATACGAAGTGGTACATTTTTTAAATGGAAAATTTGAAAAACAAACTTGCCTGCCCCTAATATGGACAGATTTTTTGACTGAAAACAGAAGAAGAAAAAATAAGTCATATGCTGTAGCCCATACAGTCAACAGATCTTAATCATTACAATGACCAGTTGGCAAGCAGGTTCCAGCGTCAATGGCAAGAGGAAACATCGGGACAACAGGAGTGTAATGGTGTCCTTTATCTTTCCAGCTAACTTTAAACCCCTACACAGTAAATAAATTGGCATTGACAGAGAAGGGGTGTACAGATTTATGGTACTATTATTAATTTATTTATTATTTAATCCTTATGTTAAATCAATCCTAAAATTGCAGTGAAATTGTTTTAGTACTAACAAAAGGGGTAATATTTGACCCTGTATAATGATCCCTGTTGGCCTCTGGTCCACTGTCTCCTCTCTCACCCTGCTCTTTCTATTGTGGCAATAAAGATTAAAAAAAAATGTGGACAGCATCATTTTGAAATAGAATTAGTAATACAGTAGTAGTAGTGAAATTGTTGTAGAATTTAACCTCAAAATCTCTTTTTCACTAATGAGGACCACGCTTGTACGGATTTGAGTTTAGTCAAGTTTATTGCATGTGATGGATGGGAAGTGCGGGTGATGCGCTCTGTGGAGTAGGGAGGAGGGTTGGGGGTCGAGGGATGAGGGATGGAGGGATGAGGGTCGGAGGGATGGAGACTCTGTGTGGGGGAACCGCCTCTCTGCGTCTCTACTAATAGAGTCCCATGGTTCCTGTGTGAGAATGAGGGAGACAAAAAGAAAAAGGGAGAACAAAGGGAAAAAAGGGGTTTGGGGAGGGAGGGATGTGACGACGGAGTCAAAGAGGGAGTGAACGGGAGAGGTGTGTTTCAGTACTTGAGGCACGGAAATTGAATGAGTACGAGGCGTGGCCCTTGTTCCTGAACCTAGTTTATAAAACTCCATTTCACTAACGAGGACCACGCTCCTACGGATTTGAGTTTAGTCAAGTTTATTGCATGTGATGGATGGGAAGCGCGGGTGATGCGCTCTGTGGGGGAGGAGTAGGGAGGAGGGTTGGGGGTTGAGGGATGAGGGATGGAGGGATGAGGGTCGGAGGGATGGGGGGTGAATCATCGGTCGACGGAGTCGGGTGGAAGAAGGGAACCTGGAGGGATAGAGACTCTGTGTGGGGGAACCGTCTCTCTGCGGCTCTACTAATAGAGCCCCAAGAGAGAACTTCATGTGGAGAGGAGCGCGTACGCGTTTCTGATGTCGCTCAGGTCGTTGCGGATGTAGGTCAGGTATGCGGACGAGGACCAGCGACCAAGGATTTTTGTGATGTTGTCAGGGATTCCCTGTTTAGAAGCGGTGGAGGCAGCTCCGATGCGGAAGGAGTGCCCTGAATATAGCTCGGGGGGTATATTGGATCGGTACAGGATCTGGCGAAAGTGGTAGAGGAACAATGAGTGTGAAGCTACCTGTCTCTGTAATGAACAAAGGATCTCAGGGGAAAGCATGGCAGGCCCGTCGGGAGTTAATGTAGTCACGAATGGGTTCGAACAGACTCAGGTATGAGTCTAAAGAGGTAGATAGGTTGAGGTTGACCGGACCCGGTTGGTTTTACTGTGTTTCAGGAAATAGATTAAAGTGTTGGAGGAGAGGATGGAGATGTCGGACATGGATGGATGGCGTGCGGGGTCATAGTGTAGGGTTGAGGTGGTGAACTCTGAGCAGCGCAGGAAGCCGAAGAATGCCAGGAGGAACATAGATTCGAGGACTCTGTCCGTGCTCGGGGACAGGTAGCCATCACGGAGAGTTTTGATGCAGCGGGCCAGGAGATCGAAAGTGAGGGGGAATCGTTTAGGTGGGGGACGCGGTTCGGCCTTGCGTAGACCTTTGAGGAGCATGCCAATATGGCCATGGGTCAAGGCAGGGCACGGAGCCCCCGAAGATAGTTTGATGAAGAAGTTGATTCTGCTGATGTAAACTTGTATGGTAGAGGATTTGATTTTCAGGATATAGTGGACATGTGTGGTGAAGCTGGAGAAAGTGAGGGTGTCCAGCGTAGGGAAAGGGAGGTGGTGTGTGGCGTGGAAAGCTTTGAAGCATTTCCAGCTGGTGAAGTATGAGGAGAGGGTTTGTGGAGAGATGCTGTTGAGGATGGAGTCTCGCGACGCAGAGACTAGGTGTTCAAGCTGCGGAGTTAGTTGAAGATTGTGGCTAAAAACGGTGGGACCGGGGTTGGCAGAGGATCGGAAGCTGGTGCCGTTTGAATTTCTGGAGAGAAAAGCGGGAGAGAGAGTCAGCGATGGCGTTTTTGTGACCTGGGATGTGTGATGCTCGGATGATAAATTGATGTTGTGCGGAAACCATTGTGAGCCTTCGTATGAACTGCATTATGTCGAGACAGTGGGACCGGCCTCTATTTATGATTTCTACTATGGCGCTGTTGTCTGAGTATATGGTGATGGTTTTCTTGGACCATTTGTGGCCCCAAAGAATAGCTGCGATAATGACGGGGTACATTTCATGGATTGTGGTGGAGGGAGAGAGGGATGAAAATTCATGAGGCCATTTGGCTGTGAACCATTTTCTGTTGTAGTAGCTGCCGAAGCCTGCGGAGGGTGCTGCATCAGTGAAAAGCTGGATATCCTCTGGCCTGGTGATGTGATCTTTATAGAAAAATGAAATTCCGTTCCATGCAGAAAGGAAGTGGTGCCATAATTTGAGCTCCATCTTGCTGGCATTGTTTAGTGTGATATGGTTGTGGAGATTTGGGGTGGATGTGGCTATAGTGAGGAGGTGTGAAAGGAAGGATCGACCTTGGGGGATTATGCGGATGGCGTAGTTGAGGTGACCTAGCAGTGAGAGGAGCTGCTGTTTGGTGCATCTGTGGGCCAGGAGGAAGTTGGAAATCAGGAGGGAGATACGGTGGATTTTCTCGGTGGGCAGGGATGCCTGTAGTGAGATGGAGTCGAGGGTAATGCCGAGAAATTCAAGGGACGTGCTGGGTCCCTCTGTCTTTTCGGCTGAGAGAGGGACGCCGAGGTTGGTGATGGCCGAAATCATGGTGTTGAGACCGTGTGATGGAGGGGAAGAAGGTGGTGTGACGGTTAGGAAGTCGTCTAGGAGGTGAATGACGTATGGGAGTTTGTGGTTATTGATTAAAATCCAGCAAAGTGCTTCAGATAGAGAGTCGAAAATTTACGGGCTGCTCTTGCAGCCGAAGGTCAGGCGGACGGCAAAGTAATATGCACCCTTCCAGAGGATGCTAAACAGGTGCCAGTAATCCGGGTGGATGGGGAGAACTTTAAAGGCACTGATGTCTGCCTTGGCCAGCCAAGCTCCTTGACCTGTGGCGCGGATGAGGGAGATGGCGTGGTCAGTGGTGGAGTACTGCATGGAGAATGCTTGGGATGGTGGAGCTGTGTGGGGATGATAGGTCGATGATTAGTCTCTTCTTTCTGGAGTATTTTCTGGTGGCTACGCCAATGGGGCTGAGTCACCTGAGCACGCTGAGGAACATGGCCACCTAGAACGGAGCTCCCATAGAACAACCCGAAACCTCGAATTGTGATAGATAAGAGTTTACTCTAAAGTGATAAAAGTCAAATCAAAATCAAATCAAATTTTATTTGTATAGCCCAAATTCACAAAACACATTTTGCCTCAGAGAGCTTTACAATCTGTACAGGGAGTGACACCCTCTGTCCTTAGACCCTCGGTTCGAGTGAGGAAAAACTTGCCCACAAAAAAACCCTTTTAACAGGGAAAAAAGGTGGAAGAAACCTCAGGAAGAGCCACAGAGGAGGGATCCCTCTCCCAGGATGGACAGACGTGCAATAGATGTCACATGTACAGAACAAATCAACAGAGACATATTGTACAATTACAATGAATGATAAAATGATTACAGTATACAGAGTACACAGAGATATGGTAACAATAATGACAGTAAAAATATAAGTAGTGGACGTCGTGCAGGACCACAGCAGCAGCCACGATCCATGAGAACCTGCTGGACGAGAGAGCACAGAAACTCCAGGGAAGAAGTTTAGTTAGTAACATGCATTAACATGCATTAATGAGACATGCATGTTTACAGATGGTAATGGTGATGGGGAGAGAGAGCGAGAGAGAGCGAGAGAGAGCGAGAGCGAGAAAGAGAGAGAGAGAGAGAAAGAGAGAGAGATTTGAGTAGAGTTTTCAGTAAAGGGAGATGTGACTACATCTTCAACCAGTACTGTGCCTGGCTAGGCATAACCCTGAGAAAATGAGACAGAGAGAGAAAGGAGGGAGAGGGAGTCCCCCGGCAGTCTAGTCCTATAGCAGCATAACTAAGGGATGACCTGAGCCAGCCCTAACTATAAGCTCTATCAAAAAGGAAAGTCTTAAGTCTACTCTTAAAAGTGTTGACCGTGTCTGCCTCCCAAACCCAAAATGGTAGTTTGTTCCACAGAAGAGGAGCTTGGTAGCTGAAGGCTCTGGCTCCCAGTCTACTTTTGGAAACTATAGGAACCACAAGGAACCCAGCATTCTGAGAGCGCAGTGTTCTAGAGAGGTAGTAAGGTACTATGAGCTCTTTTAGATATGATGGTGCCTGACCATGAAGAGCTTTGTATGTAAGGAGAAGAATTTTAAATTCTATTCTAGATTTAACAGGTAGCCAATGCAAAGAAGCCAAAATGGGAGAGATGTGATCTCTGATCTTGGTTCCTGTCAGAACACGTGCAGCAGCATTCTGAATTAGCTGCAAAGTCCTAAAAGACTTACTGGGGCAGCCTGATAACAAAGAGTTACAATAGTCCAGCCTAAGTGTGTTTGAGAACTTTCCTTTGGCACGGTGCAACAAGTATAAGCTCTAAATGGCAACAGGGCAAAGTCTACGGCCACCGAGAACGCTGCGGAGCAACGCGAACATCATGGCGGGCATAGAGGACGATGATAAAAAAGAAGTGGGTGATCCAGGTGGCGACAAACGACACGTGGATACAAGCGTCCTGTCGGCTATGCAGAAATCGCTCGGAAAAGCTATGGACGAGCTTGGTAATGTTAGTAAGTTAATACTGGTATTGCAAGCTGATATTGACCAAGTTAAAAAAGACAATGCGGGGCTCCGCACGGATGTTAATGGCGTCCTACAGCGCTTGGAGGAAGCTGAAAGTAGGATATCTGACTTAGAAGACGAAAACTTTGGCCTCCGGCACATAGTGGAAGGAAATGTCAAGAATGTGCAGTGCTTGAGGTGGCCCAGCAGGATGCCAACTATCGGGACAGGCGCCAGAACTTGGTCCTGGTTGGTTTGAAAGAGAAGCTGGAAGAGGGCAAACCGTAGATATGTGTGAGGAAAATCATTGTCGAGGCGCTGGGCATACCGGTGGATCAAGCGCAGCTACAGAGAATGCATCGGGTCCCCGGCGGACCAGTGGTGGATGAAAATCACTCACCGCGACCTATTGTCATCCGCTTCCTGTGCTTCTTGGAGAAGGAGAAAGTGTTCGCTGCTGCGAAACGAAAGTATAGGGAAGGTCAGGGAGTGATGTGGAAAGGGTGTAAGCTCTCTTTTTTCCAAGATCAGAGTGGGCAGAGAAGAGGAAAAAGTGGTCGGAGGTGAGGGAAAAGTTGCACTCTCTGGATGTGAGGTTTACTATGGCACCACCGGCGCAAATGCGCTTCACCTGGAAAGGAAAGAGGATGAGATTTGATGATCACCACAAAGCGCTGGCTTTTCGGAATAAAGAGGCTGCTGGAGCATCCACCGCTGGTGACAGCTCGATGGAGGAGAGCTAGAATAAATATGCCAAATGGATGATGGACTGTTTACAGGCTGCTCGATGATGGGTATGTGATACCTGTTTTGTTTTTTTCTGTTTCTTACCTGAGGCATAACGCCTAATTTACACCGGGGACGTAAGCGCCGCGGAACAGCTGCGCCGCGGAACGGCTCCGTCCTCTGCCTGGCGTCAATCCCCACCGGGTGCATAATGGCAGCGTAGCGCTCCCTTGCGAGCCAGCCGTATTCACACGAGATCACGAGATCACGCGATAATCCTGAACGTGCGCGAAACCGCAAGATCCTGTGGTAAACTGTGGAAACAACAACAACAAACAGCTTACTTTGCTTCTCTGACGTGGAAGAGATTATAAAAAGGATCTGTTGTGTCATAAATTATTGTGTGTTGTTCCACTTCAACAATTACTCTGTCGTCGTCCATGTTGAGACCCTTTGATCGATTGACTTCTGACCTGGTGCCACCGGTCATGGCGTAATGTTGATGTGAAGTTGTGATAGGCTACATGAACTGCGTATTGTGTTTTATTTTGAAAGGGGGCGGAAGTGTATTACGTTGATTCAGTGTCGGATTTCCTGTCTGGTGCAATCTGCTCTGTTGAGCTTGACGCCATTCAGCAACGGCTCCGTCAAAAATAGAAGTGCTACGGAATGCTCGCGCTGCAGAGCGGAGAGCTGCTACTGGGACGCTGCTGAGACGTTACGTGGCGCGCCCGGTGGGAATGGTCTCATTGACTGGAGTGGCAGCGATCAGCTCCGGTGACCGCGGCGCAGCCATTACGTGGCCGTTACGTCCCCTGTGGTACCAGGGGTAAGTAGAACCCAAGGTGTGGTCTCTGGTAAAGAGTAATACTTTATTTATGTACACATGTATATTTTCGTTTGGTCTATTCTCTGTTATTGGGGCCCATACAGGGAAGCTGCGGGGACCCTGTGTGTTTCTACCTTTTCTTATTATTATTGGGGCCCATGCAGCGAAGCTGCGGGGACCCTGTGTGTTTCTACCTTTCCTTATTATTGGGGCCCATGCAGCGAAGCTGCGGGGACCCTGTGTGTTTCTACCTTTTCTTATTATTGGGGCTCATGCAGCGAAGCTGCGGGGACCCTGTGTGTTTCTACCTTTTCTTATTTCTACCTTTCTTATTATTGGGGCCCATGCAGTGAAGCTGCGGGGACCCTGTGTGTTTCTACCTATTCTTATTATTGGGGCCCATGCAGCGAAGCTGCGGGGACCCTGTGTGTTTCTACCTTTTCTTCTTCTTCTTCTTCTTCTTATTATTATTATTCCTCTTTCTTCTGCCATGGGGAGTCTATGGCAGCCCATAGGACCGTATGGTAAAAAGTTGTGAAATTTGGCACAGTGATTAAGGACAGTTGCACTAAACACGCTCTAGCGCCACCAACGGGTCAAAGTTTCAGGTACATTTGTGCACTTAACTTTTGACCCGTTGGCCCGATTTTCAAAAACAAGGTACCGTTGGATTCCTTGGATCATGCCGACTTCAACGCACAAGTGAAACTAAATTTTCAGCGATTGCAATTTTTGACTGATTCTCATGAAAATCAACACAGACTATCTTCAGACCAATCCGCACAAAAGTGCGGAGATGGATTTTTCAATTTCAACTTCTTGTGCCCGCTACAGCCAATCGAAATCAGCAGCAAAGGCGTCGTTTTCGATGTGAGCTCATATCTCAGGAACGCTTTGACGTATCGAAATAAAATTTGATGGCATGCTTCGAGGCTCTGTCCCAAGTGCAGGAAAGAAATCTTGTGTCATTTGGTCTCTAGGAGGCGCTGTAATTAGCAAAACATTGTTTTTGCTCATATCTCTTGATGTGTTTTTATTTGAAATGAAACTGTGATATCCCCATTGTTAGTTCATGCCAACTTTTCATGTTAGCCAATCGCCATTGGCGGCAACGCTGCCAAACAGGAAGTGTGCTCATATCTCGGTGACGCTTTGACTTCCGAAGACCAAATTTCGTCACATGCATCGAGACTCCGTCCAAAGTGCGCAAAAAAAAAGGTGTCATTTGTCCACTAGGGGGCGCTGTAATTAACAAAATTGCATTTTTACTCTTTTCTCTTGACGTGTTTGGATTTGACACTAAATTTTCATTTCTACTGATACTGTGTAAGGTCCCAATTCAGGTCCTTTCAAAATTTTTCACGTCAGCACAAGATTGTGGCTGCTATATTGGATTTTGGCGAAAGTGAATCTAAAGTCTCAGCTGTTTCAAAATTTGGCCAGTTCTCACAAAAATCGGCAGACACGATCTTCAGACCAACCCGCACAAAAGTTAGGAGATGGATTTTTCAATTGCAAATTCGTTCCCCCTCTACAGCCTATCGAAATCGGTGGCGGAGGCGCCAAATGGGATGTGAGCTTATATCTCGGGACTGGTTTGACGTATAGAAATGAAATTTGCTTGTACATATTGAGACCCCGCCTTGCGGGGACAGAGTGAATTTGGTGTCATTTGGCCACTCGGGGGTGCTGCAGTTAGCAAAAATCTCATGTTTCTTCATATCACGAGATGTGTTATGAGTTGGAACTGACGTCTCATGTCAGTAGATAATGTGGGTTGTCCCACTGATAGACCCTGGCAACTTTTCCTGACAGCCAAATGGAATTTGATGTCGAAGGTGCCAAACAGGAAGTTAGCTTGTATTTCTGACAATCCTTCGCCAATCCACGCAAAAAGTTTAGTCAGTGCTCATGCCCTTCATGACGACACGTCAAGACTCTGTGTGACGTGTGCAATAAAAATGCCGAATCTGTTTACGTGCTACAGTCAATTAAAATTGGCAGTGAAGGCGCTAAATAAAATACAAGCTGGTATCTCAGGAACGGTTTGACGTATTGAAATAAAATGTGGCTGTAGGTCTTGTGACAATGTCCCAAAGGGCACTTGGAGAATTTGGTGGCATTTGGCCACTAGGGGGCGATGCAAGTTGCAAAATTGTGGTTTGTTCATAAGTCTTGATGTGTTTGTACACTCAAAAAAAGCAAACTGGGTGTCTGTTACCTTATCCTAAGTCTAACATGTGGCTTCTACTATATAAAATCATGTTTTGTGGTTGAACAGTTTTAAAACATGTAGTTTTAGCATAAAATGCAACAATTTAAAATTTACTAGAATAATTTATGTTAAAACAACCTAATTCTAATGGGTTAAGATTGCAAATCAATTCTGCTTACAACTCCAAAGCAGTAGGTGGCAGTAATGTGCACATTCCTAATTAGTAGTGCCCCTCTCCGTTGAAGGCCATGGTCAAAGGTGAGTGAGTCCCCGACTCTGGCTGGCAAAGAGGAGTCGTCATTTTGAAAAGAAATATCACGTGTGGAAGAAGGTAAGTTTAATCTTTTACCATCCATCGAACAGAAAACAATACGGCTGCAGACATGTTATCGACAGTTAGTTATTGTCCTCTTTTGCATTTTGGATGATTTTTTCGTTACTGGGCGTTTTATTAGAGTGCATTAATATATCCGACTGTCGCCATGCGCATAGCTAACTAAGCTTACAAGCTAGCATCCTGAGGTTGACGGCATCGTTGACAACGCGCGCGGACTCATTTACAAAACCGCAGCGCAGACGCTAATGCTAATGCAGGCATGGCTGGCGGGGGATAATCTCCTGCCTTTGGTGAATGTAGCTGCAGTTAAAAGGCTCCAGTCACATAGGCTACATGAATAATAGTGGTGATGAATATTCCCCCAATCCGCATCTTGGCTTCGCGTGGAGTCCGCGGAAAGGTCGGCACTTAACAGTCATTAGCTCTACGTTTGGAAACTACTACGGCATCCCTGCACCTTGGCGGGGTTTCTCTGTCAACTCCACGTAGCATTAGCTCCTCCAGCTAGTAGCGTCAACACAGCAGTTCCTCGCGCTACGGAGCTTTCCACAGTCTGATGTTATTCACTTTGTTGACGAGGGAGCGAACGTGTGCTACCATGAGTGTACTGTTGCGCTGCTTGTGTGGATTAGCACATAGCCCGGCGTTTTTCCAACCACCGACCTCGCCCAGCAACTTCTCAGCAACTTCTATGATGTCTAACCGTATCTGTCGGTCGCAGCGCGGCACATTCACACGCTTTTCAGTCAAACCAGTTGTTCCACAAACACATGGAAACATATATTCCATGTGTTTGTCCACCAAAAATAATAGAAGCATCAGAGTCATACACTGTATTAACTGTTGTTTTTGTATTTGTAGCTCCTTTTCTAAGATTGTTTAAAGTCATTATATTTCTCCCTCATCCGGTCTCTCTTTTCTCTCAACTTATCCCAGAAATTTGTGCCCAGTGTCCTCTTACAAGAGATCACCATTCACCATACTCCTGTGAAAGTGTCCTCTTCTACGGCTTCATCAACCAAGAGTGACTGCGGGGAAAGGGAGTCATCTGCTAGTGTCGGGTTCATGATTTAAATTAGATAGATAAACCTAAGTGTATAAATAAATGTAGTGACAAGCTGTTTAAGATCAAGTAAGGTGAAAAGGGGAAGATAGGAAATGAAAAATATTAAATATTATGCCCAGATATGCCTGATTTTACTGTTCTGTTACTGATATGTGGAGGTGCAAGGAGTGTAGTGTATCGTTTTCTAGTAGATATGATCTACTTAAACATTTAAGACTACAGCACCGCCATAGACAACGTTACTCGTGCCCACATCTAAACTGTCCATGCAATTTTAAGACACAAAATGCTTTGCGCATACATTTAAGTAGAGTTCATCCTAAGCAAACTTGTCAGGAGCTCCTGGAATTGAAAACATTTAGTTGTCCTTTGTGTAATTGTACCAATATTTCTACGGAGAGGGATTTTTTCATACATATTGGCATTCATTTTAAGAGTCATGAAACTGTTACCTGTATGTTTGGGGATTGTACCTTCAAAACAAATATCTATGGAACGTTTCACTCACACAAGAACAGGAAACACAACCCCCATACATTAAATGATTTTAAACCAGGTATAGTGACAACAACCAGAATGTCACAAGAATCATCTGATGGTGCAGAGGAAAATACACTTAACCCAGATGACTCTGAAGTGGAATTAGACAGTGCATCTCCACGTAATGATGTGGATATAAGCAGGATCCTGCCTGGCATAATTGAGCAGAACTTTGCTGCAGCTTTGCTTAAACTAGAACATTTCGCACATGTGCCAGGCACAAAAGTTGATGAGTTTCTTGAAGAATTGCACTATTTGTTATGCTAGCTGCATTTCCTCTCTCTGTTAACACTATTGAAGCTGTGTTTCAGAAACATGGTTCCATACCTGACAAGTCAGTGATAAAAGAAGTAGCCACAGCCCTCACCACGTCTCATCCCTTGCTAAAATCTATAGAGAAGGGTGGCTCTTTGAGCACATCATATCTTCGAAACAAGTTTTACAGGGAAAACTTTGATGTCATTGAGCCCACTGAGTACATGCTTGATAAAAGGGAAAAGAAAAGCTTTCACTATGTGTCTTTACTGAAAAGCTTGCAACAGCTCTTCAATAGGAAAGATGTTGTGGATAAAGTTGTTGAAAACCACAGAGTACATCAGAGTCATGGGATAACTGGAGAACAGCGTACTTATAAATCATTTCAAGATGGCTCACACTTTAAGGAAAACGGTTTTCTTTCAGGGGGTGACTTGAGAATCTTGCTAACTTTGTACATAGATGATTTCGAGGTATGGAATCCTCTGGGTACTTCACGCAGGAAACACAAGCTCTGTGGTATCTACTGGACTCTGAGTAATTTGCCTCCAGGCTCACATTCAGCACTTTCCTCGATTTACCTGGCAATCTTATGCAAATCTGATGATGTGAAAAAGTATGGTTATGACAATGTCTTGCATCCTCTTCTTCAAGATGTAAAAACCCTTGAGCAGGATGGAATTTTTGTTCCGTTGCTTGGTAAATGTGTTAAAGGCACAACTCAAGTTGTTGCAGCAGATAACCTCGGTGCTCACAGTATAGCAGGTTTTAACGAAAGTTTTTCTGGTGGAAACATCTGCAGATTCTGCACAGCAACACGAGCAGAGATCCAAACGAGCGGTGTGAGTCAGGTTCTGAGGACTAAAGAACTACATGACTCCCATGTAAATTCAGCACAGCAGAACAGTTCAAGCTGTTTTGGGGTGAAAAGACCATGTGTAATCACCAAAAACCTTGCCCACTTCAGTGTTCTGACAGGTTATCCACCAGATATCATGCATGATGTGTTTGAGGGCATTGTGCCTGTGGAGCTTGCGCATTGTTTGTCACTGCTGATATCCAAGAAATATTTGAGTCGAGCTTCTAAACAAATCTATCCTTAGTTTTACCTTCAAGTGGTCAGACAAGACTAACAGGCTCACGTAATCCCACATACATTCTCAAAAACAATCGGGGGGAATGCTCATGAGAACTGGGCACTGATAAGATTTCTTCCTTTCATCATTGGGCATCTCGTGCCGGAAGATGAAATGGCATGGCAAATTCTAATGGTTTTAAAAGATGTTGTAGAGCTGGTGGTTGCTCCAACACACACAGAAGACTCCATTGCTTACCTTGAGTGCTAAATTTCAGAGCACCGCAAAAGATACCAAGAACTTTTTCCTAATGTGCAGCTTCTACCCAAACATCATTACTTAGAACACTATCCTGCCCTCATCAGGAAGTTTGGTCCTCTCGTTGGTCTCTGGACGATGCGATTCGAGGCTAAGCACAGTTTTTTTAAGCATGTCATTCGGCACTCAAACTGCTTAAAAAACGTGCCCCTCTCGCTAGCTTTTAAGCATCAGCTCATGATTTCATATCACATGAGAGCATCCAGTTTTGAAAAGTCTGTTCTTGAGATGACAAGTGTGTCAACAGTTTCTGTCGATGTTTTAAAGGACAAAATTGTTGAGAATATTAAACAAAGATTTCCTGGTACAAGAGAGGTGCATTTAACTAGATCTGTGTCAACCAAAGGTGTAAGTTTCAAAAAGGGCATGATTATAGGGTATAGGGATCATGGGTCTACAAGTGGACTTCCTGATTTTGGACAGATAGTTCACATTGTTGTTATTCAGGAGAGACTGTTTTTTATGGTTAAGAGACTTAGTGGGTGGTATAGTGAGCATCACAGAGCCTTTGAGCTCATGGCATGTCCAACCAAAGACATAGATCTGATTGAGCTTAGTGACCTAGCAGATGACTGCCCTCTGGCAGACTACTTTGTTGGGTCTCTCAAAATGGTGACATTAAAAAGACATATACATGTATAAGGTAAGATGACATTCTGATTTAAAATTTTATGTTATTTGGACTGTGACTGCTGTCTTGGAATTAAAAAAAAAGAGGTGTGATTATTTCATGAATTATAAATTTATCTAAACAATGCTTGAACTAGCCTGAAAATAGATGAACTGGTGAAGAAAATTACATTAAATGCTCTATTAAAATGGCAATATCATGGACTAGGTCTTAATGACACTGGAAAAAGTAACCTTACAGTATCTTATATCCTTGAAGTCTTTTTGTTTATTTTAACCAAGATATTTTGATCAATTTGTTACACACTGTAGTTTTCCTATTAAATGAGACTCTTGGTTTTCTGTCTGAAATGTTTTATTACAGACAACTTTATGCTTAAAGCTTTGGGCTTTTGAAAACTGTTTTCCATTTTTAAATTTTTTTTTAAACTGAAATTTCATGTACAATAATGAATCTAAATATATATTTTAGGTTAACCAATGAGAATAAGTCTCTCAACCTTAGATAAGATGTACTCTTGTACAAATATATTTTTACATATATATATTTATGTGTGTTTGTTTTTATTCACAGATTATTGTGAAATGGCTGCTCCAGTGAAACATCCTTGGGGAAAACGATTCCCAGAGACTTACCCTGCAAGAGGGGATTCCAGAGACTGTTGGTGAACTTGTTCAGCACATAAAGAGGCAGTGTGGGGTAGAGGACCACTTCAGGCTGCAATTTATGGATGCTGAGTTTGGCAATGAATTTACCAACTTGACTTCAGTGTCAGAGATCCAGGACAAAAGTACCTTAAAGCTTGTCTTTGATTCAGCTACCTCTGCCCTGCCTGATGGCGCACCCCCTCCACCCTACTCCACTCCTGCCACATCAGGGTCTGGTGAGTCATCACTTTCATCTGGTAGCTTGTGTGATACGGACATTTTGTCTTCTCCTGAGTCCACCCCTTCAAGATCCTCTGGATGGCCTGTTGTTTTTATTGTTCCTCGATTCCCATATGATTGTGAGCTGCAGCTGGACAAAGCCAATGCTGCATTCAAAGAAAGCGGAACTTTATTGAATCCAGACATGAGACTTAAAACTGCTATTCTTGACAGTTTAGCTGAAGAAATTGTTCAATACAAAGTGTACCCCTCAGACAATGAGTTTGAAGAGGTTGCCGAAGCCCTTGTGTCATCCCATCCATGTTTGAAAGAGCCAGGCTCTGCCACTGGATATGGTGGCTGGAAGGTGAGCTTAAAGTACAAACTTTCTTACTACAGGAGGAAGCTCAAGCGGCTTGGATGTCCAGAGGTTGAACTTAATTCCCTGACAAATAAACCTGCAGACAAATGCAGTGCTGCTTATGGTGTGAAGAAGCCCAGAAGAGCCGAAGTAAATTACTGCCCCACCTACCCATCTGGTGAATCCGCAGAGACACTTGAAAAGGTAAGAGAGACCCTGCTTTTAGAAGTAAGGAAAAGGAACAATGAGGACACAGTGGCAGCAATGATGGAGAAGACCTTTGCACACAGAAGGCAAGAAGTTATTCGTGATGCACCCTTGATTGCTGATTTCAAAGCCAGATGGCCGGCTCTCTTCTGTGTGCGTGAGGTAGGTGAATAAATGCACAGCGCTCATTCACTTTGATTGAAATATGTTGTCTTCATTTAATATGTACAGTGTGATTTATATCAGCCAACAAAATGTGGGCAAGCCTTGGAAATAACTTGTAAGCTGATTCAGGATTTGGTGATAGATGACAACTGTTAAACTAGTCGGTCATTTCAATGCTATGATAGTTAAATTTGCTTTTGTGTACCCTTTTTTTCTGTTTAAGCTAACTGCTGAATTTAAGAGGATTACAACCGTCAGTTTGCTGTCAAAGTTCTTCTCCCAGCTGGATGCTCATTCTTCAAACTTGATGAGGGTGTTTGGCAAGAAAGGCGGTGTTCAAGGAAGAAAGATAAGGAGCATCATGATACCCATCACCCAGGTATGATAATAGAAAAAAATAGAAATTGTCAAACCTGTACCACTTTAATATTTTAAACTTAATGCTTGAGATTTAAAGGGGAAATGTCAGAGGGATGGAGAGAAATAAAACTAGATGGAGAGGGGGTAATGTACTTTTATGAAGAAGGATCTGATAAAATATGAACCTTGGGCAGATGTGACAATGTCCACTGATGTTACAATGGTAGATACTGTTTCCTGGGACCACATGCTTACATTTGACATATTTCTATGATTAAATGTCTTGCTTGGACATAAAACCAATGCACCCATGGATATTGTAAGTTCATACATCATAAAAATTGTCAAAGATTGTTACATTTCGAAGACTGTATAATTCAATGTTTTGTTTGTGAAATCTTCTACCAGTTGATTAAAATGTTTTTTGTTATCTTTTTTTATTGTCCTACATACTCAGACTGATGCCATTGATGTCAGAAGAGAGTGCATCATCATCCGTGTGTGTGTACCTGAATGAAGAGCCCGAGAACCTTGTGAAAGAATACATGGTATGTAATTTAGTGTGTGTGTGTGTGTGCGTTTAAAAATGGGACCAGTATAACATATCTTTACATGTACATCCTCTATTTCCCCCTTTTTTCTGTGAAGAACACAGATGGTGAGAGCAGTGAAGCTGCAATGATGGAGACGACATTTGGAATCTTTGTCATTCGCAAGGAAGGTGCAGAGCCAGATGTTGGACCGGAAGATGTAGGTATTGTTCTGGAGGGTGTACAAGTTCTGGATGAGCTGGGAAACGTTCCACTTGCTGTGGTCATGTTGTTTGCGCTTGTATATGCTCTTAACCTCAGCTACCCGCCAGAGCTCAGATACACCTTTGAAGAAAAAAATCAAACACTGAAAAGTCTACTTGCGCGTTAGTCACCCTCAATAGAGTAAACTACAGGTAGGAGTTACTCTTATGGGAAGGTATTTGAAGCCATTTGAGTATTTACTGTATTTACTGAAATGGCAAGCTGTGTTTGTGTTTTAATACTTCCAACTGTTGCTATTTTGGGTTTACAAAGTAGAATGTTTTGAAATGTTTCTTTAAACAAAGGTAAGGTAAAAAAAAAAGTGTTATTTTCAAAAGAAAACTATTTTGATATGGATGCACAATGCTGTATTTTGGTTGTTCTCAAACATTTTTCTTTGCACTCAGTTGACAGGACCACTTTCTGTGTATAACTTTGTAACCAGCTTTGATTTGTTTTTTGGTAAGCAGAAAGCTCTAAATATAGACACCTAATGTCAGTTGTTAAATGGTTTTGTCTGTGTATTGGAATGTATGTTGCAGATTGATTTCTCAAAAGCCACTTGAGCTTTTATGGCTACCTAGAAGAATCCAGAAATGTTCTGTTTCTGTAGATTTGTTTTACTGACATGAATACATTTTATACAGTATCTCACAAAAGTGAGTACAGCCCTCACATTTTTGCAAATATTCTGTCATATCTTTTCATGGGACAACACTATAGAAATGAAACTTTGATCAACTTCAAGTAGTCTTTGTACAGCTTGTATAGCAGTATAGATTCATTGTCCTCTGAAAATAGCTCAACATACAGCCATTAAACAGGCTAAACAGCTGGCAACAAAAGTGAGTACACCCCACAGCGAACATGTCCAAATTGTGCCAGAACTGTCAATAATTTGTGTGAGCACCATTATTATGCACTGCCTTAACCTCTGTGGGCTTGAAATTCACCAGAAGTGCACAGGTTTCTACTGGAATCCTCTCTCACTCCTCCATGATGACATCACGGAGCTGGTGGATGTTAGACAACTTGCTCTCCTCCACCTTCCGCTTAAGGATGCACCACAGGTGCTCAAATGGGTGTAAGTACTTGGCCAGTCCATCACCTTCATCTTCATCTTCTTCAGCAAGGCAGTTGTCATCTTGGAGATGTTTCTAGGGTCAGCCATGCCATGCAAGCAGCCCAGTTTCTGAAGAGAGGGGATCATACTCTGCTTGGAATTCATGTTTCCCTCTAGGAACTACAGCTCCCCAGTGCCAGCAGCACTCATGCAGCCCTAGACCATGATGCTACCACCACCATGCTTGACTTTAGGGAAGGGACAGTTGTCTTGGTGCTCCTCCCCAGGTCACTGCCACACACACTGGACACCATCTGAGACTCACAAGTTGATCTTGGTCACCTTGTGAGGCTCAGATGGTGTCCAGTGTGTGTGGCGGTGACCTGGGGAGGAGCACCAAGACAACTTTCTTTTCCAAACTTGACACCAGCTGGGGGTATATAGGCTGACATTTACGTTTTAAATTGCTGAATATGTATATGTTAAAAATGATTTATTTTCTGAATAATTACTATTATGTTCATTTTCATATGATAAAGGTAATGTCTTACCTAACTTTGTTTTGTTGGCTCAGCACAATTAATTCATGTACTGTACTGTTTTAAATAGTAGTTGTAACTACCCTATTAAGTAACTCATAATCCTATCATACAAGTTTAAATGGCGTAAGAAAATTACGTTAGTATGTTACATTTACCTATACAAATCTAGTTGGACTGACCCCTGGTAATTAAGTAACAGTAATGCATATACATCATGTTGACCCAACATATTTACATTTTGTTCACTCAACAAAATTGCTTCTCGCTAAATTAAAGCATTTTATTTAGGTGGAAATTATTTCCATAATTTTATTACGTTCCGGGAACAAGTTATTTTTTTGAGTGTATTTAAAATGTAATTGGGATGTCTGCTGAAACTGTGTGCTGTTGTTGATGGATTTTGCCAAGTGTTTGTGTCTTTGAGCTTATGTATTTGGATTAGAAAATGGAATTTTTTGAAAACTGAAAGTACTTTCTAAGAGGTTATATATTTTGTGTGTCTTCAATATGCTTAGCAGAAATGATCTTTAGATCAAGCTTCACAGTCATTATGAGTTTGTATGTGTTTTTCAAAATAATTCATTTACCACAGAGATGTGAAATCATTGGGGGTTACTTAAGTAAAGAGATTCAGTTGAACAGCTGTGGACTTTTTTGAGCTCATGTATATCTAGACCTGTGTGGGTTACAAATAAATCTCTGACTTTTGCCAGTATAGCAGCATTTGGTCAATTTATGCACTTAAAATCATTTTTACAACTATTGTTAATTTGATGTACAACACCATGGTAAAGCACATATCTGTGCTTTTTTTTCCACATTATATTTGTAAGATCTACAAGTCATACCCATGGTTTAATTCAGTTTTCCAAGAAAAAACACACAGACCAGGTTAAATAAACATTGTGCTCAATACCAAATTGTTTATTGTTTTGTACAACACAGGATTTAACATTGGAAACGTTCAAATTACATAATACAAATATACCAAAAGCTGGCCACTTGGAAGATCCTTTAAAAATTTACTGCAATAGCAGAATTAAGACTGCCATGATTGTCAGAAATATTTTTGTGGGGAGTGTGGTTGGTGTATGACCTTCAACAGGAGCTGTGTCTGGTACAGATGTGTTCCAGTCTACCAACCATTGGGTGAAAATGCCAATGTTTTTGATGTCAAAATGTTATGACTCTGTTATGTTCAATTTATTGTTTCATTGTAGAATAGTAGTTAACACATTGCATACACAATCAAGCAATCCTATCTCATATAAAGATAAGTTAGGTTATGTTGAATTGCAGAACTATCTTAAGTTATCACTCAAGAATGACATTGACAATGAAGCAATGTAACTTAATAGTTTGTCCAAATGTTGTGTGAACTATGTCATAAGATAAGAAGACATAACATATTCCTTTATTGTCCCACGTCATGACAGTCTATTACCACAGAAAATGTGCAAATAACACAGTTAGGCAGGAAATGATGTAGATGGAACTTATGGTATCAGTTTATGGTATATAGTTATGTATAACAATTGCACATAATTTTAAAGATGTCAAAGTTGTAAATTAGGATAAGGGATGTGAAACCATGAGTCTTTTTTCTTTTAAGAATAAATGTAAATAATACTGCAAAGCAAATAAAAAGCCTTTGGGAAACATAAGACAGGCGTCATAGAGGCTAAAGCCCACATTGTGATTTTTTGTTTAACATAATTAAAAAAAACTGTATAATATACTTAAGATATTCAAATACAAAAGAAACGGTACAAAAGAATAAAGTACCTCATGTCTCATTTCAAAGTATTTTGAAGAACAGTGAGTGAAAGATGCTATTTGTGGATAAAGTAATGAAGTAGTCTACTGAATGGTTCTGAGTCTGTCTACTGAAAATAAAGCAATAGTCAAAATACTATATAAAATTAAGATTAATAATTGGTGTAGGTTGGAACAGTCTCATGTAGGTAAAGAAAGAGACATTTTAATGTGTGATTATGGAGGGTGGGAATTATCTAATCACAAACTTATGGCTGTGACACAAATACCAGTTGAATGTTCTTGTGGTTTAGAGGGGTCCTTGCAGAGCAGTTCACAACTGGAAATGGATGTCGTTAAGCAAGCTTCACTGATGGAAGAGGTGGATCAAAGTAATATGACCCTGTTACTAGAACAAATGTTTTTGTAGGCTGTGTGGTTGGTGTGGCTGTTGAACCACGACAGCTCATATGACTACTACTGATGTTGTTGTAGGATGTGTGGTCAGTTGAAGTCCAGGAGAAGGAAAAAAATCTTGTGACTGAAAATTCCAAGGTAGGGGAGTTCCATGAGTGGCAGCAGGCATCATTGTTGGTACGGAGGCAGAACAGACACATGACCTGAATGTGTGCACGCGTGCTGCAGTCATCACAGTTGCTCTGGAGCATCCGAGCAGGACATAGACCATTCAGGATCAGTAGAGCAGATCTGTAACAAAATTATGTAGCAGACACACATGTATATGTGTGAGAAAGCATCATGACTAATCATGAACAATGTTTTGAGGTAAACTTTGACCGAGACACATAACGTTTATAACACTTCTTTTGGAAAAAGACAATTACATTAAAAAACATGGATACTTACTCAGTGACTGAGAATGATGACTTGAAAACATGAATGGTAGTGACATAGACAGCACTTGGATGTTTTTTTGGTTTAACATGGTTTTGGCAGAGCAGTCCACATCTTGAAATCCAGGTGTTGAGCAGGAAATGGAAGCAGTGGATGAGTCTGATGAGAGTCTGTGACTGGAACCGATGTCTTTGTAGGGTGTGTGAGTGGTGGTCCAGTTGCTTTTTTGGGAGCAGGCATCATTGTTCCCAGATCCAATGGGAAGTGGAAAAATGTTGTTTTTTGTGAATACCTGTGGCACTGGCAAAAAGCGTCTCAGTGGGACGTAGTATGTTTCACATTGGGCAAACATATCTGTAGGTATTGAAAGAGCAGATGTAGTTGTCGGCAACAGTACACATACTTTTGGTTAACAGGTAAAAAAAAAGACATGCCGTCATTTATGACCAATAGTATTTCCAACAAAATATGCATAACATTCAGAATGCTCACTAAAACAAGAGACACTTACATAATGTGATTCCTCTTCTTGGACAGCTGACCTCTGTCCTGTCTTTCTGTGAATGCCTGTGCCATTGGCCACAAGCATCTCAATGGGACGTAGTGTGTTTCACATTGGGAAAACATATCTGTATGTAATTAAAGAGCAAATGTAGTTGTAAGCAACAGTACACATACTTTTGGTTAACAGGTAAAAGAAAAAACACGTCTTCATTTATGACCAATAGTATTTCCAACAAAATATGCATAATATTCAGAATGCTCATTAAAACAAGAGACACTTACATAATGTGATGACCCCTCCCACTCTGCCTACCTGGTTACCTCTGCTTTCTGTTGCAGGTACGGGGAGTGGTTAGGGGGTAGAGTGGGAGGGTTGTAATTATGCCTGCCCATGTGGGCTGGGCTCACCAGAGGGCATAAAAGACAGCCTTCTGCATAGCTTCTCTCTCTGAGCCGACCCGGAAGTGAGCGGAGCCGGTGTGAGTGAGATCGTGTCAGTGTATCAGGAAGAGAGATTTTGGAGATCCAGGAAGGTTTGAATGGAGTGCGTAATATTGCTATTGGAGAGTAGAAAGTAGGTAGGTAACTTACAGAGAGTAGATTGTGGGGGTATCGGCCGACGGCCTGTATAGGTCCGGTAGCGGTACCCTAGCGCTGCTTTCTGTAAGCGGGTGTAAAATGGAGGGAAAGGAGGGGAATGGAGACAGCTCCAATAGCAGGGAAATGAGTGAAGAGGAGGAATATGAAATTGATAAAGAGGGTAGTGGATGGGAACAGGTAGGGAGAGAAGGAAAATGTAGAAGGGCAAGTGGGAGAAAGAGGAAGAAAGAAGATAAAGATAGTTTGGAAGGCACGGAGAGTGAGGGGCAGGGACAGGAGGCAAGGAGTGGAAGGAAGGGATCCCTTAATGTAGTGGTGAGATTTGAGGGAGAAGGGGGAGTAAAAAAAATGGACCCACTAAAAATCACAAAAATAATCAGAGCTCAAGTAGGAAAAGTTAAATACGCTAAAGTGTTAGGAGATGGGAACTTGCTAATTGGGTGTAACACAGAAACACAAGTAGATAAAGCTCAAAAAATGGTGAGTGTAGGAAAAATGAAGGTTACAAAAACAGTGAAAGTTGGTGAGCAGAGACATATTGGATGTAAGGGAGTGATAACAGGGGTTCCCCTTGGTATCAGCATGAAGGATCTAGTGGGAAACCTGAAAATGAGAAATATCACAGTTAAAGATGTAAAAAGAATGACAAGAGGACCTGAGAAAAAAGAATCAGAGACAGTAGTAGTAGAGTTTGATGCAAAAACTATCCCAAGAGAACTTTATTGTGGATTTGTAAAATATAATGTGAGAGAGTTTGTCCCAAAACCAAGGAGGTGCTTCAATTGTCAGGAATATGGACATGTTGCTAATCAGTGTAAAGGAAAAAGAAGGTGTGCAAGGTGTGGAGGAGATCATGAATATGGGAAATGTGGAATAGGTGTGAAACCAAAATGTTGTAACTGTGGAGAACATAGTGTAGCGTATTGGGGATGTGAGGCTATGAAGAGAGAAATAACAGTACAGCAGATAAAAGTAAATGAAAAAGTATCGTATGCCGAAGCTGCCAAGAGAGCGAGTCAGGAGAATTTTAATGGCAAGCAACAGAATAGAGAGAAGCAAATGGTGACAAGTAGTGTTCAAGAAATTGAAAAGAAAATGTTGGAGGTGAAAAAGAGATTGGTGACATTTATAGCAGGAGTCATAAATGCAACTGCAGATGTTAAATCTAAAACAGAAAGAATACAGATAATAGTTAAAGCAGCAGTTCATCATCTGGATATGAGAGGGATAAGATGGGAAGAGGTAAGAGATGAGTTGAGTGTTCAGGCCAGTCAAAAATCATCATGTATTGGGTAGTATTAATAATAATGTTAATCCTCCAGTGGAATGCAAGAAGCTTAATTGCTAATGGTCAGGAGTTTAAACAATTCATATATAGTCAACAGGTAAAACCAGACATATTGTGCATTCAGGAATCCTGGTTAAAACCAAACCTAGATTTTATTATTAAAGGATACGTGTCAGTTAGAAGAGACAGGGGGGAAGGGACAGGAGGTGGATGTGTCACGTTTGTAAAAGAAGGCATTCCCTACAGGGTTATCGATATTGGAGTTGAGATGGAGAGTATTATAATAGAAGTATGGATAGGAAAGAGGAAACTGGCGATAATAAACTTTTATAACCCATGCAGAAAACTGGACATTAAGAAACTGGAAGAAATGGAAGGCAAGAGCAATCGAAACACAGTGTGGTGTGGAGATTTTAATGCTCATAATTCACTATGAGGGAGTGAGAAGAATGACTGCAATGGGGAGATAGTGGAGGAGTTGATGGATGGGCAGAATCTGGTTTGTGTTAATGATGGGAGAAGGACAAGGATAGATGTAAATACTGGGAAAGAGTCAGCTTTAGATTTGACAATAGTGACCAATGCACTAGCGCCGTTATGTGAGTGGAGTGTGGATCAAAAAGGGAGTATAGGAAGTGATCATTATCTTATATATAATAAAATAAATATAGCAGCAGTACAGGCCAAGGAGAGATTACGGGAAGGTGGATCTTAGAAAAAGCTAATTGGATAGAATTCACAAAGGAATGTGACAAAAATCTTTTGCAGATTAGTGATAACATGGAAGTGGAAATGATGGATAGGGAAATAAAGCGGGGAATCATTTCAGCAGCAAACAGTTCTATACCTAAAAGTACAGGCAGGAAGGAAAGTAAGTTAGTACCATGGTGGGATGAGAAATGCAAGCAAGCAGTTAAAAGTAGAAATAAAGCGTTTAAATTAGTAAAAAGATATCATAACTTTCAACACCTGATCCAATATAAGCAAGCGCAAGCAGTGGTAAGGAAAACAATAAGACAAGCAAAGAGATTGTATTGGAGGAAGTTTTGTGGATCGATTGGGAGCACTACTAAGATAGGAGAAGTCTGGGGAATGTTGAAAAAAATGGGTGGAGATAGGAAGGACTGGAATTACCCAGTCATAGGTTCTGGAAATGAGGTAGCTGTAACCAATAAAGAAAAGGCAGAGTTAATGGTTAAAATGTTTGTTGTGGTGCACAGCTCAAATAATTTAACTGAGGAGGGAAGACAGGGTAGAGAGAAAACTAGAGAAGTAAACAGGAAGGGGTTAAAAAGAAAGGACAATAGGGAAAGCGAGTTAAATGTACCATTTACCATTGGAGAAATGAAAAAAGCAATAGGAAAAACAAGAAGGAGTGCACCAGGTAAAGATAGAATATGTTATACTATGATCAAACATCTAAGTGAGGGGGGACTCATCAAAGTATTATCATTATTCAATAAAGTATGGAAAGAGTTCCATACATACCATGAAGTTGGAAGGAGGCAATAATCATCCCAATTAGGAAGCCTGGGAAAGATCCAAGTAAACCAATAAACTACAGACCCATAGCTCTTACGTCACATATAGGAAAAATAATGGAGAGAATGATTAATGAGAGGCTAATGCACTATATAGAAAAGAGGGGACTGGTGACTAAATATCAAAGTGGATTTAGAAGAGGTAGGAGCACAATGGATCCAGTGTTGTGTTTAGAGGATTAAATCAGAAAAGCACAGGTAAATAAAGAAATTGTGGCTGCAGTGTACTTTGATGTTGAAAAAGCATATGATATGTTGTGGAGAGAAGGTTTGCTGATTAAGATGCATCAAATGGGAATTGAGGGAAATTTATTGAACTGGGTTATGGATTTTCTGAGGGAAAGGGTCATCCAGGTTAAAATTGGGTCAGAAATTTCAGAATGGTATGTTGTAGAGAATGGTACGCCGCAGGGGAGTGTTATAAGTCCGACACTATTTACAATAATGATAAATGATATATTTGATAACATACCAACAGGAATGGGAAGATCTTTGTTTGCGGATGACGGGGCACTGTGGAAGAGGGGAGGGAATATAGATCATATAGTTAAGAAGTTACAGGAAGGGATAGACCAAGTGGAAAAATGGGGATTAGAGTGGGGATTTAAATTTTCAGTGGAAAAAAGTAAAATAATGTTCTTTTCAAAAAAGAAAATCAGTGAAAATAAAAAGTTAAAATTGTATGGAAAGAACTTGGAGAGAGTAAATAGTTTTCGATTCTTGGGAATGACTTTCAATTCCAGGTTAACGTGGAGAGAACATGTAAAAGGTATAGTAGGAAAGTGTAAGGGAGTATTGAATGTTATGAGATGTTTGGCTGGATTAAAATGGGGAACTGATCTTATGTCATTAAAATATATATATGTAGCATTAATTAGATCAAGAATAGAGTACGGTTGTGTGGGATATGGATCAGCAGCGAAAGCAGTCCTTTCACAGCTAGATGTTATTCAAGCTCGAGCATTAAGAACTTGTATAGGAGCAATGAGAACGGCACCAGTATGCTCCCTTCAGGTTGAAGCAGGAGAAATGCCATTATGGCTCAGAAGAAAACAGCTTATAGCCAATTACTGGATAAACCTGAAAGGGCACAGTGAAGATCATCCAGTGAAGAGAGTTTTGGAAATGTGTTGGGAAAAGGGGAAAGAAAAAAAATCAAGTTTTGGATGGGTCAGTGAGGGAATAGTGGAACAGTTAAATATACAAAAAACAGAAGTTAGTCCAACAGTTCTGTGGTCAGCAAGACCAGAATGGACAAGAAACAAGCGTATATTTAGAAATATGGAACATTAAAAGACGAAATAAAGCAGCAGATTTAGTGCAGGAATTTTATAGCTATGCAGAAGAAAAGTATGGAGATCATATTCACGTATATACAGATGGATCCAGAGAGCAGTTAACGGGAGCAACGGGCGCAGCAATGGTGGTTCCCAGATATCATTTCATAATGTCAAAGAGAACATCGGATCATTTAAGTGTATATGCAGTGGAACTGTGTGCAATACTGCTGGCAGTGGAATGGGTGGAGGACATAAGGGACAGGAAGATAGCAATATGTAGCGATTCAGTATCATCACTTTCAAGCATTAAAAACAGAACAGCAAAAACACATCAGGAAATACTTTATGAAATACTGTTAAAAACATCCAGATTAACACAACAGAGGAGGGAAATAACGTTCATGTGGGTTCCAGCTCATTTAGGGGTAAAAGGAAATGAAAAAGCCGACAAGAGTGCTAAGGAGGCAGTAAAGAAAGGGGAGGTGGAAATGAAAGTGGGATTATCAAAGGCAGAGGGGAAAAGTTTTATATGGAAAGAAATAAACAAGCAGTGGCGTCAACATTGGAAGGAGCAGGAAAAAGGGAGACACTTATACAAATTACAAAGGGTAGTAGGAGAGGTAGGATGTTATGGAGGTAATAGAACTGAGCAAGTAATCATGAGCAGAATAAGAATAGGGCACAGTAAACTGAACAACACACTTAATATAATAGGAAAACATCCAACTGGTCGATGTAACTGTGGGGAGAGGGAGACAGTGGAACATGTGATGGTAGAATGTCCTGAATATGAAAGAGAGAGGGAAATGATGAGGAGAGGGCTGCGGAGGGAAGGAATAGGGGAAAAAAAAATTAACAGTATAGTGGAATGTGGGAAAACTAAGGAAGGGAGGAGAATCATCATGAGATTCCTTACATCAACCGGATTAATTAAAAGAATATAATAAGAAGGAAATGAGAAGAAAATGAAGTCCAGCAGATGGCGGTATATGCAACATTAAGGATGCCCACTGCCATTAAAAATCACAGAAGAAGAAGAAGAAGAAGAAGAAGAAGAAGAAGAAGAAGCTTCTCTCTCTCTCAACAGGCTCCAGATCCACCATTGTTGCTTCTTTTGTTTGGTTTGTTGCACCATACAACACACATTTCACCATATTGTCCACGCATCCACACACCGCTGACATGACTGAATCTTTTCTTTCCTACACGCCACATTCATTTTGTAAATAAGTTAATTTAGTTATACTAAATAAAACTTCCTTTTGAGCTCTATCTGTGTGTGTGTGCCTCCCTCTTTGTTGCCACCTTAGAGCCGGGTGGTAACAAATGGGGGCTCGTCCGGGATCGTTTTTTTTTGAGGGGGTGTTTTACACAGATTTTGGAGGTAGTCTGGCATTTTGTAGGGGCTGGAACCCTTATTCCGGTTAGGCTTAAGCAGTGTGGGGCACTAGTTGTCTCCACTGACCTTTTTTTGTTTTAGTTTGTTATTTTTGTGCAGTAAAGTGGTTAGAGCAATTGCTCAGGTGCACTCCATGACTGTCTAGGTGGTTTTCAGCATACTGGAAGTCAACCGGGTTACTGGGCTTGTGCTTAATGTATCCTGCCACAAACCTGCATGAAGTCTAGGGTTGAGTGAGTTAGATAGATTGGTTACGTAGTTAGGTAGAGGGGTGGGGTTCCATGTCTAAAGCGGTCTGCTGCGCTCTCTGGTGTTGTGAGAAAACTTTGTGCAGTTCTGGCCTATCTGTAGAGTTTCATAGTATTTAATGTTCCCCTAAATGTTGAAATGGCTTCAATTGAGGAATTTGTGCAGTGTCCAACTGAAGAGTTGATTAATTTGTACAAAAAAGATCAGGAGGTTTTGGAGGTTGCTGATCATTATGGGGTTGAACTCCATAAGCAGTCCAAAAAAGATGTCATGTTGGCCACTTTAAAGGCACATTTGCGGGATAAAAAGGTTTTGCCTGCCCTGGCAGTGGGTGCTAGTGCACCTGTAGAAATGAGTGGGGTTTCTGATGTTCCTCCTGGAGTAAGTGAGGCAAGTAAACTGGTTAATGTAGCTCCCCTTCTGACTGGACTTGGAGTCGGGTTGACATTTGAACAACAAAAACAGCTTCTACTGCTACAGCTACAGCAGGAACAAAATAGTGCTTTGGAGTTGGAAAGGTTGAGACAGGATGCTCGCCTTCGCGAAGCTGAAATGGCCCATGTTGAGAGAAAGAGTCAGTTAGAGTTGGAACGATACAAGTTGGAGCTTATAAGTGAAGGGAAACTTCAACCTGAGTCACCGAGAGGTAAAGAGGCTGTGATTTCTGGTTCTCAGTCTCTGTCATTTGATGTTGCTCTCAGTTTGAGGTTAGTTCCCAAGTTCACGGAAAAGGACCCAGACATTTTTTTTTGTGTTGTTTGAGCGTTTGGCAGAGGCCCGAAATTGGTCTGACACGGAACGTACTCTGCTGCTTCAGTGTGTATTCACTGGGAAGGCTCAAGAGGTTTACTCGGCCTTAAATGTTAGGGATAGCGGTAGCTATCAGGTGGTTAAAGCAGCAGTACTCAAAGCGTACGAGTTAGTACCCAAAGCTTATCGCCAGCGGTTCAGATCTCTCAAGAAAGAGAGGCAGACCTACACAGAGTTTGCTCGTGATTTAGCCACCCATTTTAACTGCTGGAGTGCTGCTTCCCAGGTAGAAACTGTCGAAGAAATCATCGAGTCCAGTTGAGAGGTTTGCTGTGGTGGTGTGTTTATTAAGAAGCATGCCGGCACACTGGTGAACTGACGGTCACAGAGGGTGTCTGAGCCAGTGAGTTGACCAGGAGCAAATGAAGAGAAGCACTTTTATACAGAAAACAGCCATGGTTACACAATATGTAAATAGGGATGGAGCAAAAGGTGGGGAAGGTAAGGGAAGGGATTGGGCAACAAAGGGTAGAGGGAAGGGAGGGGGTAGGTGACAAAGGGTAGACATTTACATGAGGTCTGGAAGTTGGAGCCAGACAGACAAAAGGCAAGAATACACATTTGGTATGTGAGGAAGGTTCAAGACCTAAACAATGGGGTTAGGGTGATTCCTAGACATTGTTTGGTTACTCAGTTAGCAAGTCTACACTGTCCCCAATGTGTATTACCTTGATCAAGGGACCAGCCCAGTAGGGGGTACAGGCTAGGCCCAGACGGGTACTTGGCTTCAAGTTTTCTATATGTCAGTATGTATTTTCTTCATCAAAACGTGCTTGAACAGTTCAAAAACACCTTGCCTGATCGCATTGTGACCTACATAAATGAGCAGAAAGTAACCAAGGTTTCAGAGGCTGCCCAGTTGGCGGATGAGTTTATACTGACCCATAAAATTTTTTTCGGTGAGAATCGTGGTCGTGGAGACGCAAGCTGTAGAGAGGGTCTTGTGGGGGATTGCTCCAACAAGTGGTTGTCTGAGGAGACAGGAAGGGTTCCTGTTAAAACTGACCGTGGGTTACGGGGAAAGCTTGACCTTAACCGAGTATGTAACTATTGTTTTGGTAAGGGTCACTGGAGAAATGAGTGTCCTGTGTTGAGGAGAAAGTCTAAGCCTGGTTTTCAACAGCAAAACCATCTGGGGCTGCGGCGTCTTTGCGTGCAGAAGAAAGAGCCCGTGTTATTGCTGCAGTGCAGGCACATACAAAGCTCCTTTCCTCTGAGTCGATGATTGAGGTTCCTGTGGTGGAGCAAGAACAGACAGATTCGGTAGCTGATGAGATTGACTCTGGTTATGCTGCGTTTGTGTCTGATGGTTTTGTTTCACTGGTCGGGAGTGAGACAAGGGTGCCGGTTAAGATATTAAGGGATTCTTGGGCACTGGATTCATTCATTCTGGACTCTGTGTTACCTTTCTCCCCTGAGACAGAGACTGGTTTCAGTGTTAATGTCCGAGGGATGGGTTTGACAGTCTTTGCAGCTCCACAGCATAAGTTGACATTGTTTTCAGGTCTAGTGAGAGGTGAGGTGGCCATGGCGGTGCGCCCTTCTTTGCCTATGGGGGGAATACAGGTCATCTTGGGAAATTACCTGGCTGGAAGTCGGGTGTGGCCTGATGTCCCTGTGCCAGCAGACAATTTCATTTCCCAGGTGGAGGGTTCTAAGTCTCCCAGAAACGTGGCGATCTTTTCCACCTGTGTTGTCACATGTGCTATGGGCCGCCCCAGTGTTGGGTCTGGGAAAACAGCTAGGAAAAGAGAGTCTGTGTTCCCTGTGCCTACTTTTCCCTTGCTTCTGTCTTGCAGTGACCTTGCGAAAGAGCAGAGAAATGACCCTACCCTTCAGCCTCTGTACAGTCAGGTTCTCCCAGATCATGAGGTGGACAGTGCAGCCTGTGGTTATCTTCTCCAAGACGGTTTGTTGGTAAGGAAATGGGTTCCTCAGGGGGATTGTTTTGTGGGGGACGAAATTGTGCAAATTGTTCTGCCGGCTATGTTAAGGCCTACTGTGCTTCAGACTGCTCATGATGGCGTTGCAGGTCATCTGGGCGTAAGAAAGACGTATGATAGAGTTCTGAGACATTTCTACTGGCCTCGGATGAAAAAAGACATTTCTGCCTTTATTAAAACATTTCACACCTGCCAGTTGACTGGAAAACCAAACCAGATAATTAAATCTGCTCCCCTCCATCCCATTCCAGTTGCTGAACACCCCTTTGAACATCTAATTGTAGATTGTGTTGGTCCCTTGCCACGTTCTAAAACTGGTAGTAATTTTTTGCTGACAGTGATGTGTCAGGCTACACGCTACCCGGCTGCCTACCCTCTCAGAAACATCAGTGCCAAGTCAGTTGTTAAAGCTTTGACACAGTTCCTGTCTATTTTTGGCATCCCAAAGGTAATTCAGTCTGACCAGGGTTCTAACTTCTGTTCTAAGGTGTTTGCAGAAGTATTAAAACGGTTAAACATCAAACATTCTCAGTCCAGCGCCTATCATGCTCAGAGCCAGGGAGCTCTAGGGAGGTTTCATCAAACTCTGAAGTCTCTCCTTCGTTCCTACTGCACTGAGTTGGACAGTGATTGGAAGGGGGGATTACCATGGTTGATGTTAGCTGCTAGGGAGGTGTCTCAAGAGAGCTTGGGCTTTAGTCCCAATGATCTGGTTTTTGGCCACACAGTTCGAGGCCCTTTAGCTTCATTGCACAGTGACTGGAAAGCTGAGAAGGCTCCAAAAAATGTGATAGATTATGTAAATGGCTTCAGAGATCGGTTGTACCGTGCAAACAAACTGGCGAAAGAAAATCTGCAGGCAGCTCAGAACAAAATGAAAAGCCTCTATGATCAGCGAACAGAACGCCGTGAGTTTACTCCTGGTGACCAAGTGCTTGCTCTCCTGCCATTAGTTGGTTCACCTTTCCAGGCAAAGTTTTCTGGCCCATACACAGTGACCCAAAAAGTGTCCGAGTTGAATTATTTGATCTCAACTCCTGACCGGAGGAAGTCTGTGCAATTGTGTCACGTTAACTTGCTGAAACCATATTTTGCCCGCCCTCCTGCTTCAGATCCTGGTTCATCACTTTCCTTTGCTGCTGGTGCTGTTACTCTAGGACATTCAGCCACACCTCTTGTGTCAGAGGGGGAAGTTGAGGAGGGGTTGCATACACCAGATGATGGGATTTTGAGAGGTCGTCTTAAAAACTCTGAGTCACTTGCCAATCTGGAGGAAATGTTGAAGCATTTAACTGAGCAAAAGCGTACAGAGTTGGTGAGTCTCATTAAAGACTATCCCTGTCTGTTTGCAGATACTCCATCTCGTACTCATCTTATTGAGCATGACATTGATGTGGGAGATGTGCAGCCAGTCAGACAGCGTTTCTACCGCATGTCTCCAGACAAACGTGTGCAGCTGGAAGCAGAAGTTGGTTACATGTTGGAGAATAACATTGCTGAACCCTGTGCGTCTAGTTGGTCTTCCCCATGCCTGCTTGTCAGTAAGCCAGATGGTACATTTAGACCGTGTACTGACCTCAGAAAAGTAAATAAGGTGACAAAGCCTGACTCTTTTCCACTTCCACGTATGGAGGACTGTGCGGATCAGGTTGGTTCTGCCAAGTTTGTTAGTAAGTTTGACTTGCTTAAAGGTTATTGGCAGGTTCCGTTAACTCCTAGGGCTAGGGATATCACTGCCTTCATTACACCTTGCGGGCTGTATTCATACACAGTTATGCCATTTGGGTTACGAAATGCCCCAGCCACCTTCCAGCGTCTAATGAATAAGGTGGTGTCAGGGTTGACTGGTTGTGCTGTTTATTTGGACGATGTAGTCGGTGTGACGACCCCTCCCACTCTGCCTACCTGGTTACCTCTGCTTTCTGTTGCAGGTACGGAGAGTGGTTAGGGGGTAGAGTGGGAGGGTCGTAATTATGCCTGCCCATGTGGGCTGGGCTCACCAGAGGGCATAAAAGACAGCCTTCTGCATAGCTTCTCTCTCTCTCAACAGGCTCCAGATCCGCCATTGTTGCTTCTTTTGTTTGGTTTGTTGCACCATACAACACACATCTCACCATATTGTCCATGCATCCACACACCACTGACATGACTGAATCTTTTCTTTCCTACACGCCACATTCATTTTGTAAATAAGTTCATTTAGTTATACTAAATAAAACTTCCTTTTGAGCTCTGTGTGTGTGTGTGCCTCCCTCTTTGTTGCCGCCTTAGAGCCGGGTGGTAACAATAATGTGATTCCTCTTCTTGGACAGCTGACCTCTGGTCTGTTCCTCTGTGAATACCTGTGTCACTGGCCAAAAGCATCTCAATGGGACGTAGTGTGTTTCACATTGGGCAAGTATATTTGTATGTAATTAAAGAGCAGATGTAGTTGTAAGCAACAGTACACATACTTTTGGTTAACAGGTAAAAGAAAAGACACATGCCTTCATTTATGACCAATAGTATTTCCAACAAAGTATGCATAACATTCAGAATGCTTATTAAAACAAGAGAGACTTACATAATGTGATTCCTCTTCTGGCCTGTCTTTCTGTTTTGCGGCAAGATAATTCTGAATATGTGTGTTAGTGTAAAAGCTTATACAAGTTTAGCAAAGTTTTGCTTATGATCATAGTATTTGGGTTGCCAAAGGCATGCATTTTATAATATTCCATCAAGTATTCTTCTAGTTGCATATCATGTACCATATTTCATACACAGACAAACACATTTCATTGAAAATATACCAAAAATGGAATGAACAGATTTGGAGACATATGTGTATAAAAGATTACTCTCAAAAATTGAGCTTACGTCTGTCCACATAAACGAATATACATTACTGGATGGACTATATATTTATACAACTATGTGTAAGGCACAAAGTTCATTGTTTATTAAAGCAATTTAACATATGTCAAAACATAAAATTAAAGTAAAGAACTATTTTGAAAATGAACACTTTTGTAACCAAAACATATTACTCAATGTAGCAAATATGCATCTTGTTATACCCTCTGTACATGGTTGGTTATGACATCACATTGCAGATGGGTCACAAGTCAACAGTATACAAGTAAACAAGTAATTGTGTCAGTCATACACCTACTTAATGTTCCAGCATTTAGAGTTTGGTTTCCCATTATTTTAGTTTGATTGAGAAATAACCTAAGTCTTACTCATCAATTGCATGAAGCTGTTTAGTGTATGTAGGAAAAACATTATAGCAGTGAAATAAGTATAGCTTCATGAAAGCTGTAGTATGTCTGTGTAACTTCAACAATTACATCCTCTGTGTCTTTCACATAGACGTGATCTATTAATGTACCTTGTTGTCAGTTGTACCTACTCGCACATGTTGAGTGTAGCCATGCTGCTCCAGTAACTTTTGAATGGAAGATGAAACCAAGATATCCTCATTAAAGTCTCCCATGATCAGTTTTCTGCCAGCATGCTTGTCAAGGTGAAAGATGACCTGCAATAACTTATGTCAAAACATGTCAATCTTATAGGAGTTTGGCCTGTACAAAACAGCAACACATATTACATGTTACATGTTACATGTTGTATTTCAAAATACAGACATTCAGTATTGCACTTTTCTGGAAGTAACACCTGCACATTAATGTTGTCTGAAAAATAGATACCAACTCCACCTCTTTGTTGTTGTTTCAGCGCTGCAAACATTGGGTCAGAGTCATCATAACAGTTTCCTCTTGGACTGCGGTGGAAAACGTGTCCTGGAAGTTGTGGTTCTTCTTTTGTGCCTACATCAAGCCATGTCTATGTTAAGCAAATACAGTCAGCTTTCATGAGGGCTTTATGTGCTTGAATATCCAAAATGTGTGCGTTTAAACTCTGCACATTGTGAAATGCTATTGTGCAAACAGGGTTTACATCACATGACAAAATCTTTCCAAAGTTAAAGCAAGACATGCTTTCCATAGCCAAGTCTATTTTGTTGTCACAAAATATGGCTGACTCTTTCAATTCTTCAATTATCAGTCCACTAAGAGTTTTCAGTCGACTCAATGCAACATATGCTTGTCCTGGAGAAAAGATCTTCTTGAGTGATACAACAGCTCTTTCAACAGTAAGGCCTTGACATTTGTGTATTGTTAGAACCCACGACAGACAGAGTGGCAGCTGTCTTATTATTCCACCAGCATGTGTTACTTGGTCTTCTTGTACCTCAATGATTGTTGAACGTTCAGAAGCCCTCTTTGCTTTTAGTCTTTGCATCTTGCCAACATTCGGATCTTCAAACTCCACATGTACTGCAGCAGGGAGATCATCATGTTCTTTACCTTGAATGATTGCCACAACTGTACCGCATGCTCCATTGACAAGGCCATCAGACACATCTATATTCTTTTTCAACATCACTCTTGCTCCAACACCCAAAGACACACACTGTGGCAAGCATGAATTGAAAACTTTTGTATGAAAACCTACTTTGGGTTCTATTCTTCCAGTTTTGGGATTTTGTACAAAATCATGAGCTTGTATGCTGATTGCATCAGGGCAGGTTTCATGTAGTCTCTTAATGTTATACTGATCAACCTCTGCATTTGTAGCATAAATGTGAATGTCTATACTTTCTTCACCTGTTTCACACTGCTTCAGACTGAGAAGATCATGGCTGTTGAGTGGTTCATTTTTTTTATGAATTCTGAGGCGATTGAGCATCTCTGCAAATGCTGCATTTTCTTGTCTAACAACTTTAGTTAGCTGAGCATCTTCAAAGTTGTTCTCCCACAGGTTGGCTCCTTTGCTGTCGGCATAAAGAGGTGTGCTTTTCACTGGTTTTAACTGATAAAAATCTCCCACGCAGATTAATGACACGTTCGCAAACGAGGAATAATCACCAGTCTGTTTGATTTGACGAAGTCTTCCGTGAATGTAAGCCAGAAGACGGTGGTCAACCATAGATACTTCATCAATGATCAGAATGTGCAAGTTGCTCATTTTAGTTCGTAAAGAATTGACTTTCTCATCGCTTAGTGGTTGATACGGCAGAGTGACGTTTGCACCAATTGAGAAAGTGTTGTGAATGGTTGCAGCACCGATATAGTATGCAGCCACACCTGTTGGTGCTGTTAGAAGCACAGTGAGATCGTCTGGGTTTTCAGCAATCTGTGACAATAGTTTCGTGGATTCATAATGTATTGCTTTGATTAAATGGCTTTTTCCTGTTCCTGCTCCACCAGTGATGAATAATCACAAAGGTTCTGGGTTTTGTCCAAGCAATTTCTGCAAACACCACTTACGTACAGCATAGAATATGGCAGCTTGCTCTTCATTCAGTGATCTTAGTAAGTGCAGCGCATCTTGTCTAGGCATTGTCACATGATTTGTCTCCAAAGTACATGCAGCGTGTGGTCAGGAATGAGGTCATCATCATCACCTTCATCATCTACAGCTTTGTCTTTCATCAGATCCAAACAATGAAGACGTTCTCTTTCTGTTTCGGGACATATCTGAGCCCAGGCATCTTCTAAATCAATGTCTTGTTCAAGCAACTTTTTAGCTGTGTCGATGTCTTCACTTTCTTTTTCAAATAAAGCTTTATTTGAATCCACAATCACTGAAACTTTTTGGACATCATTGCCGCATTTCACTGCACCATTCTTATAGAAATCCTCATATGTGTCAAACTGAGGCAGTTTGAGATGACAGTCGTCGTAGTATGGCAAAAACAGTTGGAGCAATGAATGAAAGTATTTCTCTGGATTTTTTTGTGGGAGAAAACCTGGGATACCGTACCACAGCAGGTTGTGTTCTGGTCCTTCGTTTCATAAAGCCACAGTTGTTGATTAGTGCTATTATGTCATGTGCATCGTTTACAGCGGACATTTGCGACTTTGAAATAGATCTGTATTCAGAACAGAAACTGGCAAGGCATAGTTCATCAAACTGTGCTGTGTGAGGTCTGTTCTTATATCTCTCAACCACATTAGTCATCCAGATGCTGCTTGCATCATCACAATGTTCTTGCTGAGCTTTAGCTTGGAGCACGTGCAAAGGCAAACTCATCCGAACAGGATTCTCACCAACAGGGATGAACTGTACATCACGAGAGCATTCCTTCAAGTGCATATGTGTTAAACGATACACTGCCTCTTGAGTCGAAACTTCTCTGTTGTGTAGGTACACGCTGCCAAGCTGTTTAAATAATGTTTTAGCATCAAGATTCCCATTCATTGCCTCATTTTGAGCACGTTGTAAGAGCAATCCCATTTCTTGTTCTGCTTTTGTGATATATGACAGTATATAGACCACAACTGAAAAAGCATCTGTGACATACTGAATGTCCATATTGCCATTCCAAGCACGCAGTAAGTCTTTATTGTACTGGTTCACCCAAATGTCTGTAGCAATCCGTTTCAAAACAATGCTTTTCTTTTTGGAACATATGTTGTAAGCATTTTCAAACACGGCTTGATTTATTCCAAGAGACTTAAAAAATGCATCTGTGGAATCAAAATTCATGTCAGGCTTTGTCAACGCAGTTTTCACTTTTTTCATTATTTCACTTGCATTCGCAATATCATCTTTCCCAATCGAGTCCTCAGAATTTACACTTCTTATAATGAAAGTACGGTTTGATGGTGGACGTGGGAAATTGAACCTGCAGACAGTGTTTTTCTTGCAGCAAGTCTTGGAGTGTCTCGTGCTGTGTGTCTGCACGCTGTTCACAATGTCATACAGCTCTGCATCAGCTTCTGGCGGAGTCTCACAGGTGATGTACGTGTCTATGAAACGTGCCACTTCAGCATCAGCAGTGTCTCTGTCAATCCTAGGCACATTTTCAATCCAAAATAAACAGTGGACCTGAGGAGAACCACGCTGTTGGAATTCAACACGATAAAAGTAGTCTATTACTTTTCCAATAGGCTGACTTTTTGACAAAATTACATCCTTTAAGAAGCAGTGCCATCTATGGTCAAACAGTCTGGCTGCTGTGACAGGGTTGCGACGTAGAAGTCCACATTTATCTGCCCAGTCGAGATCATCAACACGTTTTCTTACCCTCCACTCTTAGAATAGAATTAAGCATTTCAGGCCATCTCAAATCTGCTGAGCTGAATGACGCAAAGAAAGTTGGGATCGACAGTTGTCTTACCATCGCAAATAGATCTTTCTGTACTGACATCCAGTATGGAGGTGTGCCACGAATTCCTCGTAAGAATTTGTAACCCTCGTCGTTCAAAATATTTTACTTAATGATTCAGACTTCAAAAACATGTCTGGTGATGCTTCTTTTAAAGACGAGTTGCCACCTTTGCATAACGCTACTGATACACTAGATACAACTTGATGCACCTCTGATATGTATTGTGCATAAAAAATGAAGTCTGTGTTTCGTGCAAAGCGTCCATCTGCATTAAGGATTCGTGTATTCAAGTATCGGGCCAAAGTTATTTTTGACTCTCTGTCATCGTGAAATGTTGGTCCACCCAGTGGATACAATACAGGAAAACATTTTGCCTCATTCATTTTGTCGGACAGCAATCTAACTGAACTGTTTCCTTCACCTGGTGCCACATTCAGTATATCCTGAAAATTCTGATCAACAATTTCTGAGCCCAAATCGACCGGTTGTAGTGACGTGTCAGACAAAAGTCCACTCTGGTCTTTAAAATAGGTCAAGTCTTCCTCCGCTTGTACTTCAGCAGCATTGTCATCATCGCTGTTAACAGCTTCTTCCTGGTTAATGTTTTGCTCTTGATCCTCATCTGCGCCATTTAGTGTATTCACCAATTCATCATTCCAAGTCACATCATCGTACCACTTATTGTTTGCCATTAAATACCGTAATGAATTTCTGACTCGATCCGTGCACACATACATGTACTCATAATGACCTTTATATGTCAGTTTGCGTTTGCGTTTGGCTCTTATCATTTTATCATCACATTCATTTCTTGGAAGTAAATTTGTTACATCTGTGGTATTGACAGGAACAGAGACACACGGACCGTGACAAGCCCTCTGACGGCCTTGAGGTAAACACGACAGCTTCATAAATGGAACGTGACGTGCAATAAGATGTTCCAAAGAGTTGAGACATTTCAGTTCAGCTGGAATTTCATCCAAATGCATGTTGTTGGTGACACTTTGTTCAGGAAGTTTTCCTGCAAGTATTTTACGATGACGTATAGCAAATCCATAGCTTGCTTGATGGACTATCAGACATAGAACATCCCTGATCACATTCAGTATCACAGACATGCAAATTTGTCAATGTTATGCATATTTTTGCCAGTGTAGCCACTTCAGCTCGTTTGCTTTCATAGGACTGTGTTTTACACTCGACCACCTGCTTTCTGAAAAGTAAACGGTGACAAACGGAGCATACATATTCAGGACCACGGCTGACCTCCTCACGAAAATGAGCAATAGCACGATTGACGTCTTCCTGTTTCTTTTGCCACTTAGCATAACTCTCACGGCCTTGTTTTATTTTATTTACACAGATGTTTTTGTTGTTTCTGTATTTTGTTTTGTTGTCCGTTTCGATTTTGTTCTGAAAACTGATGTTCTTGTACTTTAGGCGACTGTAATCACGGACAAGAGTCTGAAATTGCATGTTAGTCTTATATTTGTCAAAATGCTTACGACTAGACTCACGTTTAGCTTGTTTGATACGCACTTCTTTATATTTATCTTTAAGAGCTTGAAGTTTTCTTTTTTTTTGTAGTCAATGTTACTGTGGTATCACAGCCGTTCTTTCTTTGCATGGACATTTTCTGATTCACAGATCAACTTTCTTTTCTGTTGAGACCTCAGTTTGTCATCGCTCTTCATAAGCCGACACATTCCAGCACATGATCTTCTCCTATCTGTCGGTTTGACACAAGTTACAACTTCGTAGTGATTGCCTGTGTGATTAAAAAAAATACAGTTTTGTAAACACGACTGTGACAATGTAGTAGGCTTGTGCATATTCCATTTGCCATCATTTAAAGTAAAAATAGTTGTTTGCAGTAAATCAGCAGCAGCAAAAATATCTATTTCTGTTGCCCATAAACCACAGTAGTATATTATTGATGTAGTTACATAGTCCTGCACAGATGTATATTCATTTCTTAAATACTTAGCAAATTTAATACTGTTGTTCTGAAGGTGTCGTACAACAGCCCGTCTTATTTTCAAATGTTTCTCCTCATCGTGACAGACACTGAAGGCAAGACTACGATAAAAACAGTTTCCATCTGGTTTTATGCTTTTAATCTTGCAAGGACACCCCATATCATCTACATCAGCTATCATTTGGTCTTTGTCAGCATTTTCATAAGACAGTCCTAATTTTTTGCACAAGTCGTCGCGGTCTTGCCGAGTCAATGGTTTAAAAGGCTGCTTGGCAATTGTCACAGTGCTAAGGATGACATCATCTGTAGCGTCCAAACATCTGTTCACATTAGGATTGCCATTCACGTTAACGGAACTTGCTGTTTTATTCTTAACATTTACATTCCTAGCGACCTTAGTCGGCCCACCAACAGAGGATTGCTGCTTGCCGAATTTTCGTTCACCTTTCACCTTTGTGCTGGAGAGTGGAGAGGTGTGTGCAGCATTTGTTGTGCTTAGGTCACCGGGAGCTGGCTCGTTTATGTGTGATCGCATCTATGTTGAACGTACTGTTGTGTTACAAACATTACCGACATTTGAAGCGACCTTAGTCGGCTTACCAACAGAGGACTGCTGCTTGCAGACTTTTTGCTCACCTTTCACCACTTTGCTGTACAGCGGGCGGCTGTGCATGGTATTTGTTATGGTCACGAGACTGGACGATGGCTCGGCCATCTGTGATCGTGTCACGATAGAGGATGCTGTTGTCTTACAAACATTACGTGCAGCCATAGGTACATTAGTCATTCCACCAACAGCAAACTGCCGCTTGCAGACTTTCTGCTCACCTTTCACCACTTTGCTGTACAGCGGGCGACTGTTTGTGGTATTTGTTGTTGTCACGTGACAGGACGATGGCTCGGTCATCTGTGCTCGCGTGTCAGTGCAGCCGTCGCTTATTACTTTCACTCTTGTCACTTCAAAACTCGGTGTCCTTACGTAAAACGATCGTGCATAGTCATACACAAAGCTGACTAGAGACTGTACAGAGCTGACGTATGCAACACAACTTGCTCTCTCACCTTGCTGGTTAACCCTTGTGCTTGCATGTGAATCGACAAAGGCAAATCTTTCACCTTCATTAACTATGGCACATGTACTGGCACAAACTGTCAACAAACATGCATCATTACCAAACAGTGCTCGCTGTAGTGCTTCATCAAAAGGAATGGCCACATCATGCAGAGCATGGTCATAATCATCAACATTGGCAAATCCAGTGTAAGATTCAGCAAAGTTTATTGCAAAATTACAATTCCACATTCTCTGTTGTTTAGGCAGTTCAGACACAGCAATGTAACCCCGGCATGCCACACTGTCTTGTATTCTTCCCTGTGCACTCATTGACCTGTAAAGACCAGTTCCCTTAATCAACACATCATCCAGATCTCCAGTGTCCCAGGTCCACACGCTCTTTGTCTTGCTCTTCAGAACTGCTGTCAGACTAATGGCACCACACTGCTTGTTGCGCACGTTTCCAAACCGTGAATGACCCTGATGAAATGACCCCATCAGCACAGATCTCTCTGGAAAATCAACTACACAGTCAGTAGATACAGTTTGGTCATTGACACAGCACAAAACTGGGTTATCATGAGATCACAGGTTGAAAGTTTCAAGTTTTCCGACAGCTCATTGCATAAGTTTTCAGACAGCTCATTGCACAAGTTGTTCGCCAAGTTTGTTGGAGAGTTTGACAAGTTTGTTGGAGAGTTTGACAAGTTTGTTGGAGAGTTTGACAAGTTTGCGGGGGAGTTTAGTTTGGCTTTTTTTATACGAGGACGCCCAACCTCGTCAGAAGATCCCGGGTGGCCACCATCCACAGACCCCTTCCTGGGACAGGACATCTGCAACACACAGAACAGACACAATAAATTGTAACGTTACATTTCCTTTATCATCTGATACAGCACCACTGCAATCATTTTATTGCTTGTAATATCAACACGTTTTTGATATAGGAGTGCACATATTTCATAACTGCCAACATTATGTTGTGAAAATAGAACATTTTAATAGAACATAAGGAGACTCTTCCACAGCTCATTTGAATTTAGCCTTTGCTAACATTACATTTCCCACTACACCCTACCGTGAAGACTGTCTGATAACCTTTGCAAAACACATGGTATGTATTGGCCACAGCTTCTTGTTCATGAGGAATGTCTCTGACCAAGTTGACACTTTTCTCCTTCTTTAACGCCATGACGGTAAACGTTAAAGTAATCTCAATATTCATCATAATGTTCTAGGAATTTGGAAATACTATAAAATCGATATGGCAGCCAAAGAAATTGCCAATTATGAGCACTAAGGGAGAGAAAGTTAAGGTGGGAGACTCCTGCAAAAGTCAGATGTTGGCAGGTATGAGATTTAGATCATTAGCATTCCACAGGATAACATATTTCCCAAGCTTAACACACACACAGACACACACACACACACAATCATAATACTTGTGAACCAAAATAGTGATGTTTCTAACCCCCTCAGAGGACCCCTTGGCTGCAGCAACACCCAGATTTTTTTTGGCGGACAAGAATCGTTTGCTGGGACGTGGCATCTGGAACACAAAGTTAAAACATATCAGAAATGGATAACTGTTGGTTGAGAGATGTGCCACTCATTTCCTTCTGTCTCTGTGTTTCAAAACACTAAACAAATGTGAACATGTCATAATAAAGTTAGAATTGACTAGATTCTTTCAGCCTCTATCTTGAAATGCATATTTTTTTTTTTGGAGATGATATTGCCAAAATAAACGCAAAAAAAAAAAAAAAAAATGTAACCATAACAATGCAGTTCCAAGAATATCAGTAGTGTAAAAATGTGTAATGATGTTCTCAAAAGCCCCAGTAATACATTGGTATAACCCGTAAGTGTTCTTTGGGATATTTCCAGCCACCCTGTTGTTTATTTTTTTAAGCCATTTTGGCTGTGTTGAATGAATATAGCTCAAATGTGCCAGAAAATTAAAAAGTTTTTTAAAAAATTTAAAAATTTAAATCTCAGTACTTCAAACCTTACAATGGCTATGCTTTTTTTGATCCCATGTTTATCCTAACATAAATTAATGCATTCCTTGATGTTAGGGTTTCATTTTGGACCTCTGGCTATATTTTTGTAATTTTTCTATTTGTCCACCAGATGGCACTATTTTACCCCCATTCAAAGCATGCAGGGAAGTGTGTGCGCTATTGATATTATTGATGTTATTGACCCATCTCAGGGCCTAATAACAATGATTAGCAAATACTCATTGAAATGTATTTTATGGAAGTTATTTTAGTTTTTTGGATAGAAAACAGCAGAATTATGTAAAATTATTGGCATATAGAGGGTGAATAACCAAAAAAAAAAAAAAAAAATTTGATGTGTATATTTCAGGCTGAAGTAGTTCTAAAAGACAGACGTGTTTAAAGTCGAAAAAAATTTCAATATATACTATTTTTATAGCAGCTTTCAGGAACAAGCCACGTTTTGGCTTTAGGATCATCCAAGATGTAAATAAGTTAAGAACACTCAAGGGATAATCTTAAACAAGTATTGTCTCATACAAAATAATAATAGACACACAGCAGTTCTGTAAATTTCCATCAACAAATGGAATCATGTCTGGCAAGTCATTTCTGGCAATTTTGATGCAGAAGATCATGTGACAGGATGTCATGTCAAAGACCGCAACTGCTACAACTCAGTGAGTTTCTGTGAAATCTGTCCACATTATCACATTATCATTAACGTGCTTACCTTTCCAACAATCACTTGCAATTTCAAATCTGGAAAAAGTCAAAGCAAAACACATAATCTAGAACCCACACATTCAACTGTATTATCACATTTATTACACATCTGCATGCACTAGCAAAAGTCAGACATACTATTAATATCATAAATGTTGACATATACCATCAAGCCTACACAAGAATACCATAAAACAAACAACATAAAAACATTGCAAATTAATGCAGAAATCACGTAATACAAACGTTACTGCCAGCAAGTCAAATACAAAACTCACGACTGTTTTATAAAATAAAAACAAAAAACAAATTCCCATAAGAGCAGCAGTTGCCATGGTAGGGCAGTGGCAACTGCCCTGGCACGCACACACACACACACTCATGCACAGCGGCATTTCAGTAGAGATTAATTAAGAAAACGTCGCCAATTAATACAGACAACACGTAATTGAAACGTTACTGCCAGCGAGTCAAATACAACACTGACGACTGTTTAATAACATAAAAATTATTGGCATATAGAGGGTGAATAACCAAAAAAATAAAAAAAAAAATTTGATGTGTATATTTCAAATTATTTTACAGCAGCAGTTGCCGTGACAACTTCCCCAGACACCACTAAGGCCGTGGCAGCTGCCTCAGATACTGGCAGCTGCCACAGCAGATCAGTGGCAACTGAGGCTGCCACTACGAGTGCCACTACGAAGACACTCTGACTAGTAACGACACTGTAAACACTCAGATGTTAATACACAAAATTACATAATTTCGGGATTCAACAAAAAAAAGTGTAAGCTGCAATAATGCTAACCTACAATGCTAACCTTTACGTTTCCTCGTAAATTTATTCTCTGATCAACATGTTCAAAACTTCACATTCAACACTGAAAAGAAGCTTTTACATCATATTTGCTTGACACCCTCTCCAGACTAGCCTTTGACATTCAATAGACGAAAGCCTTTACCTTACATAAACTTGACCGTGACATTGCTATGCTAACAGGCGAAAAACTGTCATTAGCATTAAGTGTAAAAACACTAGCATCTACAAATCGCTTGCACCCATTTGTACACGACAAATTTTCAAAATACACACAGTTCTGCATCAAAATCATACGGAGAAAGTTCTGAGTTAAAGAAATATTACATTTCAAACTGCGAAACATGCATAACAATTTACCTCAACCGCAGAAATCTTCTCACAGTAGACCAACCGCGTTTCGGTGACAAACCTACTGAGCGAAACGCCGCTACACTGAGCTTACGCCTTATATACTTACCAACGGAGGAAAAGTAGATCCCCACAACTGTATATCATTTACACAGCGTCTGCCCCATGTACGAAAGCTCCGTAGCGGCCCGGGTTCGAATCCGACCCGTGGCCCTTTGCTACATGTCATTCCCCGTCTCTCTCTCCCCACATTCCTGTCTCTCTTCAGCTGTCTCTATCCAATAAAAAGGCCAAAAGAAAAATATTTAAAAAAAAACTATATATCATTTACACAGGATCTCCATCTTTTACGTAGCGTCCACTGTGTTCCCGTTTATGATATACATTACCTGCAATGACTAAAGTATGAAAAGTGTCGTTCTTGGATTCAGGAATCGATTTAAAACACAAACATCTGCTATTGGAGGTATTGTTTTTTCTGTATCAATCTGCACATCACTGCTGTGCGATGTAAGCAAGAAAAGAAAAAAACACGGAACCAGATCTAATTTGATGGATCCGGGCCTTCTCAATCAGTACAAAGCATCGCCTCAAACACAAACATCTTTTGGGCATGACATGTCACGGGTAAACTTGAAAAGGATGACATCTGTATTCACCTAACACTGGAGAAGCGGCTTGTCGTCGGGGAATACTCCTCAGCTAACAGGGATTAGCGCGAGCCAGACAAACCACACTCTCACAGTGGCTCCTGCTGGCAGGAACATGACACTGCAAACACTACATTTGACTCTGTAAATAATATCATATACATCAAAAATATACTTTTACAGAAAAATAAATGTTTTTAGAATATAAAATGAGGAAACTTAGATTAAAAATCAAATACAATTCTAAAAACATGTGAACACATTCAGTGTTACTCACATTTTAAGTAGATGACACATCTCAAAGTGATCCATGAAAGGGCCACTGTGGCTGCAGGTTTTCATTTTAACCATGCAGCAGCACACCCGACTTGGCTCATTCAATCAACTGAACTGTCTGCACACAGTCATTTCAGGTGTCCTCTTGGTTGATTGGAATCAATACTTGCAGCCACACCCACCGTTTAACCAAGGGTGGATGTGGCTGCAAGTTTCTGACTGTGTTAAGACAGTTCAGTTGATTGAATGAGCCAAGTCAGGTGTGCTGCTGCATGGTTAAAATGAAAACCTGCAGTTACACGGCCCTTTTATGGATCAGTCTGACACGTGAAGTGTCAGGGGCATCAAACTGATCCATACAGGGGCCGTGTGGCTGCAGGTTTTCACCCCAACCATGCAGCAGCACATCCGACTTGGCTCATTCCATCAACTCAACTCAGCTGAGCTGAACTGGCCTGAACTTGCAGCCACACCCACTGTATAGCTGCAAGTTTTGGACTGCGTGAAGACAGTTCAGTTGATTGAATGAGTCAGCTGTGTGGCTGCTGAAAACTAGCAGCCACACAGCTGCATAAACAAAATATTTGACATTACTAAACAGTTACTTAATGAAAAACAATGACATGATGGTTAAAGTTCACACAAAGCCTTTATTTTACATCTGTAATTAATTACTGTACGAACAATGACTAACCTACAAGTAAACCTCAAAATAAATCTAACATTTCAACAGTTCAACATTATAAAACAGAACAATGAAACACACCAGAACAACAATATAATTACACATGCTAACAAAAAAAACTTATGCCCTACACCTCATTAAAATCATCATCATCAAAGAAGTGGAGTGCCACCTTCTGGACTTCCTCAGTGAGCCCCGCCTCCGACCCCTGAGCCTGCTCACCAACAGCACCATTCCCTTTACCCAAAGTTAGGGACATCACTAATTGGCTGGAGTTCACCTCCAGCTCAACCTCATCAACACTTATAAGCTTCTCTTCAATGGCTTCGCTATCAGTGGCTACACCGCCCATGTGCTCGGCCACAAACATGGAAAGCACTAAATTGGTCAAGGTTACAGTGTTCTCCTGCCCATCACTCACAACAACTACTGTCCCACTATACAGGACACGATAGGACTCTGCTCGCTGCAGCATGTGACATCTCTCACAGCGGTGAGAAGTGCATGTTCGGTTAAACTGCGCCTGACTACCTCGACACCTCACACAGTGATGTTTGGCCCCAATCTGCACAGCACTGACGCGCCCAGAAACCTTAGCCAGATCACCACCATCATCATATGGCTCCAGCTTGTCTGGCTCGCCGACGTCCTGGATTGCGTGTACTGTTGTCGATGGCATACTTGTCAGGACAGTCTGCTCCCCACAACGTCATGTTGTGACATGACGGATCTCGTACGAGTGGGACAGTTCAACCAAGAGGATTTTGTCCTCCCACATGGTCAATCTTGTGACCCCAGTGGCATCACATACATGGAACTGCTTGAGCTCCCTCGGAACTCCATCCACCGACACAACCTTGCTCTGGATGCCGCCAGGCAAGATTTTCACCCGCACTGCATTAATCTGTTACAAAACACAAAGACAAAATAATTATTCAAAGGCAAAGCTCCCCAAACAGACTCCTGGATCTGGCGACTAATTTCAGCTATGCCAGGACAAATGTAAGCCACTGAAAGACATGCCCGTCCACTTACATGTTGCTTGGGGCCAAGCGCCAACACACTCTTAACTGTCATGGTGCCGGCAGTCGGGGGCCCTCGAAAAAGAATTGCTGGTTGTCCACAACCTGCACGTCGCTGTCCGCCGAACACAGCATGTCAAACCCGTTTGGGTCAATGTAACCTACACAGGAAGAAACACAACACAAAATTTATTTCCTTAAATTATTCACTGCATAAAAATATCCACATGACAGCAAAGTCTTAGGAGGGTGTACTTACTGATGCTTTTCTCACGTTTGACAGCTTCACCGGGATCTTGGCAATGGCAGCTTGCTCGAACACCTTGTGTTTCTCTGGACCAAACACCACCACCCGGCGGTAACTCCTGTCTCCCTGTTTGCAAAGTCGCGTCAAAGTAACGCGGGTTCTTCTTGGAAATTTTGACGGGAGACAGACCATGTATGAATCCAACCATGGACTGCTCATCCTCAGTTCTGGCCTTCTTCATTGGACTTGCCATTTTCTTGCCTTTTTCTGATTTGTTGACCCTGTGAATTAAGCAAGAATTTAAACGTATGATTAAGCAATGACACACTTGCATTTATTTCTTTTGGTGGGGCTTGCCATTGTCTCTGTTTCTTTTCACCAAACTGCAAATCACTATAAATGTATGTGAGGATTAAACCCCACTCTAACACTCTTAACTACATATGGCCTAAAAGAAACATTTATTCTATTTTGAATCAATCACTCAACAGTCCACTTGAAAATTCTGCCACGCCCTGCTAATGGCATTAGCATAGACACTGCTATGCTAATGCCATAGGAGCAACTCTACTTCAACTAAACTGCATAAATACTAACATTAACAAATACACTACAGCCCTTTACACACGAGAAACTCTCAAAATGCATAAAATTCTACTTCACATTCATATGGGAATACTTTTGAATTTTATCTAAGTATACACGCCATTTTCACTAGATGTCGCGCACTAGGCCAAGGTCGCATAAATATCTATCACTGTACGACACTGCCCACGACAACATTTATCATTTAATTACTCACTAAATTATATACAACAAATTCCAATTCTCTATTTTTGTTAAACACATATAACATTTCAAACCACAAAATATAGTTGCACCTTACCTCTCGCAACATCCAACTCGTCGAAAAGGACTCTCCAAGCGATCGACAGCGTATAAGTTCTGTGCGGATGAATACAAAACTATGCATACAATACCGGACTTTATGCTGCGAAATCAATTCTCAAATCAAACAATCAATATTTTTGATACTTCTATCCTTTGATGTAATGTATATCATTTACAACAACACTTAGATGTCACTAAACATGTTATGAGTTTGTCTAAATGATACGTGGTTGGTAGGCACTACGTTTTACGTCCGCGAGGGTAAGTCTGTTATGTGTCTAAATGCGGTGGGTTGCACTACCTGAATGTGACATGCGTAAAGGCAGCAGCACGCTGTGCCGATACTCTGTCAAACAATACTTAATAATTATATCACACACTCGTGGAAACAATGTTAAATCCCTATTGCATTGCCACCAACAATTCCACTGACAGAATTTCATATGAACGTTGACATATCACATTCATTCAATAATTTCACTGCAGAGCCACACTACGTTTGATATACGCAAATAACGGAGAAATGATGATACATAGTGCCGCCTTAGATTTTATTCCTTAATTACAGCCACATCAGCCCCACAAATAAGAAACACAGGTTTGCCTGTAATATCGAAAAACATATAATCAGCCTATCATCGATTTTTAAAAGCTCTGTTTTCACAATACTTTTTTCTCTTGCCCAATTTGATTTTCATACACCAACAGACACTTGATTAATCTGAACATTTTGCTTGTGTAGCCCAGTGGCTGAACTATAAATTTAAAACTATTTATTAGCCTATTTATTATTTATTTATTTATCTATTTACATGCTAATGAGTATTTTATGTTTAATATGTACAAAGTTTAATGAGATCAAATATGAAATTAAAATAGGTGTGTTTTGCTTTTAAAAAAGGTTGAATTTTAAATTTTACAGTGGTCTTTAAATGCATCGCCTTGCCAGGTTAGGTTGAATGGTGTTTGTTTACGTTCCGATTCAGAGATATCTAACTTGCTTTGACTGTTTTTATTGATTGGATGTTTAGGGATTTTACCAGCCAATCGGGTTTTGTTATTTGTTTAAGGGGTGGCATTTGACACCGGGTCCAAAATCTCCGCGGTGGCATTTATTAATATTATCATTAATTATTATTATTTTTTTTTTTTTATTCTTCGCCGACCAGACAGGAGGAAGAGCTGTTGTCTGTCAGAAGGGGAAATTTAATTAATTTTACTTTTTAATTGGAGCAGACGATATGTTTTCTTCATAAAAGTATTTTGATTTCATCTTCTAAAAGGTAAATATTAGCTGTGATGGGTAATCACAGTAAAATTTGTAATAAATTGTGTGTCGCCAGTTGCTCGCTCGCGACTGTACCGTTTATTCATATAAGTACATGCTATTGTCATTTTAGCTTACTTTTTTTTTTTTTTTTTAAAACTGCTAGCGCTAATTTTATCTAAAAATAGTGATGGCATGGACATCCAGTGGATTTTAATCTTTTGAAGGAGACGACAACCGGTGAGAGGGAGACCCCTGCTGGCTGCAGTGTTTCCAAAAAGGAGGAAATCGCGCATTTGAGGCCTTTTTGTTTTTCCTCTATTCTTCTCTGTTTTCTTCAATGGCTGTTTTCCTCCCTTGCCTACCGTTGGTCCTGCTGATATCATCTTTGTTGACGTTAGATGCCATATTTGTATTGTCAAACGTTAGGAGATGGATTTTTCAATTTCCACTTCGTGCGTCTGCTACAGCCAATCGAAATCAGCGGCGAAGGCGCCGATTTCGATGTGAGCTTATATCTTGGGAACGGTTTGACGTACCTATTATTCCATTGATCGCCTGATTGGCATGGGCCCCTCATTGCTGCTTGCAGCTATAATTATTATTATTATTATTATTATTATTATTATTATTATTATTATTCCTCTTTCTTCTGCCATGGGGAGTCTATGACAGTCCATAGAAGCATGTGGTAAAAAGTTGTGAAATTTGGCACATTGATTAAGAACAGTTGCATGTTCAATTTCACCAAGTTACATGTCGGCACTTTGACCCGTTGGCCCGATTTTCAAAAACAAGGTACCGTTGGATTCCTTGGATCATGCCGACTTCAACGCACAAGTGAAACTAAATTTTCAGCGATCGCAATTTTTGACTGATTCTCATGAAAATCAACACAGACTATCTTCAGACCAATCCGCACAAAAGTGGGGAGATGGATTTTTCAATTTCAACTTCGTGTGCCCGCTACAGCCAATCGAAATCAGCGGTGAAGGTGTCGATTTTGATGTGAGCTCATATCTCAGGAACGCTTTGACGTATCAAAATAAAATTTGATGACATGCTTCAAGGCTCTGTCCGAAGTGCAGGAAAGAAATCTGGTTTCATTTGGTCCCTAGGGGGCGCAGTAATTAGCAAAACATTGTTTTTGCTTATATCTCTTGATGCGTTTTTGTTTGAAATGAAATTGTGATGTCAGCAGATACCGTGGGTTGCCCCATTGATAGTTCATGCCAACTTTTCATGTTAGCCAATCGCCATTGGCGGCAACGCCACCAAACAGGAAGTGTGCTTGTATCTTGGCGACGCTTTGACTTCCGAAGACCAAATTTGGTCACATGCATCGAGACTCCCTCTGAAGTGGGCAAAAAAAAAAATGTTGGTGTCATTTGTCCACTAGGGGGCGCTGTAACTAACAAAATTGCATTTTTGCTCTTTTCTCTTCATGTGTTTGGATTCAACACTAAATTTCCATGTCTGCTGATACTGTGGAAGGTCCCAATTCAGGTCCTTTCAAAATTTTGCACGTCAGCGTAAGATTGCAGCTGCCATATTGGATTTTGGTGAAAGTGAATCTAAAGTCTCAGCTGTCTCAAAATTTGGCCAATTTTCACAAAAATCGCCAGACACAGTCTTCAGACCAAGCCGCACAAAAGTTAGGAGATGGATTTTTCAATTGCAAATTCGTCAAAATCGGTGGCGAAGGCGCCAAATGGGATGTGAGCTTATATCTTGGGAACGGTTTGACGTATCTGTTATTCCATTGATCGCCCGATTGGCATGGGGCCCTCATTGCTGCTTGCAGCTATATTTTAAATAGAGATAGCTATATGAGAAGAATCTCAGATTTAAGTTTTTTTTTTTTTTCGTGTCATATGAGAAACAGTAAATAGGTAAATGTACATGTTCTAATTAGGGTTATTGTTTATGATAAATAATAAATGAAGACGGCACCCTGTTTTATCAAGCGGGGCTGGCAGTGGCAGTCTGATGCCACATGTTGGAAAGCACTGGTAATAAGGATAGTAGTTTTGAATAACGGGGTGAGGGGTTGGTGGGGGTTCTATGGGCTGGTCATTACACACGACTCACCAGTTGGGGTACATCATTTTTTTTTTCCTTCTTCTTCTTTGTCTATTTCTCTTTGGGAGAGCAAGGGGATAGGAGTTAAGGTGTTTGCATCTATGGTTTTTAGGTGGATGTTTTTTTTTTCCCCACCCATGGTTGTTTTTTTGGTATGTTTGGTTGTATGGCTGAGTGCCACATGTGTCAAGTATGGGGCACAACATATGTCTTTGTTCTATTTTTGTTTGGTAAGGATGGCAGTTGGACAACACCCTAAACGGTCAGTATTACGTGATGTGACTGATTGTGTAATGTGTAGGTTTTGGATAACTCAATATGCAGGAGTACAAAGGAGCTTAAGCTATGGTTAATTTGGTAAGGTTTATTAGCTGGAATATAAATGGATCACATAACCCCGCTAAAAGGAAGAAATGTCTATCTTATCTTATGTCTCAACAAGCGGATGTGGCCCTGTTGCAGGAGACACATCTGGTGGATACATAAATAAATAAATTTAAGACGGGGTGGGTGGAACAGATATATCATAGCTCTTATAATAGCAAGAAATGTGGGGTCGCAATAGTTATGCATAAGAATTTAAATTTTGTCATGCTGAAACAACATAAGGATAATGAAGGGAGGATAATGTGTTGAGGCTAAAATAAATGGTGTTGAGGTTAATGTATGTAATATATATGCCCCAAATAAGGAAGAGCCGGCCTTTTTTCATAATGTTAATAAAATGATGGGGGAAATAGAGGACAGTCATACTATAATTTCCGGTGATTATAACCAGGTACAAGACGGAGTTTTGGATAAAACGGCCTTCACAAATAGTGTGCCGAGAGACAGAAGAGCCATACATTTAATGATGAAAGACTTGGGCCTGGTTGATATTTGGAGGTTAGTACATCCCAGAGATAGAGAATACACATTTTCTTCATAAAGCAAGGACAATTCCAGGCACATTCAACCTGGGGCTATAGTTTCCTAATATTTTAGATCTAAAAGAATTAAGAGCATGAATGAATTAAGATCTGAAGAGCAGTAGTTCTGTCTGTCCCCGCATCGCCACAGCAGCGTGTAAGGGGAGCGGACGGATCTTAGGCTGTTTATGCTTTTTACATCCCACAAAACCACAATTTTTTTTCACAGACTACGGCAGATGGCTATTCAAACATACACCGAGGGATTTGTTCACTTCAAGAAAGCTGACATGTTTTCTAAACGGAGCTGTGATACAAAGTCTCTGCTAAGCTAAATCTAGCACTCAAAATGACCGCTTATGGCCGTTCTAGTAGTTTTGAAATTCCGGCCCTTCCAGTGTTAAGAGGTTAATATGTAATTGAACAAAATCAATGAATAAATGAATTACATATTATATTTTTACTGAAGGGGCAGTGGGTTGCCAAAGTAGGGGAGGCCTGGCAAGGCAGTTGAAGGATCTGTTGCTTAGGATTGTCTTTAATGTTTTGACTCTTATCTCACTTTCTTTTTTCAACAGATATAAATGTGGTCTTGTAAAGACTGTGGGATAACTGTATCAACAAGAGTCCATCTACTGAAACACTACAGGTTAGCTCATGGCAATTTTGGCCGCAGACACCCATACCCATGCACTTATTATGATTGCCCGTGTGTATTCAAAACTTGGAATGCTCTTCCTAGTCATTTAAGCAGGTCACATACTAAAAGTGTTGAAAAATGTGTTACTTCAGCTACATTTAACTGTCAGTTGTGTACAAGCACCTACATAGCATCAGCACAAGAGTATTTTTGTCACATCAATAACCATCTCAAGAGCCGTAAAACAGTAAATTGTATGTTTCAAGGCTGCTCTTTCCAGACAAATGTGTATGGTACTTTCAAGTCCCACAGAAATAGAAAACACACTCCATGTTCTCTTCAAGATTTTAAAGTAGGTATTGTAAACACTAGTGAAGATTCTGATAGTGATATAGAAACTGAAACAAAAGAACAGGATTTATCTAAGACTATAGAACTGAAATTAGGATCTCTTTTACTAAAACTTGAAAACTATTTCCATGTTCCACGCACAGCAATAGATGAACTGCTTGCTGAATTGCATTATTTGACAGGATCTGCGTCTTTGCCCATATTTTTTATTTATTTATTTATTTGATTAGGACAATGCACATTAATCAACATATCAGCAAAAGCATCAATGTAAATATGCCGGAGTTAGCACAGTTGCTAAATTTAATCCGTTGTCCTAAGGCAGGTATCATAAAAAAAAATACAGACAAAACACCATGACAAATGGGATATGTAGAAATCTCACACACACACACACACACACACACACACAAAAAAGTCCTAATTCACATCAACGTTAAAAGTCCATACACAAAATGGAAAAGGCGGAGAGGTTACCAATGAGAGCATGGTCTTGGTTGTTTTTAACCACTGTTTAAGGGTCTTTTTAAAGGTGGTGTAATTGTCACAGTTTCTAACATGAGTTGGCAGTGAGTTCCAAGACTGTGTTCCTCTGATGGACACCACCATTTGGCCAAATTTAGTCCTGCGCCATTGTACATCACAGTCTCCTCTAGTCTGTGCTCTGGTGTTTACTCTAGAGGATTTTATCATTATGAAGTCTTGTAATGGTGGAGGGGCTAATCCTTTCAAAACCTTAAAGATAAGACAGACATCCAAAAACAATCAAAGTCCAAGATTTTGTACTTATTAACAGAGGTGTGGACTCGAGTCACATGACTTGGACTCGAGTCAGACTCGAGTCATGAATTTGATGACTTTAGACTCGACTTGACAAAATGTAAAGAGACTTGCAACTCGACTTGGACTTTCACATCAATGACTTGTGACTTCACTTAGACTTGAGCCTTTTGACTTGACAAGACTTGCTACTTTCCCCAAAACCCAGAGATTAAAAAGAATGTAAACGGAACGCTCTGTATCTTTCATTGTGTATATGTGTGCGTCTGTGTGTGTATGTGCTGTCGGCACAACATCCAATCAAATTAGTCCACGTTGTTTTGATCCGACAGCATCCATCCAATCAAATTGCAGGACAACCAATGAAGATGAACTGTCAAACAACGTGCTAGTTAGGGAGAAATGATAATGATACAAAGATAGTTTCGTTTGGGTATAAAAACTACGAGGTGGTCAACAAAAAACGGATTGCAGTATGCAAAACATGCGGGTCGAAGATTACAGACGGAGACGCAACAACTTCCAACTTCGTTCGACATTTGAAGTTGCACAAAGAACGGTAAGTTTTGAATGAAAACTAACGTGTATTAGCTAACCTTAAGTAACTTTTCTTTGCTGTGTAGTTAAATCAATGAGGCTGTAAACTCACTGTTAACGTTACATTGCAAACACAGTAATCTGTTGCGTCCACTGCGAGTTCACTCCCTTATTCATACTTTTGTTAAGTGATTTTTTTTAACCAGGGTTGTATGAGGTACTTATACATAACGTTAGTCAATGTATCACACACAGTAGACGGCGGTCAGCAGCAGCGCATATTTTAGCCGCCTACAAAAAGACAAACCTTATAAAATCAAGGTCAGTTTAAATGTACACTATATTAAGAATATGTGCACTGTTGTAGCTTGCTGTCAGGCGGACTTTTCCGACAGAAAAACTAAGTTAAACTGCTTGTTGTTCTCACTCTCCAGCAATCCAGAGTCCATTGAAAAAAACATCAAGTTTACCTCGCAACACACATGAGTTGCTGGTCTACGTGCTGCAAGGTAAAATTCCTGGTGGGCTGGAGACAATGAATTAACGAATTAAAGCGATATTAAATGAATTAAGCGATATAACTTTAGTTTCTTCACAGAATGGGCTGTCTTGACGGCAAGGTAAAGCAATGAAAATATTCTTTATATGGCTTACACTTAAACTGAAGTTTGCCTCTTTTAGGTGGCTTAAATACGTTTAGCTGCTGTCCCCGTCCACAGCAATGTAAAGCCTAAGTCGTGTGCTGGTAGTCTGTCTGCTTCTGTACTGGGAGTGCGTTGACTGCCATCTTCTGTGCGTAGTCCCTCATACAACCCGGCTTCACAAATCCCGAACTATCCCTTCAACCCGAAATAAGTTTTATAATACATGACCAGTGCTGCAATCTGCTACACCAGCTACTGTAACGTAATGTTTACCACATACACACGCACACACACACTACAATTCATTTGTGGCTGTTATGCCCAGCTCGTTCAAGAGCATAACCAAAGAGGGAGAACCACACAGCGACCAGTTAAATTAACCATAAATTTATTTAAAGAACAAAAGTTAAATGTAATTATGAGAAAACAAAAGAGCCAACAGAACACAACCAAACCAAACCAAACAACAACAAAACTACGCTGGAGTCCTGGAGGCACCAGCCATCCAGGAGGGAGAGCAGAGACCGCCATCTTAGAAAAGCCATGCTTTTATAGATGGCCACAGGTGGAGTTGATCTCCCTGACGAGGTGGGAGAGAGCCAGGCTGGAAGAACCTGAAAAGGGAGGAGCATAGAGAGGCCAGCAAAACACAAAATGGCCGAGCGCCATCACAGCGGCCATAAGGGATTTTCTGATATCTGTTTAATATGCTTACCTCTTACAGATTTGAAGAATACCAGATGAACAAAAGCATCACAAATGAACCACAACAGCCTCCAATCTCGCAATTCCTTGACAATCGTGTCGGGCATTACAGCATGAGTCATCCACAGCAGAAAGCTATCACCAATGCAATACTGTCCGACTTGATTATTGATTGCAACTTGCCCCTGTCTATTGTGGAAAACAAGAGTTTTCGGCACTTTCTGACAGTACTTGACAGCAAGTACAGCCCAGTGTGTCGCAGAACACTGACATCAAAAACAGAGAACCTCGCTGAAGAGAGACGTTCAAAATTAAAAACTCAATTGAGCAACACTGACCATCTTTCAGTCACTGAGGTCTGACATTTGGTCTGACCGAAAGATGAGGGGATTCCTCGGTGTCACTGTGCACTGGGTAGACAAAGAGGCAGAGAGGATACAGCTAAAGTCCAATCTCTTGGCCTGTGAGAGCTTCAAAGGCTCACACAAAGCTGAAAGAATCTGTGACCAATTTAAGGCAATATGTGATGAATACATTAAAGATAAACTGGACTACATTATTAGTGACAATGCTGCAAACATGCGAAAAGGATTCACTGTGTGCTTCCCCAGTGAACAAGAGGATGACGATGACGGAGATCGTCTTGATGACCCTGAGCTCTGGTGTGACTTAACCCTGGAAGATCAGCAAACAGTAGATGTTGCTATGGCAAAGAAACAGCGCTTGCAGTGTTTTGCGCACACGCTTCAGCTGGTGGTGGGAGACGGTTTGAAAGAAACAAAAGTGGTATCTCCTTCTCTTTCAAAGTTATCAAAACTCAGCTCACTGCTGCACACAAGCACAACATTCAAAGATGTGTTTGATGCTGAATTTGGGAAACAGAAAGGCATCCCTGCTGCAGTCAACACAAGATGGAACTCAACACTGAGGCAAGTGAAGGCAGTTCTCCAGTGCAGTCATCTAAAGCTCTGTGCTGTTCTAGAAAAGGCTAGGCACAGGGAATTGTCATTCACAGCACGGGAGTGGAATCTGTTGAAGGAGTTGGTGGACATCTTGAAGCCATTTGGAGAAGCAACTGATTTGACACAGGGGGAGAAGGTCATCACAATCAGTGCTGGTGTTCCATCCATCTTGTCTCTCAACCACCACCTTGAGAAGTTGAAGCCTCAAGTCTGTTTCCTGAGCGGCCTGGTCAGAAGTCTCCAGGCATCCCTGAACGAAAGATTTCTTGGAATCTTCATCAACGTGAAAATGGCCAGGACACAAGATGGGATCACTGCCCCCTTTTCACAGCCAGTCTACCTCAAAGCAGCTGCCTTGGATCCAGCCTTTTCTCTGTTGTGGGTGGAACCCCATGTGCTGGTCAGTCGTGATGTCAAGGCAGAGGTGGCACAGCGAGTTAAAGGTAAATGTTACTGAGTCTAATGTAACTTTTTCCCTCATAATCTAATCTAATTGACTGCAACAATAATTAAGTATTTCAGTCTAACAGACTGCATAACCAACACAAATGGTAATAAGGACTCTTTTGTTTCTGCTATTGGTTTTACATGTTTTGCCAGAATTGATCCTGCAAGATGCTGCAGAGACTGAGCAACCTGTGCCTCTTGTTGATGAAGAAGAGCAAGAGGACCTTAGAGAAGGAGAAGGGCTGTTTGCTGCATACCATAAGAGGCAGAAGAAGGATGTTGGGACTACTCCAGCACAACAGCTAAGTCACTACCTTGACATAGCCGAAGGACAGAACGCCCTTTTGTTCTGGGCATTGAACATGAAGACTCTTCCTTCACTGTTCCGGGTGGCCATTAGAGTCTTGGCAGTGCCTGCTTCCAGTGCTCCAGTGGAGCGAGTTTTTAGCCATGGTGGCATCATACTACGTCCCCATCGTGCACAAATGACTGACAGACTTTTGGCCAATTTGGTCTTTTGCAAATGCAATGCAGCATAGGGCCCGGACATATAAAAGGCACAACCCTGTTCATTGTTATGTTCATGTATTTGTTATGTTTCTCACATGTACATGCACACACACGCACACATACACACACACACAATATGAGATGAGATAAGTACAGGACAGGACAGAAACTGCTGTGGAACTAGTTAAAATGCAATATGCCATGGAAATACAATGTTAGCACTTTTGTACAAATAATTACAGTTGCACTTGTTTTTTCAAATGTGTTTATTCTGTAAAGGAGTGGTTGAGGAATATTCTGCAAAATATGAGTTAAATGTTAAAAATTACTGGTTAATAGTGCAATTAGAAAGTGCAATGTCAGCACTATTTTTTTTCTGCAATTTCAGTTGCACTTGTTTTAATAAATAAATACAGAGGCATACATGATCTGTGTAAATATAGTATTACTCTGTGGTTAAAAGGACTCGAAAGGACTCGAAACTCAAACTGCAGGACTTGGGACTTGACTTGAGACTTGTCAGTCTTGACTTTGGACTTGACTCGGGACTTGCCTGTCTTGACTCGGGACTTGACTCGGGACTTGAGGGCAAAGACTTGAGACTTACTTATAACTTGCAAAACAATGACTTGGTCCCACCTCTGCTTATTAATAATTTTACAATTATGGTAATGTATAGGTTTTTTGTCAAGAGTTTTAAGTGTTCTCTTGAAGAGAGACTTGATTGGTTTCAAGGTACTCTGATGTATGTGACCATGTCGTATAACCGTAGGAAATATGAGTGAGTATCATTGCATGCATATAGGTCTTCGCTGACTCCATAGTCAGGAAAGGTCTTATATGTTTGAAATTTGATAAACTGAATTTAATTGTATTTGTGACTTTTTTAACGTGTTGCTTAAAATTAAGATTAGAATCAAAGATTACCCCGAGGTACTTAAAGTGTTCAACCACATCAAGTCTCTCTCCACCCACCATGACTGATGGTTGCGGTCCCTCTGTTGGCTGCCGGGAGAAAAACATACAGACTGTTTTTTTTTTTTATTCAAATATAAACAACAGTTTTGGAGCCAATGGGACACTGGCACCATGGCTCCTGAGAGTATTGCAGCAGCTTCTTGAACTGAATTGGCATGACAGTATAGTACAGTGTCGTCAGCATATAGTTGCATTTTTATATTTCTACAGGCATTTGGTAAGTTATTGACATATAGGCTGAATAAAACAGGACCTAATATTGAGCCCTGTGGTACTCCCCCAGAACAAGTGAGGTATGACTACAACGAATCACCAATTTTAACTGCTTGTTTTCTGTCGGACAGGTATGATTTCATCCAGCAGAGGGCACTATTTGAGAAGTTGAAATGAGTTAATTTAGCAATAAGCACATCATGATTAATGGTGTCAAAAGCAGATTTTAAATCAAGAAATACAGCAGCTACAAAGCCACCCTGATCCAACAAGCTCTTTAAGTTTTCTAGGAAATAACAGGTAGCTGTCTCCGTTGAATGAAATTTCCTAAATCTGAACTGCATTGGATGAAGAGAGGCATAGCCATTATTTAAGTGTTCTGTCAGCTTTGTGGTAACCCATTTCTCCGCTACTTTGGAAATTATTGGTAAAATACTTATTGGTATGGATAGATTTACAAGATGTGCAGTTGGATCAGCAAGAGCCTCTTTATGGGTCTTTAAAAAGTCACTAGTAAGGTCAAATGCATCTCTTGCATTTGAGTTTTTTAGGGATGAAATTATTTTTATTACCTCAGGGACATTAAGTGAAGCAATTCAAGAAACCTTCAGAAATCACATTGTCTGTGTGGATCAGATTGTGAAAATTGTAAAGAATTGACCACTGCATTATCTTCATGTAATCCTTTGTTAAAAGGTACAGCAAAGGATGTCCCACTAGCTACTGCTCATAAACGCAGCAAGTATTACAAAGAAAATTTTGACATCGTCGATCCAGTAGAGTACGTACTTGAGTCAAAAACAAGACGAACCTTCCAGTATATTCCTGTTCTGAAAACCTTAGAGCACTTACTCAAACAGAAAGATATGCTCAGTAAAGTTGTTGATAGTCATTCAGACCAGCATTCTGTAAAGGGGGAGTATAGATGTTATCAAGATGGTTGTCACTTTAAAAATAATGAGTTTCTCGCAGGTGAGGAATTAAGACTGTCGTTGTGCCTTTACATCGATGACTTCGAAATTTGTAATTTTGTAATGTCACGAAAAAAGCATAAACTTTGTGGGGTTTATTGGATTTTAGGGAACTCGCTGCCAGTTTGTCAGTCATCACTGAACTCAATTTATCTTGCATTGCTTTGTAAAAGTGAAGATGTGAAAACATTTGGCTATAAAAACATATTTGAGCCTTTCCTGCGTGATCTTGTCACATTTGAGCAACAGGGGGTTTTCACTGATCATCTAGGAACCATCATCAGAGGTACTGTTTAGTGTGTAGTGAACCTTGGAGCTCATGGATTAGCTGGGTTCATGGAGAGTTTCTCTGGAGATTTTGTCTGTCAGTTTTGTACTACTACATGCAGTGAAATTCAGTCACAGGAGGCCAAAGAGGGTGGTTTCAGTCTCAGAACTAAAGAGCTACATCATGCACATCTAGCAAGTGCATGTGAACAAGGTAAACCCTGTTGTGGAGTCAAAACTACATGTGCTTTAGCTGAGAGCCTTTCATTCTATGAGGTTACGGCAGGTTTCCCCCCAGATCTTGCTCACGACCTTTTTGAGGGGATAGTACCCGTTGAACTTCATGAATGCTTTGGATTGCTGTTAGCCAAGAAGTACTTCACTTTTGATGGTTTAAATGAACTAATTCAGACTTTCCCATACAAGTGGGGGGATAAAACAAATCGCCCTCATTTATTGCCACGTGCTTTCCAAAGTAAAAAAAAATATTGGTGGCAACTCACACGAGAATTGGTGTCCATTAAGACTAATACCACTGATTGTTGGAAAACTAATTCCAGAGGACGAACCAGCTTGGCAGCTAATATTAGATTTGAAGGATATTGTTGATCTGGTCGTTAGCCCTGTACATACCACTGAGTCAATTGCATACTTGGAGACTAAAATATCAGAGCACAGATACAGGTATTGCACACTGTTCCCAGAAAGAAAATTGCTACCAAAGCACTACCTGAAACATTATCCAGCACTGATCCTACTCTTTGGTCCACTTGTTTCTTTCTGGACTCTGAGGTTTGAATCCAAGCACAGTTATTCTAAACAAGTTGTGAGGCATACAAACTGTTTTAAAAACATAACACTGTCTTAGGCCACTAAACATCAGCTCATGATTGGCCTTAGTATGTTTTCATCAAGCTGTGAAAAAAACTCTCTCGAGGTTGCAGGTTGAGTCTCAACAGTCCCTCTTGATGTCCTTAAAGAGGAGGTAGCAGTTAGCCTGATCTTACTGTTGCTGATTGCTGATGCTGATAGCATCAACTTGAGAAGTGGTATGATAATAGTGCATGGATTTGTTGGTGGACTGCCAGACTTTGCCGAAATTGTGCAGATGTGTGTTTTGAAAGATGGACTTACCTTCATAGTAAAATAAATAAGCTCATGGTACAGAGAGCACTACAGATCCTTTGAGTTGGATCCTTCTCCAAGGGATTTTTCTGTGATTGAACTGAGTCAACTTGTGGATCGTTGCCCCCTCTGTGATTACAAAGTTGGCACTCTACGGATGGTTACTCTGAAAAGATACATACATTCTTCAGGTAAAATTAAAGGTATCCTTGGGTGTTTTGGGCAAAATGCAGCTTTTCTGACTAACCCAAACTTACACAAGATGTGTAGATACCATTTTCTCCTCTGTACATCCACTGGTTCTTTTGATACTGGTTAGCATTTGATGTAGCTTGGCATAAAGACGTTAGATCTATAGGTGGCAGTAGCATACCTCTGTCAAAGTGAAAAAATAAATCTGACAGTTTAAAAGTTTTCTTATTTACAGTGTATTGTGTGTATTTGAAATACATTTTAATTTTGAAAATACAAGGACAATCGTTTTAGAAGTTAGATGGCTTATAGGAACTATAGTCTGACTTGCTGCAAGGGTTATTTTTGACTTTGACAGAAGCAGGCTATTTCCAACCACAAACTTCAAATCTTAACACTAAGCTATGTAACATACTAACCTATATATATAGCCAAAACAAACCATTACACATACACGCACGCACGCACGCACAACGCTGTCCACAGTGTTGTGACTGACTCCTGAACCAGCTATATAAGCACTGATGCGGAGGGTTTTCTATCATGCTCACGGGCTCAAAGAGAGACAGTGATGCACACAAGCCCAATGACTGAGATAAACTAAGAATTCAATTTTTGGGGGTGTTTTAGCTCTTTTCTCGGAGCGGAATAAAAGCAAATGCGATAATAAATCAATGAGGGAAAAAACAACATGATTGGACGATTGGACGACTATAAAGGCACAATCTGACAAATCAGATTCACACAATGAAAACAATCCTGATTATCATTATTTTATAGGTAGGCCTACGTGTATGAATCTAGGCCTAATTGTTCTTAATATGATTGTTGTTGGGAGTATTTATGGTATAATAATAGCCTGTAACATATGCATATAATAATATTCTATATAACCTAGGCTTAGGCTATAGCTATTCAATCTTAATTATAAAATGAAGGTAGCCATATCTCTGGGTGGGTGTTGCTCGCCAGTCCTGCTATAAACTCGATCCCGTTTCAATTATTCACGCCCTTTGACAATAAATGACACATAAACCAATCAAAAATGACAACTCTTTTATTTTAAATCAAATCAAACAAGCACACCAATCAAATGCATGCATTATGTACAGCACAGCCAATTACATTGTTTCATTATTTCTTATATATATGTATACATCTTTTGAGCAGAGTTAGGGGTTATTTTTAGCCAGAGATGGGACCAAGTCACACATGTGCAAGTCTCAATTAAGTCTCAAGTCTCAACCTTAAAGTCTCAAGTAAGTCCCAAGTCATTTTTTTCTTGGGCAAGTCAAGTCAAGTCACAGGTTATGTCAAGTCAAGTCCTAGTCAAGTCACCTTATTATTGCAATTTTACCCGCAGAATCTGATCTTAATAAAGTGAAAAGACAAGATATAAGTAACTGTAAGTAACCATCATTGGCCAATGTGTCCAACCTGTTTAAAAAATATGACAGTAATTTGGATTTGCACTGTAATTACTGATATTCAGTAAAATACACCATGGAATCAAACAAAAAAGAAATGACTTCATAAAATTATTTATTGATAGCTCTCAATCTAAACAAAATCACATCTGCCGACAGTGTCTGAAACATTTGAGTTGCCTTAGTTGCAAATAAGAAAATAGGCAAAGATATAAAAATCTGAAAGAATAAACACATTATAGAGCATCAGAAACATTTGTATGTTTCATCTGTAACATCTTGAGACACCAGAGCTCTATACACTTACAATTTTCAACATTCGGTCTATAGAAAAAATAACAACTTGTTGTTCTTAGAAAAAGATTCCCTCACAGCGAGGATACAACATTAAACTTTGTCGAATTTCACCTGTCTGTCTGTCTGCTATGGGCTTAAATTTGTCTCATTAATACCTGTAAACGCACAGAGGGTGATCTACAAATATTTTTGATTTGCACACGTGTTTTGCTATCCATAAATACAAATTTCTAATTTGTAACTTGTATTTTGTTTTGTTCAAATACGGGTGTACTTGTAAATATATTGTGTTTTTGTAAATACACAATTTTCCATTTGTAAAAACAAAAAAGCCATTTGTAAAACTGAAAATTCTGCTTGTGAAGTGTGACTCAGCATTTGTGGATCATTACTCACGCACACGCATCTCTTTCCTCACTTACACATTTTTGAGACGTTCTTGTCGAAGATCCGCACAGATCCACAAACAAATAGCTCGTGATTCGCAAATGGCCTGCCCTCCTCACCAGTAGGTGGCAGTGTTGTTGTATGCATACAAATATTCCTTCCACAAACACAAATTTAGGATTTGTAACTTGTATGTTGGTTTTTTACAAATAAATGTGTATTCGTAAAAAAAAAGGCATTTGTAAAACTGAAAATTCTGCTGGTGAAGTGTGATTCAGCATTTGTAGATCACCAATTACGCACACGCATCTCTTTCCTCAGTTACATATTTTTGTGACGTTCTTGTTGAAGAGCCACACAGATCCACAAGCAAATAGCTCGTGATTCACAAATGGCCCGCCCTCCTCAACCAGTAGGTGGCAGTGTTGTTCTATGCATTGATGTAGCTATGGTCAGAGCCAGAGCTATAGAGTAAACAGAGTTACGACAAACAAGGGACGGAGCTCCGTTGATCTCAATTGCTCGTCAAGAACAATTACTGGTAAGTTGATGAACTAACAGCATTTTAAACGTTTTTTACATTTTTAAGCATTAGCCATCAGAGGTATACTCTTAGACATCGTTATTTTTACATTTGGTTTGCATGAAATGTCGATGTTGATGTTAAAAATGTCATGGATTTAGGGACCTAACTGAAAGCTTGGTAACGGAGGCTAACGTGAGGTAATTAACGTGATAATTTCACTAAAGTCCGTTAACCTTTTGTTGTCAGGTGACATTATGTAAAGTTGTTTTAATTGTTAGGTTTTAAAACATTACCAAAATACTACCACTACTGCTAATACTAAAATGCTACTTCTATTACTGCTACTATTACTTAAATGCTAGCTGTTTTACTTCTGCAGCTGCTATAACTAGTACTACAATAGTAATAATAATAATAATAATAATAATGTATTTTATTTAGAGGCGCCTTTCAAAGCACTCAATGTCATCTTACAAGACACAGATAAAACAACAATAGAACATTAACAATTTGTTTGTTTATTTAACAGGGACAAATCTCAATACATATCTCCAGCTCCTGCTGGTGGTGGCTGCTCCTGCTGGCAGTGGCTGGTGCTGGCAGAGGCTGCTGCCGCTGGTGGTGGTGGCTGCTGCTAGTGCTGGTGCTGCTGCTGCTGCTGGTGGCTGTTGCAATTGGAAGCTGCTAGTGGTGACTGTTTGCTGGTGTCTCACTGATGGCTGCAGGAAGATGCTGGTGGTTGCTGGAGGTTGAGAAGGAATGGAGAGGCCAAATACATCCATGGCAATAAGCAAGGTATTTGGTATTGGCCTAGATGTTATGGCCTTTGGTGCAGGAGGTTGAGCCTTCTTGGCCTTCTTATTTTGACTCTTGCTGCCAAGGTAACCTTTACTCTTGTCTTCTCTCCTTGCAGCCCTGATGCACGTTGCCGCAATCCTTAACCTCAGCCTGACATATTTGCAGATGATTTTTCTTCACATTTCTTCACATCATGGCATGATAGAAGGCTGCTATCCAGAAGCATGGCCTCCTGTTCCAGGTGTTCCACAGCATTGGTGCACTCCATGGGAGATTCATCTGTCCTTGAACGGAACAGCTCCTCCATGTGCTGGACGACAGTGAAGACCTCATCAGATGGCCAGTAACGTGCACCCTGTTTGAATTCCTTCAACCGCAGCAGAACAGCATTCTCGTGTGCATCATCTGCATTTTGCACAAGTGCATGCTTGCACGTGTCACAGAGTGAGGAGCTGAAGACACACTTACTATTACACACACCTATTATTCTTTTTATTATTATTGTTATTATTATTATTTATTAATAATATAATAATATATTATGTATGGTAATAACAATAATATATATTATTAATTATTATTATTCCTATTCATTTTTTTTCTTGTACACACACACACACACACCCACACAATTGTTCTTGTTTCAATAACTTTTAAAAAAAATCTTGTTTCTTTAACAACTTTTGTACCAGTCATACTTATTCCAGTCCATCAGCTCTAACATAAATTGCAAGTGTGAATAGTGGCTTGTAGAGTTAGATTTTGACTGATCGTATTCAAGCATAATTAGTGGTTGTTTGATCTGATACATGGCTCCATCTTAAAATCTCCATGGTTCTGATGCATGTCCTACAAAAAGAACTAAATGTCCTTTAGTCTCGTACATGTCCTTTTAAAATAACTAAACTTGGTAATAAAGATAAAACGTACTTTGGAAAAGCTGACATTTCACAAAACAGGTAAGTGCTAAGAGTGCAATAATAATAATAATAGTCCAATAATAGTAAAATTAAATGATAACTTGTTTATCTAAGTGCAAATACAGAACAACAAACCTTGTAAAGTTAGCATCACTCACGTAAGTAACCTAGCCAAGCTAACACGAACTTTTCCCTCCAAAAGTTTATTATTATTATTATTATTCAAAAGTAATCAATGCAGTACTTTCAATTGTCAACCCCACAAGTCAAAAGCATAATTGACACATTGCAAAAACGGTTAAAAAACGTGTGTGTTGTTTTATTTTGATATTTACCATGCAATAGCTCACTCTGTCCCATACAAGACAATGACTGCTATGGCAGCTTGCGTTGTTCTCTCTATAGCTCTGGTCAGAGCTAGCTCTGGCTCTGACCATAGCTACATCAATGCATAGAACAACACTGCCGCCTACTGGTTGAGGAGGGCGGGCCATTTGTGAATCACAAGCTATTTGCTTGTGGATCTGTGTGGATCTTCGACAAGAACGTCTCAAAAATACGTAACTGAGGAAACAGATGCGTGTGCGTGATTGGTGATCCACAAATGCTGAATCACACTTCATGAGCAGAATTTTCAGTTTTAAAAATGCCTTTTTTTTTTTTACGAATACACATTTATTTGTAAAAACCAACACACAAGTTACAAATCCTAAATTTGTGTTTGTGGAAGGAATATTTGTATGCATACAACAACACTGCCACCTACTGGTGAGGAGGGCAGGCTATTTGCGAATCACAGGCTATTTTGTGGATTGTAGTTTGTGGATCTGTGCGGATCTTCGACAAGAACGTCTCAAAAATGCGTAAGTGAGGAAAGAGATGCGTGTGCGTGAGTAATGATCCACAAATGCTGAGTCACACTTCACAAGCAGAATTTTCAGTTTTACAAATGGCTTTTTTGTTTTTACATATGGAAAATTGTGTATTTACAAAAACACAATATATTTACAAGTACACCCATATTTGTAAAAAACAAAATACAAGTTACAAATTAGAAATTTGTATTTGTGGATAGCAAAACACGTGTGCAAATCAAAAATATTTGTAGATCACCCCCTGTGCGTTTACAGGTATTAATGAGACAAATTTAAGCCCATAGTCTGCAGAGTATATCAATAGGTCATTCCCTTTTTACAAGGTATTGCACTTGCAAAATATAAGATTCGAGAGGGTCCTGTCTGCAAGCCGAGCACTATGTGGCCTCATGATGATCCCACCATGGCTGAAGACCCTTTCAACTGGGGCACTTGAGGCTGGCACTGAAAGAGCTCTTGATGCAACAGGAAAAAGTGCAGGGAGGATACCCCTATTTGCATCCCAAAAAGACAGACAAGCCTGCCCACAACAAAGACCAAGATAGTTATTTAATTGTGTCTCTGGACTGCTGGTTGTGTTCTGCTTGCGACGTTTTCTGTACTCTGAGAATAACCCAGTGCTATCTTCCTGCTGGTCCTCAACCTCTTGGAATCCAGGACTCTGGGGTGTTGTGTCTGGTGGCACCTCATGTAGAATCAGATCTAATAAAAACAAAGACAAAAAACAAGAGTTAATTTAACTTCAAAGGGCAAGTGCGAAAACAAGCCCATGAATATTGGAAAGTGAACTTCCTCATTCATTTATTCACAGCTCAGTTTGATACGCTTGCAAAAAAGCTCTAAACATTTATTATACTGTTATTTATACAAATGTTTTGTGAATCTAAATCTTTTAATGTCCATAGTTTGATCATGGTGACACATGACATGCCTAACTGTGGAGCATGTTGTAAAAAAATACATTCACTGACCTTTCACCATGCCAGCAATGTCATTCTTTATGTCATCAGGGACAAGCACATCATGCTGAAGCCACATCATGGAGAAAGCTGGGTCCAGGACAGCAGCTCTGATGTAGAGCGGGTCTGCAAATGGCAGCTCTTCTCCTGGTGCTGCTGATAATATTTTTACATTAACAAAGATCCCCCAGAATCTTTTCTTGAGAGAGCACTGCAGGCCATGGACCATGCTTCCAAGGAAGCGCACGTGCTGTTTCAGTTTCTCTAAGTGGTGGTTTAGTGATAATACACAGGGGAGGACAGAGCTGACCGTCACAATCTTCTCTCCCTGAGTAAGATCGGTGGCCTCAGCAAATGACTGTAGTACATCACAAAGCTCCTTCATCAGATTCCATTCCCTAACTGAGAAGACCAGCTCGTTGTGGCCTGTGCTCTGAACAACGTTACACAGTTCCTGATGAGTGAATGAGAGCACTGCTTTGACTTGGCGGAGAGTTGAATTCCACCATGTGTTCACAGCTGCAGGGATCCCTCGCTGCCCAAACTTATCTTCAAATGCATCTTTAAAGGTGCTAGATGTATGCAGGAGAGAGCTCAGTTTGGAGCATTTTGCAAAGGTGCTGTTCATGATGCGTGCATCCTTAAGGCCATCACCAGCAGTTAACTGCAGTGTATGGGCAAAGCATTGCTGACATTTGGGGCTTCCTCTGTTGAGCATCCGGTCCACAGTCTCCCATTCACCTCTGGATAGGTCTTCCCACAACTCTGCATCATCCAGATTGTCATCATCAGTTACTTCACCATCTTGCTCTTTTGGAAAACACACTGTAAATGCTCGCTTCATATTTGCAGCATTGTCACAAATAACAAAGTCAAGTTTTTGTCTGTCATATTCGTCACATATGGAATCACAGGCTTCTGATATCCGTTCTCCTGTGTGAGGTCCTTTGAATCTATTGCAGGCAAGCAAGTATGAATTCAGCTGAACCCCCTCAGATGTTGCCAATACATGGCCAGTGACTCCCAAAAAGCCATGCATTCTCCTGTCTGACCAAATATCCAATGTAACTGATACATGGTCTGCATCAGCAAGAAGCGCTTTTATTTTCTCCCGGGTCTCTGCAACAAGGGATTCTATCTTTAAAGTTATTGTCCTACGACAGACAGGCTGGTACTTGCAGTCAGTCACAGACAGGAAGTGTCAGAAATGCCCATTCTCCGTGATTGAAAGAGGCATGCTACATCCTATCACCAGGTCTGTTAGAATGGCATTTGTTATGACCTTCTGTCTTGGATGGTTAGCAGAATATGCTTCCTGAGGACGAGACTGGAGGAACTGAGAAATTGCAGGCTGCGCAGCATCAGTGCAGGTGTTTCTCGTCTTTTCATATTCTGCATACCTATGAAACAAAAGCAGAAACATGAATGGGATGTACTGTATGGTCTGGCAGGCATGCAACATACAACGTAATATATGGTAAAAAAAAAAAAAAAAAGTTCTTTGAGGCTTAACTGTAGTTTTTATTAACTTGCTCCATATTAAATCATATTTACTTAATTCAGTTTCATCATCATATTCATTGCATTAAAGCTATATATACACACCTCATTTACTCAGCTGTTAACCCAAATCAACTTCATATGCTGTTTTTAACTAAAAGTTACTTCATTTTAAAATCCTATGTATTTCATGTACTGTTTTAACATATTTATTCCATTTTAAATTATATTTACCAAGTTTTAAAACCATATTTATGTCATGATCTGTTTTTAAGCAATATCAACTTTATTACTAGTGTTTTAGATTGTAATAATTACTCAATTTTAAAACTATTTCTTCATTTAGTCCATCTCAAACAGTATTCATTCAACTTTACAACCTTAATAGTTAAGTGGTTTACTCAGTTTTAACCAAATCTTAGGTGACTTCATCGCTGCAGTGTTTACTTTGCAGGGATGACCCCCATGCGCACGCAGCGGTCAAATTCACCAAGGCAGCCCACCGTTACTTTAGATAGGCTGGGAAAACACTGGGTAATGATTCGGTGTCGGCGGGCTGGTATGTTATTTAGCTCATTTAGCCCTGTGTTGCTCATACATAAAACGTACAGCCGATCATGTGACTGATGAATTGGTCAGAATATTCGCTCACATTGTCTGGAGTTAATAAATTAAAAAAAAAAAAAATATCAAGCTTACTTGATAGCTAACTACCGACTAGCCTAACAGGATAATATTAGGTAACTGACAAGCACTTACTGGGCAGAATGGCTCTTCAAAGTTTGAAGTTGTCATCTGGCTGTCTGAAATGTTAATGTTGCATATCTTGCACTGTGCTGTCCGTCTTTTGCCGTCAAAATGTAATTCCGAAAGCCGAAGATGATGACTCTTGGTACCGCTCCCGCTGACATGTTGGTGCATGTCTGATATAAAGGGGCGTGCTTCTCCAATAAACACGTAAGGTATGTAGAGAGGGCATGACTGATTGACAGGGTAGTGATCCAATCATGACGCCATTCTCAGCTTGCGCTCCTACCGGGTAATCGATTTTTAAAATGTATTTATTAATTTTATATTCAAACTGAAAACATAAACTAAATAACACTGAAGTTATTCAAGTCATCGTGTCTCAAGTCAAGTCCCGAGTCTTTGACTCCCAAGTCCAAGTCGAGTCTCAGGTTTTTTATTTTTTGTCAAGTCAAGTCACAAGTCATCAAAACAGCGTTTCGAGTCGACTCGAGTCCAAGTCACAGTGACTCGAGTCCCCATCTCTGTTTTTAGCAATTAAGCTAGCAAAAAAATAAAAAAGCAAACATGACAGAAGAACTGGAGAAAAAAAAATACAGTCAAACAAGATTGAACTTCAACATTTTAACACTGAGATCCCAGAGGTCTACAACACCATCGGAGCCAGGCCCTTCAGATCAAGTAGCAGTACAGCCAGAACCCCCAAGCAGCAGCTCTGGGACTGGTGAGACAGCCACAAATGCCGGTTCCGTAGCTAGTTCCAGCTCCAACTGTGTGGACGCTTGTTGTCGGGACATAGAGACGGGAAAAGCACAACAATTAATAATTGACAAAAAGGAAACTGCCAGAACATTTGGCCGGAGAGAACGTTATTTTAATGCTGAATGGTACAAAGGCAGAGAGTGGCTGATTTTGTGCACCAGCAAGAAGCGAGCTTTCTGTGAAATACACAGATTTGCTGCTGTCAAACAGCTCGTCACTTTCTCCAAATGTGGAGATGACGGCTTTGTAAAGACGGGGATAAACAACTGGAAAAAGTGCCCAGGCCTTCTAGACAGCCATGAAAATTCACTTTTTCATAAAGAGTGTGTCCGAAAAAAGTGTGCTTACTTCAGTCAAACACCCATCAATATACAGCTTGACAAACAAGTGCGCATTGAGCAGATCAAAAGGAGAGATGGGCTGATGGAGCAGCTGCGCTGTCGACAGTTCCTGGCCAGACAAGGGCTTGCTATCAGGGGCCATACAGATAAAGAGAGCAATTTCCAAAGGCTAGTTGAACTCGTAACCGAGAAAAACCCCTCTCTGAAAAATGTCATGCTCACCGGAAAATATGCATCTCACGAAACAATAAATTAACTTGTACAGGAGATGTATAGGGAGTCTCTCGCCACTGTCCTAGCTGAGATAAAGAGTAACGCACAGCACTATGCGATCATCGTGGATGAAACGCGACTGTGGTGGGCACGAGCAGCTGTCTATGTGTATCAGATGGGTATCAGCTGACTATGTCATCAATGAAGACTTCATAGGAATGTATGACTGTCCTAATACAGACGCTGAATCAATCACCCTCACAATCAAGGACATATTACTTAGATGTGGCCTTGACATTAATAATATGAGAGGGCAAACATACGATGGCGCATCTGTTTGCAAGAACAAATGTCAGGTGTTGCCAAATGTATTAAAAACTGTTAGTAGTTAGTTAGACTGATCAGTCCATTGCACGAACCACAGTCTGAATTTAATCCTCCAAGACGCTGCTTCAAAGTGCAATATTGTACGTGGTGCTTTCAGTTTAATTCATGACATGATTTTTTGGGTTTGAAGTCAGCTTCTTCTGGCCGTGTGTGTGAATGTGTGTGTGGCCTTGGCACGTCTGTATGCCTAGTCTACAGTGAGAGGTTACTAGCACATCACTGATTATTCTCCTACTGTCGTTGTGGTTGTACCCCCAGGGGGTGGAACTCTTCTGCAGTGGGTTGTGTGAATCCAAGTAGCACACTCTGCGACCTTCACAGCAGTGTGGGTGACCAGGAGGACTTGGAACAGTCCTAACCAGCGATGATGTCTCCAAGACTTTCTTCTGAAGTTCTTTATCACCACGAAATCTCCAGGCTTAATGTCATGTAGAAGACCTGAGGCAGCTTAGGGTTGTGCACTGGCAACCTATTGTCTAATGTCACAAAAAGATTTGGTGAAGAATATGCAATACGTTACCAGTTGGTCCTCGCAGAGAGTGGTGTCCATCTGACGTCCAGGTGGATCTGTTCCCACTCGAGGTGGGACTGCAAACAGGATCTCAAAAGGGGACAGGTTAAGTCGCTCGCTCTTGCAGATTCTCATGTACATCAAAACAATAGGCAGTGCTTTAGGCCATGACAAACCTGTTTCTTTGCAGCATTTGCGCAGTTTTGTCTTGATTGTCTGAAGAACAGTGAATTTTGAGGTCAAAACCTAAACACTCAGAGAGTTGTGACATGGCTTTGTTCACGAAATGGGCACAATTGTCTGATGAAATTTTCTCTGGAATTCCCCATCTAGGAATTATCTCTGTGAGTAATGCTTTTGCTACAACTGATGCAGTGGTATGTTTTGACGGAAACGCTTCAACCCATTTGGAAAACATATCAACCATAGGCAATATTTCTTCCCTTCAGCTTGGTTGAGTTCAATGAAATCCATCATTAGATGTTGGAATGGTCTGATTGTAGGTGGGTGTGCTGCAGTTTGTGATAGTGGTTTTGTTTTGCCCACGTTATTTTTGGCACAGATCATGCAACTTCTGCAAAAATCTGCTGCAAAGGTGGAAAAACCTTTTCCTTTACCAATCAGCCTGAATGACTGCGCACATACCTGTTTTTGAGACATGATCCAACCCATGTGAGAGTTTGGCAAAGCATGGATACAATTTCTTTGGCAGACACGGTTTATCATCTGGTCCGTACCACATACCCTCCTTCTGATAGCAGTTATTCTGAGTCTACAACTTCTTCTCTACTGGTGTGACAAAACTGCTGAGATCAGAAAGAGAAGCAACAGAATGTGACAATAGGGCAGTGGTTTCATGTTTGACATTAACAGGAAGTCGAGCCGCTACTTTGGCAGCTGCATCTGCTTGAGCATTCCCTCTGGAAATCACATCCTCAGATGATGTATGTGCTGCACATTTACAGACAGAGATCTGTTTCGTAAGCAAAATAGCCTCTAACAAAGCAGATCTTATCATGATGCAAAATTGGTTTGCCATCAGATTTTAGACATTTTCTGTGTTTCCACAAGGCTCCAAAATCGTGAACGACACCAAAAGCATACCTTGAGTCAGTGTAGATGGTCACTGTTTTACCTTCTGCCAATTTGCATGCTTCTGTCAAGGCCACCAGCTCTGCTGCCTGTGCTGAGTAATGAGAAAGCAGAGGAGAAGATTGTACAACACCATGATCATCAACAACAGCATAACTAGTCTGACACTGTCCTGTGTCTGGGTCCCTTGATGCAGACCCATCCACATAGAAAACTAGGTCAGGGTTGTTCAGGGGTGTATCTGAAAGGTCAGGTCGTGGTGTACATATCTGTTGAACTTCAGCTTCACAGCTGTGTGGCTCTCCATCGGTTGGGAGAGGCAAAAGTTGCTGGATTTAAAACAGTGCATCTTTTGATTGTGACATGTGGCAGATCAAGAAGTGTGGTGTGATACCTGAGCCACCTCGCTGCTGAAAGATGAGATGTCTTCTGTTCCGATAAGAGAGCTGAGACTGCATATGGAACAAGTAATGTTAATTCTGAAAAACCCACAAAATCGTGTGAGGCCAGAACGGCTCATTCTGCTGCGGCTACTTAGCCTTAGCAACAGGATCAAGAGTACATGAAAAATAAGCAACAGGTTTCAAATGTGATCCATGTTTTTGTCCCTCCTTTTCGTTCACACACTGGACGAACGGTTTATTAGGGTTTGGAACCCCTAAAGTTGGAGCGGACTGTAGAGCTTTCTTCAAGTTGACAAAAGATCTCTCAGCCTCAGGTGTCCAGGTGATTTTGGAGGAGGCTGTGAGGCCCCTAGCGTGTGTGGCATCTCTTAAAGGACGTTCAAGCACAGAGAAGTTAGGAATGAAATGTCTGCAATATGAACACATGCCTAAATATGACATATCTTGTTTCTTTGTGAGTGGTTTAGGTGTGTTGACAATAGCAGATATGCGTTCCGGAGAGAGAGACTTGCTGTTTGGGGTTAACACATGACCCAAAAAGGTGACCTCCTGCTGTACAAACTGTAGCTTACTCAGGCTAGCTTTGTGTCCTTCCCGACACAGGTGCTGCAGGAGGGCAACAGTATCCGTCTCACACTATGAGTAGGTCATCAACATACTGTAAGAGAGCAGAACCTTCAGACAGAGACAATGTAGATAAGCTTCTGGACAAGGCTGCATTGTAGAGAGATGGAGAGGAAGTGAAGCCTTGACACATTCTAGTGAAAGTGTAACGTTTACCATCAAACAGGAATGCAAACCAGAACTGCAAATCTTTATGAACTGGAACAGAGAAGAACGCATTAGACAAATCAACCACAGAGAAATACTGAGAGCCCTCAGGAACCTGTGAGATGATTGTGTAAGGATCTGGTACATTTAGAGCAGGTGAAGAGACTGCAGCATTAACAGCTTGCAGGTCTTTAACAAAATGCCATTCATCTGGTTGGCCTTTAGGTCTGATTTTCTTTACAGGAAAAATAGGAGTCTGTACTGGAGAGTCCTCACAGGGAACAATAACTCCTGCTTTTAGTAGGGAGTGAAAAACAGGGCGGATGCCATCAATGGCTTCCTTCTTCAAAGGATATTGTTTCACCACAGGTCTGTACTCAGATTTTGCAGTGATCTGAACAGGTTCACAGTTTTTTTATCAGACCCACATCGTATTCACTGTTTGCCCATAATTCAGGGGGAACCTGGTTCAAAAGTGAGGAAATGTCACTGGGACTGCATGCAGTGAGGTGATGTGGATTACCTTTTTCCAAAAGATACACAGAACGTAAACAATGTATCTTAGTTTGCAGTGGTCTTTTAAATGCCCCCAGAGATTGAGAATAACATGCACCATTTTCTGGCATGGGAGTCCAATCTGAGGCACGCACACATCGATTAACAAATGGACCCAAATCTCTCCACTGTTTGCGAGTAGGTTTTGAAATGGAGATGTGTGGGAGTGAACCGTATATGTCAAAAAATATGAGTTGTTTCTCAGTCAGAGAAACGGCAACTGCGAATTCGGTTTCTGTCCAGTACAAGTTGGTAGTGAGTAAGCTGTCATTTAAGTCGCTGAAAAATGTTTTTGCATAGTCAGTGTCTGGTCCATCTGAGACATGAGCAGTGCAATGTAAATGTTCAGGTGTCATTTTGTCAGAGGAGGGGTTTATCACATCAGCAGCAGATTGCAAAATGGAGACAGACACAGTGAGGTCTAACCACCACTGATACAGGCTGTGGTCGGACTGAAATGTACGAAGGCTGATGTGTATACCTGCCAGTGAGTTTTATGTCAGTGGGATTGAGCTAAGAGGATCTGATTATGGAAGTTGTGGCACCAAAATCAACCAAAAAAGTTATTGGGGTACCTTAAACCATGCAAACAATAGTAGGCACTCTTTTATATGCTTCAGATGACAATAGGCTTTAAGTGGGTGTGGTTTTGAAATCCTGTTCTTTTTCTGACCTATCAATGGTCCCTAACAGCATGGAAAGCAGTGTATCAGTGCCAAGCATTTCTTCCTTGCAAACAGCTGTGTGTGGTGAATTACCTTACCCCTCAGATGAAACGACGAATATGTCAGGCAGTCAGCCAGAGGCAAATTTCTTTATTCCTTGCTCTCCTTGTTTTCTTTTGGGGCAATCTCTGGCCCAGTGTCCTTTTTCCATGCAGTAGAAACATTCATCCTGGTCATGTGTTGCATTGTTTTCTTGTGTTTGTCCTCTTCCTCCACCTCTCCCTCGCTTGCCTCCCCGACCGCGTCCGCGTCCTGCACATCCCCGATTGGGTCCGCATCCTGCATTTTGGTCAACAACACTTTGCATCATCATTAGAGAAGCATTGTACTGGGTCAACTCACGTTTTTCGAGTTCCTTTTCTCTTACCTCTGTTTGCCGCTCCTTTGCATGTTTGGCATGTCTACGGATCTCCTTCAGACGTTGATCCTTCCAGCCAATGCAGGAACTCTGGACACTGTGGCGAACACTAGGGCGGAGACCGCTCAAGAAACAACTTTTCAGATGACTTTCATATGCTGTTTTGTGATTTTATCTATCCATATTGTCAGGTTTGGGAATGCCACAATATTGGTCAAACACGCCACTCAGTCTGTGATAATATTCTTCAGTGTTTTCTTCTTTATTTTGTGTGCATTGTTGGATGGTTGTCATGCAGACTTTCTGTGGGAATGCAAGTTCAATAGCTTTGCTGACCACAACAACCCACCTCTCATATGCTCCGGCTGCTCTCCACTCTGATTAGTCTTGGTGGTCCAGGTCATTGACGATTTTCTGGAACTGGTCGCTGGTGAGTCTCTTCTTAAGTAGTCGTCGTAACTCGTGCGACGTGGGACTCCAGTTTCTGCAGAAAGACACCAAGTCCTGACCGAACTGTTGCCCACCAGATTCCAGGGAGGGAAGCTGTTTTCCCGCTTCCATCATGTCTGGGTCTGTCCATCCTCTTTGGACTCGTTTAGGACCTGTTGGACCTGGATACTCAACCATAGGCATATTGTAGTTAGGGTGCAACAAGGATGGGTGGAATGGGTTTGTTGGCTGTGGTGTTACCATAGCCATACTGTCAGCTGGATCAGGCTGGTGCACAGCTCCTGCGCATGTGTGACTGGGTGAGAGCATTTGTTCAGACATAGATCAATCAATCAATCAATCAATCAAACTTTATTTATAAAGCACTTTTCATACATTAAAAACGTAGCACAAAGTGTTTTACATGTTTAAAAGCAGCCCCCCCCCCCCACCCCAGGACATACACACGTACATACACATTCGGACAAAAACAAGCACACACACACACACACACACACACACAAATAAAGTAACTTAGAAACATGTGGCTGAGTACAGAGAAGCCAGGTCAGGAAACGCCATCACAGGAGGCCGTCTGCACCGGGTGCTGCTCATGGCCCACGACCAGGACCCCTCCACCCGGGCGCCCACCCAGCCACAGGCCAGTGAGGGGCCCACAGCAGTGGAGCACTGCCGCAGCCCCCCACTCGGCCAAGCCGATGTTTGCCACGAGTCAGAGACATCCCAGCCAGAGCCGATCACAGCCCCCAGCGCAGACGGCCCCCACCGAGGAAACACTGGAGATATGGAATAAAAACATAAAACTACTGGAGATAAGGAATAAAAGCATAAAACTACATAGGCTAAGAACATAAAATAAACAAATAAATAAAATAAAATAAATAACATAGAAATAAAATGAACTATGTCATAAAAAGTAAAAAGAATAGGAATAACAGAATAAAACTGACTTAAATAAACAAATAAATTAATAAATAAATACAACATCAGTTAAAAGCCAAATTAAATAGATGGGTCTTGAGCCTGTTTTTAAAAATATCAACACTCTCTGCGGCCCTCAGGTCCTCCGGCAGGCTATTCCACAGACGGGGGCCATAGTGCTGAAAGGATGCCTCACCGTAGGTTCGTGTTCTAACTTTGGGGATTATTAAAAGGCCAGTGCCGGAGGATCTAAGGGCGCGGGAGGGTTCATATGGTAATAGCAATTCTGAAAGATAAGAAGGTCCAAGACCCCTAAGACACTTAAAAACCATTAAAAGGACTTTAAAATCAATCCTAAAACACACAGGGAGCCAATGCAGTGATTTTAAAACCGGTGTAATATGTGCCCGTTTTCTGGTCTTTGTCAGCACACGTGCTGCAGAGTTCTGTAAAAGTTGTAAACCTGAGATGTTTTTTTTTGGAAGACCAGAAAGCAGGGCGTTACAGTAGTCAATACGGCTGGAGATAAAAGCATGCATTCGTGTCTCTGTGTTAGCACGAGAGAGAAAGGGGCAGACTCTGGCTATGTTCTTTAAATGGTAAAATCCTGTTTTTGTTACATGTTTAATATGTGGAATAAAATTGAGCTCAGAGTCAAAGATGACGCCCAGATTCTTTACCTGATCGGATGGATTTAAAGACAGTGTTTGAAGTTTTGATAAAAGTTTCTCTCTCTGCACCTTAGGATCGATAATTAAAACCTCAGTCTTGTCCTGGTTGAGCTGTAAGAAGTTTTCTGCCATCCAGGAGTTGATGTCTAAAATACATTTTAAAAGGGCATCAATTGGCCCTGTGTCATCAGGGGACATGGATATGTACAGCTGTGTGTCATCCGCATAGCTGTGGAAATTGATACCATGCCCCCTGATGACATTTCCCAGTGGGAGCATGTATGAGTTAAAAAGTACAGGACCTAAAATTGAACCTTGGGGAACACCACATTTGATTTCATGAATCTTTGAGGAGCATGAGTCCAAACTTACGAAAAATTTTCTATCTGTGAGATAAGAACTGAACCATTGGAGGACAGTACCAGAGAGGCCGACCAGGTGTCTTAGTCTGTTTAAAAGAATCAGGTGATCTACTGTATCAAAAGCAGCGCTTAGATCCAGTAGCACAAAGACTGTAAGCTTGTGTGAGTCCAAGTTGCACCTAAGATCATTAACAATTTTCAATAATGCGGTCTCTATACTGTGGTTCATCCTAAATCCAGATTGAAATTTCTCAAAAACAGAACGGTTACTTAAAAAATCATTCAACTGAATAAAAACAAGTTTTTCTAAAATTTTACTTAAAAATGGTAAGTTGGACACTGGTCTATAGTTATTAAGAACATTAGGATCCAAACGGTTCTTCTTCAGAAGGGGTCTCACTACTGCCGTTTTAAGGGCAGCAGGGAAAGTACCCGTCTGAAGAGAACAATTCACGATATTCAAGAGCTCATCTTCAAAGACTCCATAAAACGTTTTAAAAAGTGATGTGGGAATAGGATCTAAAAGGCAGGTTGTTGGTTTTACTTGGGAGAAAACTCTACCAAGCATCTCTGCATCAACCAGGACAAAACTGTCCAGTGATTCCTCGGGTAAAAACAAGCATTCTAGGTTATTAAAAACAGTATTTTGATTAGCTGAAATAGAAGATCTAAAATCAATTTTGCCCCTGAAGTGGTCTGCAAAGTCCTCACAAAGGGAGTCTGTCGGAGAGTTTTGATATCTGTTAAGATCAGGGTTGATTAGAAGATCAATAGTATTAAATAGGATTCTTGGGTTATTTTTGTGATCAGTGATTATGTTGCTAAAATAGGTATTTCTTGCGTTCCTGAGAGCATTGTTGTATCTTTTTAATTGCTCACGGTATATTTGTTGATTAACTGTTAATTTATTTTTCCTCCAATTCCGTTCAGCTACCCTGCAATTTCTTTTCAATTTTTTGATCTCCTCATTTCTCCACGGGGCCGTGCACTTAGGCAGAACTTTCTTGGTTGTTAGTGGAGCTACGAGATCAAGTGTTGATTCCAGTTTCTTAATAAAATGTTCAAAAATAAAATCACAAGGTGCAGGTACAGTAGCTGAAGGATGCCTACCCAGGATTTCAATAAAATTTGCAGCCACTTCAGAGGTAATATAGCGTTTCCTGACTGTTCGCACTGAGGACTCCCGCTGAATAAAACTGGTGATATTAAAAAACACACAGTAATGGTCAGACACAGCCAAGTCAACAACAGAGGACACACTGGCTAACAGGCCATAGCTGAGGACAAGATCCAGAGTGTGTCCTCTCTTGTGAGTCGGCTGTGTGACATGTTGAGTAAAATCCAAGCAACTCAGTAAATTTAAGAAGTCTTTGGCCAAAGAATCAGATGGATTGTCTATGTGTAGGTTAAAATCACCAGATATAATGATAAAATTGTAGGTGGCATGGATTATTGATAAAAATTCAGAAAATTCACTGATAAAAGCAGCATCATGCTTCAGTGGTCTGTAGACAGCGACGCACAGAATTGGGGTACTGTTAAAAACAACTGCATGATGCTCAGAAGTGGTGTACTCATCAAATACAATTTGTTTAATTTTTAATGATTTGTTAGTTATTGCTGCAGTACCACCACCTCTCCCGCCACTTCTCAGGGAGAATGTGAAGTTAAAATTTGGTGGGGAGGCCTCAGTGAGAATAACTGGCGCGTCTGTACCCAGCCATGTTTCAGTTAAAAATAAACAGTCAACCTTGTTATCTAAAATCAGGTCATTAAGAATAAAAGATTTGTTTAACAGGGAGCGAACATTTAAAAGTGCCATGTGTATGGTGACAGGTGACTTACCGACTGTATGTGAGGATTGTTGATGTTTTGGGAGAGATCTGAGGTTATGTAAGTTCACAGAGTGAATATGGTGGACTCTTGATTGCTCCCGATGAGTGATGATGACAGGAATTGGTGAATTGTTAACAAAAACTGAAGGCCCAAGTCCAGTAATGTGTAAGTTATGGTCAGATGTGGAACTGAAAGCATAGGAACTAGGACCCGGGGGACATCAATCAGTGGTGGATCGGTCAATCAGGTGTACAGGTGTAGGATGTGCGTGTTGTACACCGTAAGCCAAGTTGGCGGATAACACACGGGAGCCAGCTCTGTTTAAGTGAAGACCATCCGATCCAAACAGGTGTTTCCGCTCCCAGAAGACATCAAAATTGTCAATGAAGCCGACGTTGTGGGTGCAGCAGGCAGAGGAGAGCCAGGTGTTCAGACTGAGCAGCCTGCTGAAACGCCCAATGCCCCTGCCGCATGTGGGGGTGGGGCCGGAGATAAAAACACGCACCTGGGACTGCAAGAGTTTGTTAAAAAGCTGCATAAAATCCTGTTTTAAAAGCTCAGACTGTTGTCTAGAGGTATCGTTGGTACCCACATGAATGATGACCTTGGTTACCTGTGGGTGAGAGGCCAGGACGCTTGGGATTTTCTCAGTTATATCCATAACGGTGGCGCCGGGAAGACAGGGTGAACGCCCCCCTCAGGCGAACGTTACGGAGGATGGAGTCCCCGATGACAAGTGTCGTGGCCTGTTGTCCGGGCTGAGTGGCCGATCCGGTGATCCTGTCGCCCCCGTCAGGCGTCCGGGGGTGATGCCACTCACGGTGGGGAGGACGCCGGGAGTGCCACCGCACCGCGTCCCTGAGGAGCCGCCTGCGCTCAGTTGAGGGGCGGGAGGACAGAGGTGGGTGCCCCGGTGCAGGATGTCTATCCGCGGGGGCACAGGCAGCCGAGAGTGGAGGGAAAGCTGTGGTGTCAGCGAGCGGAGGTACAGCATCCGTCGGAGGGGAGACATCGGGATCAACAGGAGCAGTCCCCTGGTCAGGAGCCCAGACCAGTGGCTCCTTGCTCAAGGAAAGCGCTGAATACTTGTTGGTGAGGGGGATGCTGAAGAAAGAAGAGGGCGCCCCGTACGGAGCCCCACCAGGAGCCCTCTTCCGACTGCGGTCAATCACTTCGGACCACTGAGACCCTTTGCTCGGAGTAGAGCAGGAGGGCCGCGGACAGGTGGTGGAGGGAGGCTCCCATACGACGGTGTCCCTCAGTGTGGCGGCAGCGTTATGCAGGTGTAGTTCACCAGCCTGCATGGTCTCTAGCCAGCTGGATAGCGCCGGTAGCCGGGATTTGAAGGTGGCCAGCAGCGAGTCCTTCCTCTGCAGCTCATATGATAGCTGTCCAATATCCTCCTGGAGATCGGCAATCTTTATCTGAGCTTTTTGAAGCTGTTTTCCTACCTCTGCAGGTAAGGACGAGTCCATAGTGGTTGCCATGGTTGCTATGTTTTTAGCACGTAGCTTCCGTAGCACTGGAGGTGAAGCTTTTATATGCTAAAATGAATAATCCAGAAGGTGTACTTTTAAAAGCGTTAAAAACTTGATTTGTTAAAAGTTTGTTTTAAAAGATAGCTTCTGGCGGGCAAAACAAAACACCGGCGGGCAAAACAAAACGCCGACGCATGCGCCGACGATGATGAGGCAGAGGAGGCTGAAGTGCTGTCTGCACATTTGTGGGTAATTACCTCTTCGGATCTGGTTCCTCCAGATGTGGAGCTCTCATCCTGTTCCTTGGCTGTTGAAGATATTGATCCATATGACGGGGGTGGGGGTTGGGGAGGTGGAGGTGGTGGTGGAAGTGGTTGGAAGGCATACGATGCATCATCATGCTTGTGCTGGAGGGCTGTCAGCTCACCTTTTGCCTTGGCATACAGAGATGGAGCAGAGGGAGAAGGTTTGTGTGTGACAGTAGCAAAGCATTATCTCCCTAACTTTGTTTCTGAACATTTAGGCATTTCTTTCCCTGCCTGTTGTCGTTCCCTATGTTCTGCTTCCTTCATCCACATTTTCCAGCTCTCTTTGTGACCATGTATCTCATCTAAATCCTTTTTCCTAATTTCGCTCTTCATTCTTTCCTCATTTTTTGCAGCATCTATTTTCTCCTTTTACACCTTCGGCTTTGTTAGACTAAAACTCCCTTCTTTTGGGAAACCCCACTTCTCAACCCACACGTAGAAAAACGGTACCCATTGATCGCCATATTTCTTTTTCATGCTTTGACAACATGGAGAATCAGGAAACTCTCTCACAACCTTGGACTAAGACGACCCCATACCGCAGGAGTCGGCGCACACCTTTAATCTTAGAAACGTCTTCCCAAGATGTCCAGTTTTCCCTAGGTAACTGACTGACCTATTCTGATAAGTTGTATTTTAATCTCCCTGAGATTTTCTATGTAGTATACTCACTACTTAATACAAACACTATCAGTAAATCTCCCAGAGATTTTCAGTGTAGAGTACCTTACTACACTTGTCCTAAGATGCGACCAAAGTAACCTTCTTTTCCATATTCAAGGACTGATTGACTCAAAAATTGATCTTTAGCTTCATTAAAACAATTGAAAATTTGCTTACCCTGAATTTAGGATGTTTTCTGTTAATTTGAGTTCGTTGGACCTCGAGGTGACAGCTTCTAGGTCCACGGAGAGGGTCCTCCCGTCTCGAATGAGCTGAGGTGGAGGTGAGACGAATTTGATCAGTCTCAGATGGCCAGTCACCTTCTCTGGCTCCTGAGCGATCAGCCTGAGATCCTGCCGACAACGCCAAGTTTGTTGCTGAAATTCTCTGGAAAGCACTCACCAACACAAAATAAAGATCTTGAGTCAATCAATTTGTCCTTAAAGGTTTTGTCATTTTATTCTTGCAAGAGGAACAGTTCTACAAATGCACACGACAGTCTGCAGAAAATGCTCAGGGTGGGGCAGTCCCAGGGCGATTCTTATACGCTATAAGACAAGGAGTATTTGTCATTATTATGGTTTGCTTATCTAACTGTTGCAGGTGGCCACAATGGAATATGCTCATCACTATCAAATCTCACTAACAAGCTCTGCTGGACCGTGTGAACCAAGGTCAAGTTTATACATCAAACAACTACTGCTACAAACAACTTGCATAAATGAGATAAAGATTTCAAGTGCAAGGTACTGAGTAAAACCAAACAAGACTATAAGGCACACAGTGTTATACTTGCGAATGTGTATGAATGTGTATGAATGTTTGGTGGTGGTCGGAGGGGCCGTTTGGCGCACATTGGCAGCCACGCTTCTGTCAGTCTGCCCCAGGGCAGCTGTGGCTACAAAATGTAGTTTACCACCACCGGTGAGAATGTGTATGAATGAATAATGGTTTCTGTAAAGCGCTTTGGGTGCCTTGAAAAGCGCTATATAAATCCAAGCCATTATTATTATACTTAAAAACTTTTCAGAATATTACTGAGATCAAACATGGATATATATATGGTTAAAAAAAACACACAATCATGTAATATAAATTTTCCGTTACATTAGTGTCTCTCATCACTCCTTTCTTTGCACTATGTTTTTGTCTTACAGATAGAACAAGATTTCAGGCTGCTGTTTGATTAACTGATGGCAAACAAATTTTTGGAAAAGTGGTCCACCAGTCTCAAAGCAAAAGTAATCACAGAGAGCCATGGACTTGTACCGAGCACAGAGCTCCTAGATTTGATGAGGAATGCTGAGTCAACTGTTGTGGTTTAGAATGGTAAGATAGGGACTGTTTTTAATTACTATTGTTTGTAATTGTGCCAGTTCAACGTACATGTAGCATACATATTTCATATTTTATATATCTTATATTCTTATCGCTTACACTGTCTTTTTATTTTATGATTTCTGGAAACAGGCACAATAACACACTTGACTACGCATTGTACTATTCAGTAATATTGATAATATTAGAACCTATCTTATCTTAATGCTAACCTGATGTTTGTTGGTGTTTAGGCTGGGACAGTGACATGTCCGCCATCTTGCTGCTCCTTCATCTCTTGCCACCATCTGCCTAGGGTAGGAAGAGGCCAGGGAAGATGTCTGCAAGTCAGGCTGTGGAACACCTCACCAAATTCATAAAAGTATGCTGGACAGTTGTTTGAAATATGCTTTTCATCACCTCAGTTTCATGTACACTAAATATTGCTGTTTAATGTTTGGTTGTAGGCTGGAACCAGTGTACAGCAGCATCTCAACAACATCAGCCAAAGCAGCCAGCCTTACCTTTTCGCTCAGGGACCTACGAGAAGCAGCATCCACACCTTCTTTATTGTCATCGACAAGTATGCACTACCATGTAAGGCAACAGTTTCAGTGGGAGCCCTTGACAAACTCTTTAAGGCCCATTACATCTTTGGTACCTTGTACAGTCCTTCCATTGCCAACTTTTTCACTTTTCTGCAAACAACTATCTACAACATTGACGTTGGGGAAACAAAGGAAACTCCCAGAGTTGCCGAATTGCGAGCAAGAATAATGCATTAGTGTCTGCTTAGATCAAGCAATGAGGTGTTTTCTCTGCAGAAGTGACCATGGGAGTCCAAACAGCCTTATAAAGCACCTTAAAGTAATTCATGGTCTCTGTACCGGCCGGACTCTTCATCTTAAATGTGGCCAAGTAGGATGCCCACGTTCTTTTGGTAGCATTTCTGGCTTTAGAAAGCACCTGAACAAGTGCCACGGTAAGCGGTTTATTTGATTCTGTAGGAGAAAGTGATTTTTCATCTGACCAAAGTGTTCTTGACACAAATAATGCCACTGATGTTGATGTGTTGTCTGACCATGTAGAGGCAGAGTCTACATTATCTGCAGAAGACCTTGTAAATAGTTGTGCAGCTGTAATTTCTGATTTAAGGGCAGCAGGTGTAGGCCAAAGTGTAGTAAACTCTGTCATGATTTCCATGGAAGAGATTGTTCAAGATATTGTCGTATCTTTCCATGGCTGCCGAAGTCGGTCTGTGGACACTTGAAAAGAAAAGAGCCGCAACTCATCTTGACTTGAATAATTAGGACTTTATTCAAAGAAACAAGTGAGTTTGAGATGCATCTCCTGATCCTCAAATCTTCAGGCCGAATTCTAAAAATTGTGTCTTCCCCCTCTCATGGGATAGATCTTATATCTTCAGGAAAACATGAATAAACATTCTGAAACCATCCTTTTAAGGAACCAACTTCCATCATCGTCTTTCAAAGTTTACTTTACCACATCTGTTTCTTTGCCAAGAGAGAGATGGTCAAAGGTCATCTCACAAACCCTATATCTCAGAGAGAAAGTTATACAGTTCCTCAGGCCTGCACCCTATCCTCCCAAAAGAGATCGTAAATACTATAGAATGTTTAGTCTTCATGTAGGGAGAGAGGTTACTGCAAGTTCTTACACATATACACTTCATGTTCAACCATACTATAGAAGGCTTATAGGAAAATATACTACAATATCCAGCAGCATGCTAAAGAAACTGTTGTTAAGCATGTATTCAGTGATGAAAGAGAAAGTGAAACATGCAAGAAAGTTGAAGCATGTTTTGATGGGTTGGAGAATCCTTTCACAATTCTTAATTAAGAATACAAGCGATCCAAATTTTTATCCAGCAAGTGGGAAACTGTAGAACCAGTTGAATGTGTAATTGGCTCCAGATTTGACACAAGACGAAATAAAGAGACTGGGACATATGATCAGATAGTTGTTCAAGATAAATTCATGTATGTTCCAATTTTATCTTTATTTATTTATTTTTATTTGCACCATAAGAAAAGACAATTACGAAAAAACATAAATAAACAAGAATAGTAAGTGCGGGAGAGGTTAAAAAACCCAATATGGGCTTATAAAAAGTACGGAAGCGCATTGCATTCACTGGATAAAAAAAAAAAATAGACACCTTATCTCGTAATTACGAGATATTTTCTCGTAATTACGAGATCAGGATCTCGTAATTACGAGATCAGGATCTCGTAATTACGAGAAAAGGTTCTCGTAATTATGAGATGAGGAAAGGTGCCACATTGGCCACTGCTTCACTCAGAACCACTAACTGCACACCCACGAAGAGGTAAATTCACGTCTGTGAGTAAATTAAAAACTTGGTTTATTTACGACTGTGGCCTTATTACGTTTTGCCATGTGACGTCGTTACCGTGGCAACAGAAAAGCTGACATGGCTGACATGCATGATTGAGTTGTTGTTATTGTTGTTAAGCTAGCATAGCTACAGGTAGCGTAGCTAACAAAGAGACTGACGATTGTTGATGAAGCAACAAAACATCTGTATCTCCAGGAAACCGAGGAAATGGCAGAGCAAACGTCGCATGACAATGGTTTATGGGATTTTCTTCGAAAGCGAGGTGTTGCAGAGGAAAACATTAACCGATTGCAACAAGACAAGGTAAGGTTAATTCCACGTTTCATGGCAAGAACCCAGATATTAGCGTTATTAACGTTATTAGCCATTAACAAGTTCTTAGGACAAATTTGAATTATGAGCTGACAAAGTCTGTGGACTAAAAGTCTGTGTATTACTCTTTGTAGCCTTTAGAGGTGAAGTTGTTGAATATGGAGAGAGAAGATTTGGAGTTTCAGAAAAAAAAAGGCTTTACTGAACATCCGAAATTCTCCTGTATGTTGTAGTATTGACACAATGAAGAACTTAATAATCCAGGACTGTGTAGTTTTACAACTTAATTGTGTCTTACTGTGGCTAAATATTTCTTGCTGGTAAAAGTTGTGAAATGACAATGTTGAAAAAAAGTGTGGAAAAGTCATGATTGCAGTTATTTGGTATATAATAGGGCTGCACAATTTAAACAATAATATATCTAATTGCAATTATGTAATATGATTTGTAAAATTAGAGGGGAAGATCATTTTAACACTATATCATTCCAATTTAAATTGAAATATGTATTATTGAATATTGAATATTGAATATGTATGGTTCTGATGCACAGTTTACAGGGATCTGTACCAAACAGATCCCTGTAAACTGTCATATATGTCAAATATGATTTTAGATCAGGCCATCTCTGTCCTGGAACAGGAGAGGAGGAGGAGAGGAAGAGGTAGAGAAAGACAGGAGGAGGAGAGAAGCAGAGGAGGAAGGGTGAGGTTAAGAAGCAGAAGAGGAGGTGTAGGAGGAAGTTAAGATGGAGAGGAGGAGGAGGTTAAGAAGCAGAGGAGGAGGTGTAAGAGGAGAGGGGAGGAGAGGATGAGGTTGGCCAGGACATCACTGCAGAATCACAATGTTTACCTCTAAGATGCTAAGAGAATTGTAGAGGTTCATATTGCAATTTCAATTAAATTTCAATGAATTGTTCAGCCCTAGTATATAACAGTGATACTGATACTCAGGTACAAATTAACTGGCAGTTCATTTAAAGTTAGCTTAAATTTTTTAATGTTTCTTCACAGATTGACTCATCGCTTATCAGAGAAATAGAAGATGCCTACCTTGCACGCTATATACCAGTTTATGGGGACAGGATTGCTCTGAGGCGATACTGTCTGGACAAAGAAAAACAAAAAGACAATAGTTCAAGGATGTCCCTTCTTGAAAAACTTCGAAAGAAACTAAGGACAGCAACAACAAGTCAAGATGAGGAGTCTGAACAGAGACCCTGGCCTGCAAAGAGTGCAAAAAAAACAAGCCGTGATCGTTCTAAAAATGCTGTTAAGAGTTCAAGAAAAATTGAGTTAGGGTGGATCCATGAGGGAAAACAAATGAGGAAGCGTTCTGGTGGTGGCACCAGGGTACTTGAAGTATCCAAGAATTCAACCAAAACAGACATTTTGTCACATGCCAAAGAACTGTTTTTTCCAGGTGGTGAATCGAAAAAAGGAAAATGGGAAGACTTCCTACACGATATTTATGACTTTAAGGAATCACACCTTGATGAGAGCAGTACCATTGGTGAGTTGTACACAGTGTCAAAATTTGGGATTTTACGGTTCTATCTAAGCACAACATGCTTCGTAGACTCATCTGACACAGAAGTGGACAGGAAAAGGGACAAGTGTGGTGTCACTATAGTAGAGCAGCAGAGACAGACCAATTCTGATGAGCACCAAGAAAGGCCAGCCAGACTGAATGAACCACAAAGAGAACAATCTGGTACAGTTGAAGACTCAAATGTTGTTGATCTCACCTGTGAGTCTGATAATTCAGAGGTGATCATTGGTGGCCTTGTAGGTGTATCCTCTGCAAGCCAGTTGGATGACACTGTTCCACTTTTCTTTTCCACTGAGGATATTATTAGTGTTGCTTTTACTACAAGCTCTCCTGTCTTAGCAGATGATATTGACCATTCTGTCCATTCAAGTGCACACTGTGACCAACTCTCAGAGGTCCAACTGAATGCCGCTGTTCCAGTCTTCACACCAGCAAATAAAGTCTTCAGTGTTGCCCTGTCCACATCCACTCCTGTCTTAGGAGATTGTGTTGACTATGCTGTTCATTCAGGCGGTAATGCACATAATGACCCACCCTCCGAGATTCAGCTGGATGATGCTGTCCCAGTTTTCACTCCAGTCGAGGAAGTCATCAACAGTGCCCCCTCCACATCCACCCCTATGTCAGGGGACCATGATCAACATACTGACGACTACTCAAGTTTTGATGCAGGCTTTGACCAACATTATGTGAGTCTTAAACTTCACAAAGTAAATCTCGTAGAAGAAATGATTTGTCAATTCAAAGATGAGTCGATTTTGAAGTACCCTTTAAAGTTTGCTTTTATTAATGAAATGGGTGCAGATGCAGATGGTGTGTCCAGAGATGCCTATGCTGCTTTTTGGACAGGGTTTTTGGATTCTGCAGCAGAGGGGGCGGAAATGAGGGTGCCATCCCTGTCACCAAAATGGCAGGAGGAAGAGTGGAAAGCTGTGGGAAGAATATTGGCCAAGGGATTTCTGGATCAGGGATACTTTCCGTTGCGCCTTGCCCCAGCATTTACTACAGCACTGATATTTGGAGAGCATGCTGTGTCTACTGATTCACTGTTTGAATCTTTGATGCTGTACCTGAGTCAGTGTGAGAGAGAGCTCATAACCGCTGCCTTAGAGGGAGACCTTGATAGTGATGGCCAGGACGAGTTATTAGATCTGCTGGATCGCCTGGGAGTGAAAGCTGTTCCATCACAAGCCAACCTAAAAGCAGTCCTCTCTCAAGTAGCACACAAACAAATAATACAGCAGCCAAAGTATGCTCTTGATAATATGTCAGCAGTTGCAGCACAACTCCTGAAGACCACCATAACCACAACAGCAAAAATACAGATCATGTATACAGACAAAAAACCAACTTGCAGGAAAGTCCTGAAGCTAATTGAAGCAAGTCCAGAGACTCCAGCTGAGAGACAAGCCCTTGGATTTTTACAGCAGTACGTACGAGGACTGGATGAAGTAGGTCTCAGAAGGTTGCTGAGATTTGTGACAGGCTCTGATATCATCTGTGTCACAAAAATAGAAGTCATATTTACAGCTTTGGAGGGACTGCAACGTCGACCAGTTGCACACACCTGTGGATCAGTATTGGAGTTACCCTGTACATATAACTCCTACCCAGAGTTACGTGTGGAGATGGAGAATGTACTGATGAGTAACTATTACACTATGGATATTGTGTAGTGAGAAATGACATGTAATAACACACCAGGCAGGGTCCATATTGACATTCTAAATGTAACTGAACTGCACTCTTCAATATTTTAAACCTCAGGCAGAAGATTTGAAGAAATGTTTTGTGTCAGAAATGAAGTCCCAAAATACTGAGTTAAATTGCACTTTTTTTATACCAGTCTCTTCTAGAAGTTGTACAGTTCATAGCTATTTAACTGTGCATAAGAAGCCATGAGGTAACCTCGAGAGAATCTTTTTTTTTTTTTTTTTTTGCAGTTTGCCATGTAGTTCAAATTGTTAAAACAAATTTTGATGTGAAGCTATTGCAGTAAGTAATGTACCTGACACAGAAAAAAATACTGTAAGTTAAAAACAAACTTGTGGTTATATCACATATCAGCAAATTCATATCTGAGCAATGTAAACATACTGTGTGGCTCAAAGACTGCTGAGTTTGCTGGCAATGTTATATCTGGTAATGTTATAGTAAATCCAGAGGCCAGTTGTCAGTTATGGTCAGGTGTTTGACAATATGATTCAGTGTGAAAGTTTTATACACTAGAAAAGAGCAATTATGTCATGTTAATTCATACTTGTCTGCTTGTGCTCTTATAAGTGTGTCTTTGATGTGCCACAGCCCCTCAGACATTGATATGTTAATGTTCAGTTGAACCAGAGGTAATTTTTTTTTCAAAGTGATGGTTTCAAAGGCATGTGGCTGGCTCCTCACATCACATAACTTGAAAACTTGAAAGTACCAGCAGTGCGTTCTGTGGTTTTAATTCTACTCAGAGTTATTATGAGTTCTATTCGAATTATAAGCAAGAGAAATGTTTTATACAAATAATTTAATGGGTTGTTCTGGGTGGGGCCAATATTATGTTGGCAGGCTGCCCCAATAAACTTTTTGATAAATTAAATGTTAAATTACTATGTTCATAGTTAAGGCAAGCCCTGTTAGTGGTTGTTGTAAAATGAGTTACAGTGTCCTGACTTTATACTTCTTTAATGTCAATTGACTTAAGTGCCATTAATTAAATGTGTTCTTTACTACATCTTGTGTGAATTTGCTTTTGTGTTAGGTGCCAGTTATCAATATGTATTCAGTTAATACAACACAAACTACAAAAAAGTTTTTATTTTTTAGAAACTTAAATGCATTCAACAAAATGTCACATTAGTGATATTAGTGTTCACTCATCATTTGCTGTCTAATGTAATTGTTCAGCATTTTTAAGTGACCAATAATCCTGAAGATGAATTCCAGAGTGTTTGAATTTCAACATTATATCCAAAAGATTTGGGCACTGTTACTACCAGTTGGTCCCTTTATAAATGAGGTAAGCCCACAGTTTATATATATATTATCTGCATAATCAAGGCTTTAAACACATACCTCACGACTTTCAATAATCTTCATAATAAAATGACATTCAGATGTAATACAGGTACATTTGCAATTGCCACTGCCATGTTGATTACAAAACATTAATTAGACAGGCATTATCAGACAAAAATAACAACTGACAGACAATTTTAAAGTTAAAATTCACTGGCTACTGTGTCCTCTAGTCTGGCAGATCTGAAAGTCGGTTATCTGTTCAGGTCTCTGTATGTCTGTGAACAGCCTGAAACACAGAAAAGGACACGGCAATGTTACTCTTTAAATGAGAACCATAAAAATCTGAATGTATTGTTGGTTTTAACCAGGTCTAGAATTATGACAAAGATTATAGTAAGTTGATTATTCACAAAAGAACACACAATAAAACCAACAACTCAATCATAAACTTGTTGTGTTTGTAATGTTTGTTGACTGTTTGTTTTGTGACTTGGTGGTAAAGTCAGTTTCCCCGTGGGGATCAATGAAGCTAATCTAATCTAATAAACTGAAGTAGTGTGGTCATTTGAGACATCTTATGAATAGTGTAAGAATCAAAGTAGTTGTAACACACTTTATTATCGTTAATACATGTTAATTGTTGACATACATTTTTTGCTTTTTGTTGCTGGTGTTAGTATACTGTGGTTCTAAGCCTACTAGGCCAGTGATTCTTGGTCTGGGGGTTAGTAGTCTGGAGAAGTCACTAGAGAAGTCACTGGATTAATCAAAAGGGTCACAGGATGACAGGACAGGATATGACACAGAAAAAAAATATTGTAAACATAATATTGTGATTTTTTAAAAACTTTATTATAATTTCTGCTTTATTTATTTCGGATTTTGGTATTTACCTCCTCAAGCCTCTAAAACTTATTCAGATAAAATAAAATAAGTCCTCTCTCCAGAGCAGCTGGGTCAGTCAATTATTTGATTAAGTCAATCGACAGAAGATCAATAAGCCACTACTTTGATAACTGAATAAGTGTTTTAGTCTTTATCAAGCAAAGATGTAGAGAAAGATAAAGATAAAATAAGCTTGTTTTAGCTTCTCAATGTGATGATTTATTGCCTTTATTTGTGGAACTAAATGATTCACTGTATATCTTTTGGTTTTGGACTGTTAGACAAAAATAGATATGGACTGGGGAACTTTAACAGATAGGGTTATTAATATATATATATATATATATATATATATATATATATATATATATATATATATATATATATATTCTGACCTTTTATGGGTCAAACTTTTGGAACCGCTATACTGCGTCTTTTTTATACTTACTATTAAAGCTGAGTGTGGATGTAGGCCCGTAAGAAAAGGTAGAGTTCAACTGCCTCCTTGGAAGAAGTAGGTGGGTGCAGATAGTTTTCTGACATTGCAAGGCAACAAATGTCAAAAACAGTCTCATCACATGGATGTGGACCTCTTGGCAGGCATTCCTCTCTACAAGCCTGTATCTGCTGATTGGATACTGCCTTGATGTAGTCTGTGGTGCCAAACAGGTGGGGAAGTCTGTACATGAGTAGTGGTCGTCCACTTGGGGAAACTGCATTCCTTCTGGGGCGAATTCTGTGGCAATTCCACAGGTGAGCAACATCCTGCAGCTCTCTCTAAAAGAAGAAAAGCAAACAAGGCAAAAAACAAATAACACTTAGCCTAAACTTGCACATCTTTTCAATTATCCCATACTATCCATACTGCAGTCATTCCACTCCCCAAAGAGGCTGTGAAGGGATTCTAATAAATGTGAAAAGGGACAATACAGTCTTTCTGTGTAATATTCATTCTAAATCTCAGCTGAAGCTGTGATTGTTGTTGTGAATGTGAGTCTTTTTGCAACAAAATTTCTTAAGCAGCTCAGGAAGAAAATACTATACTGGATTCATATTCACATTGGAATTGTGAATATGAACGGCATGGAGAGGAGAAATGATCACAGCTACAGTAAACGACTAGCGCAACTGGGCATATGAACAGTATTGTTATAATTAGTTATTGACAGAATAAAAACACAGTCTAGTCCAGTGAAGTTAACAATTAGACCTAATTCATTACTCATTTAAATTGTTATCTTAATTCAACCAAAAGGGGAGGAAGACTTACCTCAATTATTTCCAAGCATGTGAACTGTATGAGATTTTTGTCAATGAAGTCCCCTGAGAAATGGTCATGGTCCTTTAAATCTTGAAAAACATTGATCCAGTATTGAGCATGGTGCTTTCTTAAAAATCCCCACCACTGTTCAATCCTTTGGTTATGATTACTTGAGCCGGTAATGTAGCATCTCTCACTGAACTCGTCGTCATGGATACCTCTTAAAAACATCTGCATCTGCTCCACTGACCGGTTCTCAGTGCCCAGGTCTGCCCTGATTCGTGTGGGAGTGCCGCTCCTGTCTTCTACTTCATCAATGAAGTAACCAGAAATAACTCTGGGGTTGCTATTTGTGGTGTAAGCATGCAGCCACATGACCATACGCGAAAATCCATCAACGGCACCGTTAATACATATTCCATAAGGTTTCAGTTTGTCGTATGAATCGACATGCCATAAGAAGTTGGGGCCTGGGTTTATGTACAGGCGTCTTCTTAGACGGTTCCGTTGCCTCAGCTGTACTCCTTGAGGATCTAGGATTTTTAACAGGTGCCGTACAGTTCTCTGAGTCACTACCAAACCAGATTGGATGCATTTCAAATGCATAAATTTATATCCATGAAGCATCCCGTGTTGGTTCAACTGCTCCTGTAGAAAGAGAGCGACATCCAGCACGTCAGACTGGGCTTTCCGCCTGAACAATCCTAACGACTTGAGATGCCTGTGCAGTGTTGACATACTAATATTAATACCATCCTCATTTTTAAGAAACATCAGCATTTCCCAGTGTCTCAAACCGAGAAGGTAGTAATAGCAGATTAACTGCGATAGCGCCATCATTGCCACTGAGAGTCGGATTTACAGACGTTTCCTTTTTCTTTATCTTATCCTGATCTCGTAATTACGAGATATCTTTTCTCGTAATTACGAGATAAGGTGTCTAATTTTTTTTTCATCCAGTGAATGCAATGCGCTTCCGTAAAAAAGCACCACCCCTAAAAATATACAAAATTTCAAAAATAAATCAACAACAACAATGAGAGAAAGCAACAACAAATAACAAAAAAGAAAACAATACAAGTCTCATTTTATAGCACACACACAAAAAGTCTGAAATAAAAACATGGTTGTGTATAAACGTAAAATGATTGTATTGGAGTGTATGAGCATGTGTAGAAGATAATGATCCAATGACAACTATACTGGAAAAAAAAAACTATTAGGAATCTTGATTTATCAGGTAAGCTTTCAGTCTTAACTTAAAATTATTGAGGGATGAAGATAATTTAACAACATGAAGTTGAGAATTCCAAAGTATGGAGCCTCTGTAAGCAAAAGAAAACTGAGTATGTGTAGTACGGCAAAAAGGAAGATGAAGTTTATCAGTGTGTCTTGTGTTATAAGAATGGACCTGAGAGTTAACTGTAAAGAAATCATGAAAAGAATTGGGCAGCAAGTGGGAAAGGTAAGTATATTTATAAATAAATATGCATGATTGAAGTATATTAATATCGTAGACTGACAATATATGAAGTTTCTTAAACAGAGGGGCAGATGGAGACAAATAATTTGAGAAAGTGGCTAATCTAACAAATTTCTTTTGTGTGATTAATAATTTCTGTAAATTAGAAGGATAAGTGCTGGCCCAGACAATATTACAATAACTGAGATGTGGATAAATCAAACTATAATACAGTATATTTAAAGCATTCTGAGATATGAAACCACAAATTTTTCTGATGATGCCAATAGATTTCAATACTTTGTTATTGACATGTTTAATATGCCCTGACCATGATAACCTCTCATCAATTAATACCCCTAAAAATTTAGTAGAGGAAACCTGGGTAATATTGTTATCCCCGATAGTGATCTTAGCACTGGATTTACAATATTTTTTTATTTTTCCCTGTAAATATAATAAAAATAGTTTTTTTTTACATTTAATGTCAACTTATTTATCTGGAACCATTCAGAAAATTTAATAATGCCCGAATTGGCTTCACTAATTAAAGATTCAAAGTGACTGTGAGTCAAAATCAAATTAGTATCATCAGCAAAAAGTATTGGTAGCATAGTGGAAGAAACAGTTGCAAGGTCATTAATGTAAACAAGGAACAATAACGGACCAAGTATGGAACCCTGGGGGACACCATATGTTAACTGGGCTCTGGAAGAAGTACAACCGTTAATATAAACAAATTGTTGTCGATTTGAAACATAATTGACAAGCCAACTATATGAATAATCATGGAAACCATAACGAAGTAAACTGGAAAGTAAAATAGTGTGGTCAACAGAATCAAAGGCTTTCGATAAATCTAAAAAAAATACCCAAGGCGTATTTATTATTATTATGGCTGTGTAGATTTTTTCTACCAGCTGTAAGAGGGCCATATCTGTAGAGTGATTTTCCCGGAAAATCACTCTACAGTGGTGCTCGTGTAAAATGCTGTGTTTGTTTAGATGAGATAACATTCTTTTTTGTACCAGTTTTTCTAAAATTTTTGAAAAACATGGTAAAATAGAAATTGGTCGATAGTTATTAAATGATCTTGTATCCCCAGTTTTATGAAGGGGGATAACTTTAGCAATTTTTAGATCCTTAGGCACACATCCCATCTGCAACGATAGATTAAAAATATACGTAATGGTTTTACAATAGATGAAGACACAGATTTAATCAACGAAGCACAAATATCGTCATGGCCTGGAGCAGATGGTTTCAGTTTGCCAATAATTTCCATCACTTCTGCCGAGTCCGTATTTTCAAACTGTAAAAGGGGGGGGGGGGGGGGGGGGGAATCAGTAAATGTTACACCACCCTCATTGAACTCTGAAGGATGAGGAACAGAGGACTTTTGTTTGTTCATAAGTTGATTGATAACCTTCCAAGTAGACCTAATATCAGTGGAATATTCTTTGAATTTATTACTGAAGTATATTTTTTTAGCTATCCGAATTAAATGATTATATTTGTTTCTATATATTTTGTACTTTGTTGAATTCAGAGGTGTAGGATTGGTTAGAAACCTCTTATACAACTTATTTTTGTTTGTTGAGGATTTATGGGGGCCGGATGTATACCAAGGTTTATTGTTTATTTCAGCAGGTTTCTTTTTTGATTGTAATAGTGGAAAGCATAGATGAAATGCCGAATTAAAGGTTGTTACAAAAGTCTGATAAGCAGACTCAGCATCTGTATAATTGTAAACATTTTTCCATGAAATGTCATCAATCAACTTTTTAAACCGTTCAGTATTTTGCCGATTATATAATCGACGTTCAGTGCAGGAATCTGTACCAACGGGGCCAGTCTTGTCAGGGAGAGAAAAATGAAAAATGGGGAAATGATCTGAGATATCAGTGAAAAGGATGCCTGATTTAATTGTATTATTCACAGAGTTAGTAAAGATATTGTCAATTAGGGTGGCAGATGATTTAGTCACTCTTGTTGGCTTGTTAATAAGAGGATAAAAAGAACTGGAAAACAAAATATTAAGAAAGTCTGAAGTCCGAGCCTGAGTTTCACATTTGAATAAATCAAGATTAAAGTCCCCTAGTAGAAAACATAGTTTCCTTTCCATATTTATCCTTTCTAATGTTGATCCAAGCATATCATTAAAACTTCCTGAGTCTCTGTCAGTAGGCCTATAAACACATCCAATGATAACATTTCTGCCACTGAAAAATGAACAAAAGGTAATTTCTATGAAGAGGGCTTCAACATCAGTATTTTTCAATTCATGGACCAGATCTTCTCTAACACAGAATTGTAGGCTGGTATGAACATAAATTGACACACCACCCCCAGTTCTCCGTGGTCTACAACAGTGAACTGCTTTATATAAAGGTATATCATATAACATTTCTGTTGAATCTGTCAGCCATGTTTCTGACAGGGCAACAATGGAAAATTCATGATTGAGAGAAAATAAATAATTAGTAAAGTCATCATAATTTTTAGGAAGACTGCGAACATTCAAATGACAAGTAGAAAAAGATGAATTTGAGAAACCCTCATATAAACGTTTAAAATGTTGGACATTATAATATTCACAAGTGGTAGACACATAACTGATAAATTTAAGACAATTTGAGTCTGGATCAGTAGAGTCAGTATAACCATCAGTTCTGTTTAAATCAGAAGGGTTAAAAACATGCTCAGCACAAAAGTCCTTTAGATCTACATCAGTTCAAAACTCATTCATAATGTAACAAAAGAGAAATAAAAAACAAGTAGCACTTAGGCTGCTAGGTCATAAACCTAGAATTGTCTATAGAAGACTCATGCACAATCATTAGGTGTTGACTTACTTGTGGTAGGCTTGGATGAGGGAGCATGGACAATCAGCTGGTCATACTTTAGATAAGCAATGTTACCTTTCATTCGTTCGTTCTTAAGCCGTGGCAGTAGCTCCTTTCTTATGGAGCACACCCTCTCAGAGAAGTCCTCATTAATAAAGAACTTTGTGCCCTTCAGACACTTGGCCCTTATAATGATTTCTTCTTTGTCTTTAAATCGAAGGAGTTTGACAGTCATGGTCCTAGGTCTGCCATCTAGTTGGAAGGTGCCGTTTCGGTGCGCTTTTTCCACCTCGATTAGTTTAGGATCCATCTTAAAGTGACCAGCAAGGAATTTCTTAGCTTTAACTTCAGTGTCATGCCAGGTTTCAGTTTTCTCATCTTTGATGCCGTCGATGAGGATGTTATTCCTCCTTGTCTGGTTTTCAATGTAATCCATTTTGGAAGTGAGAGCTTCTAAAGATTTTTGAAATTCATCAAAGTTTGAATTGATGGATTTAAAAGCGCTCAGATTGGCCGTGTGAGCACTCTTTAGCTCCTCCACCTCTGAGTGAGAGTACTCCATACTATGTTTGTATTCCAAGACATCTTTTACAATATCATCTATTCATTTGTTGGTTGAATCCATGACAACTGTGAGGAAGGTTTTAAAGTTCTTTTCCTGGAGATCCAGCATATCCTTGTAAAAGAGCTTTTGCTGGTCAAGTAGCTCCCGTAGAGTGCTCATAGAGACATACTCCACATCCATGCTAGTTTTAGGCTCCTCATTTCTTTCCCCTTTTGGCTTTTCACGAGGCATGGCTGGAGAGGAAGGTGACTAGCTGTTGGTGGGGCCTGGTGGTGGCTAGCTGCTGGCGGGCCTGGTGGTGGCTAGCAGCCACTGGGCCTGGTGGTGGCAAATTGCTAGTAGGCCTGGTAGTTATCTGACTGCTCAGATCACTTCAATTCACTATGTTCTCCGTTTTAAGTTTTGTATTTGAAATTGCCTCTTGTGTGGAGCAAGTAGACAATTGTAAGCATAAGTAGCAACAGTTATCTACATTGGAGTCGATATTTAAAAGTAAGTATGTTGCAGAAATGTTGAAAAAATCAGACACTGATGACTCAAGACTAAGAGATATTTGTGATGGATCTTTGTTCAAGACTCACCCTCTGTTTTCAACTGAAAAGCAAACAGTGCAGATACAAATGTTCTATGATGACTTCGAGGTTGCAAATCCTCTCGGTTCCAAGCGAGGTATTCATAAATTGGGTGCAATATATTTTACCCTAAGAAACTTCTCTCCAAAATGGAATTCATTTTTGGCCAACATACACCTGTGTGCCCTTTTTCATGCACAAGATCTTAAACGGTATGGTTTTAGTGAAGTTCTTGCTCCTGTTGTTCGAGACATTAAAGTTTTAGAGAAAGGTGGTATTGAGATTCCACTATATGGTGGTCGTGTTCGTGGCAGTGTGGTACAGGTTACTGGTGAAAATTTAGGCATACATAGCTTGTTTGGTCTTGTGGAGTCGTTCAGTGCAAGGTACTGTTGCAGATTTTGTTTAGCTGAAAAAGATGACTTTCAAACAGAATTCTCAGAGGAGTCTTCAAAAATAGTGTTGCGCACAAAAGACACCCACACAGCTCACTGTCAAGAAATGACTGATAATCCATCTCTTTCATATGTTTTTGGTGTGAAGAGGTCAAGCTTATTGAATTCACTGACATATTTTCACACTACTGAGAACTTCTCAGTTGATGTGATGCATGACATTTTGGAAGGAGTGGCCCAGTACGAACTGAAGCTGTTGTTTTTGTATTTTTAAAGAACAAAATGTTACACTGGAGGAGCTGAATTCAAGAATACAAAGTTTTGATTATGGATTAATGGAGAGAAACAATAGGCCAGTGGCAGTGAATTTAGGTGGAGAGTCTAATGATCTGGGACTGAATGCAGTTCAGTCATGGTGCTTATTGAGGAATACTCCGCTCCTCTTTGGAGATTTGGCAACTCAACCAACATTGGGGCCTACTTCTTTTATTGTTACAAATAATAAACATTGTCTTTTCTGCCATGGTATCTCAAGGTATGTGCGTATATTTAAAACATTTGATTGTGGAACACCACAAACTGTTCAAGACGTTGTATCCTCAGAAAAAACTTTTACCAAAGCACCATTTTCTTATCCATTATCCCCGCTGCATCCGGAAAATAGGACCTGTACTTCATAGTTGGTGCATGCGCTATGAAGGCAAGCACAATTTTTTTAAGAAACAGCTCAAGTCATTTAAAAATATCACCAAACGCTGGCCAAAAAACACCAGCATCATATGGCATGTATTTGCCGATCTTCAACAACTTTTAGTCGGTTAGACATTGGTCCTGGAAAATGGTGTCTTTAGAAATGGTAAAAGGTGGTTCTGAAATTGTCAAGGCAATGCAAGTGTCCTCCAGTGTTCAAGTTAGGAAAGTGAATTGGGCTAAACACAATGGTTTTATTTACCGCCAACATCTGGTTATTTGTGGTGCAGTTGAATGTGAAATGCCTCTCTTTTACCAGATTGAGTCTGTCCTGATAATACATGAAAAATTGTTGCTGGTCACTTTGCCTTTATTTACTGTAAGTTTTCAAGAGCATTTCCATGTGTATGAAGTAACAAGGAGAAAGCAAGATTTTGTTGTCTTTCATGTTGACAATCTGCCTTATCCCAGGCCTTTTGACATACAGATGTCCTATGGAGTGAATGACACAGCTCAATTTGTTGTTGCATATTGCTTAGGGGTGTAACAAAAACCGATTTAAATCACCGGTTCATTCTGTTGTTTCTTTGAATTTAATTAATGTTGGAGAGCTCTTACATGTTGTTACATCTTAATAAACATGACAAAAACTACAAATACACTTCTTCTCTAGTCTTTGATAAATCTTTTTGAAGGAAATGCCACATTTACAAGTTAATTCATTTTATGAAATGATTGTCTACTTTCAACAAGAAATCCATTGCATCATACCCTCTCGAATTGAGCCGTGCCACATCGATTCGAATCGAAATCCTTCTGTATCGAATCGAATTGAATCGTTTTATTTTAAAATGTATCGTTCCTGAATCGTATCGTATCCCATGTATCGAGATACGCATCGAATCGCCTTTTATTGGAGAGATGCACACCCCTAATATTGCTTTATCTGGTGAGCATTAAAGCAAGTTGTGACTATAACCTTGTTTGTTTGTGTTTTATTTCTATTTGATTAATTATTAATTAATTATTTAGATCAAAGCAGTTCTGTAGTATAACCCATATCACCTAGATATAATAAAATATAAAAATAACACTGGAGAAATAAAAATGAAGTATTATTACACATTAGAGTGTCATTTTAAGAACAAAATTTGGAGTAAAATTAACTCTATAACGTGTAATCATATTACTCTGAACAGTGTGAACAAACCTCAGTGTTAAATGTTTTTACACATTTCATTGTTAATTTTGACACTGAATTGAGTAGAATTAACTCTGAAAAGCTGACACTGGCCATAGAGTAAATTTTACTCTATTTGTGAGTGGGACCAAATGTTATCTGAAATGGAGTTAAATTCAACTCTATGAGAGTTAAATTGACACTTTTTACTGTGTGGAGACAGAACAAAACCTTTAAAGGATAAGGGATCCTTGAGGACTGAGTTGAAAACCATTGAATGGGGAGAGAGTACAGTGGACAGTATTAGACTACATTTAAATTGATGTGAAAGTACAATAAAAAACTTGACTACATGTGTCCCTGAGCTCAATAAATCTGAGGTCAGGAATATATACAGTCAAGTATTTTACTAAACTTCCATATCACTTGAAACATTTTGAAGTATTATGTGTCCTAGTTTTTCATGACTTAGCCTAGTTTGTAAAGATTTCACAAGACCTGTTAGTAGTGTTGCTCTGCTCTATTTTACACTAATATTCTCTCTCTTTCAGAGTAAGAGTCGGATGTGACTGTACACACGATGTCTACTCCAGCAAAGTTTCCGATTGTCCTTGGAGAACATAACTGTGTGAAGCTAACTTTGCCTCCTGGAATACCGGACTCTGTGGACAATCTTAAATTTGAGATTCAAAAACAGTGTGGAATTGAAGGAGAGCTCAGACTGCAGTACATGGACATTGATTTTGACCAGTTTATGAACCTGACTTCAACAGCAGATATCCAAGACAGAGGAACAGTAAAAGTGATTATACCAAGTGAGCAGTCAACACAGGCACCCAGCCATACTCCATATGCACCTTTTCATGGCATGGATGACTCCTCTGCAGACACTGATATACTTTCATCCTCTGAGTCAACCACCTCAACTTCAACCTCATCCTCAACCTCGTCACTAAGATGTCAAGGCTGGCCACGCAGCTTCCCTATTCCTCCCTTCTCCTATGAAGTAGAGATGCAGCTGTCAAAGGCAAACCAGGAATTCCTTGCTGAAGGCAAGCGGCTGAACCCAAGTTCCAAAGTCAGGTCAGACATTTTGCAGGCCTTGGATACCCTACCTCTGCACAATTAGATGATGTTGCAGAAGCTTTGATCATAAAACATCCATGTTTAAAGGAACAGGGCTCTGTTACTGGATACTACGGCTGGAAAATCAGCTTGAAGTACAAAATGGGCAACTACCGCACTAAGCTTAGGGTTTTGGGATGCCCAGAAATAAGCATCAACTCCCTGAATAACAGAAAGACTGGTAACTCCTCTAGTCCTAACTAAATGAAGAAACCCAGGAGAGCCGAAGTCAATTTCTGCCCCCATTACCCAGCTGGAGAAGACAAAGAGACTCTTGAGAAGGAGCAAGTGGAACTGCTATCTGAGGTCAAGAAAAGGAACAACCATCAGATGATAAAAGAGAAAATGGAGAAAACCTTTGCTCATCGGCGGTATGAGGTGGTTCAAGACATGCCCTTCATCGCAGAATTCAAAAGTAGATGGCCGGCTCTTTTTATGGAACATGAGGCAAGTCTTGAATTTGCAGGTCATAAGTAAATTGTCTTTGATTCATGTACTGAATAGGCCTAGGTGGTATAGCTTAAAACTGACATCACTATTTTGGAACAAACTGCAATATTTGATATTTATCCAATTCACTTCTCCTCCTAAACCACTGAAAATATTAATTTCATATTATCCACATTATTATTTACTGAAATTAACTAGTACTAACTACTAAGTGTCTGTCATCAGGCAAAAATAATTTGCTCTTAAAGGTCCAATGTGTAAGATTTGGGGCCTATATTTTCAGAATAAGGAAAACATGAAATATAATATTCATAACTATGTTTTCATGCATGTATAATCACCTGAAAATAAGAATCTTTTTATGTTTGTTGCTTAAAAATTATCTTTTTATATCTACAGTGGGAGAGTTTCCCCTTTCATGGAGGCCACCATCTTGAAACACCTTAGACAGTAGTCCAGAACAGACAAACTAAATACTGACTCTAAACAGGGTCCTTAAAGTGTTGTTTCTCCTTTACACTAGGAAGGTGAGGGTGATGTGAGGAGATGCAATGCAGTGATTGGACCACTAAATGCAACTAAATTCTACACACTGGACCTTTAAGTAAAAAATTACATGTTCACTTATAAATTTTAAGCTGTGTGTCAACCTTCTTCTGTACTTTGTGTTTTTGTCTTGTTGAAACACGTACCTAGGTAAGTGCAGAGTTCATGCGCATTACCACCATCCCGCTCCTCCCGAAGTTTATGTCGCAGCTGGACCACTACTCTGACAAGTTGGCTACAGTGCTCCCTAAGAAAGGAGGAGCAGCAGGATGCAAAATCAAAAACATTATGGCTGTCAATGCCCGGGTTTGTGTATAATTACTTGCATACTAATAGATACCTCAGTTGCTGTGAATACTTTGCATAATAAATCGGGCCAACTAATATCTGTGTCAGGGATCACTTTCTGGAATTTTTCCATCTTCTAATTGTCATTGACTTGTTATACAGTATATTCCCTGTTGTGTTTTGCAGAACGACTCCATCACAACAAGAAGAGCTTGCAGCCTCCAAGCACTAGCTTTGTATCTCAATGAAGACCCTGAAAAGCTAGTGAAGGAGTACGGAGTAAGTGTCATCAGTTGTTTTAAAGTTTTAATTCAACATTGAATAGAGATAAATATGCTCTCATCAGTGTGTCAGATTTTGTAATTGACTCTTTTTTTTCCCCTTGATAGGGTCTTCACATTTCTCCCAAAAAGTTTTTATTTTTTTAAATTTATTTTTGTTTAACTGACTTAAGTTACTAATGGAGTCAGTTATCAAGATGCATATTAAAATGGTTTAAGTTTCATGTGAGTTATTCGTTTTCAGTGGGAGAGTTTTCATTAAATTATCTTGTCCCTTTTTTCTGTTTTTAGAGTGAGGACCCAGATGAAACCCAGACAGATTTGGATCAGACGGTCATTGGCATCTATGTGATTAAACGTCCAGGTGCAGATGTTGATCAGCTTCCAGAAGATGTTGGTATCATAGTTGAAGGTGTGGAGTTGCTTCATAGACTCAGAGATGTCGCCACTGTTTATGCCTTACTGTTTGGGATCATCTACAACCTGAACCTGAGCTATCCAACAGACCTCAGGTACACTTTCGAATTCATTCAAAAGATCCTGATGGAACTTGATACACACAGGCTTTCGACCAAAATCCAGGTACTCAAAAACAAACTGTTGGAATGAATGCATGAAGCCGTTACAGTGTGGTGACCTGGAGGGTATTCAGTGTGCTGTAATGTTTTTGTTATCCTGTTTAATGGAGCTATAATTTTGACTGTCCATTAACCTTTTTTGTACTGTTACTGTTTTACCTGAAAGGTAGAAGTTTCAATTTGAACTCTAAAGCAGTGGTATCAGACTACTGACCTGGGACCAAATGCAGCCTGTTGACACTTTTGTAAAGTCCTCTGTTAAGACTTTGTTAATTTGGCCCACAGATATAGTTTTGAGTTGTTTGAGTTTTCTTCTTGTCATGATTTTTCTATTATGTGTCAAATTATGTGTACAGCAGTTTCAGTTGATATAAGCTGCCTCTCATTGCAGCCAGTGTCAGCCCAGTGTCATTTAATAGCCCAGTGTCAGTTAATTTGAAGAACAAAGCAATTTAATAGGAAGCTAATGACAATACATAACAATACATTATTGTTAATTAAACATGTAATGTTCATACATGTGAAGCATTTTTATGATTTCCAGTGTTTTTGTATAACAGGCTGTTTTGAATGGTTATCAGGCCTTAATAAAAGTGCTGTTTGGAGAAAAGTTGTGATTTCCCCCCTCTGTTTACAGCTTTTTTCTATTTTTAACATAATTTTAATTGGACAAACTAAACTCAATTAAGACTAACTTAACCACATCAAGTTACTCTTACTCAATAACCCTGTATTGCTTTAATGTATTTCAAGTTCTTTCACTGAACTTAACCAGATATCACAAGTTTAACATAGGCTTCATACATAAAAAGAAAGTAACCCAATTAAGTTTAAGTCACTTAAGTCACTGTTGTACAATATACTTCAATCTATTGAGTAAATTGTATGATAACTGGTTTATTATGTGGAACCACTTGACATAACATTTTTAAGTAAATCCAACATATCTTTTTTTTTGAGTGTGATAACTTAAAGTGTTCACTTAAAGATACCATGTACAGTTCCTTACCTAAGTGTGTTACTGTTTAGTGTTGAGAAGCTAGTGCAGCTTCTCTCAAGGCCTGGCACTGAGCCACCATGTCCAAGGTGTTACAGCTCACAGCCACGAGTAACAGCCACAGTGATGTGTGGATATGAATCTTTAGCATTAAACAATCCCTGCTGTGTGTCGGATAGCTGGACTGGTATGGCACATCTCTGATGAACCAACAAACAAACATTGTTCACACTCCAACCCCTCTTATGTAACTAAAAACTCAGCAACCAAATGTGTATACTGCTCAGAAGGGTTAAATGCTGCAGTTCAATGAAAATGTAGGACAGGCCTCATTGTTGCACATGCTGGGAAAGTTTTAGTTTTAGTTTAATTTTCTGAATGTTTGAAAGTGAAACTGGAAAGCAAATTGAAACCTGGACATATCCAATAATACGAACAGTCTGCAGTGGTTAGACTGAACAGTTTTTTTTTATTATTTGTATTTTTTTTTAAATTTATAGATAGATAGATAGGTAGATAGATGACTTTATTAATCCCTGAAGGGAAATTAGGTCGTCATAGCAGTCCGATATATTTGAATACAATAAAAATACAACAGAATAAAATAAAAACACAGAAAGGGACAAGGTTCCCATTAGTGGGACAAGGACCGGATATCAGGTTTAATCAGGTATCAGAAAAGAATGCATCAAATCAGAGCCTTCAAATGTTTTATTTTTTATTTTATTTATTTATAAACAAATACGTTTTCTGTGATCATGGTTCTACTATGGGAATGCTGGAAACACCTCCAGTGGTAATAAAATTGGATGTAGGTGTGCATACATGCTCTGTGGTTTTTACAGTCGTGATATTTGCTCCACTACCAAAATTTCAACAGTACTTTTGTTAACCTGAACATGCATCACTGGATCTTTGGTGGGATTATTAGAAAGTTGAATAGTTGCAGCTTGGATAGGAAATGGCTCCTCTGGTCCCACCCCTCCATGACTTCCCTATGCTTGGTCATAATATTTGGGCTGCATGACAGCAGCTAGTGGAGGTGGGGCTGGAAGAGCAGGAAGAGACGTAGCTATTCGTTCCTGGCTTTGGCTATTGGGTCCATTCCAGTGGCGACCATTCCTATTGATAATTACCGTGTTTTGGTCTGCCTTTGTTTCTGTTATTGTGTTGACCACCTTCCTGTGGCTCATACTGCATCATCTGTTTTGGGCTGGAGGCAGGTTTATTAAGAACGAAAACCTTGTTTCTGTGCAAAGCCATTACTTTGTTCATAGTTGCCTTCCAGTCTTGTGTGTGTTGGTCACTGACTGACAGTTTATAAGCAGCTGCCACATTTGGTTTTAGATTCTGCAGAAAATTTCCACAGCGAAAAATCATTTTCATCTTGTTTTATTCCAGCATTAATATCCTACTTTTGTGTGAATCTCTGTATGAATTCAGACGCAGACTCTTTTGCTTCCTGGATGCATCAAACTACTTTTGAGAAGTCAGTACGTTTTATATGCATTTGGTTATTGCATTTTTTACTTCAACGTTTAACCAATAAATCAAAGTTTCGGGTGGGGCCATTGCCCACCCTCAGCTGCTCAGGGAAAACAAACTCATCTTAACACAAGAGCCACTCAGTTTTGTTTGTGAACTGGATTAGGTGTTTTTCTGGTATTCTTCCATGAATTCAGAAGTCCATGGTTTTCAAACTGCTGTGTTGTTAATCATTATTTTAAGAGCATTTATTGAAGATGTTTGTGACACTTCAGAGGCAGGGGCAAAGTTGTTTTCCTATGTGCCTCTATGTTTCTGGTCTGCCTAATCGGAGTGTAATATCAAAAAAAAGCGTCTGTTAAATGACTAAATGTAATCAAATTTAGGCATTTATGTAGCAGCGTAAACAAAGTGTGACCATTGGTGGTGCAGCGCCACAGCAGCGGTTGTCGGTGCGGGAAAAAACTCGCTGACTGAGCTGCTTCTGCAGCGATCTGCCGCTGCCGTGTGTTTTTTTCCTTTCATGTGGCTCAGCAGGGCCGCTTCTCCCATGCCGCTCACATCGAAGGACTTCGAGCAAAGTCGGCATTTTGCCTGTCTCTGGTCAGGGTCTTTCTGTAGCCACAGTTGAAATTTCTCCTTAAAAAGCCACTGGTTGTTAAAACTGCATTTCCCCGGCATGTTGGCAGTTCTATCATTTTAGTCATTTTGTCGCAGTTGAGCGCGAAATGCAGTACACACTCAGCTTGCTTTACGTCAACGTGATTCACGTGAACCATCGCATCACCAATATAGCGCGACGTTGCACTTCCGGGTGAATTTCAATTTTAATCACACGTTACACTATATTTATTTTTAAATAGGCCTATTTTACACATTCTAAATATTATCCACGCAATATTTCAATGACTTTTCCAAAACTTTACAGATGATTTTATTTTTCAATAACTTTTCAAGGACCTAGAAATTGCATTTTCAATTTCCATAACTTTTACAGGTTTTTCATGACCGTACGAACCCTGCTTTAAGCTATGGAGCCTAAGGGTATTGTCACTATTGGGCATTTATATCAAAAGGACATTTTACCATTTGATCAAATATGCAAGAAATATAACATTCCTCAGAATTACTTTTTTAGATATCTCCAGATACAGAGTTTTCTAAATAGCCAAAAACACACTGGCTTCTGTAATCAATCCTCTCCGCTGGAGAAAATAGTCTCAGTTGGAGGGAAGAAAGGTATCCTGGGGCTCGGGTACAGACTACTCTCTAAATGTGATGCCGGTAGACCTGTATTCATGACCATAGCATGGAATGCAGACCTCAATATTGACTTTGATGAGGCAATGTGTTTACAAGATATGGGAATCAGCAAATATCTCAATTTGTAATAGGATGGAGGAGACTCAATTTCGATTGTTACACCGTCTACAGATCACTCCCCAGCTCAGACTAAAATGGACCCTAATAAGTCTGAATTATGCATGAAGTGCCACACTGAGGTTGGTACTTTCATTCATTTTGTATGGACGTGTAAACAACTGAGTACTGGGAAAACATAACCGATAAATTACCATGAATTAACATTAAATTGAACGAAAGAAAGACCCTGCGTGCCTGCTGTTTGCGCTCCTGGAGAAAACAAATCAAAAATTCACATTCTAGTAGACTTCTTTGTATTCCTACTTTCTGCGTGAGAAAAAACATATTCCTCAAGTAGAGTTGTTCCGATTCCGATACCAGTATCGGAAATTGCTCTGATACTGCCGAAAATGCTGGCATCTGTATCTGCGACTACTGGAGTCCAGGCTCCGATCCGATACCACGTAATTTATTAAATTAGTTAATTATCTTTTTACTGGTTAGCTCCGTTAGGCCCCGGCACAGTTCTTCTTCGCCGCTCAGTGGCGCTGTGCTGCAACCTGCAGCCTGCTGTTTTAGAGGGACGAGGAAGAGTTGATTACGTGACACAGACACAACAGATGCACGTGTTCCAGAGCCGGTTGACGTAGGGCTTGGAGCTAAGCTAACTAGCAGCTAACTAACGCTAGCATATCATGTCGGCGGTGTGGCAGTATTTCACGCTGGATGATGCTCCCACCAGTAACTGCGACATGCAAAAATATTGTGGCTACACTTTAAATTTTTTTTAAAATAATTATTCCTAGATTTATTTAGTCAAATTGCATTTGCACTACTGTTTTTTATACTGTTCTATTTAAAAATAAATTTAAAAATAAATGGCTTGAATTTGCTATATTTATTCATGTTTTATAAAGGGTTTAACCTGAGCCAGGCCTTACAATGATAATCATATCACAGTCATGCAGGCGTGTAGCGCCCCATTATGTAATAACGACCCATTATGTAAAAATGTAATACATTTTCACCTCATCATGTAATAGTGCTGCAATTTGTAATAATCTGCCACATTTTGTAATAAAATTCTTGAACACAATATGTAATAAACTTTGCCGCATTTTGTAATAAGTTCTTACATATTGAGTCAGTTATTACAAAATGCAGGTGTTGCACTTTTTTATGAAGAAAATGTAATAATTTGGTGCATTATGTAATAAACCACCAAAATGGATGTCTTAATTAGAAAATTTGTAAAATTTGAAAATTTTAAAAACTAGTAGGACGTTTCATTGGTCAAATCTAAATCAAATATAACTATTCATAGAGAATGTGTTTGAAAGCTCATAGAGACAAATACTGCACTAAAAGAGTGTTACTGGCACGAACATTATCGGTTCACTGAAATGTTGGAAGACATACACACATGCAATCTGGATTATGTTACGCAAATACAACATGTGCTGAATGTAACCATCAGAATATAACTTTTTATTCATCTGATTAACCCTCTCTCCCTCTGTCTGTCTGTCTGTCTGTCTCTCAAACCATTGGACACAAATCAAATTAAATCTTCGTGTCACTGTTTTGTAGCGTAAATTGTGAGCCAGACTCAGATTTAGAAGCTGTGTACATGAAATAAAAAAAGCCAGAACTCAACAGGTAGAGTGTCAGAGTTTAGTCCATGAATCCACCTGGATAGTCTCTGTTTCATTGACATATTTATACTGTCAATGACATTTCATGCTGACTGTGGAGGTTTGTCCGATCACAGTGTCTGATTGGAGGCCACAGCGTGACGTTGGGCCCGTGGAGCCCTAGGTGTACCTCCAGCTGATCACGTTATAACGTGAAACTCTTCACTTTTACACTGGTTACATTCAGCACATATAGACACAGCCCCAGCAACCCACCTCAGCCCCCCTCACCCCCCACCACCACAGCACCTGATCCAGTCTGAATCAATAGTCTGAATACACACTTCCACCCCCTCCACCCGAGACCAACTTATCACGTTATAACGTGATACTGATATATACAGTGGTGAAAAAAAGTTTTCGGACACTCCATGCATTTGTGAAATATTGCATTAAGAATCACTTTTAGGTCTTCAGGTGTAATTTCTTTTAGTTCAGTCACAGCCAAAATACTAAACAAATCCTAAAAAAGCCATAAAAACTTAAAATTGATTGGTTCCATAAAAAATACATAAGACATTTTGAGTATTGGATTATTGGGTAACCAGTGATCCTCTAATGAAGGTCGTGCTTTTTATTAAAAGACACAATATTTGTTGCCGTGCTTCGTGCCTATATAAAGCCAACACATTTGAAAGTTCTTAAGAGACAAAAATGGCTAAAACAAGGAACCTAACGCAGGAAACACGCCTGAAGATACAGATTCTCAGCCAGGAAGGGTACAGCTGCCGCCAGATTGCCAAGAAGTGCAGATGCAGTCCTTCAGCAGTTGGATACACTCTGCAGAAATACAGGCAAACCAACAGCTTGGAAGACAAACCAAGATCTGGGCGTCCAAGAGTTTCTTCAGCAAGAAATGACCGCATCCTGATCCGCATGTGCAGGGAAAACTGCCGAATGACATCACAGGAGCTTCAGCAGCAGTGGTCAAACCAAACTGGTGTGCAGTGTTCCACCCGTACTGTACGTGGCTGACTTTTAGAACATGGCTTAAGATCCTACAAGGCTGTCAAGAAGCCCCTCATCAATGAGAGACAGAGGTTAGCCCGGCGTCGTTTGGCCCAAGCACACAAGAACTGGACAGCCAGGAACTGGAAGAAGATTCTGTGGTCAGATGAGTCCAGTTTCCAGCTTTATCTTTCTCCTGCTAATGTGAGGGTACGCAGAGGGCCAGGTGAAGCATTATCCCCAGCATGTACAGTACCTACTGTCAAGCATGGTGGAGGCCGTATCATGGTTTGGGGATGCATGAGTGCTGCATGTGTTGGTCATCTTACTGTCTGTGAAGGTACACTGAACTCTACCAAGTATTGTGCCATTCTTGAATCCCACATGCTCCCTTCTGCACGTGCTCTGTTCCGAGGTCAAAATTGGAAGTTTCAGCAAGATAATGCCCCTTGCCACATATCCAGGGCCAGTAGAACTTGGCTGCAGGAGCACAGTATCCAGGTCTTAGACTGGCCAGCTCAATCCCCGGATATGAGCCCCATTGAAAATCTGTGGTGGATTATCAAAAGGTCTGTTTCAAAACGTAAACCAAAGAATTTAGAAGAATTAAAAGCAGTAATTCAAGAAGAATGGGACAAGATTACCCCTCAACAGTGTGGAAGGCTCGTGGAGAACATGCCAGCGAGGATTAGAGCTCTACTGCGTGCTAATGGCAGGACAACTGAATATTAATTTGATGGTGTGATGGTTTATTTATTTTTTGTTCAGTTTTGAACACATTCTCTGTTATTTGTTGACTTTGATACCGACAATGTTGAGAACTGACATATTGAAACTGTCAAGAATTTAGTTTTGTTAGTTTTTCTAGTAAACAATAAACAAAAAAAAAATATATAATTTGTATTTGTTTGTGTCTGTCTAATGCAACCACACCTTTTGAAACACAAAAAAATATTTTTCCACAAATATTTCATGATAATATTTGAGATTGTGTAAAATTTTAAGGGTGTCCGAAAACTTTTTTTCCACCACTGTATATATACATATTTTTTGGTATGGCAGCAATACGATTCGGTACTTCTATACATAAGTCTACTACAGTAAACAATTTCAAATGTATTGAGCGAGTTACTTTTTTCTTTGCTAGAAAAAATAATTTTGAGAAAAAGTTGTCCACACTTGTCTGTAGACTACTTTTCACTCATATATATTGTGAGGGTTTGTTTTACATTATCACATAACTACAGATAAAGGGCAAAATTTGTTACATTTTCTGTTCCATATTTATTTTTGTCTTTTGTCTGCTTTCTATCACGTATAATATTTGCGTAACATAATCCAGATTGCGTGTGTGTATGTCTTCCAACATTTCAGTGAACCGATAATGTTCGTACCAGTAACACTCTTTTAGTGCAGTATTTGTCTCTATGAGCTTTCAAACACATTCTCTATGAATACAGTTATATTTGATTTAGATTTGACCAGTGAAACATCCTACTAGTTTTTAAAATTAATTCATATTTATGATTCATGCTGATATGCTTAAAGTCAATGTTGTTCTGATGGTATGATGTGTTTTTTTTCTAATTAAGACATCCATTTTGGTGGTTTATTACATAATGCACCAAATTATTACATTTTCTTCATAAAAAAGTGCAACACCTGGATTTTGTAATAACTGACTCAATATGTAAGAACTTATTACAAAATGTGGCAAAGTTTATTACATATTGCGTTCAAGAATTTTATTACAAAATGTGGCAGATTATTACAAAATGCGGCGTTATTACATGATGAGGTGAAAATTTATTACATTATTACATAATGGGGCGTTATTACATAATCAGAGAAAAAAAGGTATCGGAACATCTCTATCCTGAAGTGGACCTTCATCACTGGCTGGGTGGCACAAAGTTGTTTTTGATATGATACCTATGGAATATCTGACATATAGATCAAAATGTATGAGTAATGTATTTTATAAGATTTGGGGCCCGTTCTTAAAATATATAGGCACTAGACTGGCAGCCATTGTGATGAAGGGTTTGGTGGATTTTTTTTTGTTTTACTGTTGTTTGTTTGTTTGTATATTTTTGTGTTTAAGCTTATTTGTATTGCTTATAGTGAAGTACAGAACTCTGATACCCCTTTGAGATACCCCTACCAGAGGTAGAACAAAACCTAACAATGTTTTTCCTCATCTCTAAGGTCTCCCATATATGAAATGGATTCTTAGGTTAAAATATTTTACTGCAAACATTGTTAAATTGATACATATTGTTATACAACCCTAACCTAAAAAAGAACAAAAATAGAGCTTGGCCGTATGGGAGTCAAGACATATAAACTCATGTAGATTAATAACACAAGCTCTGACAGCTTTGAAACTTGACATAATTGTGGTCAGGAAGTTGCTTTACCTATTAGAAAAACCTGGATGTGAATATCTTGATGTGTGTAACATATAGAGAGCTATGAACACTTGCCTAAAATAAGTGGACATACAAAAAAAGAACATCTATGCAGAATGTTTTCATTTACTTTGTAGATGCTTGGCCAGGGATTGTCATAGAAACACATATGATGGCTTGTTGGAAAGATGGGGTTGTGCTAAATCCAGGGATACCAAATATGTAAATATACCATGCATAGTCAGTGTGTTACTTCATTCAATGTATGAAGTGTCCCAAATGAAAGAAAACGAAACACTGACATAATCAAATGTCCAGTCCCAAGCCCATTATCAATGGTGAGAAGAATGTTGACCAATTCAACGTTACTGCAAAGTAAGTCACTTGAGGTAAGCGCTACTCTTTATTTATGATACATTAAATAATAGTATATTTCATATGACACCAAATACAGTTCATATGGAAAGAAATACCCAGTAGAATCAGGTTAAATTGACATAGAACATCTTTATTAAAATATCTACATCTACTTGAATTTATTTTTGGTCAAGAAATTACTGCATAATGGAAAACAATAGTGTTAGTATATGTGTTTGTCCAAACCAGTAGACAGCAGTAAAGTTTGCACTGCTTACTTCACTCCCTTGGTGTCATCTTTCATTTAAGTGTTGTGGTCTACAGTGAGCTAGCTACTGTTAGGCTACTGGGTGGATCCAGCTGTAGCTATCTACATCATTGTCTTCATGTATATTTTCCTAACCAGACAGGTAAATTGTTGCAAATACTATGTCATGTGAAAAGGCTGAGACTGACCTAGCTTAATCTAAATTAATAACTACTACTAAATTTAGTAGCATAATAGCCTAGCAATAGAAACAAATCAGCCCAGTGTTTCCCCTATATTCATTCAGTAGCGGCGCAGCTGCTAGATTACGAGCGCGGCTGCTGAAATTTCAGAAGATCATTCATATCAATGCGCTACTAATGATTTTTGCTCGCACTGTGTGAGCACAACAACACATGATGTTATTTTGGACTTGTTTTGAGTCAACTAGCGTAGCAAATCCTGTCGGACTCTCTTCTCATTCTTCACAGTACGTCTACGTAAGGTAACGTTTAAGTTACGTCAAGGTCTGTGCATTAAAGTAGCGAGTAGCGTAGGTAGCATATCGTTAGCGTAACGTAGAGTAGCATAGCTCCTTACGGCAGTGTGCAACAGGTGAGCGTGCAGAGAAAGTGACGGTGAAGCGGCAAAAGCGTCGGCGTTGCATCCTCATGGACACGGACATGGCAGCACCGCTGCTGAAAAAAATTCTAGGGGAAACACTGCAGCCTGTTATCATTATTATCATTATGTCATGTGAAAGAGACATAGCATGACATGTCTATACATGTGTATGAACATACAAAATCTGAAATGTATATTATTTTTCCCTTTTACTAGTTTCTTGAATTATGGAGAATGTCTTACAGACTTTGGATCCAAAAATTTGTATCAGTCAGTGAGCAGGAAGTTCCAAATATTGAGAGTGAGAGCGCATCTGCATCAAGAAGACTGAGTAGGGCTGACACAACATTTAACATACGGAGAGATTATTTCATTTGTGGGAAGGCCAGTACTAGACCAGAACCTCTGACAGCTTTCACGACAGAGATAAGGTCCTTCATGCAGCTTCTGAAAGGCTTGATGAAGATGTACATCTTCGGCTGCTTTCATACCCTGATCTCTTTGCATAAGATGCCAAATATCATAGAAGCTGCCTTGGACACTACATCTCTGAACGAAATATAACAGCTGCCAGACGAAGAAAAGAATCAGAGAAGCAGACCAATGTCTATGAAAAAGCCTTTATTAAGCTCACTGAAGACATTGATAAAACAGTATTGTCTAAAGATATGAAAGTCAGGACTCTAAACTCTTTGACTGATAGTTATAATGACATACTGATGACCCTTTCTGTGGAAGAAGATGACACAGTGGTCCAACACAAGAAATATACATCCTGGAAACTAAAGGAGAAGCTGATTCAGCATGACAAAGACAGGCTGGTATTTTTTCCATGTCCTGGAAAGTCAGATCTGGTGTGCTCTGAAAGTATTCCCGTAGGTTATGCAGTGAGGGAAGCTGCTCAACTCACAGAAAAGACAGAGGACTGTGAGACAACACTTCCACAGACAAGTCAGAGTCTTTCCGAAACCCAAATATTACACAAGGCTGAAGACATATTGAGGAAAAGCATGGAGCAGGTTGAACATGACCGTCAATTATATGTTGGTAGTGATCGTCTATCATGTCTGCAATGCAGCAAGTATGTACCCAACATCCTGTATGACTTTGTCAACTGGTGTGTTGATTCACATGCCCATAGAGATTACCAAACATGTGATGAGGACCCAGCTTCGAAGGACAATCTCCGTGTGATCGCAATCTGCCATGATCTTATTGCACAGAGCTGTCACATCCATACGCCAATCACACTGGGACTTGCCATTTTGATTCATCGTGAGTTTGGTAGTAAGACACTCATTGATGAGCTCAGTGCAATGGGGCACTGTGTTTCCTATACAGAGGTTAGGGACTTCCTCACATCTGTGGCAGCAGACCAGATATCAAGAACAAAGAGTGGTGTCTACATCCCAGCTGGCCTCATTGGAGTCACTGAACACAGAATTGTTGATGCAGCCATCGACAACTTTGATCAAAATGAAGACACTCTGGATGGGAAGCATACAACCCACGCTATGGCTTCTGTTGTGTTCTGAAGAGGCCATGTCTCCACAGCAGATAAATGCCTAGCACGAGTTCCAGAGAGGTCCCTCACTACCTTAAACACGTTCGACATGAATGGAGATAAACTTTACAGGTACATTTTGTGCATTCTTTTTTCTCTGAAATCTGTTTTCATGTCATGGTATTTACTCAGTCACATGAACTGCTCAAAATAATGGGTGGGCAGAGTATGAATGCATGTTGTGAGGTTTTTAGAGTGTTCTGATTTGATATTTAATGCATATGATCACAAGCTTATCCTCTCATTTCAATTGTGATTACAGATACATCAAATCTACAAAGCGACCAGAACCACCTGAATTTCCCCAACCTGAGTTACTGCACACAAACACAACAGTCTCTAAAGCAGCTGAAGACAGAGATCTGATATGGAAGCTGGCCCGAAACGTAGGCGAGAATCAGCAGCAGGTCCCTGCATGGCCTGCATTTAATGCCTTCACGTCAGTCACTGTTAGTTCAGTAGCCAGTGTACTCTACATGCCCTTCATAAGAGAATCACCCTCAGAATTGTCCACCATCTATACATCTATGGTACGACTTGTACAGCTTGCTGCAGAACTGGGACAGGACCATATTCTTGTGACTGCAGACCTTGCTATTTATAGCAAAGCACAACAGATCTTGCGGAGCAAACCACCGCCCTTACAGGGAAAGATCACAATGAGACTGGGAGGTATGCATATCACGATGGCTTACGTTGCAAGCATTGGAAAGCTCTATGGTGATGGAGGACTCTTTGACATACTAACAGAGACAGATGTGTATGCAGAGGGAACAGCTCAACAGTTGCTTCAAGGGAAACAGCTGGCAAGAGGAGTAAGGAGCATAAAGCTAGCCTCTGAGGCCCTGTTGTCACGAGGGTAGTGGGGAGGTACAGGAACGGACCCAATTGCAGGGAATTTAACAAATGCTAACTTTAATGATAACCAAAACGATAGAGAAAAACAAAGAAACGCAGGAGTAGGATACAAACCGAAGAACACAAAAACAGACTAACTAAAAAGCGGCTGGAAAACCAGGCAAAAACACTAACAGGCAAAAAACACTAACAGGGACAGGGACAGGAGGCTCAGGGGCAGCAGAGGCACCCCTCTGGAGGCCGGTGGAGAGGCCGGCGGAGACGAGGGCAGAGCCCCTCTGGAGGCCGGCGGAGCCCCTCTGGAGGCCAGCGGAGACGAGGGCGAAGCCCCTCTGGAGACCGGCGGAGAGACCGGCGGAGACGAGAGCGGAGCCCTTCTGGAGGCCAGCTGAGACGAGGGCGGAGCCCCTCTGGAGGCCGGCGGAGACGAGAGCGGAGCCCCTCTGGAGGCCGGCGGAGATGAGGGCGGAGCCCCTCTGGAAACCAGCGGAGGTGAAGGCGGCGTCCCTCTGGAACCCATTGGCGCCCCACTGGCAGCCAGAGAGCAGGAGGAACTACAGACCTTAGTGGTACTGGAGGACGCTGTGGAGCCTGGGTCGCTGACGGAGGAGCTGGGGCGCCAGAAGTCGGCCGGGACACCGACAGAGGAGCAGGGGCGCCAGGAGTCGGCTGGACCGCCGACAGAGGAGCAAGAGCCGCCGCCGGAAGAACAGGGGCAGGAGTCGGCCGGACCGCCGACAGAAGAGCAGGAGGGGCAGGAATCGGCCGGGCCGCCAACAGAGGAACAGGAAGTAGTGTCGGCCAAGTCACCGACGGAAGAGCAGGAACTGGAGTTGGCTGGGCCACCGATGGAAGAGCACGAGTCGGTCGGGCCGCCGACAGATCCACGGGGGCAAGGGTCGGTCGGGCCACCGACGGAGGAACAGGGAGTAGTGTCGGCCAGGCCACCGACAGAAGAGAAGGAGTTGCTTGGGCCGCCGACAGAAGAGCAACGGGGGCAAGAGTCGGTCGGGCTGCCGACAGAAGAGCAACGGGGGCAGGAGTCGGTCGGGCCACCGATGCAGGAACAGGGGCTGGAGTCGGTCGGGCCACCGACGCAGGAACAGGGGCTGGAGTCGGTCGGGCCACCGACGCAGGAACAGGGACAGGAGACGGTCGGCCCACCGACGCCGGAACAGGGGCTGGAGTCGGTCGGGCCGCCGACGCAGGAACAGGGGCTGGAGTCGGTCGGGCCGCCGACACAGGAACAGGGACAAGAGTCGGCCGGGCCACCGACGCAGGTACAGGAGTCGGCCAGGCCGCTGACGGAGGAACAGGAGTCGGCCAGGCCGCCGACGGAGAAACAGGGGCTGGAGTCAGTTGGGCCGCACGAACAGGGACAAGAGTCGGCCGGGCCACCAACGCAGGAACAGGGACTGGAGTCGGTCAAGCGGCCGACGCAGGAGGAACAGGGACATGAGTCGGCCGGGCCACAGACGCAGGTACAGGAGTTGGCCAGGCTGCTGATGGAGGAACAGGGGCTGGAGTCAGTTGGGCCGCCGACGCAGGAACAGGGACAAGAGTCGGCCGGGCCGCCGATGGAGGAACAGGGACATGAGTCAACCACCGACACAGGGACAGGAGTCGGCCAGGCTGCTGACGGAGGAACAGGGGCTGGAGTCAGTTGGGCCGCTGGCGCAGGAACAGGAGTCGGCCGGGCCGCCGACGCAGCAACAGGCGTTGGCTGGTCCGGTGACATTGGTGCGGCGGCCCGCTGATTTAGCATGGTAGCTAAATGCTCCAACTGGGTCGCCAGTACGTTGTACTGTACCAGTACGTCTTCTCTGATGGAGGCCAGACTCTGGTCAGTGTGGGAGAAGTTGGTGGTGATGCACTCCCCAAGCCGACCCAGATCCATTTCTGGCCACAAAAATTCCCGCTGGGTCCAGGACTGGTCTGTCCATTCTGTCACGAGGGTAGTGGGGAGGTACAGGAACGGACCCAATTGCAGGGAATTAAACAAATGCTAACTTTAATGATAACCAAAACGATAGAGAAAAACAAAGAAACGCAGGAGTAGGATACAAACCAAAGAACACAAAAACAGACTAACTAAAAAGCGGCTGGAAAACCAGGCAAAAACACTAACAGGCAAAAAACCGAGAGAACACAGAGAAACAGGGCTAGATACACAAAGACACCAGAACACAAGAAACCAAGAAACCAAGAATGGACAGACAAGAAAACAAAGGAAACACAAGAACTATATATACCGGACTAATGAGAGACAGGTGAAACACATCAGGGGCAGGTGCAAAATCAAAAAAGGCGGGAAACAAGCCAGGAAGTAGGACAGACAGGGTGGAACTACAAAATAAAACAGGAAACACAAAAACAAACTCAAAACTATTACACCTGTTCAGGCACTTCTGGAAAACAATGCAATCATGGCTTAAAAAACAAGGCCAATGTGCAATGACTAAAGCACAAGAGCAACTCCTACAAGATGTGCAGCATGCATTTAATGGTAATGACAAGGCAACTGCTCAACAGCTCATCAGTGAGGTGAAGACTGAACTCCCTGAGATCCAGAATAGAATCCAGATGTTCACAAATGAGGGAGTTAAGCAATCAGCAACCTTTGGATAGTGGTTAACATTCCTAAATGGTGCTGATCTGTTGCTAAGGATGCTTCATACAGAGCGTGAAGCTGACTTTCAACTTCACCTGAATTGCATGTGTGAGGTTATGCCTTGGTTCAGAGCTGCTGGAAGGACCAATTATTCCAAGTACATGCCAGTCTTTGTTGCAGAAATGAAATCCCTTGAACATGAACAACCAGAAGCATACACATTCATGCAGCAAGGGGGATTTGTTGTTCGCCGGTCTGAGGATCGAAGCTTCAACTGTGTGGCTACTGATCAGGCACTTGAGCAAACCATCAACCTAGAAGGCAAGAGTCAGGGTGGAGTTGTTGGCTTCACATTACGGAAGGGAGCTCTCACAAGATGGCTGATGACAAGACATGTGACCACAGCATATGTAGATGCCATGAAAGAGCTTTGTGACACTGATGCAAAGAGCCCGAGAGCACACAAGGAGCATGGAGCATCCAGAATGGACAGAGACGAGAGAGATATACAGAAGATAATGGAAGCTGTGGAGCAGAAGCAGAATCCCTTTTACCTTGATAGCGTTCCTGAGGAACTGATCAACATTGCAAGTGGTCAGGTTGCATCTGAGAAAGTTGCAAAACAGCTCTCAAACTTCCTCCAAGATGGTGCAAAGCAGAATGCTATCTTTATTGAACAACGTCTCACAAAATCAAAAAGAACAAAGAGCTTCTGGGAACCAGAGAAAAGGACCCAGTGTGCAACCTTCAAGGACATGAAAACATCAGCTGAAGTTAGTGTATCTAGACAAGTTCACATGGACTCAGATGTGCTCTTTCTAAGGTTACTTGCTGTCTCCAAACAAAGAGAGGTGTCCATGGAGACTGTGATGTTTGTTGTTGATCTATTTTTGAAATTTTGTATATTTTTAGGGGAGGTGCTTTTTATAAGCCCATATCGGGTTTTTTAACCTGTCCCACACTTACTATTCTTGTTTTATTTCTGTTTTTCGTAATTGTCTTTTCTTATGGTGCAAAAAAAAAAAAAAAAAAAAAAAATAGATGTCTCACGAACTTGCCGCTGTCCCGCCCTCTTTGTTTTATGATGATGGAAGCATGAGGAAGACGACAAAAGCTGACCTTGCTAAGAAACTGGAGTCTGTCGTTGAAGAGACACAGCAGCTGCCCGGTGTTAAAGAACCATCAGCATATCTCATTGATGGCATGGCTCTTCTGCAGAGTCTCCATGATTCAGGCTTTCAGAGATTCAATGACCCGGGGGAGTGTATCTGGAATAAGATCACAATGTTAATGGGAAAGGAAGGCATCAGCTCTGCTGTTTTAGTGTTTGACAGATATGACCATCAACACTCAGTCAAAGACCTTGAAAGGCAAAGAAGAGGCACCATCCAAACCAGCAGGCGAACACATATTATCACAGGACAAGCAAGTGTTCCGAACTACAGGAAATACCTGAGGATCAGTGGGAACAAGGCTGCTCTATGTAGCTTTGTCAGCAACTACATCACTAGTACTGGGCCACAGAGAATCTCTTCAGAGAACACAGTCATATTGGCAGGTGGCTTTGAAAATGGTGAGGTGGTCAAGAGGGTTAGCAAGGTGTTAACTGCTTGACAGATCTTTACAGTGACCAGGAAGAGGCTGACACAAGACTGGTGTTTCATGCAATACACCTTGCAGAGTCACATTCTCGTGTCATTGTCAAATGTGATGATACAGATGTGCTGGTTTTGCTAGTGTACTATTCAAGCAAAGGGATGTTTGGATCCTCAGAAGTGTTCATGCACTCTGGACATGGCCTAAAGGAAAGATTTGTCCCAGTTTGTTCAATCGCTCAGTCTTGGAGCAGCTCTTTGTGCGTGTTTACCTGCATGCCACGCCCTCACTGGTTGCGATACCACAAGCTGCTTGTACAGAATTGGAAAGACCACTGCCTTCACATGATTGAAGACCCATCTGGCTGAGTTAAAGGAAATGGCCAAGTTTGGACTGTCTGGAAGCCTAGAAGAAGCTTTGCCTGTGGCAAGAAAATATGCCCTCCTCCTGTATGGCCAAAAGAAAAAGGAGAATGGCCGTCTTTGCACCAACCTAGATGAGGTGAGGTACACACTAGCATCTACCACAGATTCTTCAGCAGCAAATCTACCCCCAACAGAAGATGCCTTCCAGCAACATGTATTAAGAGCCTCATACCAAACCACAGTGTGGCGTCACAGCCACCTGGCCAAGTTTCATCTCCATCCTCTACCAACTCGGTTGGTAGAGGATGGAGGCTCAGACAAGATGGGTCCATTGAACCTGTTATGTTCCAGAAGGCACCAGCACCTAAAGAAGTTCGAGACATCAACCACCTGTACTGTAAAGATGGAAACTGCAATGCAACCAGCAAATGCCAGTGTCTTTCAGTGGGCTTGACTTGCACTGAGTTTTGCTCTTGCTCTTTCCCAGACTTTACAAATATGACCCACTTTATCAGTGATGATAATGTGGATGAGTGACAGGGATGGCTATCAAAAGCAGCCCATGAAAAACACCAGCCAAAGAGCTGGGGAGTTTAGCGTGAGGAGAGGAATCATTCCTCCTCAGAGTGTTTTGTTTCATGAATGGTAAATGGTAAATGGACTTGTACTTATATAGCGCCTTTCTAGTCTTCCGACCACTCAAAGTGCTTTTACAGTACGTATCTCATTCACCCATTCACACACATTCATACACTGATGGCATTGGCTGCCATGCAAGGTGCCAACTGCTCATCAGTTTGAGGAGCTAACCCTTCATACACATTCACACACCGATGGCGCAGCCTTCGGGAGCAATTTGGGGTTCAGTATTTTGCCCAAGGACACTTCGACATGCAGACTGGAGGGGATCGAACCGGGGATCGAACCGCCAATCTTCTGATTAGTGGACGACCCGCTCCACCTCCGAGCCACAGCCGCCCCATGAACATCTGTTTGATTTGTAATTTAATTTGTCCTGTGTGAAGTTAAGTTATAGTTTTATTAAAAGGATAATTAAGGCCAAACTACAATCCTGTCACCTTGTCTCCTGTGTGTGCTATTGCTAAGCTGTAAGCCTTAGCTAGACCCCCCCCCCCCCCCCCCCCCCCCCACTGAAGTCACACGGTACAGTACAGTACATTGCTATGCAATGCAACACATTTTATCATTATATTATTTTATTTGTGACAGTTTATATATTTAGTGATGAATGATTATACATGGTATTTACATAGTTGGTATTGCTGGATTTAGTACAACCATGCAATAAATGCATCATATAGGGCAGCATGTACCCAAAGTTACTTGCTTAGGTTGCAGTAACATTGTCACTATTGATAATGGGCTGTGGAGTCTTGGACTTGTCAATGTTTCAGTTTCTTTCATTTGGGACACCTCATATATTTAGTGTGTTAATGTAACACACTGACTATGCATGGTATATTGACATATTTGGTATCACTGGATTCAGCACAACCCCATCTTTCCAACAAGCCATCATATGTGTTTCTATGACAATCTCTGGCCAAGCAACTAAAAAGTAAATGAGAACATTCTGCATAGATATTCTTTTTTTGCATGTCCGTTTATTTTAGGCAAGTGTTCATAGCTCTCTATATGTTACACACATCAAGATATTCACATCCAGTTTTTTTTAATAGGTAAAGGCACTTCCTGACCACAATTATGTCAAGTTTCAAAACTGTCAGAGCTTGTGTTATTAATCTACATAAGTTTATATGTCTTGACTCCCATACGGCCAGGCTATATTTTTATTCTTTTTTAGGTTTGGGTTGTATAACAATATGTATCAATTTAACAATGTTTGCAGTAAAGAGTAAAGTAGAGATGAGAAAAAACATTGTTAGGGTTTGTTTTACCCCCGGTAGGGGTATCTCAAATTTTTGAGGACATTGTCACTAGCCTACTGCTGTCTGTGCGACACAGTCATACTCCTTAATTCCCCCTTCCACCTGTCATTTTTTGTGGTTGTTCGTTTCGAACTTGTTTTGTTTGTTAAAAGTAAAACATGTTCAATCAAGAAGAAAAAATCAGTGACAGTTATTGACTTTGGACCACTTTAAACTGACTGAGTGCCCCTAGAAACCCGATCCTCCAGAGGACTACTACAATCCTTTAGATATGGCACACTGTATGCACAGTGTGCTGGTGGCTAGAGGGAGTGTTATAGGATCACCAACATTTTACAGGATTCACTCTGTAGGCAACATTAATGCTGACAAAAAAAAAAAAAAAATCATGCTATCCACCAAATATATTAAATGGATATACCACTATATCTCAATATATTTATTGAAATCACACTGTAATGGTCCTTTTAACACTTCTCTGCTGACACTAACCCCCAAAATCCACCGGGTTGTCCGCAGCGCGTCTTGTGAGCGTCGCGTATTTGGTCCGTTCTCCACACGGCGTCAACACCCACCAGGAGCGTTTAAAAAGCGGCGCGTCTTGCAAGCGTCAGTGTTTACCTTTTGTACGACGGTGTTTACCTCATGTCTGTACTTCTGTACTTGTCCTGTTAGATCTTAGTGCCGCATTTCACACCATTGACCATCAAATTCTTTTACGGAGACTGGAACATCAAATTGGCATCAAAGGAACCGCCCTAAGCTGGTTTAAATCGTATCTTTTAGATCGATCTCAGTTTGTTCATGTCAATGATGAATCCTCCATGCATACCAAAGTTTGTCATGGAGTTCCACAAGGTTCTGTGCTAGGACCACTTATATTCAGTTTATATATGCTTCCTCTAGGGAACATTATTAGGAATCACTCCATTAATTTTCATTGTTATGCCGACGACACCCAATTATATTTATCGATCAAGCCTGATGAAACCAATCAGTTAACTAAACTCCAAGCATGCCTTAAGGATATAAAAAGTTGGATGACCTACAATTTTCTGATGTTAAATTCAGACAAAACTGAAGTTCTTGTAATTGGTAACCCAAGAACCTCAGAAATTCTCTTTCTAGAGACTTAGTTACTTTAGATGGGATCACCCTGGCCTCCAGCTCCACCGTAAAGAACCTTGGAGTTGTTTTTGATCAGGATTTGTCCTTTAATGTCCACATAAAACAAATTTCGAGGACTGCTTTCTTCCACTTACGTAACATCGCCAAAATCAGACGTATCGTATCTCAAGCGTATGCAGAAAAACTAGTCCATGCATTTGTTACTTCTAGGCTGGACTATTGTAATTCTTTGTTATCAGGCTGCTCCAGTAAGTCTCTTAGGACTTTGCAGCTAATTCAGAATGCTGCTGCACGTGTTCTGACAGGAACCAAGATCAGAGATCACATCTCTCCCATTTTGGCTTCTTTGCATTGGCTACCTGTTAAATCTAGAATAGACTTTAAAATTCTTCTCCTTACATACAAAGCTCTTCATGGTCAGGCACCATCACATCTAAAAGAGCTCATAGTACCTTACTATCCCTCTAGAACACTGCGCTCTCAGAATGCTGGGTTCCTTGTGGTTCCTATAGTTTCCGAAAGTAGACTGGGAGCCAGAGCTTTCAGCTACCAAGCTCCTCTTCTGTGGAACAAACTACCATTTAGGGTTTGGGAGGCAGACACGGTCAACACTTTTAAGAGTAGACTTAAGACTTTCCTTTTTGATAGAGCTTATAGTTAGGGCTGGCTCAGGTCATCCCTTAGTTATGCTGCTATAGGACTAGACTGCCGGGGGACTCCCTCTCCCTCCTCTCTCTCTCTGTCTCTCTCTCTCAGGGTTATGCCTAGCCAGGCACGGTACTGGTTGAAGATGTAGTCACATCTCCCTTTACTGAAAACTCTACTCAAATCTCTCTCTCTCTCTCTCTCTTTCTCGCTCTCTCTCTCGCTCTCTCTCCCCATCACCATCACCATCTGTAAACATGCATGTCTCATTAATGCATGTTAATGCATGTTACTAACTAAACTTCTTCCCTGGAGTTTCTGGTTTGTGTGTGTCCTTCAGTTTCGTCCCTCTGCATGGAAGAAATCTCAGAGGATGAAGAGCTAAAGACTGACGAGTTGAGTAAGAATGGACCTGTGAATCTACTTTACAGAAAGTCTTCAAGTGCTCTGGAATACTATCTTCACTTGAATGTACTTTATAAATAAAAACACACATTTGAGAAATATTGACGTAGAAATAATAGAAGAAGTTGTCACCAACACACCTTTTCTGACGAGCAATCCATTCACTCCTTTCTGTTACACAACTCTACCAGAATCCAGTAATTGATAATTGGGTGCGAGATACACGGCACGGGACACAGGGCTGGTCCGCCTTCTGCCTCGTTGTCAGCTCGCCATCTGCCTGCACACACAGATAAACACACAGACCTATAAAGTACCCTGGGGTAAGAAAGAAGATCATTGTTGAAAACCGCCCACCTTTTGCATTTGTCTCAGATAGCCACTCGGGCAGCGGTCATCAGCTACATTTGTCCAAGAGCCAGAAATTTTCTCGGCCGACACTATGAGGGCCAGATGCTCTTGAAAAATAAAATAAAAGAAATATTGTATCCTAAGTAATATATTATTATTATTATTATTATTATTATTTTATTTTATTATCTTGTCATGTTCAAGAATGTTAACATTTCAGAACATGATAACATTCTGGAACATGATGTCATGTTCTGGAATGTTGCCATGTTCTAGAATGTTGTCGTGTTCCAGAATGTTAACATTATCGAAAATCACAACATTGTAGAACAGGACAACATTCTGGAACACTGATCTGTTCTGGAATGTTGTCAGGTTCCAGAGGTCCGTTTCACAAAGCAGGTTTAGTGAAAACTCTGAGTTTATTAACCCTGAAATGAGGGAAACTCTGAGTTTTCCGTTTCACAAAGGGAGGTAACTCAAACCAGAGAAAGAGGGGTAACTCTAGCCTGTTTCAGAGAGAGAGGTAACTTCTCGGTCAGTTACCGTAGTAACAGACTCTATGAACCTAACCTGGTCGGGACCAGGTTTTTCTCAATGAACCTCGAGTTTCTCTCTGTCTCCACCCTCTTTCAGCCACACACGCCATTTGATTTTCTCTTTCATTCATTCAGTCAGCAGGCGAGTTTTGGCATAACCTTGTTCTGCCGTCTGTCAAAAATCATTAAAAAAAATCAGAGTCAGTAGGCTATATCAGAAGTCCATTAGGCACAGTAGGAGGCGACTTTTTTCACGAACATGGCATGTCCTTTTGGCAACAATCCCATGGATGAAGGTGCAGCATTACTGCGCAGAGAATTAAATATTCGTCAGGAGATGGTTATCAGACCGCGCATAGATGTTTTAGCATTTCCAGACAATTATCTTTTTGAGCGGTACCGTTTCACGTCACAGTCCATCATTTACATACACAACCTAATCCGTCCTTACATTTGCAACATTACCAACCATAGTAATTTCAGTATACTTAAACTACCATTTGGTAAAATCTTTGGAGGGGTCTGTTGTGGCGTGAGGGAGCTCCACCAGGCAGATAGCACCATCAGAATCTTTTGGGACAAAAGAAAAAAAAGACATAAAAGACAAATAAATATTTGTATGAATAGGCTTAAAAAAGATAGCTATAGGCCTATTACATTTTATAAAGGCACTTGTGTCTTGGGGGGTGGACTCAGAGGATGAGCTCCCTCCAGGGATTCCCTCAGCCACTGGCCTTCGAATATTCTGTCTTAGGGCCAGCTCCTCTGCCTCCATTAGAGGTGGCGGTGCTGGGCCACCACCCATTTTACGGGCATCTGCCTTCTTTCTGTTGGCTGAGTAGAAGTCTGTGTTAGTTTAAATAGGCTTAATTATTTGACAGAACATGATATAGATGAGAAGACATTTATGTGTGTGAAAACAGCATTATGTTGGGGATAAAACAACTGCACAGTCAAATAGCCACTTAATATTTACTTTACAGTGTAAAACATGATCAAAATGAGGTACCTCCATGCCGAGGTCTTACCTGTTTGAACACTGTTTTTATATTTCATCTTAAGCTGCTGCCAAGTGCGCTTCTCCCCCATGGGATTGCACCTAAATGAAATAAATGAATAGGCTTGAAAATCACAACACTGTAGAACAGGACAACATTCTGGAACACTGATCTGTTCTGGAATGTTGTCATGTTCCAGAACATGATAACATTCTGGAACATGATGTCCTGTTCTGGAATGTTGCCGTGTTCTGGATGTTAACATTCTGGAACATGACAACATCCCAGAACACGATGTCTTGTTCTGGTATGTTGCTCTGTTCTGGAATGTTGTCATGTTCCAGAACATGATAACATTCTGGAACACGACAACATCCCTGTCTGTGACCTCCAGCGCTCCACGCAGTGTTTCCATGGCCTCAGGAGACCATTTCCTCACTGTCCTCACTGTGACTGGGTGCTGTTAAACCACAGGCTTGTATGATGGTGAGAGCAGGACTAGGTTGTGGTCTGACCTGCCCAGTGGTGGCAGGTGTCTGTGCCCTGGTGAGCGCTTCAAGTTCGTCCACTTTATTCGCCAACGACATCACGTTTCCAGTCATGACTGCAGGGATGTAGGGCTCAAACTTTCTCTTCTTCATCCTCTGTTTAAGCCCCGCTCTGCAGCCTCGCCGTCTCCTCTTTAGCTCCTCCGGTATGGTGGGTCTCTCTCCAGCCAAGAGGGTCGGGTGCCTCATGGCCATCAGCTTGGCGCAGGTGTATACAGTGCCGGGAGTGTTGTAGGCATGGCTCCCAGTGATCTGGAGAGACCCAAGTGCGATTAGAAGTAGTAGAAAATGTCCAATCTGCTGAAAAAGCATCTCGCTGTCGTGTGGTGTGAAGATGCACAGGACAGTGCAAAAATAAAGATAAAAAACAAACAACAAATGCAATAAAAACACAAAAAAACAACAGTAATACCCTGAGCTACTACAACAGGCTCCCGCTAGGACGGCGCCATATTGTGGGTCTATGAAAAAGGAAAAAAAAAAAAATAATGAAAGAAATGAGGAAACAGTGAAAAACCACTGTAGAGGCTCAAGAATATTTTCACATGGCATTATGACATGGCAATTCCATTATGACATAATGATGGAACTATGACATCATCACATTCTGACATTCCATCAATATGGCATTGTTATTACATCCAGGAAACCATTCTGACATGGCAATGGTCCGATGATCTTTCTTTCCTCTTAAAATCTCTACCACAAATCGTAAAGCATGCAAATACAGTAGACTCATGCACAAAAATATGTAATAATAATAAAAAAAAAAGAGCTATTTTTAAAGACTTGCCAGGTGCTGCACTCGCTTTGCCCGAGACTGGATTCAGAATAATGCAGCCAGCGACTGTATGAAAAAGAAAAGAAAATAACAAAAAAAGAAATGAGGCAACAGTGAAAAACCACTGTAGAGGCTCAAGAATATTTTCACATGGCATTATGACATCACAATTCCATTATAACATCACAATTCTATTATGACATAATGATGGAACTATGACATCATCACATTCTGACATTCCATCAGTATGGCATTGTTCATGACAGGATTACAGATACTTAAAACAGATAAAGTAATTATTGTAGGTGATTTTAATATTCACGTGGACAACCACAATTAAATCAGAGTTTCTGTGCTCTCTTGTCCAGCAGGTTCTCATGGATCATGGCTGCTGCTGTGGTCCTGCACGACGTCCAGTACATATATTATTACTGTTATTATTGTTACCATATCGCTGTGTACTCTGTATACTGTAATCATTTTATCATTCATTGTAATTGTACAATATGTCTCTGTTGATTTGTTCTGTACACGTGACATCTATTGCACGTCCGTCCATCCTGGGAGAGGGATCCCTCCTCTGTGGCTCTTCCTGAGGTTTCTTCCACCTTTTTTCCCTGTTAAAAGGGTTTTTTTGTGGGCAAGTTTTTCCTCACTTGAACCGAGGGTCTAAGGACAGAGGGTGTCACTCCCTGTACAGATTGTAAAACCCTCTGAGGCAAAATGTGTTTTGTGAATTTGGGCTATACAAATAAAATTTGATTTGATTTGATTGTATCTCAAGCGGATGCAGAAAAACTAGTCCATGCATTTGTTACTTCTAGGTTGGGCTATTGTAACTCTTTGTTATCAGGCTGCTCCAATAAGTCTCTTAGGACTTTGCAGCTAATTCAGAATGCTGCTGCACGTGTTCTGACAGGAACCAAGATCAGAGATCACATCTCTCCCATTTTGGCTTCTTTGCATTGGCTACCTGTTAAATCTAGAATAGAATTTAAAATTCTTCTTACATTCAAAGCTCTTCATGGTCAGGCACCATCACATCTAAAAGAGTTCATAGTACCTTACTACCCCTCTAGAACACTGCACTCTCAGAATGCAGGGTTCCTTGTGGTTCCTATAGTTTCCAAAAGTAGATTGGGAGCCAGAGCTTTCAGCTATCAAGCTCCGCTTCTGTGGAACAAACTACCATTTTGGGTTCGGAAGGCAGACACGGTTAACACTTTTAAGAGTAACTTAAGACTTTCCTTTTTGATAGAGCTTATAGTTAGGGCTGGCTCAGGTCATCCCTTAGTTATGCTGCTATAGGACTAGACTGCTGGGGACTCCTCCTCTCTCTCTCTCTCTCTCTCACCATCTGTAAACATACATGTCTCATTAATGCATGTTACTAACTAAACTTCTTCACCAGAGTTTCTGTGCTCTCTCGTCCAGCAGGTTCTCATGGATCGTGGCTGCTGCTGTGGTCCTGCATGATGTCCACTACATATATTATTACTGTCATTATTGTTATCATATCTCCATTACAGTTTATAGTTAGTTAATGTTTGGTTTTCTCTCTCTATTTATCTGTCTACCTCCCCCCACTCCTCTCTCTGTCTGCCCCTCTCGATCTTTAACTCAACCGGTCGTGCTCGAGCTTCGATGTGCCCGAGATTTCTGCCTGTGAAAACGAAGTTTTTCCTTGCCACCATCGTCAAGTGCTTGCTCATGGTGGAACTGTTGGGTCTTGTTACCTTCCCTTACCCTTTGTTCCCTACCCATTTACATATTGTTTGATCACAGTTGTCTTACTTTATAAATGTGCTCCATTTCATTTGCTCTGGGTCAACTCAGTGGCTCAGATGCACTCTGTGTCTGTAAGTTCTCCAGTATGCTGGCATGCTTTTGAATAAACGCACACCACCACAGCAAACATCTGAGCTGGACTCAATGATTTCTTTGACAATATCTAGAAAAACACATGAACAAATATTTATATTAGCAGACTCTGTATCATAAACAAGGACAAAAAAGCAAATCTAATGTAACTCCAAACACCAATGTCCACCAAACTCATGACTTAAAATCCTAAAACCTACAACTCATACAGTACAAGGCACTGCATAGAATTCACTTCAATGGGCAAAGTTTATTTAAAATGTGATTTCTGGAACTGCTGGGTCTCTATAAATAATATTATAAAGAGTACGGTCTAGACCTGCTCTGCATGAAAAATGTCATGAGATAACTTTTGTTATGATGTGGTACTATATAAATAAAACTGAATTGAATTGAATTGTTATTACCTCCAGCGAACCCTTCTGACAGTGAAAAACCGTTCTGACATGGAATTGGTCCAATGATCTTTCTTTCCTCTTAAAATCTCTACCACAAGTTATAAAGCCTGCCAATACAGTAGATTTATGCACCAAAACATGAAACAAAAAAATAAAAATTATGAGCTATTTTTAAATACTTCCAATGTGTTGCACACGACTTGCCCAAGACTGCATTTAGGACAATGTGACCAGCAAATGTAAATGGTAAATGGACTTGTACTTATATAGCGCCTTTCTAGTCTTCCGACCACTCAAAGTGCTTTTACAGTACGTATCTCATTCACCCATTCACACACATTCATACACTGATGGCATTGGCTGCCATGCAAGGTGCCAACTGCTCATCAGTTTGAGGAGCTAACCATTCATACACATTCACACACCGATGGCGCAGCCTTCGGGAGCAATTTGGGGTTCAGTATCTTGCCCAAGGACACTTCGACATGCAGACTGGAGGGGATCGAACCGGGGATCGAACCGCCAATCTTCTGATTAGTGGACGATTAGTGGACGACCCGCTCTACCTCCGAGCCACAGCCTGTAGAAAAAGGAGAAAAAACAAAAAGAAAAAAACAAACAAAAAAGAAATGAGGATATAGTTAAAAAACACTGTAGAGGCTCAACAATATTTTCACATGTCATTATGACATCACAATTCCATTATGACATCACAATTCCATTATGACATCATCACATTCTGACATTGCATCAATATGGCATTGTTATTACCTCCAGTAAACCATTCTGACATGGCATTGGTCCATTGATCTTTCAATCCTCTTAAAATCTCTCCCACAAATATAAAGCATACAAAATACAGTAGATTCATGCACCAAAATATGTAATAAAAAAATTAAAATTGTGAGCTATTTTTAAAGACTTGCCAGGTGCTGCACTCGCCTTGCCCGACACTGGATTCTGGATAATGCAGCCAGCGACTGTATTAAAAAGGAAAAAAGAAAAAAACAAACAAATGAGGCAGCAGTGAAAAACCACCGTAGAGGCTCAAGAGTATTTTCACATGGCATTATGACATCATAATTCCATTGTGACATCATAATGATGGAACTATGACATCATCACATTCTGACATTTGATGAAGAAAATACATCCTGACATATAGAAAACTTGAAGCCAAGTAGGGTCCGTCTGGGCCCAACCTGTAACCCCTACTGGGCTGGTACCTTGGTCAAGGTAATACACATTGCAGGCAGTGTAGACTTGCTAATTGAGTAATCAAACAATGTCTAGGAATCACCCCAACCCCATTGTTCAGGTCTTGAACCTTTTGCCCATGCCAAATGTGTATTCTTGCTCTTTTGCCTGGCTGGCTTCAACCTCCAGGCCTGCCCCCTCTACCCTATGTCACCGACCCCCTCCTTTCCTTCTACTCTTTGTTGCCCATCCCCTTTACCTTCCCTTGCCTCCCTCCCTACCTTTTGTTCCATCCCTATTTACATCGTAACCATGGCTGTTTTCTGTATAAAAGTGTTTCCCTTCATTTGCTCTGGGTCAACTCACTGGCTAAGATACATTCTGTGACTCAGTTCACCAGTGTGCCGGCATGCTTTAATAAACTCACACCATCACAGACTCGATGATTTCTTCGACACATTCCATCAATATGGCATTGTTATTACCTCCAGCAAACCATTCTGACATGGCATTGGTCCAATGATCTTTCTTTCCTTTTAAAATCTCTACCTTGGCATAAGACGCATGTTTTGTCTTACCTTCAGCTGCAGCTCACCTCATGTAATAGATAGCCACAGCTGGTAAGGGGCTATTTCCAAACGCGTGAACTTTTATTCTTAAGTCCAACTCCCTCTTGCTGTGGTCAATGCTACAGACTCTTTTCTGAAACGTAGGAGAACCCCCAAAAGGGTGTTGTTTAAGTCAGGGCTGCTGAGAAGCCCCCTTGTTTAAAGATAGATTGTCATATCAGCATTCTAATCAAAAACACTCTCAACTGATCAGTTTTTTGGGGGTGATATACACCAGATAAAGTACCAGTGTGCTTTTTGCTGCTCCAACTGAGGAGCTGGCTCTGCATAGTCATTTTCAAGCATTTTCTGCATGAAGTTGATATACTGCATCTTCATGACAGGTTTTCTATCCAATGTTTTCCTGAGAGATAAAAAGATGGTTCTGTACTCTTTGTCACTTGGAAGGTGCTGTCTGGGGTAGCAGAATGGCAATGGAGCATTTGGATCCACAAGTGAAATCCTGCAACTCACATTCAATGTGGGTGATGAGGTGCCACCTCATCACCCACATCTCTCTCCCGTCATCAGGTTAACTGTTCTGCCTCTAGTTGTGATTACCCCGGAGCAGGTTTTCAGCATGTATGGGTCTGATGAGGCTGTGATGTTGAAAAGATGGGAAAAACTCTGATTTGACCAGTGACTTATTGCTCTGCTCATCAAGCCACTGTTTCCCCTATATTCATTCCGCACAGCGTCGCTGCTAGATTACAAGCACCGGTGCTGAAATTTAACAAGATCATTAATATCTAAATATACAAACAATGCGCTACTAATGATTTTCACTCACACACTGTATGAGCATAGCAACATTCAATGTTATTTTGGACTTGTTTTGAGTCATCAACTAGCACATCAAATCCTGTCAGACTCTCTTCTCATTCTTCAAAGGACATCTAAGTAAAAGTTAATGTTCAAGTTTATACACGGTCCATGAGTTAGAGTAGTGAGTAGCGTAGGCAACGTAACGTTAGTGTAATGTAGAGTAGTGTAGTTCAGTAGTGTAGGCAGTGTGCAACAAGTGAGCAGCAAAGAAAGTGAGGGTGAAGCAGTTAAAGCGAACGGAGCAGCAACGGTACAGGGAAAGATTAGCAGTAAGTTGACAAGCCGTAGCAAACAGCTACAGGTTAAGTCTGCTACTAGATTAGTCTTAGTAGCAAAGAAAGGCTAACGCTAAAAGTAGATTTTTTAGCTGCTAAGTGGCATTAGCTACATTAATATGAAGTCACGTTAATTAGCTGTTTTTCATTACTACCTGTGTCCAGTGTTAAGATCCTCTGTCAGTAACTAGAGATAGAGGCTCCAGAGAGAAAGCTAACTCACTTACCTCTCCAGCGTTAAGAACATCAGGTAGAAGCTCAGACTAAAGTCAGTTTTTTTCCGTTACACTACATGTTGATAGTTAAATAGTCTTTCTTAGAAAGAAAAGGGAGGATAGTGACCATGGAGGAGCTGAGGTTAGTAAAGCAAATTACGGATGAAAACTAGTCACCTTTTAAGATAATGAGCTTCTTTTGGATTTTAATGTACAATGTTTTATAATTATGTAAGTGAAAATGCTGGTTACAACATGTTGCTAAAGTGCTAAAGTGTGCTATAGAAAAGAAGATCAGTATTGCAGGAAAGAGAAACGGGGAAGGTCATAAGCAGGGAAAGAAGTGAGGAGAGATGCAAGGTGAGAAGCGAGGAGAAGAGTAGGGAGATATGTAAGGAGAGCTGCGAAGAGCAGGATCTAGAGGACACAGGCAGACTGAGTTGGACCTTAACTGGGTTGATATCCTCAGATTCAAGTCTTGGTTGTACCACATACAAGGCCATGGTGAGCATTCAACACAAAACATACCCTGAATGACAATATTTATACTTTTGAGAAAAGGAGAAAAAAGATCAAAATCCTTTGCGGCCTGCAGGAATGTTCTGTTGCTTGTGCCGGCAGTGTGGTATGACAGTATTTTGTTTACATGATGATATCAGTGACAGGAAATGCTGGGTAGTTCCGGGTTATCGGGGTCGGACATGATGTTCTGTAACATGGCGTCTTTATGTTAAAAACAGTAAATGTTCAGAGACTACAAAATGTGGTGTGGTCATTTTTGGAACTAAGGACTCACACGCAGATAACACAACATGGTGTCAGAAGTGAGAGCTGCCTAGGTCCACGGTGCGTTAGTCACGTCGCGTCTCAGTTACGGAGCTACCGTGGCTAACGCAAGGCTAGCGACTGCGGCGGTCGAGACCACGGTGGACGTGACCGAGGAAGACGACGGCGGGACCGCGCCGGCCGAGCACGCGGAGATGGCAGACACACCGCCTCAAGCTGGCCCTACAGCTACTTTCACTATAAAACCCCCAGACTCTTTTGACTTCTCTAAGCCCCAAGAGTGGGAGAAGTGGATACGGAGATTCGAGCGCTTTAGACTAGCAAGTAACCTGAATGAATCATCCAAGTAAATAACCAAGTAAACACGCTAGTTTACTGCATGGGAGATGAGGCTGACGATGTGCTACGAGGGTTGGATTTAACCATAGAGCAGCGTGAGCAGTATGAGGCTGTCAAGAAGGGATTTGACAGATACTTTGTCCCCAAAAAGAACGTCATATATGAGAAAGCCAGGTTCAACAAGAGAGTGCAGCAGCCAGGGGAGCCGGTGGACTCATTCATCACAGCACTTTATGCACTGTCAGAAAAGTGTAAGTATGGACAACTGCACGATGAACTCCTGAGAGACAGGATAGTTGTGGGTCTCCAAGATGCATCATTGTCAGAGAAAATGCAGCTGGATAAAAACCTCACTCTCACCAAAGTGATCACTATGGCTAGGCAGTCTGAAGAAATTAGGCACCAGCAGTCAGACCTGAGAGGTTAGGCAAACTCCAGTAAAATAGCTGTGGATGCAATGCACTTTAAAAAGAGTAAACAGGTCAGAAGCAAGTTAACAGACCTGCCACAGGGACAGCAGAAACCATTCAAGAAGCCCATTCAGACTAAGGGGGGATATAAGTTATGTAATAAATGTGGCAAATCACCTTCTTACCCTGCATCACAATGTCCAGCTAAGGATGTGGAATGCCACAACTGCAGAAAACGTGGACATTATGGAAGAGTGTGCAGATCTGCCAGCTCAGTTAATGCAGTAGCTGAGGACACTGGAGAACTGCATGATACAGATGGACTGTTTCTAGGAACAATGACTTCTGAGGACAGTGAGGGTCCATGGACGGCCGACATCGATGTGAAAGGTAGAAAAGTAACCTTTAAGATAGATACTGGAGCTGACGTATCAGCCATTCCTGAGCATGTGTTTGCAGGCATTATACACAGGAATAGAAAGCTAGACAGAGTTCAGAAACCACTATATGGCCCAGGGGGTACAAAATTAGATGTCACAGGGGTTACTACAGAGACACTCTCATACAAGGAGAGAAGCACCACAGAGAAGTTATTTGTAGTGAAGGATCTACAGATAGCGCTGTTGAGCAGAGCAGCTTCACTGCGGCTCAACCACTAGACAACCACAACCACAACCTAGCTAGACAACCACTGCTAGTAGCTAAATTGCACTTGTAGGTTATATGAGCATAAATACATAGTAAATGAAACAAATGCCTTGTCTAATCTAATGTTCATTTGAACTGTTCTTACTTGTTTATTTTTGTATGTAATAGTGTTTTTCTATGGATCTTGAGTCTGCTGCTAAGACATTCATTCAATCAAAAAACACTTACTGTTTTATTAATGTTTTTACATGATTTGCTTTTTAATTACCTCCTTTCTGTTGCAGACAAGGAGAGCTGAGGTAAAGGTAGCAGTGTCAATGGTGGAACACAATGTGCCATTGCCGATCACTTCAGCCCATTGCTAAAAGAATGCTTCAAAGACTCCCCTACTGCACAGAGCTTCAAGTCTGCCCGCACAAAAATATCCTGCATAATAAATGAAGCAGCGGCTCTTCACTTTAGAAAGGAACTGGTCATGAAGATGAGGACCAATCCTTTCACGTTGATCACCGATGGATCAAATGATACAGGTCATTAAATTTTCCACACTTTCCAGCACCCATTTTAGATATATTAATCAAAGAACAGACACACACACACAATTTCAGTCTGATGTTTACCTTTAATCTGACATATATGATATATGTACCTATCCTTACAGGACGTGAGAAGATGAACCTGCTCACTGTGCTGGTATATGACAGTGACCTCAGCAAAGTTGTCCACAGGTTCCTGGATATGTGCCCCACCAGCGGGCCAAACTGCGGCACGGCTGAAGTGATCTACAAGAAGATGGATGAGGCCTTGCAGAAAAACGCCATACCATGGAGAAACTATGTCAGTCTGTCTGTTGATAATGCTCCTGTCAATACAGGAGCAAGGAACTCCATCGCATCCAGAATTCATCAAGAACATGCCAGCATCTACATCCATGGGTGCCCTTGTCACATCATCCACAACACTGCCAAACAGGCTGGCCAGGCCTTTTTGGAGGTGAGTTGAATCATGTGTGTTTAAGACCTACCGTATCCATTATGCCTAATGTCAAGTCAAACAGGTTGTTATGCTGTGCAGTGTCATGAACCAATGACAACAATGTCTTGTGACTATAAATAATCATGTATTGCAGGTGTGTGGATTTGATCCAGAGGATCTCACTGTGGATGTCGGATATTGGTTTAAAGGAAGCACCAATCGTAAAGGTTACCTGACAGGTATGTATGTGCAGTCCCAATGTAGTACAAATTAAATCCAGAAGAGTTTAATCAAATTGGCATTAAGATGTTCCATTCTTGTCATAGAATTCTGTGAGCTCCATGGAAGTGAGTATATGGAAATGCTCATGCACGTTTCCGTTCAATGGTTGAGCTTGGAGAAGTGTTTGACTCGTATCCTGCAGCAGTATGAGCCACTGGCCAGCTACTTGAAGTCATTAAGTAAGCATCACATTTTAATGATCCAAATGCATGGTTATTAGAACAGACTGAAAAGTAAATGTAGTATGTAGTATGCACAACCATTTTTTTCTCTCTTTACCCACAGATGACAAACAGCAAAGGTTCAGGAGGCTTGTGGAGGCATTCTCTGACCCAATCACAGAGGTGTACCTGCTCTTCTATCAAGTGTTATACCCAGTCTAGGGGTGCCTAGGGCATAACTAGAAAGGGCCCCATCTTCCCCGAGTCCCAAGTAGCCACTACAACAAGTTTTAGATTTGTATGACAAGAAAAGGATTTATTCATGAAACTCACAGATCTCAAATAACTATAACTAAGGTATCAGCTTCAGGGTGGACCAAGGCCAAAACAACAACCAAAACAAATCTATCTGGAAAATAAATCACTAACCTCAGAAAACAAATGACAATAGACTTACCTCCCTAACTAACAAAACAGGAGAAAACAAGATCAACTGAAATGGCAGTCGACCCCTACTATTCAAACAAAAACTACTTCCAATCTAGAACAAAATGTCATGCCCTCTGCCCCTGCTCCCTAGTTTGTGTGTGTGATCAGGCCTGATTACAGATGGGAGACTGCTGTGCTGGAGTCGGGGCCTCTCAGCTGCTGCTCATCTGGTCATCATTCCGTGCTATTTAAGATCCTGGGCCACAGTCAGTCAGCGCTGGATTATAGACACTGCTACCAGTTAGTGACGTCTTCAGCTCTCTATAGCTCTCTCTCTAGATTCTTGTTGATTGTCGGAGCTTTTCCAAAAACCTAACCTGTTCTCTTTTCTGCACACCAGCGACCCACTCCACCCGGACTCCAGCCTGCACCTGAGCTCATTCTTCGCCAGCCTGCCCGTCTGCCTTCATCTGCCAGTCTCCTTGCCATACAACTCTGTACAATAAACACTCTTGTCACCTGACCTCTGCTTCTGCCTCCTTCCCTGCTCTTGAGTCCGCCTACCCGGTCCAGACACAAAAGGTCTTCACAAAAACACGATAATAACCACACATACTAAGGAAACGGCGCAGCGCTTTCTTGGACTGGGGAACCGGGAAATCAATAATAGTCTGCACTTTCTCAGCCAACGGACGCACCTGTCCCTGACCAACCTGTTTGCCCAAATAGGTAACAGTGGCCTTGCCAAATTCACATTTTGCGAGGTTAAGCGTGAGGGAGGCCTCACGGAGACGACTGAAAATTAGGAACAGTATGTGGAGATGGTCGGGCCAGGTGGAGGAGTAGGCAACTACGTCATCTAGATACGCTTCACAATTTTCAACGCCAGACAACACGATATGAATTAACCGTTGGAAGGTAGCGGGAACATTACGCAGCCCGAATGGCATAACGGTGTACTGGAGGAAAGTGTCGGGTGTGACGAAAGCTGATATTTCGGATGCACGTGGGATTAAAGGAACTTGCCAGTAACCTTTTAACAGGTCCAGCTTTGTCACGTATTTAATCGGTCTAAACAATCCTCCATCCTAGGGAGCGGAAAAGAGTCAGGTTTTGTGACTGAACTGACCTTTCGATAATCATTACAGAAACGAGGGGTGCTGTCGGGTTTCTGTACCAAAACACAGGGTGAGCTCCACGCACTTGTACTGGGAACAGCTAAACCATGCTCAACCAGATACCTCACCTCCTGCTGCATCATGGCCCTTTTTGTTGGATTTACTCTATATGCATGTTGTTTTATTGGTTTGTGGCTCTCCACGTCAATGTCGTGATACAGGACAGAAGTTTGACTGGGATGATCAGAAAAAAGCAACAAGTTATCTTCAATCAACTTGGTAATATCTGCACGGGCTGAGGCAGACAGATGGAACAAAAAACTCTCCAAATCACTCAGTACCAGAATTTCTCAAACGAGCGGCTGGCATCAAGCCACTTTTCTCGACCAAACCATCATCAGCAAGAGTGTACTGAGGAGGAGTAGCGGACACAGACATCACGGGCGCAGCAGGAGACTGCGGGAGATCACTCGTTCTTGAAAAGTAGCGCTTCAGCATGTTAATATGGCACACTCTGGATTTCCTTTTCCGATCGGGAGGTTGGACAACATGGTCCGTGTCACTTATTTTTCTCTCCACCGTATATGGACCAGAAAACTGAGACTGCAAGCTGGATCCAGGTAACGGAAGCAGCACCAAAACTTTTTCACCGGGGTGAAATACATGGAGTACTGACTTTGCGTCATAACAACGCTTCATTTTCACTTGCCTCTGTGCCAAATTGTCATGAGCTAACTGACATGCTGAATTGAGACGCTCACGAAAAGAACTGACATAATCCAGTACATTATGCTCGGCTCTTGGCGACTCTGACAGCCACTTTTCTTTAAGGAGCCGAAGGGGACCACGCACAGTATGGCCAAAGACCAAATCACACGGACTGAAACCTAACGATTCCTGAGGAGTTTCACGCACGCCAAACAACAGCAGAGGGAGGCCCTCATCCCACTCTCTGTTAGACTCAAGGCAGTATTTTCGCATCTTGGATTTTAATGTTTGATGGAACCTCTAAAGTGCGCCTTGGGACTCTGGATGGTAAGGACTGGATGTTATGTGTTTGATTTTTAGTTCTTTCATCATTTGTGTGAAGAGTTTGGATGTGAAGTTGGTACCTTGAACACTTTGTATTGTTTTAGGCAAACCAAAAGTTGTAAAAAAATTAGCGAGGGCTTTCACTCCAGGTTTGGTTCGGAGAGTGCGCAGCGGGATGGCCTCAGGGTACCGTGTCGCAGCGCACATCACTGTCAAAATATACTGATGTCCCGATTTAGTTTTGGGCAACGGACCTACACAATCTATCAAAACACGTTCAAACGGTTCCCCAAGCACCGGGATCGGATGCAGGGGGGCCGAAGGGACAGTTTGATTTGGCTTTCCGACAACTTGACATGTATGACAGGTGTATGACACAATACTTCGTCACGTCAGTTTTTAATTCAGGCCAAAAGAAATTGCGCAACACACGATGGTAGGTCTTTTTAATACCAAGGTGGCCAGCTAAGGTAGAGTCATGGGCGAGACTCAAAACTTGTGCTCTATACGCTGTTGGCACCACCAACTGATTTACAGCGCACGTCTCACCTGAGTCGGGACTCCACTGTCTCATCAGGACACCGTTGTCAAATAAATACCCACAAGGTTTCCCGTCTTCCTCGGTGGCTACTACAGAGGACAGACACAATGTTACAGACGGATCTTTTTCCTGAGCGTCAATTAACATTTCACGTGTTACATTCAAACTCAGATCCGTATCAGCAGGACATAACTCAGACTCATCAACACATTTTGATACTGTTTCACACTCTGTGGCGGGGGACACTAAAAAGGAGGGCTCACCCTCACCTAACATAGCCATGAACGATTCACACAAATCCACAGAGTCACCCAATTTACGAGCTTGTGCACGCGTAACTGCGCACACAGGGAACAAATTCGGCATAGACACAGCAGCAGAGACAGAGGTGGGACAGCCAGCAGACGCAACCGAACTGGGATCCGTAATCACTTCGGGCAGAGGAAAGACATTTCCTCCGGCCAGATCATTTCCCAAAATAAATGAGATGCCACTGATTGGAAACCGTGGGAGTATGGCAACTTTCACCTGTCCGGATACTAGCGGTGACTGCAGATGGACCATGTGAAGTGGGGCGTTCAGTTCACACATTTTAATTCCCCACACGAGCAAATCAGAACCGCATGAAGTTTTGTTTGAGAGTGGTAGGACACTGCTATGTAAACAAAAACTACTTCCAATCTAGAACAAAAGGTCTTCACAAAAAGCCGTGTGGCTGGTAGGGAGAGGAGGAGGATGAGGAAGTGCTGGTTGCCCCCCAACGGTGGCCATCTTGGCTCCTTATATCTTCTTGGGGTTTCCTGCTGCACCCAATCACTGTCCAGGGCCTGAGATCACTCAACCAATCCTCATCCGGGGATGGCACATTCCTATTTACATATATGATTGACAAGGAGAAACAAAGCCACACACACACAAACACAGCAGACTACAAAAACTATGACCACAGTCATAACACAAGGAACGTTTCCAGTCTTCTCCACCTTCAACCTCCTCCTCCAGAGAGAGAAGTCCATCTTCCTTCTACATGATGAGGTAAATTGGGAAGGTTGGGATACAGTTTGCTAGTATGATGTACTGTCTTTGTTCTTTTTTTATTATCATGAAATAAATGTAAATTTATAAATCTTTTCTGAAATTTTTAGATGAGGGGTTTCATCCGCAAGCTGCTCTCGAAGTTTCTGAAGCCCGCAGCATTGCAGCACCGGGAACTGCATGAAATCCACTTTAAGGAGCCATCCAACCAACTGCCAGGTAATTAGTAACTGTCCAAGTTTTACATCAGAATATGCACATGCACTATCCACTCACTGATCTCACTCAACACACTTTTTGTTAGAGGGCTGCAGTCATCTCGTCACACACATGGGACCACAATGGAAACAAGTTCCCAGGACTTTTTTGTTTAGCCCAAATGTGTGACTGACTATGCTGTTTGCATTTCTGTCTAATAAACTATTCAATCAATCACTGATATGATGAAGATACTTAAAGGGGTGCTTTCAAGTTTACTGTTGTGGTTTTTGATGGTGACTAAAGTGACTCAACACAGTCTTATTCCCGTCTTATACTGACATGTTGGTGCATACAGCATCATTAATGACCTCTGTGTGAGGGTTCTGTGTTTTGTGTCCTTGCCCTGCCTGTCTTTTCCCCGCCTCCAGGTTCTTCCCCTCTGCAGGGCGGAGCTGATGAGGCACACCTGCAGCCACTCACTCATCACAACCTCCATAAAGCCTCTGGTCCTCACCCTACTCCCCTGCCAGATAATTCCGTCTCGTCGGTAGAGCTGACCGCGTTCATTTCCGTAAATCTTGCCTGTCGAGTTTGCCATCTTTTGATTAACTTGTTCTTTTCTTTGTGTGTTTTGTTTAGTTCCCTGTGCTTCGCTGCCTCGTGCCTGAGTTCCTGTTTTCACCTCGTTCGTGTGTTTTCGTTCTGGACACCTTTTGTTATTTATTAGAGGAACTTTTGTCTGAATAAACTTTTTGTGCTCCTTTTACGCCAGTCCAGTCTCTGCTTTGGGGTCCAAGTCTCATAGTCCTTAACACTCTGAAGTTGTTGATTTGTGTCTCTTGTTGGTGATTGGCTTCATTACTCGAGCTACACTCAACAGGCTCCTTGAAACAGGAGACATTACACTGCAGCAAGTGCAGAGGTTGGGCTGTGGAGTATGCCATCAAGAAACTCCCCATGAAAGAGCCTCTGATAAAACATGCCATGTTTCTGGATGTCCAGCAGAGAGCAGAGTGTGGAGTGGAAGATGCCTTCTACTTTGTCGACAGGTTAGTTGGGGTATCAAGTAAAGTACATTTTATCTATAGTGCCAAATCTTAACACAAGTTATCTCACTATGCTTTACAAGTAGAGCAGGCTTAAGACCAGGCTGTTTCAGTTACACTACTTTACCAGATTAGTGCACATTGTGTTCTTTTTAGGTTTCCTGAACTTCTCCCATACAGTGGACCTGAGGAGCGTGACAAACTGAGTGAGGAGTTTCTGGACTACCAGTCCATGGACATTGCCATGCTCGAAGACCCAGCAGTGTTTGACTTTGAGAGCTTTTGGGGGAACATGGCATCAATGAAGAATAAGGTAAGAATGATTCTGTACTCATGGGAATACCCATTGACATAATCAACTTAATTCACAAAAATACTTGAGAGTAATTAGGCTTCCTATGTACATTTTTCAAAGGTGACCGGTATGAGCAGATTTGGCAGGCTGTTGGTACTTCCTAATTCAAATGCTGATGCAGAACGAGTTTTCTCTGTGGTTGGACTGAACAAAACCAAAACCCGAAACAGTTTGGCTCTTGAGGGAACTCTATCATCCATCATGACAGTGAAGATGGCGAGCCTTGAGCCACAGTGTTTTAAGTGGGAGCCCCCTGCCTCTGTCATCAAGGCATCAAAATCTGCGACAAACACCTACAACATGAGACATGTCCCCAGCTAAATGATGGAGAGTTGGTTGAAATGAAATATTGACAAATAAATGTATTTTGTCAAAATTCTTGTCACAATTTTCATTTCTAATTTATGGTTAATTAAGACTAGCATTAGGAAGCCATAGTGCAGGGAGAGCAGCTGGCATGGAGGTGAGGACATCAGTCTTAAGGTATAAATTGACGTTAAAACAGGCCAAATTGATGTTAAAAAAGGCCAAATTTTTTTCGCTGCCGAACGCATCATGACTATAAAGTCTCACTCTTGTCAATTTCTGAAACTTGGCAGCCCTGTGGCAGTTATTCAGAAAAAAGTAGGAGGATTGCAGGTAACCGAAATCAGAAAGAGCCATACCCCCACGTAGTCTCATAGAGAGGTAATGAATGAGAACTTAAAATGGACAGAAACTCAACTCCCACGTAAAGGACATTTTCGAATAAAATACACTGTAAAACCCAATAAGTTGAAAATACTCAAAAGGTTTGCTGTAACTGATTATCTAACAATATTTAAGCTATGGTAATATATATTTTTAAGTAAACAATAAATTTAAAAAAAATCTATCATCTGCTAACTTAATTTCTTCATTTCTATTTCAATTTCTCTTAACTTAAATATTACACTTTGTTTTCTGATATTTTTCATTTCTGACTACTCAATTGATTTAATGAAACTCATTAACATTAAATTCCACTAGTCACAATCTAGTCACAATCTGGGTGAATAGTAGTTCTGTCTAAGTAAATGGACTTGTAAATGGACTTGTACTTATATAGCGCCTTTCTAGTCTTCCGACCACTCAAAGCGCTTTTACACTACATATCTCATTCACTCATTCACACACATTCATACACTGATGGCACTGACTGCCATGCAAGGTGCCAACTGCTCATCAGTTTTAGAAGCTAATCATTCACACACCGATGCAGCCTTCGGGAGCAATTTGGGGTTCAGTATCTTGCCCAAGGACACTTCGACATGCAGACTGGAGGGGATTGAACCGGGGACCTTCTGATTAGTGGACGACCCGCTCTACCTCCGAGCCACAGCTGCCCCTACTTAGTACTCTAAGAAGGGCTGCCAGGTTTTGTCAAAATCAGAACCCGCCAGTGAAAATCCAACCTTTTCAAGCTTTATATGTGTTAGGACTTCTCTAAGCCAGCTATTTTGTGAAGGTGGAAGAGCATGTTTCCATTTAAACAAAATAAGACGTCTGGCCAATAGAGTTGTAAAGGCAAATACCCGGCGCTTTGACGCAGGGAGTTGAGGTGTCGCAAGTGGGGGGGGGCCAAATAGGGCCGTGCAAGGCTCAGGGTTAAGGTCCATATCAAGAACTGTTGCGAGTGTGTCAAAAATTTGGCGCCAAAAGCCAGTGAGTTTCAGGCAGGACCAAAACGTGTGTGTGATTAGCAGGTGACTGCTTACATCTATTACAACTGTCACTGGTGCCTGGATAAATCTTCGCCAGTCGGGCGTTTGTGTAATGCACTGTGAAAAGAACTTTACATTGTAATAAACTGTGCCTGGCACATATAGAGGATGTGTGAACCAGCTTAAGGATTTGGTCCCATTGATTGTCTGAAATTGGAGCTCCCAGCTCCTCCTCCCAGGTCTGCTTCAGGCGAGTCGTTTGGTCAGGGTTAAAGGAGTCAATAGCATTGTAGATCACAGAGATGGAACGCTTTTGTGCAGGGTCGAGGGTGAGCAAGGAGTCAATCAGAGACCCGGTGGGTGATTAGGGAAGTGAGGGTAGTTGGTTTTAACAAAGTGCCTGGCCTGAAGAAACCGGAAAAGATGAGAGTGAGGTAATTCAAACCTGGCTGCAAGCTCTGTAAAATTAGTAAATATGTTATCTTTGTAAAAGTGCTTGACATGTAACAAACCTTTGTTACGCCAGATAGTAAAAGTGGGGTCTGACAGGGAGGGTGGGAATAAATGGTTATTAACAACCGGTGCTAAAGTTGAAGGTTCATTCAAACCGTAGTGTTTGTGAAATTGGATCCAAATTTTTAGTGAGTTGGTAACAACAGGGTTCTGTGAGATATTATGAATCTCGAGGGGGAGTCGCGCAGTAAGGAGGGACTGTAAAGAAAACTTTGATGACCGTAGCTCTATCAGAGCCCAGGAGGGGCCTGTGTCTGCTCCTCTGTCAATCCAATTAATGAGTTTGATAATGTTGCATGCCTAATAGTATTGGATAGGATTGGTTGTGTGAGACCGCCTAGCTTTTTGGGTAGTTGTAAGACAGCTTTTCTAATACGGGGGGGCTTATTCAACCACAGAAATGATGATATTGTCTGATCTAGCTGCTGAAAGAAGGATCGTCTGATAAAAATTGGAATATGTTGGAACAAGTAGAGAAATTTAGGAAGAATCACCATCTTAACCAGGTTAACTCTGTTAGATAGGGAGAGAGGGAGGGATGACCAGCGAGTCAGATCAAGCTTGCACTTATCAATGAGAGGGCAAAAATTTTTGTTGAAAAGGTCATTAAAAGAAGCAGTGATGAATATGCCTAGATATCGAAACCCCTCTGCAACGACTCTAAATGGGAAAGAGGACGGTGGCATCTTCTTAGACAGGGGATTGATAGGAAGAAGTTCACTTTTATTAAAATTCAATTTGTAACCAGAATATCTGCCGAATTGGGTTAGAATGTCTATAATAACAGGGATGGACGACGCCGGGTTTGACACATATAATAACAAATCGTCCGCATACAGGGACAACTTATGGACTTCTTTCATTGTAATTGTACAATATGTCTCTGTTGATTTGTTCTGTACATGTGACATCTATTGCACATCTGTCCGTCCTGGGAGAGGGATCCCTCCTCTGTGGCTCTTCCTGAGGTTTCTTCCACCTTTTTCCCTGTTAAAAGGGTTTTTGTGGGCAAGTTTTTCCTAACTCGAACCGAGGGTCTAAGGACAGAGGGTGTCACTCCCTGTACAGATTGTAAAGCCCTCTGAGGCAAATGTGTTTTGTGAATTTGGGCTATACAAATAAAATTTGATTTGATTTAGTTTGATTTGATGGATGACATCATTCCTGGTGATGCCCTCGACTCTCCCCTCCTCCCGAAGCCAGATGGCCAATGGTTTGGTGGATAGAGCAAATAGGAGGGGGGAGAGGGGGCATCCCTGTCTGGTGCCCCGACGAAGGGCGAAAGGGGGCGACCTCACTCCGTTTGTAAGGATATGGGCAGTTGGAGAGTCATAAAGCAGTCTAATCCATGCAATAAAGTCAGAGCTAAAACCAAATTACCTACTCAGGTGTGACAGGGTTGGGGGAGCCAATGATGTTGAGAAGTCTCCTAGTGTTAGATGAAGAGTTCCTTCCAGCCATGAACCCAGTCTGGTCTGTGGAAATTAGGGCAGGTAGGGCTTGTTGCAGACGAGAGGCCAGGACCTTGGCGAGAATCTTTTGGTCCACATTTAAAAGTGAGATGGGCCTATAGTTGCTACATTCAAGGGAGTCTTTGTCTTTTTTTAATAAGAGAGAAATGTTGGCTTCTGATAGGATATGAGAACATCTCCAGGGGGTTATGGTTCTTCCAGATTTCAGGTGAGTACTCAGAGGTGTACAAGTCGGAATAGAAATTCAAAAACGCATCATTTACCAATTTGGGGTCGGTGACTACTGCCCCCGATGGCAATTTCATCCTGGGGATTAGTCTCGAGAGAGCTGCAGTTCTAGCCTGATGGGCAAGGAGTTTGCCCGCCTTATCTCCAATTTCAAAATACCGTTGCTTTGTTTTTAACAATTTTGTTTCAACCCTGGATGTTGACAAAAGATCAAACTCAGCCAGGAATTTGAGACGTTGGTCATAAAGAAAGGGAGTAGGTGCAGCGGCATATTGTGTGTCAATACTAACTAGTTGATCTGAGAGCCAGACCGTCCTTTCTGTGTCCAATTTGTTCTGCCGGGAAGCAAACGAAATCGCCTGACCCCTCAGATATGCTTTACACGCCTCCCATAGAGTGCTTCTTGTGATGTCTGGGGTGTCATTTGCCTGAAAAAAATTGGCTATTTCCTCCTGAAAGAATGTTTTAAAATGTGGATTGTTCAGTAAAAAGTGGGAAAGTTTCCACTGTGTGTGAGGAGGGCTGTGGGAAATTTATGACAACTGATGTAGAAGCATGGTCTGAGATCACTATACTGTGATACTCGCTAGAGTTGACCCAGTGCAACAGCCTATTATCAACAAAAAAAAAAAATCAATTCTAGAATATGTACGGTGGACATGGGAGAAGAATGAGAAGGCTTTGGTGGATGGATTAAGAGATCTCTAAGGATCACATAGGCTAAGCTGATTTACTAGTGGCAGAGTTTGAGAGAGTAAGGGGTTTAGAGGAGGACCTATCTAGAATAGGATCCTGAATAAGGTTGAAATCGCCACCTATAATCCAGTAATGACTGTCTATGTCTGGGAGGGATTACTGTAAGTCGCTTTGGATAAAAGCATCTGCTAAATGACTAAATGTAAAATGTAAATGTAAGAGAAAAGGTGAGTAATGAATTTGTCATCATCCCATACACGGGCATAGACACTCACTAAAATAACTGGGATGTCAAACAACTTGTCTGGGGGGGGATTAAAGGTACAGTGTGTAGAATTTAGTTGCATTTAGTGGTCCAATCACTGCATTGTAATCTACATTCCTAATGTAAAGGAGAAACAACACTTTAAGGACCCTGTTTAGAGTCAGTATTTAGTTTGTCTTTGTTATGGACTACTGTATAAATAAGGTGTTTCAACATGGCGGCCTCCATGAAAGGGGACCCTCTCCCACTGTAAATATAAAAGGATATTTTTTAAGTAACAAACATAAAACGATTCTTATTTTCAGGTGATTATACATGCATGAAAACATAGTTATGAATATTATATTCCATGTTTGCCTTATTCTGAAAATAGAGGCCCCAAATCTTACACACTGTACCTTTAAGTGTAACCCATACAGTACAGAAGAAGTCAAGTAATAGCTAACAAACGGAAGTTTAAGCACCTCCCATATTATATGGCCTAAAACCAACTAAACATTACAGCAAAACAGTCACTTTGAGTAAAAAGAGAAAACAAAGCCCAAAGAGTTATAGAAAAAAAAAAGAAAAAAGAAAGGAGTGGGAGTTTCGCCCTTATTCCACCTCTTTAGAACAGTAGGGGGTGATATGACCCAGGAATAAAAAATAAAAAAAACAAGAGTGGAGAGGTTGCATCTTCGTGTAACATTAAAAAAAAAAGGGAAAACTCACACACATGTATCTGGACTCACACTGTGATGTAGCGGACATCTTCGTATTAAACGTTTAACTGATATTAGCCCTAATAGAATATAAAAGGCCTGGTCAATGATTAAAGTTAAATGGGCTGTGTGGCAAAGCTAACCAAAACAAACAGGGGTAGACTCCATAGTCAGCATCGGTTCAACAGGCCCAGCCGGAGATTTACAAATGTTAACAGAGACCCAGTGTTCAAAAAGCATCATACGACACTAGTAAGAGTTCACAGTCAACGTGCGTTAAACATTATCCTGTCGAGACACTCTTACTGGCTGGGTGAGTCATCCCGAGGCCCGTGCCAGTGGTGGTTTTAGCGTTAGCCACTAGTGGATTAGCCCGTACATCAGCCGCTAAGACGGGCAGTGAAGCAGCCTCATGGAGCGGGCATGGAACTCGCAAAGTCAGTGGCTTCTTTGACGGAAGAGAAGTGTTTCTTGTTGCCATCTTTCTCGGTGATTTGGAGCCTAGCTGGGTAAAGCAGAGCCGGTTGGAGGCCCAGGTTATACATCTTAGCCATGACATCGCGGTAGGTAGCTCCAACACGTCGGGGCAGTAATCCTCATAGATGCGGGCTGGCGAGTCACTGTACTTCAGGTCGTTCCTCCGTTTGCGGGCCTCTCGAACTATTTTTTTTTTTTTTTTTTTTAAAGATTATTTTTTTGGACTTTTCAAGCTTTATTCTGATAGAGACAGCTGAAGAGTGACAGGAAATGTGGGGAGAGAGAGATGGGGAATGACATGCGGGAAAGAGCCACAGGCCAGACTCAAACCCTGGGCTCCCGCAGCAAGAACTGAGCCTTCGCACATGGGGCGGCTGCTCTACCAACTGAGCTAAACACCGCCCCGGCCTCTCGAACTATTAGCTCCTTGGTCTGGTGCCGGTGTAAGCAGACGATCACAGGTCTGGCCCTGTCCCCTTGTCGCGTCTTAGCAGCTAGAGAGCAGTGGGCCCGGTCCAACTCTGGTGGGGTTTGTAGCACCTAGTCCCCGAATATCTCCTTCAGGGCATCCGAGAAAAAGGTCGTGGGTCGTGGACCTTCAATGGACTCAGGCAGGCCGACAATCCTTATGTTGTTACGCCGGCTTCTTCCCTCCAAATCGATGCTTTTGGCTTTGAGGTTGGCACAAGTCCCTGCTAAGGTGGAACATGATGCTTCAAGAGCTTGGATGCGTTCTTCCGTTGAGTTGGCGTTGGACTCCAGACTCGCAATTCGTTCAGCAAGCTCAGTCACAGTGGCCTGCACCGTGTCCGGTTTAGCTTCGAGAGAGACAAACGCCGACCTGAGTTCGGCGGACAGCGCTGCCGATATGGAGTTACGGTGTTCCTTTAGCAAGCTAGTCAGAGCAGGCATGCTAATCTGGTTAGCCATGGCGGTCGAGTCGTCTACAAACTATTAGTCAACTTAAAATTTACACAATCTAACACGTATACACAAATACAAATAACTCCATTATTACAATTCAAGTTTTTTTTTATTAAAAAACAAACTTGAAACATCTGTCGTATCTTTGTATATGATCTATGTAACAACGTCACAATGTACATCAACTAATGTGACACTGAAACTTATTTCAAACATCAAACTGGTAAGGCACTTAGGGTTTTAGAAAAATGTAATAAGCATTTTCATTTCCCAACATTTTATAGACCAAACAACCAGCAGTGCCATTAAGATGAGAAAATAAAACAAAATGTCACAGCCTGATTTATTTTAAAAGCAGGTTTTAAGAACACTGATTCCTGAACAGTTCTCTAAAAACCTAACAGCAATGTCCAAACTTTCATTTCATTACATCCACTGTATTTTTCTTCTGAAAAAGTGACAATGCATCTTTTATTCTATTATCAGCACAATTACTTAAAATAATAAATAAAAAAAGGTGCTTTAAAAGTGCAAATAAGAGATTGGGCAAGATGGCGTCGTAGTGTGAACACCTCGCCTGTTGAGCTCTGGTGAGGTTTACTGAAATATCCGTCTAAAACACGTGTTCACCTGGTGAAACGTTATAAGCATGCGTAGGAGTAGCTCTATAATGAGCCTGGCTGACTATTTTTTGAAAATGCCTCGCATCAAATCTAAGAAAAATACTGTTTCGGGGGAGCATGCTAGCGACGCTGCGGAGCCTACTGCGGTTGAACCCGAAGATGCTAACGAGATGGAAGCCACTGCCGAGGTTGTGGAATACGGGAGCAATGTTGACTCAAGTATTCTTTTGGCTCTGAGCAAGATAACTGACAACATTACAAAGTTATTGGATGCTAAAGTTAATACTGTGCTTGCTGCTATACGCGAACAAACATCTCAGATGCAGGCTTTGGCAACGCGGGTTGGTGATGCCGAGACACGGATCTCAGGCGTGGAAGACAGAGGTGGGACCAAGTCATTGTTTTGCAAGTCATAAGTGTAACCCCAGTCCCATGTAGCTAGGAAATATTAACTGACGAGTAAATAGGGGTGTTGTAGTACAATGGAACGGGGCCTGAGTTCGTCTGGAGATGGCGCTACCTGTGATAACTGTGATAGTGATATAAAATAACTTGGAGGTGCCTCCAATAACGTTCAAGAAGTAAACACAAAATTTGATACTTCTCCTTTAAAATAAAAGTTCACTCTAACCTATATTATATTTATCCAAAATGTATCACCCTTGTAATTAAAACACAGGAGTGAAACAACAAAAATTATTTATTACAAAGTTATGAATTGTATTTGCAAATGAGGTAACTAGTTCATGGTTGACCTTCAAGTAAGCGTGGATACCAATATTCAAAGCTCTTATATAATGCTCTGGAAGGTTTGGTTCAATAAGAGAATGTAAAATCAAAATGATCAGAGAAACTCAAATGTCCATAGCCCACACTCACACACACATTCACGCAGGGCTATTAAATAAAAAAAAACGTTGCAGGCCTGGTCGAAGCTTGTGAGCGTGGAGGCCGGAAACGAATGGCCCTTTCACTGGGTTTTAACCAGCATAAACAAAAAGCACGTGCAAAGTGTTAATGGTGTACTCACAAGTCCAGCAACAGTCAGAGATGAAGATGAAAAAGGGGCAAAAGGGAAGGTGCAGTTTCAGCGGCAAAGGAATGGAGCGTGCAGCAACATGGTACGGTGAACCACGCTCAAGTACAGCAGCTACAGTCTCCTTCCAACGGTCCAGGGCTCTCCCGGTCCTCACTCTCTCCCTCTTATGGCAAATGTCCAGTCCTGAATCACATAATTCCTCTCAGTAACTAAGCTACAGGCTTATTCATGGCGAAAAACCAACAGTATGTCTTAAACAAATTAGCAATTGCTAACTGCAATGCAGAATTAACCATGTGAAAGTCTATGAGCAGGCTAAGCTAAAGGCTAGCAGCGATTAGCAATTCAGCTCGTCTTTAACACATTACAATTACACAACACCACCGAGTACATCAAAACACATGAATTTACCTCTGGCAGCTTCTCAGAGTTCTCACACATAAACCACGGGACGACTCTCCGTCCATCTTGGGAGTTAGGAGTGTTTTACTTTACAGTTTACAGCTATCCAGCTCGGATGCCGATAAAGCAGCCTCTGCTGTCGGTAACGTGCTGTGGCCATAGGTGACGCTAAGCACCTCCTACCTGAACAAGGTGAGGACAGGATTGGCTAAGGCTACATACATACAAAGATGAGAGAATAAATAGATGTTTCACTGCCCCACAAACAAACTTGGTCTCCTGTCTTTTGTGCCGACAATCAAATATGAATGGATTTTAAAACTAATACCACCCTTTTATCTCTCTCTTTTAACTGTATATGAAATGACTGTTTTTTTTTAAAACATATTTACACTCCATGAACTATTATTTATTAAACACAACATTTTAATATCTGTATATGAATGAATGAAAATAATAGCCACAGGGCTACATAAGTAAGTCTTAAGTCTTTGCCCTCAAGTCCAGAGTCAAGTCCCGAGTCAAGACAGGCAAGTCCCAAGTTAAGTCCAAAGTCAAGATTGACAAGTCTCAAGTCAAGTCCCAAGTCCTGCAGTTTGAGTTTCGAGTCCTTTTAACCACAGAGTAATACTATATTTACACAGATCATGTATGCCTCTGTATTTATTTATTAAAACAAGTGGAACTGAAATTGCAGAAAAAAAATAGTGCTGACATTGCACTTCCTAATTGCACTATTAACCAGTAATTTTTAACATTTAACTCATATTTTCAGAATATTCCTCAACCACTCCTTTACAGAATAAACACATTTGAAAAAACAAGTGCATCTGTAATTATTTGTACAAAAGTGCTAACATTGTATTTCCATGGCATATTGCATTTTAACTAGTTCCACAGCAGTTTCTGTCCTGTCCTGTACTCATCTCATCTCATATTGTCTGTGTGTGTGTGTGTGTGTATGTGTGTGTGTGTGTGTGTGTGTACATGTAAGAAACATAACAAATGCATGAACATAACAATGAATAGGGTTGTGCCTTTTATATGTCAGGGCCCTATGCTGCATTGCATTTGCAAAAGACCAAATTGGCCAAAAGTCTGTCAGTCATTTGTGCACGATGGGGACGCAGTATGATGCCACCATGGCTAAAAACTCACTCCACTGGAGCACTGGAAGCAGGCACTGCCAAGACTCTAATGGCCACCCGGAACAGTGAAGGAAGAGTCTTCAGGTATAATGCCCAGAACAAAAGGGCGTTCTGTCCTTCGGCTATGTCAAGGTAGTCACTTAGCTGTAGTGCTGGAGTAGTCCCAACATCCTTCTTCTGCCTCTTATGGTATGCAGCAAACAGCCCTTCTCCTTCCTAAGGTCCTCTTGCTCTTCTTCATCAACAAGAGGCACAGGTTGCTCAGTCTCTGCAGCATCTTGCAGGATCAATTCTGGCAAAACATGTAAAAAACAATAGCAGAAACAAAAGAGTCCTTATTACCATTTGTGTTGGTGATGCAGTCTGTTAGACTGAAATACTTAATTATTGTTGCAGTCAATTAGATCAGATTATGAGGGAAAAAGTTACATTAGACTCAGTAACATTGACCTTTAACTCGCTGTGCCACCTCTGCCTTGACGTCACGACTGACCAGCACATGGGGTTCCACCCACAACAGAGAAAAGGCTGGATCCAAGGCAGCTGCTTTGAGGTTCATTGTCTCCAGCCCACCAGCAATTTTACCTTGCAGCACGTAGACCAGCAACTCACGTGTGTTGCGAGGTAAACTTGCTGTTTTTTTCAATGGAATCTGGTTTGCTGGAGAGTGAGAACAACAAGCAGTTTAACTTAGTTTTTCTGTCGGAAAAGTCCACCTGACAGCAAGCTAAAACAGTGCACATAATCTTAATATAGTGTACATTTAAACTGACCTTGATTTTATAAGGTTTGTCTTTTTGTAGGCGGCTAAAATACGCGCTGCTGCTGACCGCCGTCTACTGTGTGTGATACATTGACTAACGTTATGTATAAGTACTTCATACAACCCTGGTTAAAAAAAATCACTTAACAAAAGTATGAATAAGGGAGTGAACTCGCAGTGGACGCAACAGATTACTGTGTTTGCAATGTAACGTTAACAGTGAGTTTACAGCCTCATTGATTTAACTACACAGCAAAGAAAAGTTACTTAAGGTTAGCTAATACACGTTAGCTTTCATTCAAAACTTACTGTTCTTTGTGCAACTTCAAATGTCAAACGAAGTTGGAAGTTGTTGCGTCTCCGTCTGTAATCTTCGACCCGCATGTTTTGCATACTGCAATCTGTTTATTGTTGACCACCTCATAGTTTTTATACCCAAACGAAACGATCTTTGGTATCATTTTCTCCCTAACTGGCGCGTTGTTTGACAGTTCATCTTCATTGGTTGTCCTGCAATTTGATTGGATAGATGCTGTTGGATCAAAACAACGTGGATCTAATTTGATTGGATGTTGTGCCGACAGCACATACACACACAGACGCACACATATACACAATGAAAGATACAGAGCATTCCATTTACATTATTTTTAATCTTTGGATTTTGGGGAAAGTAGCAAGTCTTGTCAAGTCAAAAGGCTCAAGTCCAAGTGAAATCACGAGTCATTGATGTGAAAGTCCAAGTCGAGTTGCAAGTCTCTTTACATTTTGTCAAGTCGAGTCTAAAGTCATCAAATTCATGACTCGAGTCTGACTTGAGTCCAAGTCATGTGACTCGAGTCCACACCTGTGGTGGAAGACACAATGGATGCGTTGCAGGCTAAAGTGACAAAACTTGAGAAACAAATAACCGACATAGCAGATCACATGGATGATTTGGAGAACCGCAGCCGCAGATGTAACCTTCGTCTGGTCGGGCTGCCCGAGGGCACGGAGGGAAAGGATCCAGTCACTTTCATGGAGACATGGTTCCCCTCCTATCTCAATCTCACAACTAAATCCGGGAAGATCAAGTTGGACCGCGCTCACAACTCCCTAGCACCGAGGCCAGGCACTAACCAACGCGCCAGACCCATCATCATGAAACTTCACAACTTCGCTGATAAACAACAAGTGATGGCTGCAGCCCGGCGCCTTGCTACAGAGCCGAACCAGCCAGCGGACCGGATCAGAGTTTCCTTCTTCAACGATTATTCGGCGGCGGTGGCCAAGAAATGCAAGGCTTTTGACGAGGTGAAGGGCTGTCTGAGGAGGAAGAATATGGATTATGCCCTTCTATACCCCACTACACTGAAGCTGTCTGTCATCGCTGTGGTGAAGAGATTTGACACACCGGAGGCAGCTGCGACTTATGTGGAATCACTGCCCTAAATCTCTGTAACCACTGGACTATCTCTTATCTTTAACATTGCGCCTGGACTGTGCCTTATGAAGCAATGTGAGTATCTGTCAAAATCAGGCGTGTGTGGCTATGCCCCTTTTCTTTCCTACTGCTTATAATCAACCAGGTGAAATGTTCTACTTCGCCGTGTTCTTGACGGACTGTAATGTATTTATGTCTATGAGTAGGTGCGTGTTAAGCGCTTGTTGCACCTGTCAGCTCTCAGCCACAGGCAGGAGAAAGATGGTTTTTCCCTACATGTTTAGTAGGGCTGTTGCCAAATTACTATTTTTTGAATGTTTTGTTGCACAGCTCTTTGTTTTTCTTTTTTTTTCTTTTCTTTCTTTATTTGCTTATTTTACTCTTACCCAGTGTGTGGTGGATCTCTTGGCTCCATATGCTTTGTTTGATACATGAATAATACTAATAATGAATAAGTTGCAGGTATGCACCTGGAATGTACGGGGTGTCCACAGCCCTATTAAGCGGAGGAAAATAATTACATGTCTAAAGAAAGATGATATAGATGTTGCTATGTTACAAGAGACACATCTTGATGACACAGAGCATTTAAAGTTACAACAAGGGTCATTCGTATTCGTATAAGTATTTTTCTTGTCCTTTACATCAAGAAGCAGGAGAGTAGCAGTGTGATTAGGAAAAACTTACCTTTTATAATATCTGACTGTGTTAAGGATCTGAGTGGTCGCTATGTGATAATTAAAGGAATTTTGCAAGGTCAAAATATTGTAATGATGAATGCGTACTTTCCACCTGCCCACCCAGTCACCTTCCTTACCAAAATGTTTCTGGATTTAGCTCCATTCCTTTCTAACTCCACTCCACTTTAGAAACAGTTCCAAAATATTCTTGTAGATCCTCTTCTTGACATGTTCAATCACTCCTTCACTACAGGAGTATTCCCACAGACACTGAAGGAGGCCAATATATGTTTAATCTTAAAAAAGGGGAAGTGCTCTGACTCAGAACCTACAGGCCCATACTGGTAATACTGGTAAAGGAAGACCAGACAGGTTTTGTAAGGGGTCGTCTATTAATGGTCTGGTGCTTTCTCTTGACGCAGAGAAAGCTTTCGACCAAATTGAATGGTCTTTCTTTCTGTATACACTGGGTAAATTTGGTTTGGGGGAGAACTTTATAAAATGGGTCAAAATTATATATACTAGGCCACAGGCAGCAGTCTTGACTTATGGACTCAGGTCTGAATACTTCAATACTCACAGGGGGGTGATGCAGGGCTGCCCTTTATCGACCCTCCTATTCGCTTTGGCCATAGAGCCACTTGTTGAGGCCATAAGGGTGACACCCATAATACATAGTTTAGAGATTGGACAGCTGTGTCATACAATAACCTTATACGCGGATGATGTTCTAATCCTTCTGACCAACCCTGAAACATTTATACCAGGTCTCATTGATGTGATTGACAGATTTAGTCGTTTCTCTGGTTATAAGATTTACCTGGCTAAATCAGAGGCTATGCCCCTTGGTACTCTTTCAACTATACCATCTACTGTACCTCCCTTTCCTTTTAAATGGTCTCCCAATGGGTTTGTGTACTTAGGAATCTTCATCACCCCATCCTTTGATCAACTATATAAAGCCAACTTTGCACCCTTATTTTGTAAAATTAAGCAGGACCTAGAGTGATGGATGTCACTTCCTGTTTCCTGGTTGGGACACATCTCCCTGGTCAAAATGAATGCGTTGCCAAGGTTATTGTATCCGATCCAAATGATTCCTGTTTTGTTTTCTAAACGGTTGTTGAAGGATATAAAAGGATGGCTCAGCTCTTTAATTTGGAGCAAGCATAGACCCAGGCTTAAGATGGCAATATTACATCTACCAAGTACGATGGGTGGCCTAGACTTACCTAATATTAAAAATTACCAACTTTGTGCTCAGTTAAGATTTGTAAACGACTGGGTTAAGGGTACAACTTCAATTTGGATGGATATTGAGACAGCATTATCACAGTGCAGACTAAGTGACCTGTTATTTTGTAATAATTTTAAAGAAATCAAAGCTTTTTGTGCAAATCTTGTAACAATCAACACTCTAAAAGCATGGCGGCTTGTCCACCGTCTTGAGGGAAGATCAAATATTACATCCATTTTCACCCCAATAATAAATAATCCTGCTTTTCCCCCAGGTTCTTCGGACCCTGGTTTTCGACAATGGTCTAATAAGAATATTAAACCCCTCAGTGATCTATTCTCAGGTCATAAGCTTATGTCATTTGAACAGCTTACTAACAATTACAAGTTGTCCAAACAAGATTTCTTTCGTTTTTTGCAAATAAGGCATTATATCATTCATAGCACAACCCTTATTGATCACCCTGAAATATCTGTTGTTGAGAAAATTCTGTTTCATCAACAAGTGAAAGTGTCTCTGAGCTCATTTTACCATGTACTTGGGTGTGTGGGAGAAGGAGTTGTCTGTGACTATAGGTGAAGTCAAGTGGGATACTATTTAGTCTCTTGCAAAAAGGATTTCAGTTTGGACTCGGACAAGAGCAATACAATTTAAGATTTTACACAGATTACATATTTCCCCTCACCGCAGGCATCTCTTCAACCGCTCTCTTTCCCCTCTGTGTCTCAAGTGTAAAACTGATGTGGGAACTTTAACTCATTGTTTCTTGTCTTGTCATAAACTTCAAAGATATTGGGTTAAAATTATAAGTGAAATGGAGAGAATATTTCATATTAATATAGAAATGGACCCCATGTCCCTGATTCTAGGTCTGCCAAGTGGCTATTTGAAAACAGCAGTCAAGAAAAGATTGTGTAATATTCTAACATTTGCAGCCAGGAAAAATATTCTTTTGCAGTGGGTCAGTGACAAGGTTCCTTCTGTCTGTAGTTGGCACAAAATAATTTTTGAACTAATCCCTCTAGAATATCTTACCAGTGTCATACATCACAGTGTAGTTTTACAGAGTAAGGCGCCCATTTTTGGACTATATTGGTCCAGACCTTTCCTCCACCCTATTAAAAGGTCTGCTGTGGACTTGAACAGCATTCGTGTACTGTAAGACTGATTCACCACCTCTTGTTTCATGCTGTATGCTCATCTCTCATGTAAGAGCTGTCATGTATGTTTTGTGTTTGTTCTGTTCTGTGTCTAGTATTGTAAACACTGTTTGTTTGTTGAATGAAAACAAAAACTGCAATAAAAACAATGGAAAAAAAGTGCAAATAAGAAAAATAACCAATAAATAAAAAATAATAAATAAGAGATATTTAACTTTAAAGGAATGAAAATTAAATACAGATCCCCATTTCCGATTGTTTAAGGGATTTTTTTCAATCACGTTTTTGTGTCAAAGTGACTAATAGTGACAACAAATTTTGAAGCACTAAGTCAGCGCACTGCAGCCATGAAATGGGCTACAATGTAATCCTTGTGTCCATATGTCCATTAAAAGCGCTTGTTTTGCCTCTGCCAGGCTCAGATTGTTATTTTAAGTGTCTGACAACACGATTCTACAGAGAAATTAAATATTATCTCTGGGTGAGGGTGAGCCAGCTGCTGCAAGGCTGCGAAACTCTGGAAACTGGTGGTGATCCTGTGGGTGCTGTGACCCTCTGGAGATTTCATAGACCAGATTAAGTGAAATATACAAAACAATGTTTAATTCTTTTGTAGGGTCATTTTCATAATGCTGTGAGAGACTTACAATAACAATCTGAGCCAGAAAACATGCACTTTTAGTGGAAGTAGGTTGACAGCACACAATTTCCTACAAAGTTTCCATCGTAGCCAAATTTGCGGCTGTAGGCTGTAGCACTCTCACTCAATAATGGACCAGTTTCAAAACTTGTTGTCCCCAATAATGACTTTGACACAAAACCATGAAAAACAAGGAAAATAAGTCACCTTTTAAGATAAACAATCACAAAGAATGCAAAATGTCAGGTGAGGCAAGGCACTGAAACAAAATACAAAGGAACACTGAGCAAAAGGCTGTGATTCGAATATGTCTATAGGCTTGTAGTAAACATACTCTTCATATACTTAGTATATGAACATACAGTCTCAAAGTACTTTAACAAGTTCCTAACACTGTAACCATCTGAAGCCACCTTTGAGTTAAAACTATGTTACAGATTTACTTACATGGCGGTCATAAATCCTGAAGATCTCTCAGAGTGCCTCTGCAGTCTTCCCTGTCCGTGAGGCCTTCTCTCTGTACAGGGCAATCAGTTGAGGTGTGTGTCTGTCAAGCTCACAGTAGAACTGATTACGTAGGTTCACATTTGTAATGCAATGGAACTCAGCAAACACCTGCAGACATACAAACACATAAATGTACATAGATTAATGTAGATTTTTCAACTTGTGTTTTAACAGGAAAACATAATGCATCCATTACACGTTTTAAGCAGCAAAGGTAGCAGTTTTTACCTGTGACTCCATTTGTAGGGCTGGCCATCTCTCCAAAAAGTCCCTCATCTGTGGATTTCCTTGAACAATATCTTGGCGACGTAGGGCAAAAGTTGTTTGCATGAGCTTTCCAATCAGTATCTGGTTTCTCTTTGTCTTTTCAACCTCTTGTATTATTTGTAGTCTCATTTGTTCCAGAGTGGCTTTGTTCTCTCCTCTGGGAAAGTTGGGCAGGTAGTTAACTTAAGCTTGTCTGGCTCTTTTGATGTTGGAATGCGGGTGCTCGTTCTGAGGGTTGCTTCAGCTCCTCCTGTCTGTGTTGATGGATACCTCAGCACATCCAGATCTGGCCAGCTTGGTCCGATAATTCCCCATCTTAAATTCCATCCATACCACCCATTGCGACTTCCAAGTTCTCTGAGACACGGATAAGTTGTAATCAGAGTTTCAGCTGCCATATCCACTTCCCTGTCATTTGGGTATGGTTTGAAGCTATACATTCTTTCAGCCATTTTTTCCAGAGTGTCATGTTTTTGGGCTCTTGTCAATTTCAGTGTCTTTCCAGAATTTTCAAAAACAGTGTTTCCTTCTTTAAGTACATGGTCCACTTCATTAGAAAAAGTAGGCAGAGGGAAACAATCAGGCCAATTCTTCTGACGCTGTGTTAAAGGTACATGTGGGAGTATGTCTGTATCAGAACTTGCAGATGAGGTGGCATCACTTTCAGATCTCACTACTTTCAATGTGCCCCTCTCTGGCAATTCCTGAATGTCCACAAGAAGTGGACATCAAAGTCAGGATCCTCATACTGCAGGGTAAAGTCACAGTCAAGTCTTGGCTTGAATTTCTCTTGCATTATATTCTTCAGCTCTTCTACTGATTGTGGTCGCTCAAACAGAGTGAGCTTCATGGCAACATCTGTGGCACGGAGCACAAATTTCTGGGGAGTAGCCATCTCCTGATTTGTGGCTCTGTTTTAAGTAAAAAAGATGAAAAGTTAATAAAGTTTGTTTGACTATGCTTATGAATCATCTTGGAAAAGTCAATCCTGTGAACTATCAATGATGCTGTATGCTGTATTTTAGGTTCAAATAACTAAAATATAACACTGAATTAACTTTGCTTTTTGAACTATCTTGTTCCTTTGCTTCCTTTGATGCTCAAATCAAGTGGGCTTCATTATTGAGCACAGTAGAAACCTACTTTTCAGTGAAGTAATATGAACTGAGTTAAGACCAGTCTTCCTTCTGTGTTATATGGAGAGAGAGGTGATTTGTCATTGAGCTCTGATACAGTGTGAACAGTCAAATTCCCTGGTGAAAGTTCATAGGATCGCAGGTGTTCAATGTAATATGATTTGTGTTTTCTTTGAAAACAAAGACAACATGGTTGTTTACAAGGAGAATCTTTTCAGTTTTGCAAAACTGAGGCAGTCCTCCCTGTTGTCCCACAGAAACAAACATTTCTAGACCATAATCAGTTCCATCGATGTTGACCTTTGATTTGCTGTAAATCAAGCTGCTGTCTGTTAATTATTTAATGTATGCCTGTACAACACCAGGAACATCACAGAAGAGGCATATGATGTCTGCTGATGAGGTTCAAAGAAAGATGGGGCACTGAGATGGTATAGAATGTGTAAAAAGGTAACAATATTGTATAAATATGATATATAATATCAATATGGTGTTCGATCCCGAGTTACCCCTGTACAGGTGGTACTGGTCCAGCTCTCCGTTTAAAGGGTCCAATGCTCAAGCCCGGGGGTATTACCCCGTCGGGTCAGGTCATAGGACTGTTTAAGCTGGTGGCAAGGAGACACACCTAACTGCCTTCATCTGAACGTCTACCCTGCTTGCTCTAGCATAGCCCCTGACCGAATAGCCCCAGGGCCAAATGCTATACTAGCCACGCCTGTTAACGGCAGCTCTCCTCTAAATGATCGTGGCACTTGTTGTGGTTGCTAGGATATTTTTAGTGGCTTGGACAGCAAGCCTCAAGTATCTGTTAATTTCGTGGGCTAGAGTAACCTGTTAGAACCTTCAAAGATGTTGAACACACTATACCTGATTATTACACCCTTCAAGGAGGCTACAAATTCAATGTCCACCATCTAATCTTTAACTGCTTATAGAATATTTATTGCAAAATTAAGCAAGGGCAAGCATACAGCATCATTTGATTCAAAATTGATTAGTTACGTCCACTAATGCTACTCAATCATAGATATAATACTGGAAAAATATTTAATTTCTGACCATGATGTGAGGGCTGCAGCTTGGAGGATCGACGCTCAATTTGGAGACAGAGAGAGAGAGGAGGAAGTGGAGTACAGGCCCTGTACGGTCCTCCCTCGACTGTCGTACTAGTCTGTAGGGGTAAAAGAAGGAAAATCCTCTTCAGTCAGGTTGTCTACAGACTCCAATCTGGTGATCACTTTTAGCTGCAGGCTGGATGCAATATTGCCAGGAGGGGTGAAAGATTGGAAAAAAATCACCTCCACTCAGATATTCACTGCAGCTGCCGGCTGTATGCAATATTGCCAGGATGGAGAGAGAAATCCAAAAAACTCACCTCCAATCTGGTGATCACTTTTAGCTGCAGGCTGGATGCAATATTGCCAGGAGGGAGAAAGAAATCCAAAAACTCTCCTCCAATCTGGTGATCACCTTCAGCTGCTGATCTTTGGCCTGCTGGCAGGATAAACGGAAAGAGAATCCTGGGTCAAATTGGAAACCCACAGCCAGGTGGCAATGGCTAGCCCACTTAGCACGACACTCTCTCTTTGGCTGTAGATAGTAGGATTCTCTTTCTGCGATGATGGGCTGCTCATCTACTCCATCTCTTGAATTAAAAGTTTAGGTACAAAATGCAATGCCCCAATGTGGTCGGTCAATCAGCATGCCTTGAACCCGAGTGTCGGCCGAGGACTAAAACCCTGATCCTCCTGGGGCGTTGTCTTTTATACCTCTTCCTACTATATGATTTCTCCCCCCCTTCCTCTGATCCATCCTGCTGCATCCTCTCTCACCTTTCTCCTTTTTTGGTCAAGATGCCACACTTCACTCTACCATCAAGTTACTTAATCATCATCCAATCAAACCTCACCTTTATCACCAGTCCTAACATTTTCAAACATTATCAATCATTAATAATCAATAATCAGTTATAATCACATCATCATGTTTCCATTCATTATCACATTTATCCTAACACCTCATTTCTTAATACTGAATTAACTTCAATCATTATACAGCTTAGCTATTACTCTCTGCGCATGCCCTACACCGATGGAGAGTCCCTAGGTATCCTATTGCGTAACTTCCAACTGCCACCGTCTCTGCGCATGCCTCACTCAGACTGAGCGTCACCGGTATCCTGTTGCACCACCTCTCAACCGCCACCGTCTTCTGCGCATGCCCCACTGTGGAGAGTCCCTGGGTTTCCTGTTACCCAACCTCGGTCACTGTTGCTGCTAGGCCCCTTCTCTCCTCTCAGGCCTTGTGATCAAAAGTTTCCCACTCTCCTCTTCCAGGGCCTATCCCGAGCCCCCTGCTCTCCCTCACTGATGGTTTCAGTGAATCAGGGTTTTCAACTTTCTCGACAATGGTTTATATTAGCACATATCACATATGATATGAAGTATATGTTCCAGTATTAGAGTGTTGGAGTTCAGAGGGCAAAAGGTGACAGGTAGATTTAGTCCAGTTTTGCGATAGTGGCTCTGATAGAGGCAGATGAGTTATAGAGTCTTATTGCAGTAGGGAGGAACGATTTTCTGTATCGTTCCTTAGAGCAGCGGGGTTGAATGAGTCTGTTGCTGAAGCTGCTCTTTAGTTTGTCCCATGTTTTTTGGAGGGGGTGAGAGAGATTGTCCATGATTGCTAGCAGTTTTGCCAGCATCCTATCCTTCACCACCTCCTCCAGGGTGACAAGCTTAGAGCCAACAACAGACTCTGCCTTTCTGATGAGTTTGTTCAGTCTGTTGGTGTCCCTTGCCCATGATGCCCACTCCCCAGGACACCGCAGCAAAGAATATGGTGCTCGCCACAACAGACTGATAGAACACTTGCAGTATGTTGTTGCAGACATTAAAAGACCTGAGCCTCGTCAGGAAGTAAAGCCGGCTCAGGCCCTTCTTATAAACGGCTCTGTGTTGGTGGACCAGTCCAGTTTATTGTCCAGTGTAACACCCAGGTACTTATATGCTGGCACTTTCAATTAAAATCAAATCAAATCAAATTTTATTTGTATAGCCCAAATTCACAAAACACATTTTGCCTCGGAGGACTTTACAATCTGTACAGGGAGTGACACCCTCTGTCCTTAGACCCTCGGTTCAAGTGAGGAAAAACTTGCCCACAAAAACCCTTTTAACAGGGAAAAAAGGTGGAAGAAACCTCAGGAAGAGCCACAGAGGGGGGATCTCTCTCCCAGGATGGACAGACGTGCAATAGATGTCGCATGTACAGAACAAATCAACAGAAACATATTGTACAGTTACAATGAATGATAAAATGACAATGAATTACAATGAATGATAAAATGATTACAGTATACAGAGTACACAGAGATATGCTAACAATAATGACAGTAATAATATATGTAGTGGACGTTGTGCAGGACCACAGCAGCAGCCACGATCCATGAGAACATGCTGGACAAGAGAGCACAGAAACTCCGGGGAAGAAGTTTAGTTAGTAACATGCATTAACATGTACTAATGAGACATGTATACAGATTTGTTTACATGTGTACAGATGGTGATGGTGATGGTGGAGAGAGAGAGAGAGAGAGAGAGAGAGAGAGAGAGAGAGAGAGAAGGAGAAGGTTTGAGTAGAGTTTTCAGTACATATAACTGAAAACTCTACTCAAACCTTTATCTTTATCCACATCCGTCCCAGTTGGAATTTTTCTCTTTTTATCATGTTTTTTTTTTCTTGCTTTTTTTGTCATTAAGATTCTTTGTGTTGTTGAATGACACCAAAACAAGTGAATTAAACTGACATTATCCAGTATTGGTAACCCTTATTATCCAGGATAAAGTATCATATTTATTAAGTTTTATTCGAAGGAGGGATGAATTTGTCAAGATTTCCATCAGAGAGGATGACATCTCCTACCATCAATCCTCAAATCAACAGATGACCAGCTCAAATATTGCAACATAACAGCAGAAGATTCAAAGTATTTACAATTTTATTTACATATAATACACTCTCTCTCTTTTTATAACATTATTTACAGAATCAATTCCCACTATGAGCAAACACTTGGCAACAGTGGAGAGGAAAAACTGCCTTTAAGAGGCAGAAACCTCGAGCAGAACCGGACTCATTGGTGGGCGGCCATCTGCCATGACCATTTCAGTTAAGAGAGAGGGGGAGAGGGGTGAGAGTGGGGGATAGAGGGAGGGTAGTGAAGAGAGGGAAAGCGGGAAAAGAAGGAGTGGGGAGGGAGAGAGGGGATACAAGGATGAACACATTAAGTTCATGATGTATATATCTTCCCTCAGACAGACCAAATAAAAAACATTTTGTATGTATAAAAAGGTAATTAAAATGCCATGCCATGAGACACTGTGTTACGGACAAAGTTGAAGTAAATTGTTTCAAATTACTACAGATGTTGTTTGTTTGCAGTTATGTGTGTAAGTGTTCTAATTCTGCAGTGCTCAAGTAGCTTAAAGTTGCTGTTATGAAACAACGCATTTTGCACTAAGTTACGTGCACGGTTAATAAGCCCCCTCAGAAGCGCAGTGTCACATGTATTACATGGCAGGTCCTAAGGCACAGGTGATGTGATTTAAACAGAACTCATCTCATTGCATGAGTAACTGTTGCAACCTCCAGCCTTCTATGAGACACTGTCCTGTGCTATTACTCTTTGTAAAGCAACATCAAAGTCTTTACATCGCAAATGTCAAAATAAATGTTCAAATAATACCAAACATGAACACCTGTATTATAATAGTCCTTATTACTATTATTTGTGTTTAATGCTATAGGTCTAACACTTGTGTAACTGTAGTTAACACATGATCCTCTGAGAGAGTTAATGTCCAACACTACATAGAAGTGTTAACTAACACTGGTTGTTGTTAATAAGTGTTAACACTTGTGGCGTGTACCAACACGTTCTCATTCCCAATGCGTCAAAAACTGCAGCTTGGTCAGTGGCCCTACGCTTCAAGAAGTGACGCTGTAGGTATCCTTCTAGCGTCACTTTTGGACGTGCAGCGATGTTTGATTGATATGAGACCATGGCACTGTCAAGTTAGCAACAACACATTTACCCACGTCTGGGTGGACTGAATTAGGAAAATAAATATGCAACGTCCGGTTACACTTTCAAAATAAAGCCAGAAATGAAACGTTTCATATTTTATGAACAATCGTAATACTACCACTAAAGACACTAGTGGTTTCTTCCTATTTCATAAATACAAATCATGTTGCAACATTATTAGGACAAAATAAAGTTAAACGTTAAGTTAGTTAGTTAGTTACACAATCTCTCTATATAAATGCATATTTTATTTATCAAATCACGTGACTTTACATGCACAATTATGCTTATACATCACGTTTATTTTTTTTTATTATTTCTCTGCCGTTGTTGTCTGCGGCGCACACGTTGCTGCATTTACATGGATATCGGGAGCTTGGATGAACAGTTGAGGTAAGAAGACAAGTTTTGTTGAAAGGTTTTGTTGAAAAGCCAGCGACAAAGCAAATGCAACGATAGATTTGCTTATGATTTGCCCATGAAACATCAACTAGTAGCTATCTGTAGTTAAATACAATGACCTAAAACAGCTAAAGTTAGTTCGCATCGCTAAACTAGCCCTTTAACTAGCCATGTGCTCGCGCTAGCAAGCTAACCCTGTATTTTTCCATCCCTTCACGTAGAGATTGAGTTTTTCTGTTTGTGAGGATGAGTGTGCAAGAAGAACAGGATATTTTGGAAAGTTTGGATGAACTGGTTCAGCAGCAGGAGTTTGATGACCTCCTTGAGGGGGTTCAGGCCGGGGCAGCAGCACCTCAACGACCACTGAATGTGAGGTGGACGGAGAGAGACGCGGATGGAAACATGCTTTCCAAGAGGCCAAGTGCGATGCGGAAGCAATCCAGTCATGGTTAGTGTTTTATATTGTGGTGTCTTATGATTCTTCTTTTTACTTTGACTGTGTTGCAACAACTCAACCTTCAGCTTTTAGTGTGAATGTGCCAAGAGAGTGATGCCCTCCACTGCAGTTGGAAATCAGCACTCAGGAATCAAAGAGTTTGTGAACAGAATCCGCTTTTATTTATCTGTACAGACAAAACAAGCAGGAGCCCTCTACTAGAAAGGTCTGAAAAATGCCTCTCGGGGCATCTCTTTATATACTCTTTCTAAGCCCTGCCCAGTGGGCTGGCCGGGTTTTCCCCACCTGTTTCTACCGGTGTAAACGGTCAAAAAATCCCTCAGGGGAAAAACCCAAAGGGTGGGGAAAACCCAAGGGACTTTACCTAATGGTGTCAACCCCGGGGCAGAAATGCCATCATCATTTCTTTTTTATCACTATCCTTCTTAACAATACACCATTAAACTTTCTCCCGCTGTCTGTCCTGTTTTTTTTTAAAACATCTTGACACATTGTGTTACACTATTATGTTTCAGACATATCTTATTCTATTTTTTAAAAACTATGTTTTAATAATTAACAATCAAGAAGCCTGTGTTACAATCATCCACAGGCCTCTGGCGACTAGCTCTTTATCAGTATTATGTGCCATAACTTCATACTTCATTTGTCGTCTGTCATCACATCAACCATGGTGCCATTAACCTACACTAACAGTCTGTGAAACAGAAAAAGGAAAAATCAACAGAATGAGATTGTCCAATGCACCTGCCAGGCTTCAAGGCCACTGCCCTCTACATGTCTGGGCGTGTTGCCAGAATATCCAAACTCGCTACACTTGACTGCTTCCCCTCCCTTTTGTGTTCACCAACTCTTATCTTGTAGCAGAGAACTCTTGCTTTGTGGCGGAGGCCATTGGATCAAATCATCTGTGATTCAGTTATAATACGAATGTATACACTCAGAAAACATATAATATTGAAAATGAAATAAAAATTGTGAATGAAGTGCATAAAATCACTACCACAATATTCTAGATATTTTAAATGGTTTCAGTCCTGAATGTCAGTATAGGCTGTTGCCAGAGATAACATGCTGTGAATAAAGTACAATTTAGTTCAGTTTAAAAGTCCTCATGATCTCTACAGGATTGGTCTCTAACTGATCACAGCAATATCACTTGCCCATAACCAACATTTTGAATTCATTATCAAAATTTTAAGTTATTGACACCAGGTCAGATCAATGTGCCATCGCTGATAGATCTCAAATCCTGAAAAAAGAAACGCATGATTTGGCTCACATGAATTACTTTAACAAAAGAACCCCACCCAAAAAATGAAATAGAAAAATTGTACAGTTAGGTTCTCTATTTATCAACTAATAGTGTAATATAGATAGTATAAATTTAGATTGTGTACAGGTACTTTGAAAACAAATATAAGTGTTAAACAAATATGCTGCTTTAAGAGATGTTTGTTGTTTTCTGCATTACAGCTGAACGCCGTCATAAGACTGGTCCCATTTCGCACCCTAATCCAGAGGTGACCTTTGCTCCAGAGACTGCTTCACAGACAGTCTCGGCTGGTATGTATTTCATTACATATGTTCTGTGCATAATGTCCTTTATATATATATATATATATATATATATATATATATATATATATATATATATATATATATATGCAAAATTAACTCTTGAACAAAACAAATTCTCCAAAACAAGCTTTGCCCCCTTATAACTACACCTTGTATTTCTCAATTGCAATAGAATGTCTTCTGCAAGATCTGCAACGCTCCCTGAGCTGCTCTGATGAAGAGCGTACTGAAGCAGCAGCATACCAAAGGGCTCCTCTGGCTTCTCAGGATTGGAGCATTCGCAATGCTCTCTTTTCTGAGAGATGGAGGGAAAAGAGACCATCTCTTCTTAATAGCATGCTGGCCAAGGAGAACGTGGCAACAAATATCTGCAGCCAATGTGGGAGCAACTGCGTGGCTATTAGATGCAGAGCTTACCTCCCATGTCCCTTTCTCTGTGCTGACTGTGACATCAGCAGACACAGCAAGGCCTCAGTCTTTCATAACAGAGATGCCATGTGTGCTGGTTTCTTCCAACCATTGCCTCCAACCACTTGTGTTGTTGATAAGGCACTTACAAACTGTGGTAAGTTGCATACTGCTTTTTCTGAGTGAGTTTGTGTCTGCGTCAGTAATTATGAATTAGTCTAATCTATGTGTAATGTCTTTCAGTCTGATTTTTACCTATTGAGATGCCTGTCAGCATCTGTGGCTGTCCCCCAGAAGCACTGAGGGTGATCCAAGGGAAGGCATTTGCTTTGGTGACAATAAATGGTAATTATGCAAAAGATTTCCTTCATCCAGTTTCAATAAAACTCTGTATCTTTATACAACAACTCCCACAAAAACTTAATGTCTCTCTAAAATGAGCACATTATGGTTTACAAATGACTTATTCATGATAGTGCCCATTAAGTCAGCAGGCTTTACTGAGCCACTTGGATATACAGTATATGTCACATGCTGCATAACATTCTAACCTTGGTAACTTTAACATTACAGTGGATGTAAATGTTACTTTGTAGGATGGTATGATCTCAACATGCCTGAGCTGACCTGTGAGGGATGCCGGCACGTTGGACTGCAGGACTTGATGACCTGATAAATGGTGGATACTAGCCTGCCACCCTTCATTTTTCAACAATTTATGAGACAGACCTGTTTCATACATTTGAGGACATGAAGATGGCATCGCCAGGGATGTCCTTTAAGGCCTATCTAAGAGTGCTTGAGAAGCGGACTGTTCGCTTTGGCCGCGTCAGTATTTCTTAATCATTCAACAAGATCATAAATAGACTGGTGTTTTGAAATGGAAAGGTCTTTGTTTAAAATGTGTTTTGTGCTTTTTCCTTTTAACATAGACTGGTAAGATCTCATCAGACAGCTTCCAAAAAAGCTTTTTTGAATGGGCTGCTGTACAGTACAAGTTTGACTCCACCTGCAAGGAGGAGAAATTCATCTGTCCTGCCTGTACCCCAGCAATGCTTGCTGTCTCGGTGGATGGAAACCGCAAGCATTACCGCTTCAAAAGCACAGCAAGGTTTACAATAATGTACACACCCACACTGTTTAAATGGCAAAATAGTCAGTTATGTTTTGTACCAGTAACCGTTCACGGTATGACATGTTATGTTATCCATGGTCAGTCTGTTACCTACAGCAGACAATGGTCAGCCCATCCCCTGCCTGTAGTTTGGAGAAGCAGAAAAATGTTTTAGTCACATATAAAAGGCCCACCTGAAAAAAACAACATCCAGTATTTAAGTGTATGCTATAGCAAGCATATTCTAACCACTTTATCTTGCTATCAGATCTGCAGCATTATGCGTGGAACAGTTAGGGTAAGATGAAGGAATATGCAAGTTCTACGGTTGAGGTTATGTAGTGCTGAGGTGATAAGTACCTCACCACCTATCCTTCTGAAACACTGAAGTCTTTTTATTTCTTGTTGGGTTTTTTTTAGATCTCAGGAGCGAGCCATTTTTGAAGGTGTCTTCATTGCGAAGGATGACGATGTGACCAAATTTGTGGATCACATCCACAGCAAATCTAAACATGTAAAAGCAGACTTGCATTTCTATCTGAATATTATAATAACATTATAATTTGTAGTCCGTCAGTACTCCTATTTATTGTGATATCTACCTGTATACCTAATCTGTTCCTTGTCTCCTAAAATAAATTTATAATTGTTCCCTGTAATTACTATTGATGAGATTATTTGTCAATTATGATTTTCTGCAATGTAGGTCACTGGACGGAGCAGTTGTGGTGGGGAGTGGTCGGCTGCCAGAGAGACCTCCTAAAGATCGAGCAGCAAGGTGGATGAGGAGGGACTGGAGCTGGCAGTGTGCAGGCACGGGGTCTTGCTGGCTGCCCTTAATATGTTTAGGGGTGAAATATTTGCATACCCAATGTTTTTGCAGCAGCTGCTGGCACCCAGACATGACATCACCTTTTTTTGTATGGATGTTGTGTGCAAATATTGGCCATACTTACAAAGAGTAAGCACCAACTGTCCTGAGCTCCAGCCCCTTCAGAATATGAGGCCCTTCCTGTCAGCTGTACATGCCAAAGCGCATGACTTCAAATGTGAGGTTGGTATAATACAATACATGTATTGTAATGTTATCAAATGACTTGCAATCCTATAAATCATGCATATAAATTATGTTTAACTATAACAGATTATATAGCATTTTTATCGTTATAGTTATTGTTGTTGGTGTGGACAGCCCTTAACTGATATAATTACTTCTGTCAAGATTATTTTCTCACCTGTGTTTATCTGTCTGTATATCTGTTTGTTTGTAAGCAATATTACTCATACTCATTTACAACTAATTTACACAATACTTACCCTCCCCCATGGACCAGGAAAGAGCGTATTAGATATTGTGACAGTTTGCATTTTGATTAGGCTTTAATTTAATTAAAAATGACTGTTGGGCATTGTTTGAATTGTATTTGCTGTACTAAATATCCTTGATGCTTATGTTTGTGTTCCTCTGTCCAGGTCATATATATATATATATATATACACTACCAGTCAAAAGTTTGGACACACCTTCTCATTTAATGGTTTTTCTTTATTTTCATGACTATTTACATTGCAGATTCTCACTGAAGGCGTCAAAGCTATGAATGAACACATATGGAATTATGTAGTAAACAAAAAGTGTGAAATTACTCAAAACATGTTTTATATTTTAGATTCTTTAAAATAGCCACCCTTTGCTTTGATTACTGCTTGGCACACTCTTGGAATTCTCGCGATGAGCGTCATGAGGTAGTCACCTGAAATGGTTTTCCAACAGTCTTGAAGGAGTTCCCAGAGATGCTGAGCACTTGTTGGCCCCTTTGCCTTCACTCTGCGGTCCATCTCATCCCAAACCATCTCGATTGGGTTTAGGTCAGGTGACTGTGGAGGCCAGGTCATCTGGCGCAGCACTCCATCACTCTCCTTCTTGGTCAAATAGCCCTTACACAGCCTGGAGGTGTGTTTGGGGTCATTGTCCTGCTGAAAAATAAATGATCCAACTAAATGCAAACCGGATGGGATGGCATGTCGCTGCAGGATGCTGTGGTAGCCATGCTGGTTCAGTGTGCCTTCAATTTTGAATAAATCCCCAACAGTGTCACCAGCAAAGCACCCCCACACCATCACACCTCCTCCTCCATGCTTAACAGTGGGAACCACGCATGTAGAGAGCATCCGTTCACCTTTTCTGCGTCGCACAAAGACACGGTGGGTGGAACCAAAGATCTCAAATTTGGACTCATCAGACCAAAGCACAGATTTCCACTGGTCTAATGTCCATTCCTTGTGCTTCTTGGCACAAACAAATCTCTTCTGCTTGTTGCATTTCCTTAGCAGTGGTTTCTTAGCAGCTATTTGACCATAAAGGCCTGATTCGCGCAGTCTCCTTTGAACAGTTGCTGTAGAGATGTGTCTGCTGCTAGAACTCTGGGTGGCATTTATTTGGGCTCTAATCTGAGGTGCTGTTAACTTGCGACATCTGAGGCTGGTGACTCGGATGAACTTATCCTCAGCAGCAGAGGTGACTCTTGGTCTTCCTTTCCTGGGGCGGTCCTCATGTGAGCCAGTTTCGTCGTAGCGCTTGATGGTTTTTGCGACTGCACTTGGGGACGCATTCAAAGTGTTTGCAATTTTGCGGACTGACTGGCCTTCAGTTCTTAAAGTAATGATGGACTGTCATTTCTCTTTACTTAGCTGATTGGTTCTTGCCATAATATGAATTCTAACAGTTGTTAAATACAGCTGTCAGCTGTGTACCAACCTGACTTCTGCACAACACACCTGATGGTCCCATCCCCATTAAGAAGGCAAGATATTCCACAAATGAACCCTGACAAGGCACACCTGTGAAGTGAAAACCATTTCAGGTGACTACATCATGAAGCTCATAAAGAGAAGGCCAAGGGTTTGCAGTGCTGTCAACAAAGCAAAGGGTGGCTACTTTGAGTAATCTAAAATATAAAACATGTTTTGAGTAATTTCACACTTTTTTGTTCACTACATAATTCCATATGTGTTCATTCATAGCTGTGATGCCTTCAGTGAGAACCTGCAATGTAAATAGTCATGAAAATAAAGAAAAACCATTAAATGAGAAGGTGTGTCCAAACTTTTGACTGGTAGTGTATATATAGTTATATATATATATAGATTTTTTTGCTCTTAATGGATGTTGCTTGTATAATATATGTTATAACATCAGTTTTGGCTAGATAATGTATTTTATGCACATTATGCTAGTTAATAGGCAACTGGTATGCACTATCTAGCTTATAGCTGAATTTAGACAGCCCTTTGCACTGAATTGTAACTTAGTTATTTTTATGCATCACACTGATTTGCTTTTCCATTCACCTTACTCTCTAAGAAATGACCAAGCCTAAGACAAGGAGCTGCCCCAACTGCGGCACAAACAACAACGCCAGCCGAAAAACCTGCATGAGCTGCTATGCTTGCCTCCTCAAAAGAAAATCTTTCAAGGAGAAAGAAAAGGCAGTGAGGACGGGCAACTGGGGTCAGAAAACCCTCAAACATAGGAATGGGACCAGAGTGGTGGCCTCAGCCCATGTCACGGTAAGTACTTCATCGAATTTTCTTCTAATTCATTATAAGTGGCTGGAGGTTGTCAGGTACAGTGTAGATCCACTGAAAACATTAAATATTATTGACTTTGATGTGTTGTATGTAGTTGTTAAAATTGCATCAGATTTGCAGTCCATTGTATTCGTGAAAGGTTATTGAATATAATGCTGCCACACACATATGAGTCATCCCTAACCTTAAATTTAGCTAATGATTCAAAATGTGTTGCCTCATTAGTGACATTCAGGCTTGGTCCATATAGCATTTTTGTTCATGCTGTGACGCTCTGAATCGTCCTGAACTATCCAGACATTTCCTGACATGAAGATTTTTGTTTGTTGAGCTGTTCCACATGATATTGTTCAACTGTGATTAGCACAGCTGTTTCAGAGCTATGAGACCAGTGATGTGACAGGCTGGGAGAGTATTTAATAATCACCACATGCCGACCTATATTAATCTTCATCCAACTCTTTTCCACATTGAGTTGCTGGTAAGCATTAAGATGCCCATGCCCTTGCCCTAGTCCATGTGCCAGACCACCTTATACTTGTTATTTAATGTGCAAATTTGAACTGAACAAATTTGCCTGGACAAAGTGTATGCGTGATAAAGCTTTTTGTTATTTCAGCGAAATAAGACTTTTTTGTGGGCAGGACATCACCCTGGTAACTAAAAAGAAATGTAAGGAAAACTTGTTCTGCCAATGTCCGTCTCCTGAGCTTAACTGATATTTCAGACAGAAACTATTATAGCATTTGTGTCTCTCAACACATAAGTGCTTCATCCCAGTGCTCCACAGAACCCTGTCTACACTTCTCTGGCTGAAAAAATGCTATATGGACACACACTAACAGGTCATTTCTCAAGAAACCCTTGAAAAAGTTTGTAGACATTAGCAAACACTGGTGCAGACATAACATTCAAAAAAAGTGAAAAAAATGTAACATGTCAGTGTGCAATAGTAGCCATGTTAACATTTTGTGTAATTTATTGTGCACATTTCAGGTGAGCAAGCTTGCTGCGTTGGGATACAACCCAATTTTATTCATTGGAAAGAAAAAGCAGGGGGCGAGCTCAGTCACTGCTGAGGTGATAACGCACATGTGCCCTGGAGGGGACAGGCCCGCAAAGCCATTTTTAGAAAAAATGAGTAGGGCATGAGTACCTTGTAAAAAGTAAGGTAAACATCTGTTCTTATTATCTGATTTATGCTTTGGGATGTGCTGTCATTGTGACTGATATGCTGACATGTATTATTTCAGATTCTCAAACATCTCAATCTCAAGAGGACCCCAGCCCCACAACTCCACTGCCCACAACCTCCCAACCCTGTTCTTCTCCTCATCCCCCAGACCCTTCCACCTCTCTCCCTCCATCTGTCTCACATCCCCAAGCAGACGCTGAGGAGGAGACTTTTACCTTAACCCTGATCCCTGTCGAGGCTCCATCTTCCTCTCAGGAAAATATGAATGAAAGTAAGTATTAGCATTAATCACGTTTTGCCATATTTTAAGTAATGTATCTAAAGTCATCCACCTCTGTCACAGGTGTGTCTGCACAGTGCTCCCCCTCTCCTGGACCTACTATCCCTCTGACCAGTGGCACAGGTGAAGGGAGAAGGCTGAAGAGGAAGACGGGTATGTTTTGTTTTTGTGGTACAGACTACTCATCAAATTAAATTTGCAATGCCACTCCTTGATAGCAGCATGATATTATTTTGGCATGTGCATGTAGGCATGTAGACACAATGAACCAGATACATTCAAAGACTGATGCAAACAAAAATATAAAAAAATATATAAAGGATTACTCTCTAACTTGTCATTATCTACATGTATAAAATAAATTATTCGTGACATGAAACAAAAACTCATTTGGACACAAATAGGACAAGATTGTCACTTTTTTCCTCTTCCTCTATGAAAGTCAGGACTCAAATCAGCATTGTACAGCTCAGCTCTGCTCTTGTCTTCTTGCTTTTAGCTCCTCTAATACCTTTTCCACTGTAATTAGTACCCCCTCAATGTAGGCAGAGGGGATTCAGATTTATTCAGACCAATGAAGTTGGGAAACAACAGATAGTTTTTCTTTGGTCTTGAGAAGCTGCAGCCTTTATTTACTGACAAACTCGAAGCTATACTGTACATTTACAGCCACATTGACAACTTCACTCCTCCACTTATTTGCCTCTCTCTCTCCCTCACTTGGCTAGCTTGGCTATTTAAAAATCTAGGATTCATGCAGGATGTCAACTGTCATGTGACAGTTGTGGTTTGCAGTACTTTCACACCACCTTTTCGCATCAGCTCAGCTCACTTGGAAAAAAAATCAAAGAACAGTAAGTAGGTGAGATAGAAGGTTACCTACATGATCAAGAAGGTGGTTCACCCAGGGTTAGGCTCGGCCATTGCACTCTGACTTTGCTGACCCCTGAGACTTCCCCAAATGTGGGAAACTCGACTGCAAGATTTCTAGTAGATTTCTGATTTCTGTTCTTCTTGAATTTCCCTCTGAATCAATTGAGTTTAATCAATTTAATTCAATCTATCTATTTATACTAGAGTCTAGCCATACCATACAGTGGAAATGCAACTCTATTCACCTGGGGGATGTCAAAGTCTGTTTCTAAATTTCATCTTCTTCTTCTTTTCTATTTTTTTTGCATCATTTTAGGCTGCAGAAAATGTTCCAAACAGAAAGTATTTCTATACAATGAAATAAAAGAAACACGAGTACAGGAGGTAAGACGTTGTAATTGACTAAGAGTGTGAAATAGCAGTTCATTTACCAGTGGTTGCTGAAATGGCTAACATTCATTCTTTTTGTCTGTGTTCGTGTGTGTGTGTGTGTGTGTGTGTGCAGGGAAGAGAGGAGGTAAAGGTGAGCTGGCTGCCTTGTTCCTCATGGTAAGAGCTTGGAATTTTAATCCACATTCACTGATTTTAAAGCTGTTAGCTTTTTTAGTATGTTTTATAAATATATGGACTTAGTTCCATACTAGTTCAGTACCAGGCTTCTGAAAAAGTCATCTGTTGTTTCATGATATAATGCAATGATATAAAATAATATTGTGGTATATGCAGTGATCTTACACCTGTTTGCATTTGTGGTCTTTTTTCAGTGGCAAAACTTCGGAAGACACCTGGGAGCCTGCCATCAACTTCAACTCTACTATTTAATGTGTCTGTGTTTGTGTGTCTTTAAGACACCTGTATTTTGAATGTTGTCCCAGGTTTACACTCAGGTTACTCAGTGTGCATGTTACTCAGTGTGCATGAGTAAAAATAAAGATTTGAAAGATGATTTGAAAGATCATTACATTTTGAATGTTCATTTCACACACCCAGTCTCCTTTGATGTTTTAATTATGCCGTGTGTGTGTGTGTGTCATATATACCATAAGCAATGAAAAAACAACATGACATGTACAGTATGCAGGAGTATATGCAGTCAGGTGAGTGAAAAGGCTAATAAATATGTTAATGAATATTTTGTAGCATCTACCCAAATTACACCACCGTTGCAATTACTGTCTGTGACTTGCCACGTTAATTAAGCCTGATTTCAACATTAGACTATTTCTCGAATTGTTGACTTCTACTGTGACAGACACGTCACTTTTGGGGAGCTGTCTTATCGTCCAAAAAGATTTTCTATGACATAGCATTACAATCTGCGCCAATTATATGAAACGTTAGACAGTTCCTGTTTCCCAAATGGGCGTGATCTCCTTGCTCCCGATCTCCGAACCTCATTCAAGTGTTTTGAACGTCATGTTGATGAATGAAAGCAGATTGTGTTGTACCAGATACGAGTTCCAAAACTGATTTAAGTTTTAGTTAAGTTCTTAGTGATCATATTTGGTGAAACAGACCGACAATTCAGCACCTTAGACAGTTCAGCACTGTCAAATCTCGTGGTAGTGTATTTCTGATCTCTGCTTGATTTGTCTGAAAAACATAGTTTCAGAGCCCGAATGTTAAAAAGATTTGTGTCTTGTGAAAAGTGAGTCCAATAATTATTTCTGTGACTCTGATAAAAAAAAAAAAAATCGCTCATAATCTGAGTTCACGTTCGCTTCTCCCATAGAGTCAACACAATCAGGACCTGCTACAGGTCTCTTAAAGGGGAGTGGCAGTGGCTAGTGAGGTTAAATATTCATATTTAACATATTTATATTTCATATTTAATTACATTGTTTAACGGCACTTGCAGTGGCTAAACCAACGTGACACAGATACAGGAAAGGACTCCAATGACTCTTGTCCAATGGTTTATATTTGAATGTTTTTTCAATAATGATTTTAAGAAGAATTCTACAACACAGGCAGAGGAATAAAAATTAAACACATTTCTTTAACCATGATTGTGCTTGTAAAATCACGTGATTTGATGAATAAAATATGCATTCATCTATACAGAACATTATACCGATTGCGTTATCTAAGACTTTCAGTTTAGAGTTTCTAGCTAGAGCTAGTAGTCTGTTGTGTGCGGACAAGTAGAATATTACCAAAGGTTCATAAGTATATAATAGATAATAAATATGAAACGCTTCTCTTCTGGTTTTATTTTGAAAGTGTAACCGGACGTTACTTATTTATTCCTCCAGTTTAGTCCAGCCGGTCGCTGGAAATGTGTTGTTGCTAACTTGACAGTGCCGAGTCTAATTGTGCAGTGCAACTAACCAACTTTATACATTTTGTCCTAATAATGTTGCAACGTGATTTGTATTTATGAAATGGGAAGAAACCACTTGTGTCTTTAGTGGTAGTATTACGATTGTTCATAAAATATGAAACGTTTAATTTCTGGCTTTATTTTGAAAGTGTAACCGGACGTTGCATTTATTTTCCTAATTCAGTCCACCCGGACGTGGGCAAATGTGTTGTTGCAACTTGACAGTGCCACGGTCTCGTATCAATCAAACATCGCTGCACGTCCAAAAGTGACGCTAGAAGGGTACCTACAGCGTCACTTCTTGAAGCGTAGGGCCACTGACCAAACTGCAGTTTTTGACGCATTGGGAATGAGAATGTGTTGCGTGTACCCATATAGACACTTTAAAAGTGTTGAAATCAACTCTGGCAGTGTTAATTTGGGTATGCTGATTTTACTGTGTGTGTGTATATATATATATATATATATATATATATAGTATAATTGTCGACAAATCTACACCTTAAAGAATTGTCACTAGCACTTATTACTGCACTAACGCTTCTTATCGATTGATTGTTCCCTTTTCTGTAAATTGGTTTGGATAAAAGCATCTGCTAAATGACTAAATGTAATGTAAATGTAATATATATATATATATATATATATATATATATATATATATATATATATATACACATACACACACACACACACACACACACAGTACAGTATATACATATATGTATGTGTGTATATATTTGTATGTATACATATGGGTTTACTTTATGATGAACAATATTTCATTACGATTGGCATAATTTCATATATAGATAGATTATGTGGCAGCATGATTACAGTTTAGGTGAAACACAAATTTGGGTAATGCCTTTAGCCACACCAAATAAAGTTTTCACGTAATCCAACGTTTTTTAGCTGATCATACAACTTACCTAGGTCCCTTGAGTCCATTTTGTTTCTTAATGTTAATTTGAATAATTGTCTGTATTTATCCAAACATTTAGATTTCACTGAGAATACAGCTCTTGTCCCTTAAGCAATTTGAAACAATCCCTTTTGTATGGCCATTCTTTGTTATATGGATTTTATATTTGTTGAAATAGGTCTCTTGGACTTTGTGTCCACCTTAAACACATGAATAATAGATAAAAGTTTATTAAAGGTTGACACATAGCAGAAAATATATTTCAGTTGCAGAGAAACAAAGTGTAGCAGACGTCAACAAAGGTGTTTGTCCAAATGTGATACAAATGACAAGCAGATATAAGGAATGGGAGAAGCAATTTGAAGTACAGTGTTACGCGGGATTTACACAGGGGACGTAAGCGCCGCGGAATGGCTGCGCCGCGGAACGGCTCCGTCCTCTGCCCGGCGTCAACTCACACCGGGCGCGTAACGGCAGCGTAGCGCTGCCTTGCGAGCCAGCCGTATTCACGCGAGATCATGCGATAATCCTGAACGTACGCGAAACCGCGAGATCCCGTGATAAACTGTGGAAACAACAACAACAAACAGCTTACTTTGCTTCTCTGACGTGGAAGAGATTATTAAAAGGATCTGTTGTGTCATAAATTATTGTGTGTTGTTCCACTTCAACAATTACTCTGTCGTCGTCCATGTTGAGACCCTTTGATCGATTGACTGCTGACCTGGTGCCACCGGTCAAGGCGTAATGTTGATGTGACGTTGTGATAGGCTACATGAACGGCGTATTGTGTTTTATTTTGAAAGGGGGCGGAAGTGTATTACTTTGATTCAGTGTTGGACTTCCTGTCTGGTGCAATCTGCTCTGTTGAGCTTGACGCGAATCAGCAACGGCTCCGTCAAAAATAGAAGTGCTACGGAATTCTCGCGCTGCAGAGCGGAGAGCCGCTGCTCGGACGCTGCTGAGACGTTACGCGGCGCACCCGGTGGGAATGGTCTCATTGACTAGAGTGGCAGCGATCAGCTCCGGTGACCGCGGCGCAGCCGTTACGCGGCCGTTACGTCCCCTGTGTAAATTAGGCGTTAGACTCCTCTTTATTTAGGCATATGCAACTTTACATGTGACTTTATTGTACTGTGAGTATATTTAGACTTTACTGTACAAGCCACCAGATGGCTGCAGTGGAAGCAGAGACAAAATTCAATGTGATTTCACACAAAATTCATTGACCTTGTACCACATTTCCTTCCAGAGGCTTTCAAAGGGAGAGGAAAACAAATGACTAAATGTCTGATGGAGCAACAAAGCAGCACTTTACTTACATGTATATGCCTGCTGCACATTGGTTGCAGTCCTGTGATTCAAAATCAGGTCCATCTCAATCAACCACAACAGTACACTTCTGTTTTTACATATTAGTCATGTGACGGTTTCTGGTGAAGAAACCCAGTTACCCCAGAATGAAGCCTTCACGGCTCTTCTTCACGCATCTACAAACAAGTCCATTTGCCCCAGATTCAACTCTCATAAAGAAAGATGCCCTGAAAGACTGAGCGCCTTGTAAAACTTTAAAAATTCAATGGCATTCGTGCCTGAATACTTCCGTCACCAGTGAATTTAATGCTAATACTGAAAGTTGGACCTGCAAGTCAAAGCAGCATATGCAGAATAGCTGAAATTAAACTGCAACTTGCGGATCTGTAGGGCTATGCTCTTGTGTACAGAGAGCTTTTATGTTATTTTGGTTACCAAACTGAAAATGATATATTGTATGGCATAAACCAGGTACTATTGCAGGTGTTAAAGTCTGTGTAAAGGCAATTCCAATATTTCTTTCAAAATACATTAAATATGTTGGAAAATATTTGAAATATTTTATGTGCATCAGTAGCTTGTAGCTATGACAGGGGAATAGCATCTGCAACTCTGACTCACAATCAGGGGTCCCCCCTCTCTCCGTTACTGTTTAATATTGCTCTAGAACCTCTTGCAATAGGAATCAGGGGTCATTCAGGTATCCATGGTGTAATTATTGGTAATGTTGAAAGCCTTGTGAATTTGTATGTGGGTGATTTTTTAATTTGTTTATCTGATCCAACAGTGTCAGTTCCTAACCTCCTGAATTACATTAACTCTTTCAGTAAAACTGTCAGGCAACACAATAAATTGGGCCAAAAGTGAACTAATGCCCTTGACAAACAATCTGGGCCCTGCTTTTTGGAATCTCTGTCATTTAAACTGATTACCACCGATTTTACCTACCTTGGGCTGAAGATTTCCAAAATCCCAAACTCCTTAAATTTCTTGGACATGATAGAAAAATTGGAAGCTAATATTAGAAACTGGAAGCTGCTCCCTCTTTTGATGATTGGCTGCATCAGTGCTATTAAAGTGGTTGTACTTCCAAGGTTTTTGTACCTTCCAGAATCTTCCTGTCTATTTACAAACATCCTTTTTAAACAAATGGATTCAATTATCCTTTCGTTTGTTTGGGAAGATAAACCCCCTCACATTGCTAAATCCCACCTACAGAAGAATATGAACGGGGCGGCCTCCCTTTATTAAAGCATTATTACTGGGTGGCAAACGCGAGGGCTCTCACTTTCTGGCAACAGGGCTTCCCTGATAATGACCGGTCTGATATTACCCCACTTTGGTTAAAAATGTAATCCTCGATAGTTCTGGGAACTTTTTTGCCAGTGCTGCTCTTCTCTGGAGTGCGGACTTCACACAAAATAGTTGATCATAATTTCATTCTCAGAAATTCCCTGAAGATTTTAACAAATTTGCTTCATTTCTTCAGCTTCAAACTAAATATTGTCTCCCTCAAAAACATTTTTATTGTTATCTTCAAGTCAGGCATTTTATACAGGAATGCATTCAAGAATTTAAATTCTATATAACTATATGACCTATTTCTTTCACAGCCCAACTCTAAACACCTGATCTCCCGTTTTATCTTTTTTTTTATCACTTTTGTAACACCAGTAGAAACCGGTCAGGCCTGGGCTGCAGAATTGGGGGTTCCAGTGCCTGGGGACCTGTGGGAGGAGGGATTGGCCAGTATACAGAGCTGCTCTATAAATTCCAGATACAGATTAATTCAATTCAAAGTTGTACATAGATTACATTAATCTAAAACGAAACTCAACAAAATATTTAAATCAGTTTCCTCTCTGTGACAGATGTGGCACAGGATTGCTATTCCACTTATTTTGGCACTGTCCAGTACTAAATAACTTCTGGATTGACATATTTAACTGTTTTTCAGAATTTTGTAAAATAAACATTCAGCCAGATTGCACATTAGCAATTTTTGGCTGCTCTACTAGTACAAAGGCCATCCCCTTCCATCAGAAACAGATTCTCAAGCAAGCCCTGTAGTTGAGGCATTATGTCCCTTATCATAATGCCTCAACTACCCCTATCTTAGCGCTACCCATGTTTTTTTTCGTGCTCATCTTATTTGAATGTTTGTTTTGTTTTGTTTTCTTTGCCGTTTGTCGTTTTGTCTCCTTTTTGTTTATTGCATATGTTTATTGTACTATGAGCAAAACCGAAAAATAAAACATTCACAGAAAAAAAAAAGAACTAAAGCTGCTCCTCAACTGTTACTGTCCCCCACATATCATTATGCAATATCCCAGTATATAAGGAGCATGGTGCTGAAACAGAGATGTGTTACTGTCACAATCCATTCCTCTGTTGCTCTGCCAGTAACTTTCCACTCTCCTCCCCTCTGCTCCACTCTCCCTGCCGGCCACTCCCACCTCATCAGCCAACTCTGTTCACCTGTGCACTCAGGTGCTCCTCATCAGGAATCTAGCCACCATTTAAGCCTCTCCAGTTCACACACTCACTGCCAGATTGTTCTTAGCGGTTCCTATGCAAGACTCTCCAGCATTTATCTTTTGGACCTCCCGTTGCCGACCCTGCCTGTTTTGGATTTCCCTCTTCGCCTGTTCCCTTGTAAGAGACTTTGCCTGTGTTCTCCCGTTGCCGACCCCGCCTGTTTTGGATTCTCCTCTTTGCCTGTTCCTGGGTAAAAGACTTTGCCTTTATCCTAATCTGTGGTGTGACTTTACTTTAAGAACTGTACTTTCCATTCTGCGTGTGCTACTGGATCTACCTTCGGTTCGTCACAGTTACAAATCATACGGGACCATGCATGTTTTGAAGACTTCAGCAAAAATCATGTTAGTTGTACTTCCTGTGCAAGCTCAGGAAGCTGAACCTGCCGAAGGAGCTGCTGATCCAGTTTTACACCGCCATTGTTCAGTCTGTTCTCTGTTCATCCATCACTGTTTGGTTTGGACCCGCCACCTGTCGTGACTTTTTGTGACTGCCAAAGTCGGTTTGTGGATTGCTTTTAAAGAAAAGAACCGCCACTCATCTTGTCTTGCATAATTAGGACTTTATTCACAGAAACAAGTGAGTTTGGGATGCATCCCCTGATCAAATTCCTTGATCCAATTTTTCCTCCCTTTCCCTCTTCTCCTGGTTTAGCTGTTATACACACAGACAGACGAATATACACTCTGAGAATGTCCTTTATGGGACCAACTTCTGTTGTTGTCTTTCACACCTGGCTTTGCCACATCTGTCTTTACCAAATAAGGACACAGAACATTACACTCAGAGAGAGAGGTCAAAAGGTCAGCAAGAACATCCTGCTATTTACCCAAGAGAAGTCATGAATACTATAGAATGCTTATTATTCAGTCAGAGAGAGACCATTGCAAGTTCTTTCAGACATACAGTTCACATTCAACTGTACCATTAGGAGAGACCAATGAAATACTTGTAATAAATGCTTGTAAGAAAATATACCACACACCAAACAGGACAGAAACAGACTCCACTGGACAGTCAGGACTGCAGAGAGGATCATCGGTGTCAGTCTGCCCTCCATCCATGACTTACATGTGTCCAGAGTCAGGAAACAGGCAGGACATCTCTGCAGACTCTTCCCACCTCGGACACAATCTGTTTGAACTTCTCCTCTCTGGCCGGCGCTACAGAACAACAGACAACAGACTAAAACAAACAGACACAGGAACATTTGGCACAGGCTGTCACTGTGATCAACAGTTAAAACTGGACACACAATGAAAATAACATTACTCTGTACATCTGTCATATCACCCTGCAAATATGCGCAACAACCATTAAACCTGTGCATTATAATTTATTTATTTATCCCTATTTTACATTTAGTCTGCTGTACATAGATACGTATATACTTTCATATATATATATGAAATTTCGCGCTACGGACATAATTTACCACTCTAAACGTAGGAAAATTCGCTAGGAATGCACTGATACCACTACTGAAGCTGTCAGTCTTACCGTTTCAGCGGTGTGCGCTTAAAAACACCAGCTAGTCACTGCCACAGCCCCATTAACACCCATGTTAAAAAGGAGGGATTTTTCTGCAGGGAAGCCAGACAAACCAGTTTCTCTCCCTCGTGCTGGAAGTCATTTCTGTACCGGTAGACACACAAACAAGTTTAAAAGTCAGACTTTTAACAAAAAAGGTTAGAATTTGAAAAAAGGAAGTTAGATTTTTCAGAAAAAAAAGTCTGAATTTTAAGGAAAAAAGGCAGAATTCTGAGTTTAAAAGTCAGACTTTTAACAAAAAAGGTTAGAATTTCAAGAAAGGAAGTCAGATTTTTAAGAAAAAAAGATCTGATTTTTCAGAAAAAAGTCAAAATTCAAGCAAAAATAAAAAAGTCTGGATTTTGAGGAAAAAGGGCAGAATTCTGAGTTTAAAAGTCAGACTTTTAACAAAAAAGGTTAGAATTTCAAGATAGGAAGTTAGATTAAAAAAAAAAAAAAAATTGAATTTTGAGAAAAAAAAGTCCAAATTTGAAGAAAAAAAAAACGTCTGAATTTTGAGGAACAAAGGCAAAATTCTGAGTTTAAAAGTCAGACTTTTAACAAAAAAGATTAGCATTTCAAGAAAGGAAGTCAGAATAAAAAAACAAAAATCAGAATTTTGAGAAAAAAAGTCCAAATTTGAAGGAAAAAAAGTCCAAATTTGAAGAAAAAAAAGTCATTTTTTTGTTAGAAGTGATTTTTTTTTTCCTTCAAATTTTGATCTTTTTCAGGTTAGGATTAGGGTTAGGGGGTTAGGGTTAGGGGGTTATTGAAATTCTAACCGTTAGGGTTAGGGGTTAGGGTTAGGGTAGGGTTAGGGTTAGGGTTAGAGGATTAGGTTAGGGTTAGGGTTAGGGGGTTCTTGAAATTCTAACTTTTAGTGGTAGGGTTAGGGTTAGGGTAGGAAATTCTAACATTTTTTGTTCAAAGTCTGACTTTTAAACTCAGAATTCCGCCTTTTTTCCTCAAAATTCAGACCTTTTTTTTTTTTTTTGAAATTTTGACTTTTTTTCCTTCTAATTTTGACTGTTTGGCTGAAAATTTTGATTTTTTTCAGGTTAGGGTTAGGGTTAGGGGGTTAGGGTTAGGGGGTTCTTGAAATTCTAACCTTTAGTGTTAGGGTTAGGGTTAGGGTAGGGTTAAGGTTAGGGTTAGGGGGTTCTTGAAATTCTAAGGGTTAGGGGTTAGGGTTAGAGGTTAGGGTAGGGTTAGGGTTAGGGTTAGAGTAGGTTTAGGGTTAGGGGGTTCTTGAAATTCTAACCGTTAGGGTTAGGGGTTAGGGTTAGGGGGTTCTTGAAATTCTAAGGGTTAGGGGTTAGGGTTAGAGGTTAGGTTAGGGTTAGGGTTAGAGTAGGTTTAGGGTTAGGGGGTTCTTGAAATTCTAACCTTTAGGGTTAGGGTTAGGGGTTAGGGTTAGGGTTAGAGTAGGGTAGGGTTAGGGTAGGGTTAGGGGGTTCTTGAAATTCTAATGGTTAGGGTTAGGGTTAGAGTAGGTTTAGGTTTAGGGGGTACTTGGAATTCTAACCTTTAGGGTTAGGGGTTAGGGTTAGGGTTAGGGTTAGAGTAGGGTAGGGTTAGGGTAGGGTTAGGGTTAGGGGGTTCTTGAAATTCTAACCTTGTTTGTTAAAAGTCTGACCTTTAAAATCAGAATTCTGTTATTTTTCCTCGAAATTCAGACTTTTTTTTTTTTTCTTGAATTTTCGACTTTTTTTCCTTCAAATTTTGATTTTTTTCAGGTTAGGGTTAGGGGTTAGGGTTAGGGGGTTCTTGAAATTCTAAGGGTTAGGGGTTAGGGTTAGAGGTTAGTGTAGGGTTAGGTTTAGGGTACAGTAGGTTTAGGGTTAGGGTTAGAGGGTTCTTGAAATTCTAACCTTTTTTGTTAGTCTGACTTTTAAACAGAATTCTGCCTTTTTTCCTCAAAATTCAGATGTTTTTTTTTCCTTGAATTTTGGAATTTTTTTCCTTCAAATTTTTACTTTTTGGCTGAAAATTTTGATATTTTTCAGGTTAGGGTTAGCGTTAGGGGGTTAGGGGTAGGGTTAGGGGGTTCTTGAAATTCTAACCTTGTTTGTTAAAAGTGACTTTTAAAATCAGAATTCTGTTATTTTTCCTCAAAATTCAGACTTTTTTTTTTTCTTGAATTTTGGACTTTTTTTTCAGATTTTGATTTTTTCAGGTTAGGGTTAGGGGTTAGGGTTAGGGGGTTCTTGAAATTCTAAGGGTTAGGGGTTAGGGTTAGAGGTTAGTGTAGGGTTAGGTTTAGAGTACAGCAGGTTTAGGGTTAGGGTTAGAGGGTTCTTGAAATTCTAACCCTTTTTGTTAGTCTGACTTTTAAACAGAATTCTGCCTTTTTTCCTCAAAATACAGATGTTTTTTTTTTCCTTGAATTTTGGAATTTTTTTCCTTCAAATTTTTACTTTTTGGCTGAAAATTTTGATATTTTTCAGGTTAGGGTTAGGGTTAGCGTTAGGGGGTTAGGGGTAGGGTTACGCCTGATTTACACAGGGGACGTAACGGCCGCGTAACGGCTGCGCCGCGGTCACCGGAGCTGATCGCTGCCACTCTAGTCAATGAGACCATTCCCACCGGGCGCGCCGCGTAACGTCTCAGCAGCGTCCCAGCAGCGGCTCTCCGCTCTGCAGCGCGAGCATTCCGTAGCACTTCTATTTTTGACGGAGCCGTTGCTGATTCGCGTCAAGCTCAACAGAGCAGATTGCACCAGACAGGAAGTCCGACACTGAATCAAAGTAATACACTTCCGCCCCCTTTCAAAATAAAACACAATACGCCGTTCATGTAGCCTATCACAACGTCACATCAACATTACGCCATGACCGGTGGCACCAGGTCAGCTGTCAATCGATCAAAGGGTCTCAACATGGACGACGACAGAGTAATTGTTGAAGTGGAACAACACACAATAATTTATGACACAACAGATCCTTTTTATAATCTCTTCCACGTCAGAGAAGCAAAGTAAGCTGTTTGTTGTTGTTGTTTCCACAGTTTATCACGGGATCTCGCGGTTTAGCGTACGTTCAGGATTATCGCGTGATCTCGTGATCTCGCGTGAATACGGCTGGCTCGCAAGGCAGCGCTACGCTGCTGTTACGCGCCCGGTGTGAGTTGACGCCGGGCAGAGGACGGAGCCGTTCCGCGGCGCAGCCGTTCCGCGGCGCTTACGTCCCCTGTGTAAATCCCGCGTTAGGGGGTTCTTGAAATTGTAATGTTTAGGGTTAGGGTTAGGGTAGGGTTAGGGTTAGGGGGTTCTTGAAATTGTAACCTTTAGTTTTAGGGGTAGGGTTAGGGTTAGGATTAGGGTTAGGGTGTTCTTGAAATTCTTTTAGTGTTAGGGTTAGGGTTAGGGTAGGAAATTCTAACCTCTTTTGTTAAAAGTCTGACTTTTACACTCAGAATTCCGCCTTTTTTCCTCAAAATTCAGACTTTTTTTTTTTTTTTGAAATTTGGACTTTTTTTCCTTCTAATTTTGACTCTTTGGCTGAAAATTTTGATTTTTTTCAGGTTAGGGTTAGGGTTAGGGGGGTTCGTGAAATTGTAATCTTTAGTTTTAGGGTTAGGGTTAGGGTAGGGTTAGGGTTTAGGTTAGGGGTTAGGGTTAGGGTAGGGTTAGGGTTAGGGGGTTCTTGAAATTCTAACCTTTAGTTTTAGGGTTAGGGTTAGGGTAGGGTTAGGGTTAGGATTAGGGTTAGGGGGTTCTTGAAATTCTAACCTTTAGTGTTAGGGTTAGGGTTAGGGTAGGGTTAGGGTTAGGGGGTTGTTGGGTTAGGGTTAGGGCTAGAGGGTTCTTGAAATTCTAACCTTTGGGGTTAGGGATAGGGTAGGGTTAGGGTTAGATTAGGGTTAGGGTTAGGGGGTTAGGGTTAGGGCTAGGGGGTTCTTGAAATTCTAACCTTTAGGGTTAGGGTTAGGGTTAGTGTAGGGTTAGGTTAGCATAGGGTTAGGGTTAAGGTTTAGGTTAGGGTTAGGGATCAGGGTTACGGGGTTCTTGAAATTCTAACCTTTAGTGTTAGTGTTAGGGTAGGGTTAGGGTTAGGGTTTAGAGTTAGGGTAGGGTTAGTGTTAGGGCTAGGGGGTTATTGAAATTCTAACCTTTAGAGTTAGGGTTAGATTAGGGTTAGGGTTAGGGGGTTAGGGTTAGAGTTAGGGTAGGGTTAGGGTTAGGGTTAGGGGGTCCTTGAAATTCTAATGTTTTTTTTAAAAGTGACTTTTAAACTCAGAATTCTGCCTTTTTCCCTCAAAATTCAGATTTCGTTTTTTAATTCAAATTTGGACGTTTTGGCTGAAAGTTTTGATTTTTTTCAGGTTAGGGTTAGGGTAGGGTTAGGGTTAGGTTAGGGTTAGAGGGTTCTTGAAATTCTAACCTTTAGGGTTAGGGTTAGGGTAGGGTTAGGGATAGGGATAGGGTTAGGGCTAGGGGGTTCTTGAAATTCTAACCTTTAGGATTAGGGTTAGTGTTAGGGTTAGGGGTTAGGGTTAGGGTAGGTTTAGGGTTGGGGTTAGGGGGTTCTTGAAATTCTAACCTTTAGTGTTAGGGGTACGGTTGGGTTAGTGTAGGGTTGGGGTTAGGGGTTAGGGTAGGGTTAGTGTTAGGGCTAGGGGGTTATTGAAATTCTAACCTTTAGGGTTAGGGTTAGATTAGGGTTAGAGTTAGGGTAGGGTTAGGGTTAGGGGTTAGGGTTAGGGGGTTCTTGAAATTCTAACGTTTTTTTTAAAAGTCTGAGTTTTAAACTTTTAAACTTCTGCCTTTTTCCCTCAAAATTCAGATTTCATTTTTTAATGCAAATTGGGACGTTTTGGCTGAAAGTTTTGATTTTTTTCAGGTTAGGGTTAGGTTAGGGTTAGGGTTAGGTTAGGGTTAGGGTTAGGGCTAGAGGGTTCTTGAAATTCTAACCTTTAGGGTTAGGGTTAGGGTTAGGGGGTTAGGGGTAGGGTTAGGGCTAGGGGGTTCTTGAAATTCTAACCTTTAGGATTAGGGTTAGTGTAGGGTTAGGGTTAGGGGTTAGGGTTAGGGTAGGTTTAGGGTTGGGGTTAGGGGGTTATTGAAATTCTAACCTTTAGTGTTAGGGGTACGGTTGGGTTAGTGTTAGGGTTAGGGTAGCGTTAGGGTTAGGGGTTAGGGTTAGGGTTAGGGAGTTCTTGAAATTCTAACCTTTTTTGTTAAAAGTCTTTCTTTTATACTCAGAATTCTGCCTTTTCCCCTCAAAATTCAGACTTTGTTATTGAATTCAAATTTGGACTTTTTGGCTGAAAATTTTGATTTTTTTCGGGTTAGGGTTACTGTTAGGGTTGGGGTTAGGGGGTTAGGGGTAGGGTTAGGGCTAGGGGGTTCTTGAAATTCTAACCTTTAGGGTTAGGGTTAGGGTAGGGTTAGGGATTAGGGTTAGGGGAGAGTTAGGGTTAAGGTAGGGTTAGGGGTTAGGATTAGGGTTAGGGGGTTCTTGAAATTCTAACCTTTAGTGTTGGGTTAGGGTTAGGGTAGGGTTAGGGTTAGGGGTTAGAGAGTCTATGTTGGGCCTTTTTACATTGCTGTATCTATAAAGTGGGTGTAAAATCCCCCATACCATTTACCTTCAAATGCTTCAATGATTGTGTATTGCGTCCAATATGCCATCTTCTTTATTGACCCAAGTTGTAAAGATCCAACTTCTGTATATGCAAATGGCCACCAGATGGCACTGTTATTCAGGTTTTTAGTAAATATTTAGACTAAAAGCTGATTGTGTGTTGCGTGCAATATGCCATCTTCTCCCTTGACCCAACTGGTAAAGATACATATATATCATTATATATATGTTTAAAAATTTGCTTGTTTTTATTCTTTCTACCAGTTATTTATTTTATTGTAGCCTACAACAGAGTTAGGAAGTCCCTATAACAGATAGATTGCTGTGTTGCAGGAGAAACTCAACTATATTGATGAAAAATTACATGCTCTGGCTTTGTCATTGTTTTACATACATTCAAACTAAAACACAAATATTTATATAAATGACGCTGGAGAAGCCACATCATCTGCCTTTGTCTGCATGTTTGTGGTGCAGTGTAAATACAGCAATATTATCTGGAGAAATATTTATCTTATGTTCATTAAGAAACTTTTGTTGCACTCAACTCTGGTTGGCACAGCTATAGACACAGTAGAATAGAATATACTTTATTAATCCATGAGGAGAAATTCATTAAACCAGCAGCTTCAGTAAAAAAAAAAAAAAAAACACAATTAAGTATCCCAAAAATCAACAAAACCCAGCAAAATCAACCTCCTCCTGACCAGCCATGCAAACTCTTCAGCCCGTCTGCCCGGCCCCTGAATATCCCCAGTTCCATCCCTCTGTTCCCTAGACTTTGGATTTCCCCGGATCCCTGTAAACCCCCAGCACCTGTGAAGACTTCAATACCATTCCAAAAACCAACATAGTCTTTGCGGAGTGGTCGTCTTGCTGGAATATTGGTATACCAGCAATTAAGTTTGAAGTCCAACCCCCAAGTAGTACTTTTGGACTGGTGGCGCTAGTGACCTCTGCAGACCCCAACAACACAGTTCTAATCCAATAAGTCCTTACATTATCCAGACACCAATGTATTATCCAGACACCAATGTCAATTCCATTTGTTATAATAAAGTTTTTAGAAGACTGATGCACTTGGCTCCGCCCCATGTGACTCATTTCAGAACAGGACACCACATGTAAGTTTGAACAACTAACATACATCTTAGATATGGCATTTTAGCTGACATCTGCTAGCATGCTAGCTAGCAGCTGACTGATACAGTCACAAAACAAAAAAGGTAGATATCTTGAAAATGGAATAGCGCATAGACTTACTGTACAGTTGGAAAGCTCTTACCCTGAAATGGTGGTGTCTGACCAGGTTCCAGGTCTCTCAGATCTTCTGTTCTGAAGATTCATCATTTTCTGTAAACACAAAATATTGATAAAGCATAGACGTTGATTTTTTTTTTTTTTGTTTTCTTATTGGGTGTTTTTTTTTTTTTTTTTAATTTTAAATTACTTTTTACAGTGACAAATATGGGAGAACCTCTGGAGACAGAAGAGTTGGAGCAAGTGGATGGAGAAAGAGTTTTGGTCCTGCGGGTTGGTGATGGTGCAGAAGAATACTACACAGACGATTACTGCCTCAATGGGATGATTTTTAATGTATTACACCATTTTGTGCATGACCTTATTGGGGGTGTCATCACCCTTCAGCAAACCTGGGCAACATTTTTAGGGTTCAAGTGCTGATGACATCAGCAATCATCATTATGGTTACTATTATTATCACTATGTTTACTATTATTATTAGCAACAATAAATTGCATTTTTGGCAGCTTTCCCATGCCCGAAAACTCACAAAAATTTGGCGCACATGTCAGGACTGGCCAAAATGTATGCATTTTAAAGTCATTGGACATGGGCGGGGGCAAATTGGCTCAATAGCGGCCCCTCAAAGTTTTGAAAAATTCAGCCCCTCATGTGAGTTTCACCTACACACATGAAAATTGGTAGGCTCATAGGCTCAGACCATTTGTTCATTATAATGACATTTTTCTTGAGATCAGGCTCGCAGACAGACGTCAGATGAGGGTGCGGTCGTTGGGTTCGCCTAGTGGATGCAGGGGGAATGTACTTAAAGTGCTACATGCCATGTCCATCACCGCACAAACCCCCCCTGTCACTTGCACACCTGAGTGCAGAGTGAAGCAGCCGTCGGCATACTGACTGCTTTGGGACGCGCTCCACCCACAAAGAATGGTTACTTGTTTGTGTTTATGTTCAATTGTTAATTTTTTAGAATCAAACCAACTGTCTAGAAAGGCTCCATCCAGCAGAGCATACTCCAGACTTATCACACAGGAATAACCTCTGCTAGATGGAGTTAGCAAAGTGGAGCTCCTTACGTTTATTTCACTTACCTCCTATTATTACCCACCATTTGTTCTACTCCTGACCATGACCTTTCCACTTATACCAATCAGATATGCCATTATGACCATCTTTATAATATTGTGTTGGTCCCCCTTTTGCTGCCAAAACCCCTCAAACCATTTTTGCTTTGTGGCACGGCGCATTATCCTGCTGAAAGAGGCCAAAGCCATCAGGGAATACTGTTTCCATGAAAGGGTGTACATGGTCTGCAACAATGTTTGGTTAGATGGTACATGTCAAAATAACATTCACATGGATGGCAGGAATCACACTGCCTCCGTCTGCTTGCCTTCTTCCCATAGTGCATCCTGGTGCCATGTGTTCACCAGGTAGGCAAAGTACACACACCCAGCCATTCACATGATGTAAAAGAAAACATGATTCATCAGACCTTCCATTGCTCCGTGGTCCATTTTGATGCCCATTTTCGGCAGTGGAGAGGGGTCAGCATGGGCACCCTGACTGGTCTGCAGCTATGCAGCTCCATATGCAACAAACTGCGATGCATGAATTCTGACACCTTTCTATCAGAACCAGCATTAATTCAATTCAATTGATGCTTTATTGTCCCCCAGGGGAAATTTGCTTTCACAGTCAGTATTGCAAGACAAGAATACAGACTGTGCTGTCACGACCGAACTATGGGCCAGAACCCAAATGCACAACTCTCAGACAAGTTTCAAAATAAAGTTTTTATTAACAAAATGAAAATCACTCTTGACAGAGGAAATAACTCTTCACTAATCTAAGAAACTAAAACTCACTCGACTGAAGCTAGACTAAGAAAGAACAAATAAACAAACAGAAATACTCTTCTGAGGCTATGCTAGGACTAAGAAAAACAGAAAATCTCTTACTAGACTAAGCTAGGACTGATGAAACAAACAGAAAATCAAATTCAAACAAACAAAGTAACAAAACAACAAGACCTGACAATGGCATGGATTAAGCACTGGTTCTGACACATGGGACAAGATGAACTGGCACAGGACAAAGGGAGACACGGACTATATATATATATATATATATATATATATATATATATATATATGTATGTGTGTGTGTGTGTGTGTGTGTATGTGTGTATATATATATATATACATACACACACACACACACACACACACACACAAGGTAAGGGCACAGGTGGAAACAATCAGGACGGAGACAGGAAATCACAAGACAACATAGACATGAGACAAAAACTGAATAAATTAGCTTAACGTTTCCTGGACATGACAGCAGAACATGCGCCAGAGCCCACTGGCACTGATAGAGCAAACTTCTTCAACAATTTGAGCCACAGTAGCTTGTCTGTTGAATTGGATGACACAGGGCAGCCTTCGCTCTGCACGTGAATCAATGAGCCTTGGCCGCCCATGACCCTATTGCCGGTTGATTGGACTACTTTTGATAGATACTGACCACTGCAGAAAGGGAACAGCCCACAAGAGGTGCAGTTTTGGAGGTGCTCTGACCCAGTCGTCTAGCCATCACAATTTGGCCCTTGTCAAACTCACTCAAATCCTTACGCTTGCCCATTTTTCCTGCTTTGAGGACATGTACACTTGCTGCCTAATATATCCTACCCACTAACAGGTGCCGTGATGAAGAGATAATCAGTGTTATTCATTTCACCTGTCAGTGGTCACAGTGTTACGCCTGATCAGTGTACCTTAAGTATAAACAATTAACATACTTTTACTGACCTTTGATTACTTATCTTTGATTTGGCACCTGCTTCTGTGATCCTGGGGACTCTCCACACAACAGAGCTTACTCCTGCCTTAAAGTGAAAAGAACTAGTTACAGTTATAAAGTAAAATTAAGTGTTAGAGGTTAGGGAACAGTCCTCCAAAAGTGGTATCAATCGACTCCAAATGGAGAAACATGCTCCTAAACATTTTCTGGGGGAAACATTTTGGCCGCCACACTTAGGCAAATTTTCAGATACCAGCTCAACCCCTTCCTTTCTATTGGAAGGACATTTTGGCCTATATCTCGGGAACTGAAAGTGTTATGGACTTGGGAGAGGGTGGCAGGTGCCCTAATACAGCATTTTATTCTGATACATATACACTAACAAAAACATCATTGCTCCTTGCATTAGGACCCCTCAGAGATGTGCATCTGCTTACAACAAAATTCAAACAAACTTCTGTCATCCTTTGTTTTTAAACACAGAATAGCAAGCCCTTGACCAGGACCATTGCTGGCCTTCTGGCCAGGAGAAGACCAATGTAGGGGGTCCGGGCCCCAGCATGGAGGTCTTCAGACTCCCTGTGAAGGAGAGGTGGAGGTTGGAGCTGCTGAAGGGAGTGATTGATGCTATGGATGAGGGTGCTGAAGACAAACACAGTTATTATTATCTTTGTCTTTGAAACGAATGGATGCTGATGGCATGGATGAGGGGGAAAAGGAGGGGCAGGAATGAGGACAATGGAAAGAGAATTTAAAAAATAAAAACTGGCCTTAAAAACATATAGTTTGGATTGTGTTTTTTTATTATTACAGTAATCACGATTGTAACTGTGGCTACTGTCATTCAACATTGTTTAAATATTCAAGTGCAATAATAATACTCTGCCCATGCCTAACACTGGCAGTCATATCTTGCTGATGTCTTCAGAACAGTCATTTGTGAGAGGCGGAAGCTAAATATGTGTTTTCATGCCATGGCCACTAGATGGCAGCAAGAGACTGCACGTTAAGCCAGGATCAGTCACTTTGACACTTGATGAAAAGCCTCCAGGAAAAGACAAACACATTAATGTGGCTTGGATGTGATGGAGGCCTGCGCGCTATGCCACATGCTTGCACCTTGAGATGCATTTACAGCTACTTTGCCTTTATTCACAGAGATCACTGTTTGTGTCAGGAACAAACGGTTCTTCATGGTTCTTGATTTTTATTCTTTGGCACGACAGTGATGCGATCAGGACCAACGCGCTGGCGCCAAAGTCCGTTGGCATCACTTTCTGCTACTTTTTATGTCCAACAGCAAGTAGATCCTCCTAACGGCCATAGCAACCTAGATGTTACTGTGTATATGCTGTCACAGATTCACCATGCCAGCTGAGAGAGAGGAGAGACGTGTCCAGTGAGGTCAAAGCTGAACAGGAATATCATTTCAAGACATTTTTTCAAGACATTTTAGGGGCTTTTGCTAATCAACCATTCTGTTTTTTTTCTGGGGGTTTTTGTTTGTTTTAAGATCAGGGTTATCACAGATTTGTTGATTAAAAGCTGATTCCAGTGTAGGCCTACAAATGGATATTCAGCCTATGTAGGAAAAGTTTTGAGAGCAACCAAAAAAAAAAAAAAAATTTGTTCAATCAAAAACCTATGCAATGGGCTATTAAAATAAACAAATAATATAATATAAAGTTCTCACATATCACTTGTTTTTTATTCTGTGACAACACTGGCTTTTGAAGCAGGTTAACCACACAGTCTCAGTAGATAAGTTATAGGCAGCGTGATATGATAGCGGTGAGGCATTTTTTCAATTGAGAATGATTAGGTGTGCTGTCTTTGAGCATATTCTAAATGTCTAGTTGACCAATCAGATTGCTTGGTCAGAACTACTTGTTGTATAGCTTCAATTATTACCTATTTTACCATGGTCTTTATCCTTTGCAAAGAAGATAAAAACCTTGTCGGCCGGCAGAAGTCTCTATTTCATTCTTCACCAGTAGCAGAGAAATTTCCACAACACTGGAAAAAGAGAAAATAAAAGTATGTGCCACAAACTTGGAAGTATTTTCATATCTGTAACCACTGTGGAGTTGGGAAACACAAAAGTATGGTAAATTGATTTAATAGATTTGTATCTTTGGCTAGAAAGGTCATATACTCATGGGGAAAAAAGTACCTCTGGGCTCACACTGTGCACAGCTACCTACGTGTTAAATTTGGTGCCCATAGTGCCACCTACATTAAGGTCAAGTTTGGCAAAATTATGCATCAAAAGGGGCCAAATGGTCTTAAATGTGCTCCCTAACACTTTATAGAGGGGATGCAACTTGGTTTAAGTTAAGTTGAAACTTTATTAATCATGCTTTTTACACATGAAATTATTTCTCCGCATTTTTCCCATCCAGCTTGCACCTGTCAGAACACACATGCACAGGAACACAAACAAAGTGACAGATGCCATATACACATATACACTGGAGTGATAGGCATCAATTCACAGCGCCCGGGCAGATGTTTGGGGGGGGTACAGTGCCTTGCTCAAGTGCCAATTTTTTGAGCAGCGAGAACGGGGATCAAACCGCCAACCTTCAGGTTATTGGGCGACCAACTCTACCATTGAGCCACAGCCACCACAGCCACCACAGCCACAGCCATTTCAGGTCGCTGCCACCTTCCAAGCAAAAGTTATCCAACTAAAACCAACTGCACCTTGTGTGCAGGTTGGCTGAAACCCGCTGTCAAGCCGCTGTGCTCAAGTTGCACTTCACAAAAGTATTCAATCAAACCTTATACCAATGAGGTGAATGAGGAAATTTTTAAAACTGCACTACTGTGTCTTTTTCATGAGAGTAATCATGAAAGTAGTTTGTTTGTGTGTTTTAAGGGACCAAAAGGTCAATTTTTTTCTTTTGCACATTTTCTGACAGGTGTGGTCTTCTACTATTGCTATACTATACTAAGATAGTGGGTGAAATATTTCACGGGGCCCCAAGATAAGAATTACTTATATGCACATGTCAAGGCTTGGGAGACTGCCAGGAGTCTCTCAGGGAGCCCTATTGGCAGCTTTAACCACTAAACAATTAAAAGTACTAAGGGTGCAGAAGAGTATAAATTAGACTTGTACTTTAAAGTAATTTCTATACTAGTTTGTTTACTGTTTTGAGAGTATGTAGAATTAAAACTATAATTTGTATGAGTTAATTAAAAACAACGCAAAGTGTGCAGGGTGGCTGAACAAAACTATTTTTGGATCTTTAATTGTACTTCCTGTTTACACAGGAAGTAGAAAGTCATGTGATGGATAGCATTTGGACTGCATGGTGAGTTCTCTTCAGAATTTTCTCAGTAATCATACCCTGAAAAATATCAACCAAAATGGCTTAAAATGATAACCAAACAAGCTTATGATGAGTAGTCCTTATGTCTGTAAAGTTTTGTTGACTTCAATCACAAAATTTTACTGTTTTTCCTTTTTTCTGAAACTCGTGTTTTTTTTTTTTACCATTTAGGTTCTTAAATGCAGAAGCTGGGTGTTTTAACCTTTATATACTCACCGGCCACTTTATTAGGTACACCTTGCTAGAATTGGGTTGGACCCTTTAATTGCCTTAATTCTTTGTGCCATAGATTCAACAAAGTGTTGGAAACATTCCATTTTGGTCCATATTGACACGATAGCATCACACAGTTGCTGCAAATTTGTCACCTGCACATCCATTTCTAGAACATGCGCTTCAACTGGTAGCAGCAAAGCGTGGTAGCTCCAAATTTTTTACTCAATCTTTATTTTATTTTTGCTGTATTTTTATTGTACTTTTATCAACTACTGATGGATACTTCTTTGGGGAGAAGAGTCTATTCAAGAGAAGTGCTTTTTTTTTTTTTTTCATAAAAATGGAGCAAGTCTGGAGGATACCACCCTATTCCAGCTGAGATGAAGAGGTGTTTTCATTGTTGCCATGCTGGTGTAAAGGTGAAGGCTTGTGTTCAGAGGTAGTATTCTGCATACATTGGTTGTAAGGAGTGGTTATTTGAGTTACTGCTGCCTTTTCTATCATCTTGAACCAGTCTGCTCATCTCCTCTGACCTCTGACATCAAAATGGCATTTTTGTCCACACAACTACCGCTAACTGGATATTTTCTCTTTTTTGGACCATTCCCTGTGAACCCTAGAGATGGTTGTGCGTGAAAATCCCAGTAGATCAGCAGTTTCTGAAATACTCAGACCAGCCCGTCTGGCACCGACAACCATGCCAGTTTCAAAGTCACTTTCTTCAGCAAGTCATCACCATGTCTAGATGCCTAAATGTGTTAACAAGCAACTGAACTGGTGTACCTATATATATATATATATATATATATATATATACCTATAAAGTGGCTGGTGAGTGTATACTGAGAAGTTGGTCTTTAATAAAACAGTAGGGTAATTAATACATATTTCTTTCATTTCTTTAGGCAACAGAAATGCCTCAAAGGGTGGAAGAGTTCCTGATCAGGGTGCCACAGACACCAGCCTTTCCTGTTGCAGTAAGAAAGACAAATTTGGCTATGTTGTTGGTCAAGTTGATTAAAGATTTAATCAAATTTGCTTAGATTTTTAATACTCTTTTCTTCCCAAGCATCCGTATGATGAAGCTCCTCCTCCGTACTTGTCGTCCCAACCTCAAGGTGAAGGCAGCGCAAACGAGGGAGTGCAAGTTATTGTCGTAAAAAACGGGGTAAGTGCAGTAAATTTATCGTCAAACTGCATGCCTATGTTACAACTAAAACAACCGCACTGACAGAATTCTTCTTTCTATCTTTTTCAGTGCTGCCCTAACCAGTGGGCCTGCGAAGACTGGCTGATCACGGCAGCTATTGTTACCTGTATCATGCTCCTGATCATGTCAGGGTTTCTTCTTTACTCAGCTTACATTCATTTTCTTCAAAATAAAAACAGTTAAAAAAGATCACCATATCATGGTGCAAAAAAGCCCAACACCGCCCTGCAAACCCCCAAACAGAGTTATGGGATGTTAGGTGTTAATACATAAAAGAAGTTCACCCTATCTGCTGTTGTTCATAAGTGTTGTTGAGTTTAATAAATTTATATATACACATGTATTATAATTTGCTAGTCTGGCCTCTACTTCTCAAAACAACACATTATTTTTACGATTATGGTAGAGGTAAGACGCATGTCCATGTTAGTCTTAAAGGATTCTATACAGTTATTCTGGGACCATAGGGAGTTGCTGAATCATACAGAGATGCTGAGTGTTATTGCATGTCCATACTGAGATGTTGGACCATAAAACTTTATAAAATGGGATACAGAGATGTTGGCTATTATTGTATAGCCATACAGAGATGGTGGGTCATATGGGATGTTAGGTGTTAATACATGTCCATACAGCAATGCTGGACCATAACACTTTTTAAAATCGTCTATGGAGATAATGATCACAGAGGTGTACACCGTATAAGTATATTCTGGGATAGGAATTGAGAGATTTTTTTATCTATCAAAAAACAGAGTGTAATGTTTGAAACTGTTCTCTTTTATTTTGACACGGATAGGTAAGGACCATCATTAAGTGAATTAGATTAGAAATCAAATCCTTCTTTTGCCAACGGGGCTGCTGGTGAGCTTACCAGTTTTTTTTAATTTGGACATCCACATTCCTCCTGGGGTCCGTTTCACAAAGCAGGTTCAACAAACTCTGAGTCTAATTCTAAACTCTGAGTTGATCTACTCTGAGATAGAAAACTCTGAGTTTCCGGTTCCAGAACACCGGATTTGAGTTGGTTTAATCAACTCGGAGTAGTTTCACCCGGAGTTAAGTGCGTGCGCCACAACTCTAAAAAGCCAGCATCAATGGAGCCCCGATTCTACGAGTCACCATGGCAACGGGGAAGCGTTTTTCACCAACCTCGAATTGGAAATCCTAATGCGCTCAAACGGCAAGTTTCAACACGTTTTTAGAAAGAAGTGCAACACCGCTGCTCGGGTCAATGCGTTTACATTTTAGTTTAAATGTAGTCCTTTGCAATCACAATAATATTACAGGGGGAAACTGCTTGAATGGTAACCTATTTATTTATTTTATTTAGGTGCAATCCCCATAATGCTGTTTCACACACATAAATGTCTTCTCATCTATATCATGTTCTGTTAAATAATTAAGCCTATTTAAACTAACACAGACTTCTACTCAGCCAACAGAAAGAAGGCTGCCCGTAAAACGGGTGGTGGCAGCACCGCCACCAACGGAGGCGGAGGAGATGGCCCTTATATATATCAGTCACTGGCCTTCTAATATTCCGAATTAGGGCCAGCTCCTCCGCCTCCATTAGAAGTGGCGGTGCTGCCACCACCTGTTTTACGGGCAGCTGAGTAGAAGTCTGTGTTAGTTTAAATACTAAAACATCTATGCGCGGTCTAATAACCATCTCCCGACGAATATTTAATTCTCTGCGCAGGTGCATGTTGCACCTTCATCCACGGGATCATTGTCAAAAGGACATGCCATGTTCGTAAAAAAAAATCGCCTCCTACTGTGCCTAATGTACTTCTGATATAGCCTACTGACTCTGATTTTTGAAATAATTTTTGACAGACGTCAGAACAAGGCTATGCCAAAACTCGCTGCTGACTGAATGACTGAATGATTGAATGAGGATCAAACATACATCAAATGGCGTGTGTGGCTGAAAGAGGGCGGAGACAGAGAGAAACTCGAGGTTGATTGAGTAAAACCTGCTCCCGACCAGGTTAGGTTCATAGAGTCTGTTACTACGGTAACTGACCGAGAGCTTAAGTTCTGTTCCGCTCTGTGGAACAGGCTAGAGTTACCCCGCTTTCTCTGGTTTGAGTTACCTCCCTTTGTGAAACGGAAAACTCAGAGTTTCCCTCATTTCAGGGTTAATAAACTCAGAGTTTTCCCTAAACCTGCTTTGTGAAACGGACCCCTGGTCTTGCCTGAGACGGTTTTTTTTGTTTGTTTGTTTTGTTTTGTTCATATCAGGATTTCTGGAACTTTGTAACGTGCCATTTAACATTTGTGTACTCAAGGTGAAGACACAAGGGTTTAAATGCTCTAAATCTATATCAGACCAAACAAATAGGAATGATTAACTTTCTATCGTGTCTAACGGTGTTGACAAAAACTAAGTTATGACAGGAAAAACACATATTTTATGAACAAATGACATAAAACTTTACTTACATTACTTAATTGTTGAGAAATTGTTCTATAAACATGAGTATAGATTTCTTAATTGTTTTGTTTTTTTCAAAGTTCAAACCAGTTTTATCCAAATTCTCAAGAATTTAATTCAAAAAGTGACAAAATAACAGAACACTGATGTCCTCATTACTTTATTGGAGGATAGGTCAACCGTGAAGTTGACATTGTGTTGTCTTGATGCAGATGTAAGTAGGAATATTTACCTGGTCTGTCTGGTTTCAAATGTGGTCAAAGTTTTGGCAAGGGTTCACTATCAATTATGTATTACGTCACCCATGCACTATTAATCAAAATACAAAATCAAATTGTCCGTCACACCCTCACAGATGAAAGTCTGGAAAATGTGAGAGTTGAACTTTTGAATGATGTCAGACAAAGAAACAGCGAGGTGGTGAAGCAAAACCCAGCAGTCGGAGAGTTTAAAGCCAGGTGGCCTGCATTCTTTCATACTGATGAGGTAAACACATGCTTGCCTTTTCCCCTCTTCTTATTATGCAATTTCAGTGTGCAGCTGTTAAAATTTAAAATCTGATAAGGTAAAACAAAAGATGACCAACATTTGGAGAGAGACAAATCTCCCGTAGAGGAAGCAGTTCTTTATTTTGGCCACTTGGGGGCAGAAGAACTCTACGGCAAGCTACTCTTCTAACTTCTAACAGATAAATGCTGAATTCCAGCAGATTACAACACTTCCACTTGAGACAAACTTCATGGTACAGTTGGACAATCTTTTACCCCAGCTGACATCTGTTTTCCAGAAGAAGGGAGGTGTTTCTGGCCTGTGTGTAAATCTGTGTATACAATGTTATGGAATTTTTTTTCATACACTGTGTAATTGTATTGTCCATATGAAGCCCCAGTTTGCATAATCAGTAACAGTCTGGATTATTTGCAAGGTGCAAAAATAATTTCTAAGGAAATGTATGGTCTTTTTAAGGCAATAATACCATATGGGCTAGAGATGCAGTCATGTGATCAGACAGGTGCCAGTTCAATCCTGTTTTCTCAGGTGGTGATAATAAGATCGGGCTGTAGATGTATTAAGCACCTATGTGTTAAGAGGACAGCATTGTTGTCAGTTGTACTGTATGTCCCTGAATAAACAGGAGTTAAAACAACATGTTCATACCTCACTTTTTTTTCTTTTTTTTTTTATAAAAACTAGGCCACGCTTCACAGTTATTTTGTAGTTAAAAAAGGATGACCTTTTACAGTATGTTTGACATAATATTGAGCTATATAGATCAAACTTGACAAAGCTGATTGGAAGTCAGTGTTTGTAGGTTACCACAGGTTGGATGTTGGAAATATTTTTTGTAGTTATTTATGTGTTTATGAATGTTTTAATCGGTGGAATCTCTTCACACAGGCTACAAGTGATGTTAATCTCAAAAAGGCAGCAGTTCTCAAGGCACTTTGCCTCTACCTTGGTGAGGATGATGGACTTCTAATTCGGGAGTATATGGTAAGTCAGATATATTGTAACTTAGAAAAGTACATGTTTACAGTGAGATTCCAAAATCACTCGCACCTTAGTTGTTAAAACCCATTGGGTCTCTTCCATGTCTGACAGAGGTGTCTGACGTGTAAAATCATATGTATAACTTTGTCACAGAGTTATTATTGCAAGATCAAAGCAAGGCCAGTGGAGTAAGAAAAGCAGGCATTGTTCAGAGGGCTGAACAATTTAGGCAGCATAGATCACAGCTAGGAAGTTGAGATGATAACCTTAGAAGAGAGGGCGAGTGATTATCACAAGCCCTAGTGCAACCAAATATTACAAAGAAGTTTTATGTCTGTGCAGTACTGGTTTGCCAACAAATGAATTGTCCTTCAACTTAACCCGTAAAGGGTTCTAACTTGTATCTAACAATGTATGGGGGCGACGGGGCCAGAGTCAGGCACACTCAAAATTTCTTTAGAAATTTTCTAGTTACTGTCATTATTGTTACCATATCTCCATTACAGTTTATAGTTAGTTTATAGTTAATTAATGACTTTCTGCTGCTGTGCATCTGCACATCTGTGTCTCTCTATCTCTATCACAGGCTCCACTGCTACTGTAATCATTTTATCATTCATTGTAATGCATTGTCTTTTTATCATTCATTGTAATTGTACAATATGTTTGTGTTGATTTGTTCTGTACACGTGACATCTATTGCACGTCTGTCCATCCTGGGAGAGGGATCCCTCCTCTGTGGCTCTTCCTGAGGTTTCTTCCACCTTTTTTCCCTGTTAAAAGGGTTTTTGTGGGCAAGTTTTTCTTCACTCGAACCGAGGGTCAGAGGGACAGAGGGTGTCACTCCCTGTACAGATTGTAAAGCCCCCGGAGACAAAATGTGTTTTGTGAATTTGGGCTTTACAAATAAAATTTGATTGATTGACTGAATTTGAACTTTAATATCAGTGTTCTCCATTAATTACCCAGAATGTGGCAACCCCCCACAGTCTAATTTATCTTGCCATAGTCTCACTATGAACCAGAAATATTTTAAGACTTCTCATAACAACATTAAACATTATGCCATTGCTTCAGATGACATGCACAGCCTTTGTGGAGACCAGTCAGTCCAAACAGTATATTGGTGTGATGTCACACATAATTTTACAACAACAATGATAATCTGGTGACTCAGTCAAGGTTTAGTTATGACTCTCAAACAATGCAAAATGGAAATCAAATTGATTGACACTGCCAAATGACAAAAGATAGGATTTATGTTTATTTTCTGTAGCTAACTACTAATTATCTGGCAGCAAAGACAAAGCTCAGTTATATTCAGGGTTTTTTCTACATTGTCCATTTACTTGATCCAATCAAAAGATACCATGATTTTTAGTTTGATGCAGGAAGGTTTTTCATAACAACTCAACTCAACACTATTTACGTGCTACTTTTTGTATCCTCCCTTGTTTATTGTTGTAGAAATTGAATAGTCTAACTGTTGATCTGTTGAACTTGGAGGTCAGAGGACCACTGACTGTCTGTCAACTTGTACAATAGATATGTTTTGTTGTTAGTGAGACCAACTGATCTTGGAAATGTACATTATTGTTCATATTACAAGTCAAAACCACTTTCTCTCTAAAAGCTTCAGTTTATACACAAATTAATCTTTCTGTTCTTCATTTTCAACATTTTCTTCTCTCAATTTATACATTTTCAATAACACCTGATTTATTTGTAGTTTATGAAACTGACTGCAATGTGAGTGTACTGTCAAAATATTCTCATTGTGTAAAACAGGAAATAAAATGTAACATCATACAATCATTTTTGCTGCCTTTGTTTTTATTTTAACACAATGTTTAATTTGAAATATTAAAGAACAGAATCAAAACATTTTGCAAAAAATAATCCTGCTTTGAAACATTATTTTGTTATTTTTTTTATGTGAAAACATTTTTCCTCTTGCTTTTCACTTTTTCTTTACACCATCATTTTTCCTCTCACATCTCTCTTACTGTTTTAACTCTCCTGCTCCATGACGTCCTCTTCTCCTCAGACACCCCGCCTCCTCTTTCACTGCCTCTTCTCCACCTGATCCTTTTCTCCTTGGACACCCTCTCTCCACTTTGACTTCTTTGTCTCCATGTTGTCCTCTTCTCCTCAGACACCTCCCCTCCTCTTTCACTGCCTCTTCTCCACCTGATCCTTTTCTCCTTGGATGCCCTCTCTCCTTTGTCACTTCTTCTCCATGTCGTTCTTCTTGCCTCTGATGCTCCTCCTGCTGCGTCTCTCTTTCTTGCTCACCGTTCTTTTTCTCTTCCTCCTCTGATGGCTCCTCCTGCTGGTTCTCTCTTTTTCCCTCACAGATATTTTTTTCCTCCTCCTCACATGCTGCCACCTCTTGCTCAACCTGTTCTTTGTTGCAGGTCTTTCTCTCGAACAGCTTGCTTTGATGAAGAATCATTTCCATCACCGATGTTGGCTTTGGACAAATGTTCTGTGAATATTTTGCCAGGACTTTAACTGTGGCTGGGCTTACATAAGCCTGATTCATCTGAGAAAAAAAAATCAAAAATAAACACTAACAGGTTCTCAAGTAAAATACACCAATACTGATCTTCAGATTTGTTAGTGTCAAGTGCACAGGAATTTTAGCTTTATATAATATTTTATTTGCATCTTCGTATTTTATTTGTATCTTTGTTATGTTACTCTCCTCTTTATTTATCTGTACTGTTTCCCGCAAGGGATTAATAAAGGATTCTGACATGATCAACCTGTCTCTAGTTATAGGTTATGTACCTCAGTCATTTAAATTAGCTGTAGTGTACCTCTTCTTAAAAAGCCTACTCTAGATCCAGGCGTATTGGCAAATTGTAGATCCATTTCTAACCTCCCCTTCCTATCTAAGATCCTTGAGAAAGCAATTGCTAGTCAGTTATGCAACTTTCTTCAAAACAATAGCTTGTTTGAGGACTTTCAGTCAGGATTCAGATTGCATCATAGCACGGAGATAGCGCTGGTAAAATCCTACTACAGAGACTAGAACATCTACTTGGCATTAAAGGAACCGCACTGAGCTGGTTTAGGTTTTATCTCTCAGATCAATTCCAATTTGTACTCGTCAATGATTTTAATTTTCAATTTTATTTATTTATATATCCACTTTTATTTATTTAGATAGAGCCTCTATCAACCCAATCGGTCGAGGCAGATGACCCCCCCCCCCCCCCACCCTGAGTCTGGTTCTGCTCGAGGTTTCTGCCTCTTAAAGGAAGTTTTTCCTTGCCACTGTCGCCAAGTGCTGCTCATGGTGGAAACTGTTGGGTCTTTCTTTGTACATACTTTTTATACAGAGTACGGTTTAGACCTGCTCTACATGTAAAGTGCCTTGAGATAACCTGTGTTATGATTTGGCGCTATTTTAATAAAACTGACTTGAAAAAGTACACCCACCTGAGAAGGGACTTGTACAGCCACAGCCATCTTTGCTTTTTTTGTAATTTCCTACAGACAGAAAAACCCATGTTATCAGATACACAAAATAGTGAAGACAAAGTTTCTACATATCAGTGGCTTCAATGTGGAAATTTGTTCAACCAAATTTAGGTTTACCAACACTTTCTCTCCTTAACTCCATTGTCATCACTAATCATAACTAAAATTGAAACGCTACTGTAGTACATAATACAAATTCCAACTTTATTAAATTGGAGCTCTCACCGGACTGTTCCTGGGTGTGGGTGCAGGCCTTTTCTTTTGCAGCTGGGGAACCCTTCGCTTCACACTGGTCTCCTCTTCCTCCTCCTCCTCTTCAGAATCCTCTTCTTCTGTTCCATTCTTTGGGGACTGGCAATCACCTGACCCCTCATCGTCAGACGAGCTCACCATCTGTTTTAGATAAGACAAAAAGTTAATTTTCTCTCTCAGGACTCAAATATCATTGAATGGATTGAAACTGCTTAAGAAAATTCTCACCAATCTTGGGCTGACTGAGGGCAAAAACTCTTTCTTGTGCAGCTGGGGAACCCTTTGCTTAACACTGCCCTCTTCTTCCTCCTCCTCCTCTTCAGAATCCTCTTCTTCTGTTCCATTCTTTGGGGGCTGCCAATCACCTGACCCCTCATCTTCAGAGGATCTCAGCTCAGAGCTCTGGTTTAGATTAGATAAAAAGTTGTTTTTCTCACTTAGGACACAAACATTATTGTAAGCACAGAAACTACTTAAGACAACTCTTGCCAGTCTGTTCCTGGGTGTGGGTGCAGGCCTTTTCTTTTGCAGCTGGGGAACCCTTAGCTTCACACTGGCCTCTTCTTCTGTTCCATTCTTTGGGGGCTGCCAATCACCTGACCCCTCATCGTCAGACGAGCTCACCAACTGTTTCAGATAAGACAAAAAGTTAATTTTCTCTCTCAGGACTCAAATATCATTGAATGGGTTGAAACTGCTTAAGAAAATTCTCACCAATCTTGGGCTGGCTGGGGGCAAAAACTCTTTCTTGCGCAGCTGGGGAACCCTTTGCTTCACACTGCCCTCTTCTTCCTCCTCCTCCTCCTCTTCAGAATCCTGTTCTTCTGTTCCATTCTTTGGGGGCTGCCAATCACCTGACCCCTCATCTTCAGAGGATCTCAGCTCAGGGCTCTGTTTTAGATTAGATAAAAAGTTATTTTTCTCACTTAGGACACAAACATTATTGTAAGCACAGAAACTACTTAAGACAACTCTTACCAGTCTGTTCCTGGGTGTGGGTGCAGGCCTTTTCTTTCGCAGCTGGGGAACCCTTTGCTTCACACTGCCCTCTTCTTCCTCCTCCTCCTCCTCTTCAGAATCCTGTTCTTCTGTTCCATTCTTTGGGGGCTGCCAATCACCTGACCCCTCATCTTCAGAGGATCTCAGCTCAGGGCTCTGTTTTAGATTAGACAAAAAGTTATTTTTCTCACTTAGGACACAAACATTATTGTAAGCACAGAAACTACTTAAGACAACTCTTACCAGTCTGTTCCTGGGTGTGGGTGCAGGCCTTTTCTTTCGCAGCTGGGGAACCCTTTGCTTCACACTGGTCTCCTCTTCAGAATCCTCCTCCTCTTCAGAATCCTCTTCTTCTGTTCCATTCTTTGGGGGCTGCCAATCACCTGACCCCTCATCTTCAGAAGAGCTCACCATCTGTTTTAGATAAGATAGGATAGAGGATAGCTCTTTCTTACGCAAGTTTAGAACCCTTCGAGTCACCTGCTGCTTGTTTCCATGGTTCTTCTTTTCAGATTCTTGCATGCCCTCCCTTGTGTCCTCCTGAGGTGATTCTGTCACCACCCCATCATAGTCCGCACCTGCCCTCTTGCTCCTCTCTTTCTCCTTCTTTTCTTTTCTTTTTGCATAGCTTGACACTGCCATCATCATCAATGCTCTGCTCTGGACTGTGTCCTCTGTCGGGTCATCCGCTGATGAAATGAAAGGTTAAAATCATGAACTGATACTACTCAACCCAACAGAATTGTTTTTCAATTTTTCATGCTGAAGTAACCTTGGTAAAATGTTTTGGCCGTTTGGGGATCATGGCACATGAATGTTGCTACCCTCTCATATTTTTTATGTCCCAGCTGCCGCTTGGCCTGATGGGAGAAATCATGCACAAAGTACATAAGATAAAAATGTTGCACCTTGTAATAATAATAAAGACTTTAAAGGAACAAAACGTGTCTTACGAAAGTGGCAACAGAAGAACGTAACATATTGAATGTGGGCCCAGGACCCAGATTCAGTCCTTCCCAGGCATCCTTAAAATACTCCAACAGTGGTATGAAAAAATGTGGATGCCTCTGAGCTTCCCTCAATTTGACCATGAAGTCTGTTGTAACGCCTGAACCAGGCATACTCCTCTGGTTTCAGTGGTATGGCTGCTTGCCCAAAGTATCTCTGGGTTTTGTGCTCCTGAATCTATTTTTAAAAGACATTTGATTAGTGTTTCTAGCTAAGTTGTTAAACAATAGATGCATGTTGTGTTCACTTGTTTCATTTTAATATTTGTACTTACACAAATGACACGACAACCTCTTGTAGTCTTTTCAGCAGTCTTGACCTCTTTCACGGTCATGTTGATAATTACACCCTTCCAATGTCCAGTCGTTGCAATAAGAAACCCACCAAGTAGTCCAAAAAACAGTCTGACTTTCCTTATGTTATGTGGTTCCTTCGCAAGATCATCTTTTAAAGAAGAGGAACAACATTTTATGCATGAGCGTTCAAAGACAGTCACCTTTAGGTCTGGAGCTGATTTAGCAACTCTATTTTCCACTACCATAACCCACCAAACAATAATTCTGTACAATTGGAAGACATCCAAGTTAGCAGACAGCACATAGGCATGAACCCAGTTTCTAAATATAAGTCAATCTAAAATCTTCAAGGGCTCCTCAACACAATTTGATTTAATATACACAGTACCAATTTACAACAAAAAGCCATCTCAGTGCATTTTGAATAGAAAAACCAAATAAATCCCCTTTGAGCAATCTCTGAGAGATGTTTGAACAACTGCTGTGACTACTGATCCTTACCAAGTGCAGCATCAATATGCTTTGGTGCCTCCTCTATGAACCGAGCAACTACTGTTCAGCATATATGTGTCTCAACTTAAATTATGAGATTTTCATCAATGGAGGTGAATACTGAACTTGCCAGACTTAGTACGTCGCACAAGGAGCTGGTGCCCAACAACATCTCTGCCAATGTCTCGGACACGTGCCCTAAGTTCCACTGTCAGGGCCTTGATTCCCCTTTCACCAAGCCTCACACAACGCGGCTTCATGTTGGACAGATATTTTAAGAATGCCAAAACATCCATTAAATATATCCGTTGGGTTGTGGGTTTGAACCCTTTTTGTTGCAGGTTGGCTACAAACCTTAAAGGTCAAAAATAAGCATTAGTTCATGTCCTCTCATAGTCAATAGACAATCACAGATAATTCTTCAAATTTTGTAAACTTACCCTCTGACTCTTGAAATATCCTGCAGAAACAATAGATTTCCATTTGGATTGGGGGAGTTTGCCATGAAGTGGAGGAAGTGGAACGCATGAGTGGCACACTGCTTTGCATTTTCCTGAACTTTCCTGGGAGGGTTGGCACCTTCCACATGGTCTTTAAAGTCATTTACTAGTTTCACTGAGGGATAAATAATTAGACATTAAACAATGGTAAAGATGTAACAGTAAGATTCATAATGCTAAATGTTTTGATAGGAATGTGATATTCACCTTAAGCAGGGGCGTCTGACGCTGAATATTTTGGCACACGCTTATATTTCATAGCCTGGAAAAATATGAAATGAGATGCAGACATCCAAACTTAATGTCCAGAACTGGTCACATTGATATGTAAGTAGAATGAAATGACCCTCACATTTGTACGCATTGTAGAAGAATGCAGCTGCTTCAGCTCATCATTTCGTTCAATTTCGCATTCAAGTAGCTGCCTTGTCACACGAAGCTCTGCGAACAGAAACTGACAATTTTCACAACCATCTGCAGGTGTCCTTGGAGGAAGGCGGTGTTTTTGTCTGACAACGGAGCGGGGAGGTTTGCTGGCTAAGGATGAGGATGCTGTGGTACTCAGCGGCAAAGGTGAAAGAGCAGTGACAGCAGTTGGCAATCCTCTTTAAGGGGACATGGATGGTCCACAGTCAGTGGGTACTAGGCTCACAGAATCTGTGGCACTAAATACAGCGGAGTCTACTTCTGTATTACTTGGTGATGGCAAAGCTGAGAGAGTTGCACTGGAATTATTTGAAGGAGGAGGTGTTTGTGGGGCAGGTGTGGATGGCTCACAGTCAGTGGATCCTGGACCTACAGAATCTGTTGCATGTATGGCAGTGGACAGAGATAATGCAGGTGTAAAGGTGGCTGTAGCAATACTAAGGGTCGTAGTCCTTTCAGACGCCCTTGCAGCTATCTTCCTACGGACGGCCTCTTCAATGGTAGATCCATTCACTTCATCCATATGTGACACAATTGGTGGTTGGGGATGGCTGGCCCTCAACAGTGCCAGTTCTCTTGCAATGTAGCTGTCCTTTGCCCTTTCCATATAAAGTTTTGCCATAGGTTTCTGAAAAAAAGAGGACAACATTGCTTTAAATGTGAATTTATTTTGTCTAACTCTGTTCTACTTTACAGTTTCATACCTTATGTAATATCTTATCTACTTCTCCTTTGCTCTATTTTTAAGGATGACCAGCAAATCAATATAAATACAGCAGTCAAATACATACCTTCAACCCATGGACCTTTAACAGATGCTTGTCAAGTCTGCTGATATGTTTAGACTTGCATAAGTGAACCGGACAGTCCAGATTTGCCTTAAAGCTGGGGAAATGACACCAATGAAAAAAGGCATATTATCCAGAGAATAGGACATTGCCTTACTGAACAGCAAAATGTGGTAAAAGTCCCTGTATTAATTCATTATGGATTTACCACTGTAATATTAAAAAAGTCCCCATTCCGTGTGTGTGTGTGTGTGTGAATGGTAATATTTCCAAAACACTTACTGTCTGTGAGCCAACTTGCTTAAAAGACTGAGCTCTTCTATGTTTTTCACCTTCTCTGTGACTTTGAGATGCTGCATTATATCCATGTATCTAAGTCCACAAATAGGACACTGATGCCCAGCTGTTTTATTGCTGGGCCTTCTTCTGGGGTGAGGAGACTTAGCGGGCACAAGATTTTTCTGTGCTTCGGCCTCCTCTGGACCCTGTGTTCAAATGGAAGAGATGGAAAAAATAACATGATTTACAGAAATACAAACTTAATCATGTCAAATTTTGCACTAAAATTAGGCGAATTGCTACTTTTTTTGTCCAAGAAAAATGTTTTCAAATGTAGTGAAAGTGGCATCATCTCACCTGATTGGCAGTTGTTAAAATGTTTTGCTTGTTATTGCTGTTATTAGTGTGAATGCCCTCACGATTTTATTACTATGCACAGAAATGAATTGCTGAGGTTTGCACAATAACTGCCGTTGTTTGTAAATAATAGGAGCTCAGACCTCTATATATTCACAATTAGGTTTATTAATTATTAATTAATTAATTAAGTAATTATGTGTTTTACTGCCAAGCAATAGTCGGAAATGCAACAGAAAAAGGCCTCAATGAAACAGTATGGAATGGAGCCCTCAGCCATATAGTGGAAAATGACGTCATATGATGGATCATTTTTTTTTTTTTTTTCATGTCAAAAGCTTTGATTGAAAAGGTTGTCATATATAAATATTATCATATTTCTCAATAAACATATCTATAGATATCTCAAACCTCTCTGGTTCACTGCAACACTAAAAAAAGAAAAAAAATATCTGTCATTGCAGCCATGCACCCTGACAAAGTATAGTCATCAACATTGGTAAGTGTGACATTTACCTCTGTCCTCAGGACAACAACATTTGGTTGTGGCTGCTCTATTGAAACCTCTGAGTCAGGAGGTGGGGGGTAATCATCCAACTCCTTAGACAGAAGATAGAATTTTTGTAATATAATATGAAATAAATAAGTCACAGCTCAAGAATACATTTAGGAAGTGATCTTACATGGCTCTCAGGAACATGGTTAGGCACGTGGATGAGGAAACTGCCCCCTCTCTGTGATGACATTCTTCACTACTGAAGAAAAATAAAGACAACATTCATTTGATAATTGGTAATGCCACTGTTTCTGCATTTTCACATTTTTTTGTTTCAGTCCAACATTATAAATCCAACCTACGATTTATGAACCAATAGAGGGTGGAAAATATATTTCCTCTGCCAGGCCCTTCTCTGGCATTAAAACCCCATGAATTAGAAGTGATATATCATCTCTCATGCTCAATTTGACGGGCTGTAGTGTCTTACCCAACAAGAGTTATTCCTTAATATTCAAGATGAAAGTTGAGACAGTATTTCCTTTTTGAAATGCAACCTTGGCAATCAAGCTTTTCATGGTAAAATCTGTGATAACAGTGTAAAACGGGACTTGAACATTAAGGTCTGTGATAACAGTGTAAAACCGGACTTGAATATTAAGGTCTATGGGCAACAGACTTCAAACCAAAAATGGAAAGACTGTAAAAAGACTGTAAATGTTTTTTAAGCTAACCATATACATAACAGTCTGCTTTTATTTTAATCTTTTTGAGCTTCAACTGAATACAGTAATGAAACAGCAACACCACACTTACCAAGAGTTCAAATGTTTGAAGACTGTAGCTTACCATATCTCCCCTTACCTTTTTGGCCAGTTCGTAGTGGGCATGTCAGAAAGTTGCTGGATTCCTTTTTTAACACTTTAAAAAACTCTGCTAAGATGCCTGACAAACTGCCACCATTTTAGTGTTTCTGACACTGTTGTGGGCTCATCACATGAAACTAGAAGGTGTACAGAATCCAGTAGAACCAACCCATGTGATTTCTTTTTAAAAAAAAAAAAAAAAAAAAAAAAAAAAAAATATATATATATATATATATATATATATATATATATATATACATATATACTAATTACAAGCTGGTAGCGTCAGCAGAGGACCTGGGCATCTTACGGAATGTAAAAGGTTAAAAAACAAATCTCCTCACTTCTATGACACGTGTGTTACAGACTGCTTCCTTCACAGCATCAGACAAATCAAGAGACAGAGACATGCACTCAATCTATTTTTCATATATATTTGAGTATTACTCATAAAATACTCTTGCTGCATGTCTTTGTCCATAGTCTTGAGCCCTCCCTCCATATTTTCATACATGATATGTGTTTATTAGAGCAACACACCACAGTTATCCCACGGTAACTTCTAACTCTGCCATGTGAAGAACAAGATGTTGGGTCACACCTATTATCTCAGTATCAAACCCAACATTTTAGTACTGTCAGGTCCTGTGACCCTACATCTCCTTAGGGTTACCTTGCAGTTATTTACAGTGGTGTTTTTCATTCATATTGGACTGTTACTCACAAGGTCCTTCTTCTCAGTGGTCTCGTAGTCTGTATCTTTGTCCGTACTCTTGAGCTTTTCCTTCCATGCTATCTTTTAGATACATGGTTCCAGTGGTCCCATCATACCAAAATTGTGCTATGCAAAACAGCATGATAAATTCCATGTACGTCTTTACAGTAAAGGACCTTTTACAGCAAAAGTGGATTTCTCCTTATCCTTTTTATTATCTATTATTATTATTATTATTATTATTATTATTATTATTATTATTTATTGTTATTAGTGTTATTATTATTATTTATTATTAGTAGTAGTATTATTATTACTATTATTATTATTATTATTTATTATTATTATTATTATTTATTGTATACTTGAATTTTTATTTTGTATTTTGTCTATGGGTGAAATGCTGTTGCTGCGATGTAATTTCCCAGTTTGGGATAAATAAAGTATTTCTAATCTAATCTAATCTAATCTAATACAGAAACAATTAATAGTTTAACCTGCACAGCTTTCAACTCCACCTCCTGTGACTCTAGCACAAAAAACACACACTAAATAACATTTTCAAACAAGAACATACGACAGAGTTTTAGGGCCACATTAAGAAAAAAAAAAATTAAATCTATTCAAAAAAATAAATAAATCTTGTAATTAATTAAATACTTACGACTTTATTCTCATAATTAATTCAATATTTACGATTCTCGTAATTTATTTATTTTTTTCTTAATGTGGCCCTAATACTGCATCGTAAGAACATCAATTTAGCAAAAAAAAAAAAAACAATAAGCAGAAAAGGGTGGCCATAATTACACACTAGAACAGTACTTAAGCAGAAAAGAAACAAGAAAAAAGTGGTCTAAATCTTTTCACAGAAACAGCACTGTAGCAGAAAAGAAACTAGAAAAATTTGCATTTCTTGCAGAAATGCAGTGTGAATGCCCTCTGTCCAAATGCCCATGCATCTGTGGACATTTGTATGAAAAGATAGAATTGCTGGAGGTTGCTAAGCAACGAGCGCCATCTACCGGGCCCTAATTAGAGCAGCGTGTGTGAGTGACAAAGGGGAAACACGCAGAGCAAAGATACAAACAGGATCAATACATGCAAATTTGAGAGCGTTTGTACGAGGAATGAAATGTTGATGCAGGAAATAGAAGCTTGTATTTGCATGTTATTAAAAAATCTCTAACATTAATTATGCGGCTGTAAGTAATTCGTAATGTTTGTATTGAGCTGCATTATATTCAACTGGCACACAGTATTATATTTTCGTAACTCACAGTCACCATCACGCATTCACCTGCAAATGCCAGCATGAAAATGTGGTGAATATAACTCCATAATTATTGACCACAGATTATACTAACACATAATGCTGCAAATGAAATGCTCCTCTCACGGTGTTTAGGCTGTATTAGCCTAGCCTCTAAAGGTTATTAACATGTAACTGTGTTAAATCAAGTGCAGCAAATAAGAGCGTTATTATTAACGACATTAAACGCTGCAGTTGAAATGACGTGAATGACGTTAGTGCAGCAAATAAGAGCATTATTATTAACGACATAAAACGCTGCAGTTGAAATGACGGTAATGACGTTACGTCCCTCTGACATTGTTTTTAGCCTCAGAGCTATGTTAGCCTCAGCTGCATAAAACGAGTGTGTGTGTTTTAAATAAAGTTTCTATCGTCTTGTGTATCGCTGTATTTACCTTGTTACATTTGACTGGAGGAAGTCTTTGTAACGACACAACTCCGTGAAGTCCATCCGAGTCTGAATCTGCCTCGTTTGATCCGCGGGTCTCATGAGTCTCGTGAGTCTTTATTTTAGCAGCGGAAACGAGCGTATTGTTAACAACATTAGCAAGGCACGGTGTAATGAGATTGTACAGGTTAAAAGGAGAGCAGTAAATGGCGCATGTTATCGTTTTAATTTGCGTTTGTGGCGGTGTTTAGGACGCTGGTAGGCGGATGCAGGACGGTAAAAGATCCGGGTGAATTGAGAGCAGCGGGCACGCGCGTGTGTGTCTGTGTGAGTGACAAAGGGGAGAGACGCGAGAGTAAACTGCTGGAAACGGCAGAACCTACCGACAGAGATGAGCGATTTCTGAGCAAACCGTTGCAAATATCACTGAAACGACTTGACTGGCGGTAGCACGAGGCTTTCCCGATCGTTTAGGTAGTGGTTTCATGTGACTTCCGTGAAGGAATGGACTTCTGGCGATACGGAAAGCAACGGGCTTGTCTGCTTCCCTGCCGAAAAATGCCTCCTTTTTAACATGGGACGTAATGGGGCCGTGGCATGGAGTAGCGGGTGCTTTGAAGCGCACAGCGCCGAAACGGTAAGACTGACAGCTTCAGTAGTGGTATCAGAGCGTAGATATGGAGTTTTCCTACGTTTTGAATGGTAAATCATGTTTGTAGCGCGAAATTTGTGGCCGTGACAGGCTTTTACGTTTTTTTTTTTTGACTGACTTTTTCGCAGCTTCTGCAGTCTAGCTTCTGACGTCACCCACTCTAACAGGCGAAACACGCGGAGTTGGGTGAAAAAATGAGCACAAAATGTTGAATAATTTGTACAGTTTTAGTAGTAGAGCTTAGAAAAGTAATAGCACACATGGGACGAACGAGCTGCATTTGGCGATGTAATTTTTATGTTTGTAGGACAAGATTTGTGGGAGGAGTAGCGTGCCGAGGTAGAAAAATAACAATAGTGTGAATGCCTTGGGGCATTCACACTAATTAGAACTTAACTCTTACCTTGAAATAAGCTGCCACTACTGAGGAAGTCACAAAACAGTACCTGCACAGGAACCATGTGACACGAATTAACCCCCCCCCCTCAACACACACACCTCTCTGTTCTGATTGGTTGGAGTTTATTGGTCACACAGGGGCTCATTTCGCAGCTTTTGTGTCACATGGTTCCTACGCAGGTACTTTTTGTGACTTTCTTAGGAGTGGCAGATTATTTCTAGGTAAGAGTTAAGTGGTAATTTCTTTTCTGCTACAGTTCTGTTTCAGTGAAAACATTTAGACCACTTTTTTTCGTGTTTCTTTTCTGCTTAAGTACTGTTCTAGTGTGTAATTATGGCCACCCTTTTCTGCTTATTGTTTTTTTTTTTCTTTTTTTGCTAAATTGATGTTCTTGTTTGAAACTGTAGCACACTTTTCTCTGTTTCATTTTTGCTCAAATGTTATTTAGTGTGTGTTTTTTTATGCTAGAGTCACAGGAGGTGGAGTTGAAAGCTGTGCAGGTTAAACTATTCATTGTTTCTGTATAAGGATAAGCGGAAATCCACTTTTGCTGTAAAAGGTCCTTTACTGTAAAGACTTACATGGAATTTATCATGCTGTTTTGCATAGCACAATTTTGGTATGATGGGACCACTGGAACCATGTATCTAAAAGACCCACCTTGTTCTTCACATGGTATGTTTAAGAAGTTACAGTGGTATAATCATATGATGTATTGCTCAGATAGACCCCAGTGATGAGTTACGAAAGCATGGAAGGAAAGCTCAAGAGTACGGACAAAGATACAGACTACGAGACCACTGAGAAGAAGGACCTTGTGAGTAACAGTCCAATATGAATGAAAAACACCACTGTAAATAACTGCAAGGTAACCCTAAGGAGATGTAGGGTCACAGGACCTGACAGTACTAAAATGTTGGGTTTGATACTGAGATAATAGGTGTGACCCAACATCTTGTTCTTCACATGGCAGAGTTAGAAGTTACCATGGGATAACTGTGGTGTGTTGTTCTAATAAACACGTATCATGTCTCTTGATTTGTCTGATGTTGTGAAGGAAGCACAACAGTAAACAATGGTTAACTCTTCGGTCCTCTGGTCCTTTCAGGACCAAAACCAGTGATTGGGTATACAGTTCAGTTAATGTGGTGAACTGAAGCTTTTCAATATACTGATGATGAAAACTTGGAACTTTGGCATTTTTAATAACATTAAGAACTCAAATTCCATCTCTGTGTCCTCTGAGTTAAATAATGTATTGATTATTCTTCAGAAGCTGTTTTCCCCATTAAAACGGAAGTCAGCTGGATCCCTGAAACCTGGTACACAAGCTGGTGATGAAACTAAAGTGAGTATAAAAATGGGCTTGATGTTGTTTACATAAATTACAGTTATACATCAACTTGCACACAAGTCTAACTTAAACTCATGCAGAGGTCATGCGTCATGTGTTGTCTGATCAGGGTCTGGATTACCAGGCACTGATTATTCTGAAAAATGTGTTGATGAAGGTTTGACCCCTTTTGACATTTGAACAGGAGAATATTACCCATTTTATCTGTATGAACACTTTCGTTACAAAATTGTAATATTTCCATGATGTATTATTTAAGCAGAAGCCCATGAGGGACAGTGTGTCAGAAATTGATCCTTGGAGCCTTGATGAGGAGGGCCGTAAGACAGATGAGGTGAGAGTACCATCAGTGTCATCAGTGCAGTGTAGTGGTTCTGAATCCAGGTCTTCAGGGCCCACTGAACAGCTTATTTTTTTCTTCTTGTATTATTAGCAATCAGTGGTTATGTCAGGGGTCTTGTCTTAGCCAGGACTTGTTTGATTGATGTTGACTGGCTAAAGACAGTTGATGTAATGAAACAAGTGTCAGAGTATGGTGAAGCGGAAAATCTTCAGTGTTGTTGGTATCGAGGATCAGAAAACAGTGACGTTGTTACAGTTCATTAGTATGGTGGTCTGAATCCTGATGGTGAACACCTGAGTCATTTTTTTCATTTTTAGTGAGTGCAAAAACCCAGCTTGTGTCTGTGTCCCTTTAATAAACAAAAACATCTCATCATTTATGTTTAGGAGGTGTCTCCCTCACACAGAGAGAAGTCAGAGGAGAATGCATCCATTGGAAGTGATGTGAAGACCCATGATGACGTAGAGGTGAGTATTAGTAAGCAGGCTTCAGTGCCTTATACATGATTTAAATCTTTGGTCAAACTGTTTGACCACTGATTGACCAAAGATTTAGTATTTAGATTTAGTACACAGCTCATAGTGTGGTGGTCTGAATCCTGATGGTGAACACCTGAGTCATTTTGGCATTTTTAGTGAGAGTAAAAACCCAGCGTTTGTCTGTGTCCCTTTAATAAACAAAAACATCTCATCATTTATGTTTAGGAGGTGTCTCCCTCACAGAGAGATAAGTCAGAGGAGAATGCGTCCATTGGAAGTGATGTGAAGACCCATGATGACGTAGAGGTGAGTATTAGTAAGCAGGCTTCAGCGCCTTATACATGATTTACAGTTACACTTGAACCCAATTCCTTTCCTCACCATGTGGCCCTCTAGTTAGAAAATCTCATGAATTATCTCCAGGAAGTGCTGTCCCCATGTGTACAGAAGTCGACTGGATCCATGAGATGTGATACAAGACCCAGTCATGAAACAAAAGTCAGTGGTTGTAAAGTAGTTTTAATGTTGTATACATCAATTGCAGTTATGTTTTAACTTGCACACAAGTCTAAGGACACCTTTTTCTGAAAACATGCAATATGTCGGCGAAAGTTTGACCCCTTTTTACATTTGAACAAGAGGCATACATTTTCTTTGTATGAGCACCTTCAATACAAAATTGTGCATGTGTCTTTTTAAGCAGATGTCCATGGAGAAGGATGTGTCAGAGTTTAATGTCTGCAAGCCAGATGGGAAGGGCCATAAGACAGATGAGGTGTGTACCATCATTGTGGTCAGTGTTGTATAGTGGCTCTGAATCAGTATCAACGATCAGTGGTTATGTGAGATGTGTTCTCTTAGCCAGGACTTGTTTGCTTGATGTTGATTGACTAAAGAAAACTAATGATGAAATAAAAAAAAATTAAATGAATCAAGTGTCAGAATATAGTGAAGTGGAAAGTCTTCAGTGCTGTTGGTGTCGAGGACCAGAGAGCAATATATACCCCATAGTGTGATAGCCTGAACCCTTTGGATATTGAAAGCATGAGCTGTTTTCACATTTTCATTGAGAGCAAAATGTGTGTTCCACACAGAAAGAAAAGTCAAGGGCTAGATCGATGAAAATGATGTGAAAGCCAGGGAACAGTCAAAGGTAAGCAGCAATATTGCTATAATGCCAAGTGTATTTATTATTCATGATTTAATTCACACCAAATTAGATAATAAAACTAAAATCATACAGAAGATTTGTGGATCTTGGTAGATTTCACTGGACTGGTTGGCAGATTCTCCCTACTTTCAAAGAGAGCTGAGGACTCAATGATTTACCTGCAATATTTTCTGTTATATATGAGAAAGGTCACACGCACAACGTGAGTGTTTCACTTTTGTGTTACAGAGAAGCGGAGGTTTTGAGGCATGTTGGTACAGCAGCTTGTTATAGCGACAGGTTGAATATGTCCGTCGACACCCCAGCAAGCTGATCAGCACACCTCTTAAGGACCTGCCCGGGCACTCTATCCAAAGAACTGGTTAATGACATTGGGCAGAGTGGTGTCATCATCAGGCAATGCGTTGGTGGTGTTGCGGTTCGTCAGTGCCTTGATGCCATTCCACGTTCTGTGGGAGTTGTTGGTGTTGAAGTTTTTCTCAATGTTCAACAACAACAAATAACAAATTAGAAAATAAAGTGTTGTATAGATGAAGAGTTCATACTTTCATTATTTGATCATGGTCATCCTCATCAAAACACTAATTTTCTGAATCAGAATCTGTGGTGTCAGAGAAGACTCCTGTCAGCACTCCCTCTTAACTGTTGTCTGACTCTATCAGTTGGGTTGAAAGAAGAGAAATGGGAGAGTGGAGGAGAAGATGGAGAGGACAAAGGCATGAAGGAAGGGCAGAGGAGGGGACAGACAAATAGAGAGACAAGGAGCAGTGAGTCCTATTAATAGAGACAGTGGTCATGGTAGGTCCTGGTCCTGCAGCTCTCAGATTAGCAGTACCGGCAGGGAGAAGACAAGAAGAGGGAGGACAGACAAAGGGGAGAAGCACAATTACAGGAGAGACAAAACACAAAGTTAATAAAATGCAATAATGTTTTATGCACGGAGGGAGAGAGAGAGAGAGGAGGGGTTGGAGGAGAGAAAACTAACTTACATCAACCTGATATAATCCTACTCATAACCTCAGCCTACCCTTAACATAACCTATTCCTTGTTTCTGTGTTTAACTCCAAACTGGGTGTCAGCACTTCCAAGATTAGCTACTTAGACTGGAGCCTATCTGGCCAGTGTGGATTCAACTCTCAAACTAGTCAGATAGCCTCTTAGACTTAGCACACTCGAGGCAGGAAAAGTGTACTGCGACTCAGTTGATCCCTCATGCAGCTCCATCATTCTGGTCACAGAAGGGCTGATGGACCTGGTTGAGGAGCAATTGCAGAGATAGGCTCCAACCTTAGCACACAGGAGCTTGTCTTAGCAGCATCATCCTTGCTGGGACATGTGCCACTTACAGATGAGTAGAGGGATGTTCCTTTCTTGCTGGACATTTTTGACCATAGCATTCATACACATTTGACCATCAAATGATTATTGAATTGAATTGAGTTGAATTGAATTTTCGTACTGATCCGATACCAAGTAAATACAGGGCTAGTATCGCCGATACCGATACTTTTTACTTGAAATGTCATGATCATTGAATAATTTTGTGATTTTGCCTTTAGTTAGTTGATTATGATTATGATAAAACACAGGACAAATATTTTAGGCAAATAAAAATGTTTTTATTAACTAACTACAACAATATAAAACAATGTAACAGTATAAAAATAATAAAATAATTCCCTTATTACCTTCTACTACACACAAATGTTTGATTGTTAAGATAATGAAGTAACAACTAATTAAGTGTAACTGTAATCTGCATATAGCCTAAATAGGAATTTCCTTCAACAGTTAACACAAAAGGGTTATTATATTCAGCCATATTCATATTTCAGGTTTGAGGTATATATCTTCATATAAGTGTATATTTTTGAGTTCCAGTAAAACAATTAAGATTTTTTTCAACTGGCTGAATATATGATAATAGTTTAATCAGTCTGCTAGAATTGCATCTCTGATCACCAATTACACTGTGAAAAACATTACCTTATGCTGGAGATTACCTGGATATTCCTGATTTTTTGGCTGAAAAGCCTCTGCCAGAGAACTTCATTTTAATTAATTGTTGAAGTATAATTATATAAAGGGAGGGACGAGTCGCAAGTTTTTTTCGCAACTTTGACTTCCTCCTGCAACTTTATTGCAACCAAATGCCTAAGAACGCCGTAAATTTCATCGCAAATTTTCAGAAAAGCTGCCGTAAATTTGATGCCACTCGACTCGAAGATTTTTGCATTAAAGGCTCTTAAGGCTAGATGTTGGGTTTATGAGCCTTTATGTAATTGAGAAGCTGGTCTTAAGTGACTTCTTGAAATCTGGGGTCAATTTTGGGCAGAGCTTGATATGGTAGATATGCAAATCATGTATCCTTGTCATGTGTGTAGTATCTGCAGACTGTGATACTGGCTAATGGCTTATTGAGCTTCTTAAACCTCTGCCTGCGGGATGATGGCCTTTGCTGATCTCTGGCCAATTGTCGCTATTCATGAGGGGGTAAATAAAGTTTTTTGCTACAAAGTAGCATTGGATAACCTGCGCCGGACACTAAATTGAAACACTATGCTTCAAGGCCACTACAAGACCCCTGAAAGGGACTAGCCTTGGGAAAGACGCTAGAGGGTTGGGCTTCAGAATGCCGGACGGTAGGGTCTCTGTGAGTCTTCTGTTAGTGTTCGATGCCACTTGGAGATCGACTCAGAGTTTTTTCAGCATTAAAGGCTCTTGAGGCTAGATGTTGGGTTCATGAGCCTTTACGTATTGAGAAGCTGGTCTCGAGCTTTTTTTGCATTAAAGGCTCTTGAGGCTAGATGTTGGGTTCATGAGCCTTTACGTATTGAGAAGCTGGTCTCGAGCTTTTTTGCATTAAAGGCTCTTGAGGCTAGATGTTGGGTTCATGAGCCTTTACGTATTAAGAAGCTGGTCTCGAGTTTTTTTGCATTAAAGGCTCTTAAGGCTAGATGTTGGGTTCATGAGCCTTTACGTATTGAGAAGCTGGTCTCGAGTGACTTCTTGAAATTTGGGGCCAATTTTTGGGCACGTCCTCATGTGGTAGATATAAGTCATGTTTCCTAGGGCCACCATATACGTTAGTTTTTACGAAAGCTACTGCAAGTCAATACACTCATATTTGGCTGAACAGGCCTCGGTCATATACTTGCAAAGTCTGTTAGTCATATGTTGCAAAGACTGGCCAATGGCTTGTTCAACTTCGTAGGTCTTAGTCAGTGGGCTGATGGCCATTGCTGTTCCCTGGTCAGCTTTAGCCATAGATGAGGATTTTTAAAAAAAGCTTTGGTTGCAAAGTAGCATTGGATGACCTGTGTGGAACACTAAATTGAACCACCATGGTCTGGGGCCCCTACATGACCTCTTAAAAGGACTAGCCTTGGGGAAGATGCAAGAATGCTGTACGATAGAATCATCTGCAAAAGAGTGACAAAAGATCAGAAATAAGTGGTCATAGAAAACATACCAAGTCCTATTCTCCAGATTTGTTAAACTAAAGTCTTGTGCAGCCATCTTTGCCTTTTTTGTAATTCGCTATACACAGAAAAAAACCCTGTTATCAGATACATGCAAGGTTTATGTAAGCCCAGCCACCGCTAACATCTTGGCAAAACATTCACAGAATGTTTGTGTAAAGACTAAATCAGAGACAGAAATGACTTCTGATCAAACCAAGTTGTGTGACACTACAGTGAAAATTAAAAGACAGGAGCCATCAGAAGAGGAGGAGAGAAAGACTTGCGAGGAGGAAAGAATGAAGCTGCAGGAGGAGCATCAGAGGAAAGAAGAACGACATGGAGAAGAAGTGACAAAGGAGAGAGGGCATCCAAGGAGAAAAGGATCAGGTGGAGAAGAGGCAGTGAAAGAGGAGGGGAGGTGTCTGAGGAGAAGAGGACAACATGGAGACAAAGAACTCAAAGTGGAGACAGGGCGTCCAAGGAGAAAAGGATCAGGTGGAGAAGAGGCAGTGGAAGAGGAGGGGAGGTGTCTGAGGAGAAGAGGACAACATGGAGACAAAGAACTCAAAGTGGAGACAGGGCATCCAAGGAGAAAAGGACCAGGTGGAGAAGAGGCAGTGAAAGAGGAGGCGGGGTGTCTGAGGAGAAGAGGACGTCATGGAGCAGGAGAGTTGAAACAGTAAGAGAGATGTGAGAGGAAAAAAGATGATGTAAAGAAAAAGTGAAAAGCAAGAGGAAAAATGTTTTCACATAAAAAAAATAACAAAATAATGTTTCAAAGCAGGATTATTTTTTTGCAAAATGTTTTGATTCTGTTCTTAAATATTTCAAATTAAACATTGTGTTGAAATAAAAACAAAGGCAGCAAAAATGATTGTATGATGTTACATTTTATTTCCTTTTTTACATAATGAGAATATTTTGACAGTACACTCACATTGCAGTCAGTTTCATAAACTACAAATAAATCAGGTGTTATTGAAAATGTATAAATTGAGAGAAGAAAATTTTGGAAATGAAGAACAGAAAGATTCATTTGTTTATAAACTGAAGCTTTTAGAGAGAAAGTGGTTTTGACTTGTAATATAAACAATAATGCACATTTCCAAGATCAGTTGGTCTCACTAACAACAAAACATATCTACTGTACAAGTTGACAGACAGTCAGTGGTCCTCTGACCTCCAAGTTCAACAGATCAACAGTTAGACTATTCAATTTCTACAACAATAAACAAGGGAAGATACAAAAAGTAGCACGTAAATAGTGTTGAGTTGAGTTGTTATGAAAAACCTTCCTGCATCAAACTAAAAATCATGGTATCTTTTGATTGGATCAAGTAAATGGACAATGTAGAAAAAACCCTGAATATAACTGAGCTTTGGCTTTGCTGCCAGATAATTAGTAGTTAGCTACAGAAAATTAACATAAATCCTATCTTTTGTCAGTTGGCAGTGTCAATCAATTTGATTTCCATTTTGCATTGTTTGAGAGTCATAACTAAACCTTGACTGAGTCACCAGATTATCATTGTTGTTGTAAAATTATGTGTGACATCACACCAATATACTGTTTGGACTGACTGGTCTCCACAAAGGCTGTGCATGTCATCTGAAAGATATCTTGCTGAAGCAATGGCATAATGTTTAATGTTGTTATGAGAAGTCTTAAAATATTTCTGGTTCATAATGAGACTATGGCAAGATAAATTAGACTGTGGGGGGTTGCCACATTCTGGGTAATTAATGGAGAACACTGATATTAAGAGATTAACATCACTTGTAGCCTGTGTGAAGAGATTCCACCGATTAAAACATTCATAAACACATAAATAACTACAAAAAATATTTCCAATATCCAACCTGTGGTAACCTACAAACACTGACTTCCAATCAGCTTTGTCAAGTTTGATCTATATAGCTCAATATTATGTCAGACATACTGTAAAAGGTCATCCTTTTTTAACTACAAAATAACTGTGAAGCGTGGCCTAGTTTTTATAAAAAAAAAAAAAAAAAAAAAAAGTGAGGTATGAACATGTTGTTTTAACTCCTGTTTATTCAGGGACATACAGTACAACTGACAACAATGCTGTCCTCTTAACACATAGGTGCTTAATACATCTACAGCCCGATCTTATTATCACCACCTGAGAAAACAGGATTGAACTGGCACCTGTCTGATCACATGACTGCATCTCTAGCCCATATGGTATTATTGCCTTAAAAAGACAATACATTTCCTTAGAAATTATTTTTGCACCTTGCAAATAATCCAGACTGTTACTGATTATGCAAACTGGGGCTTCATATGGACAATACAATTACACAGTGTATGAAAAAAAATTCCATAACATTGTATACACAGATTTACACACAGGCCAGAAACACCTCCCTTCTTCTGGAAAACAGATGTCAGCTGGGGTAAAAGATTGTCCAACTGTACCATGAAGTTTGTCTCAAGTGGAAGTGTTGTAATCTGCTGGAATTCAGCATTTATCTGTTAGAAGTTAGAAGAGTAGCTTGCCGTATAGTTCTTCTGCCCCCAAGTGGCCAAAATAAAGAACTGCTTCCTCTACGGGAGATTTATCTCTCTCCAAATGTTGGTCATCTTTTGTTTTACCTTATCAGACTTTAAATTTTAACAGCTGCACACTGAAATTGCATAATAAGAAGAGGGGAAAAGGCAAGCATGTGTTTACCTCATCAGTATGAAAGAATGCAGGCCACCTGGCTTTAAACTCTCTGACTGCTGGGTTTTGCTTCACCACCTCGCTGTTTCTTTGTCTGACATCATTCAAAAGTTCAACTCTCACTTTTTCCAGACTTTCATCTGTGAGGGTGTGATGGACAATTTGATTTTGTATTTTGATTAATAGTGCATGGGTGACGTAATACATAATTGATAGTGAACCCTTGCCAAAACTTTGACCACATTTGAAACCAGACAGACCAGGTAAATATTCCTACTTACATCTGCATCAAGACAACACAATGTCAACTTCACGGTTGACCTATCCTCCAATAAAGTAATGAGGACATCAGTGTTCTGTTATTTTGTCACTTTTTGAATTAAATTCTTGAGAATTTGGATAAAACTGGTTTGAACTTTGAAAAAAAAAAAAAACAATTAAGAAATCTATACTCATGTTTATAGAACAATTTCTCAACAATTAAGTAATGTAAGTAAAGTTTTATGTCATTTGTTCATAAAATATGTTTTTCCTGTCATAACTTAGTTTTTGTCAACACCGTTCGACATGATAGAAAGTTAATCATTCCTATTTGTTTGGTCTGATATAGATTTAGAGCATTTAAACCCTTGTGTCTTCACCTTGAGTACACAAATGTTAAATGTTGAATATTCCTTTTTATTCAATTTTTATGCTGTGTCACATGTGCTCTTTGAAAACTCTCATATCACACAAGTCTTACCATTTGCATTTAATACAAAGAATAAAAGTTCTGGACATAAATGAACACATTCTTTCATTTAAAGAAACAACTACATTAATAATTTGGCTGTTTTAGAGAAACATATTGAAAGTATTCAAAAATACATACAAAATACTAAAGATTTTCTCCACTCAAATACATTTAACTTTGCTCATCCACTTAATTTAAAAATTTGGTACAACAAATAACTAATCATATAAATTTTACTTTCTTTGACCACCGTCGGACAGAGAAAATGACAGTGTTGACAAAAACAACAAACCTACCTGAGCTTTTTTGACCTTTTTTCATTTAGCAGATGTGCAGAGTTGTAAGGGTGTCCTCAGGAATATAGCTGACTATCTATTTGTCTGATTTTACTGCTAAATTATAAATGGCTTTTTCCTGTGACGCTAGTTTGGATGCCTCTTTTTATTTTATTTTATTCCAGGCTGTTAAGTACAAACGCCTCAAGACATATTCGCCATCCCAAACCACTGCTTATAGTAAATATACCATATTTCATCATATTTCCATTGCACAGTCAGTAGTGTAGATGTCAAAGTTAGATGTTAACTACTATCTGATATTATTTTGCTTCTGGATTCTTTCTCTTCAGAAAAATTGGTCGGAAATTATCAAGGCCACGTTGTAGGTGCCAACCCCACAAAGAAAATGCTGGAGAACGCTGGGGGGTGCGCGCCGGATGGAAGTGCAATTGTCTCAGGTGTGATTGGATAAAAGTCTACAGTAACTGAAGGAACTTTCAGCACAATAAGTGAGGAGGACCTTGCTGTCCTTCAAGACAGTATTGAGGGCAAAATAGAAGTCAAAAGATGTCATGATCATCATAATGATCTAATTGAAATATTAAGGATATCGATGAAAAGATGCAGTACAGTCACCAAACACACTTAATTTTGTGGATTGTTACTCTTCATCTTGTGCCCTGATCAGGTGAATTAATAAGAAAGACAGATGATAAAGCTAAGATTCAGCTACAATTCTCCTTGACCATTAACATTTCAGGTCCGTCCTAATGTATATTTGTTAATTGATAGTATCAAGGATCATTCATTCAAGGATTCATTCCATATATTCAAAGTTTCATTCAATATATTCAAAGGTTTAATTTCCTGAACGGCACGGCATGCCATGATATATATATATATATATATATATATATATATATATATATATATATATGCTTACCTTTTTACATGTAAATAGCTTTTGTTCTTGTTTATGTATATGTCTACACTTACCTGTCAAGTCCTCTGTTTTGTTTTTTAACTGTGCCTGTGTGTATGTAAGTTTGATGTTTCTAATAAGAGAGCAAAGTGTAAATGGAATCAAATTCCTTGTGTGTTCACATATCTGGCGAATTAAAGTGATTCTGATTCTGATTATCTACATCACATTTACTATAAATATATTTAATTTCTGTATACTGCTTCTAACTTAGGCCAGTATTTACTGATGCCATAGAATTAACAAAAGACAACACAAAAATAATGCTGATACAGCTCTTTAATTAACAACACTGCCCACAAATAGTCAAGACCATAATAATCACATTACAATAATAATACAATCAGTATGAAACTTAATGCCTGACCCCTGCTAAACTAAACCCGTTTTCTTTTTTGAGCCCTTATGTAGTCGTTTACCCGGTACTTCACATCTCTCCAGCTGCACTTTTCAAGAACCGGTTCAGCTTTAAGTGCTTTGATGCACGGGTCTTTACCTGGAACTCTACCTAAAGTAAAATATTGTCCCAGCTGTCGCCATACTGCAATTTTTTCGTTTGAACTCCAGGGTCTGCGAAGGGATCCTTTTGGGTTGAGAGAGAGTTGACCATCCATACCTGAAACGTGTCACAAATGACATCCTCATTATTGATAAATCATGCATTGGTAACACAAAGATGGACACTTTATTCTCATTGAAATTCAACAAAGTTTAGTTCATCACGACTGTGATTTTATAAATTGACTTGGTAATATTTCGTTTGAAGTAAAAAAATATGGTGTATCTGCCCAGGGTTATGCCTTTAGAAATCAGGTGATCTTGCTTAGTTGTTCACAGTAAGGGACATTTTGACCAGAGGTGCCCAAATGTTTCACGTCACTGTAAATAGCTCACTAAAACTGATATGGTTTCTGTCAAGGCAAACTCAAAAAGGCAGAACATGAATAATTAATCAGCAGGCAGAAATGGAAGCGTGCGCACCTTGCTGCTATCTGGACATACTGTATTAAGACGTAACACACAGCAACAGGGGAGCGAGGGTGCGGTTGAATAGTCAATTTTGCTTAAGAACCGTCCTCACTGAGTGAAATGACCCGGAAGTATAAACGTAGCCGCCATGATAAGAGCTGTTCCAATTCTCAAACTGTTAAGGAAAGGAGCTTCAATGCTTCCTTTATTATCTCCTTTAGCATAGGATACACCAGACCATCCTTTAGGAAAGGAAAGGAGGTAATGTCGTCCCACAATTCTTTGCGGCAGCGACACAAATTGACATACCTTTCAGTCATTCACAACCAGACATAAGAAAGAAAACATTAATGTATTTAAACAGTGTGATGCAGACTGCAGCAGAGAGAGTGTGTGAATATGAACATACGTGTTGACGTGATGTAAAAACTTTGATCATGAAGTGTCTTCTGTTGTTGACTGTGGAGCTGCGTTCACACACAGAGTAAAAACTGTAACTGTGACATGCAGCGTCCTGCAGATCATCATGAAGTTACCGTTGCTGATTAATCACATATCTTTATCTTTATATGTTTCTATATGAGTGGACAGGAGGGTGAGCGACCATACCAGCGTAACAAACACTTCATTTGACTTCTGTGACAGGTGGACAATATTCATTTATTATTTGAATTCTGACGTTGATAATGAAGTCACATTTTTCACCGGGTTGTCCACGTTTATATTTCCTGCATGAAACAACACGGTCAGAGCGCACAGAGAGTATCTAGGAAGTATCTCAGGTGAGCGTTTTGTAGTCCATCTACTGGACTTTGTAGTTTTACCACAGATCACGTCAATAACATTCACCGTCACTTCATGACGTAGTCTAGTGTAAGAGCAGTCGGTAAACAATGCTAATATCAATGATCAACAACACAGAGACACAGGGCAAGAAAACTGGACTTTACCTGTCTTCTCAGTCCTTTTGGCCCTTCTTGAGTGTCTTGCAGCTGTGGGCCTCTGACTTAAAATGTCTGCCTCTACAACAACCAAAAAGAATCATGTTAGCAATAACTACAGAAATTATATTGACAGATGTGCTAATGAATCAAATCAGTGCAGTGAACCTCATGTCATGTTCATACCATCTGAATCTTCGGCTGCTTCAAAAGCCTTCTTGGGCCACTTTCCTTTGAAGGACCCTTTAAGAAGAAAATCAGGAAGAGACCATAATGTAACATTAAAGTTATAAGTTACTCAAACAATGCTAATATCAATGATCAACAACACAGAGACACAGGACAGGAAAGCAAGAGGATCTTACCTATTTCCTCTGTCCTTTTGGCCTCATTTGAGTGTCCTGTAGCTGCAGGCCTTACAGTCAAATCTAATGGTTCTACATCAAAATAATATGCCACCATAGCATTACATGTAATAAACCATGCTGACAGATAATGGAAAACAGCTGCAATGAACTTAAAAATATGTTCATACCATCTGAATCTTCAGCTGGTTCAAATGCCTTCTTGGGCCGCTTTCCTGAAGGATCCTTTAAGAAGAAAATCAGGAAGAGACCATAATGTAACATTAAAGTGTTATAAGTTACTCAAGCAATGCAAATATCAATGATCAACAACACAGAGACACAGGACAAGAAGAAGAACTCCATGAAAATTTGGAAATTGGCTCTTATCAAAAGTCTTTTTAAAATCCACAGAAAAAAACAAACATAACTGTCATGAAGTCTACAAAACTCAGCAAGTGATTTATCATAAAACTGCCTCTTGAACTTGGAGTAGTTTAAAGATTAGAAATTTATTATGAACATTAATTGTGTGCGTAATTTAACTAACTGTCTCACACAAATGATTAAATTCCTGTATGCAGGACCCATATGACTGTCTCCACTGACACAATGACTGAGTTAGTTAGGATGATTGTATGAATGTGCACTTTTCTACATTCAGACTGTTATACAGTCACAGTTTTTAAGCTGGAGTCTATAACCAACACATTAGCTTAACTGTTCTGCTATGTTTCTAACAAAAAAGAGCCAAAAGTAATTTAAAAATGTCTTACCTCCGTCATTTGTTTTGGTCTTGTGTGTTCTTCCGTTACCTTCCATCGACCTTCTTCCATCACCTCAAATGTCCATGCACACTGAATGTCTTAGTCCTTGCTTCTACAGCCTCCTGCATATCTGTCCAAGCAGTCTGTAATTATGCCTTCATGACAGTGGGAAAGCGCGTCGTCTGTGATCTGTCTTCATGTTAGACAGATTTTGTAACAAAATTTTACAAATACTACTGTAAAAATACTTTTCATTGAATGATCTACACTCACATGAAATCAATAACCCAAAAATAGTTTTAGAAAGTTTGCTTATGTTTCATATGTTACTTATATTTCAAATTAAAATTTATTCAAACAGGTCCAGCAAACCGGTAATTCCTATATCTCTTGAATGCAACATTAAGAAGTAGGAAAGTTTGGAGGTGCAGGTGCAGACATCGTGTTGACATGGTTACTCAGACCACAGTCCGGTTGGAGCTCCTTGATGATGTCTGTTGTAATGATAACCTCAGATGGTTTGGTTTCACTCTGTTTGCCCGGTAGCCGTGGGGTTCCCAGCCCAAAGATCCCCATCACCTTGTCCTTGAGACTCTCCTTGCTTGGTTGTTTATTCATGGCCCAACCTAGACTGACAACTACCTTTACTGGAGGGTTCAATTCTCTCCTTATGAGCTTTTGTTTGTGTTTTTTCAAATACAGCCAAAACTAAATTCCAGAAAGTCTGGCTGCCGACTTATAAGGCATCCACCCCGCTTCAGCCAGACTAGTGCACGGGCTTGTGGTGTGCCCCCGGAGCTACCAAAAAAATGTGAAACACCTCCCCACTCCCACTTCCTTTCTCAGGCAGAGGCATGACAGAATCTCTGGGAATATCTTGGCTTGGAATCCCTTTCCGAAAATCAGGTTTTCCAGATTATTAAATGCAGTGAGGGAGCAGATGAAGAGTACTGAGCCCAGGAATCCTCCCAGGATGGTGAGCCACTCAGTAGATCCCGGCTGTTTACTGAACATATGCATCCCAGCAAATACCAGCACTGATAGCACACTGGATAGGACCAGAGAGGTGCCTGTGTTCACAGCCATGATTCAATGTTATATTAGAGTCCTTTTAGTCAAACAGACGTGTTTTGTAAACAACTTAATGAGGAAGAAGGGGTTAGGTTCTGTGAAACTATCTCGGTGACTCTCCCCTTGCTTGAAGGGAGAAAGATGAGCTGTTTGTTCTCATGATGGAAGCAACAACGTTTGTTAGTCACTGTTGCTCTTCTCTCCTCTTTGCAGAAGCCTCTTTCCACTGCAAGGCACAGCAAACTCCTGCTTGACAGATATCTTGGTCTTAGCTTTTTCTTTGTCCTGTGCCTCCACAGCATCATTTATTTCCTTTAACATTTCATATGGTTTGTGACCGCAAATGTGCAGAGCAAACACTTCCTCTTCCTCTGCACTGGATGCCGGCTTGGACTTCTTCACAGAAGTCATGTCAGGACTCGGGATGCTAATGTTAGAATAGGGGACTGTCTCCTTCCAGAAGGGGAAGGAGGGTGCACAGCCCATTCACCCAAAGAGTTAGAGTTTGTTGAGAGTTTTATTCTTTATCTAAGGGCTAGGCATAGTCTCTCTCCGTGGATCTCACATCAGATCACGGATGCCTGTTTTGTTGGGAGCGAGCTCACTCTCTTTTTATCGTGGCTTTTGTCGATGAGAGCCTCTCTTAACGTGTCGCCCAATTGTCGATGAGAAAGATGAGAAGCAGCAGCCTGGAGGGTTAGGATAGGGGAGATTCTATGGTACTGCTAACATAGCACGCTAAGCAAGACACCTATTATTGCTATGTTATGCGTTTTAAAGATCAGCTGTGGGTTAGGTTGAGGGAGAGAAGTCTGGCTGCCCAGGTTATCGAAATTAGTGGCCGTGCACTTGTACACACCACTGTCTGTGGCTTGACAGATTTCAGCATGAGAAGACCACCCTGACTGTTGTTGAGGCACAGGTCCCTCCCAGGCTTCCTTCAAGACATCCATTGGACCCCTCAATGAATGTCCATACAGCAGTTGGAAAGGTGAAAATCCAGTTGATGCCCATGGGACTTCCCTGGTGGCAAATAACAATAATGGAAGCCACTGGTCCCAGTCTGACCCAGAGTCATTCACAAACTTCCTCAGCATGGACTTGAGGGTCTTTTTAAAGAGCTCAATGAGGCCATCTGTTTGTGGATGGTAGGGACTGTCTTCACCCCTTGAATGCCTAGCATGCTGTAGACCTGTTTCAGCAGACTTGAGGTGAAGTTGGTGCCTTGGTTGGTGATAATCTCTCTTGGAATTCCCACTCTAGAGAACAGCTGGATGAGGCAGTTGATGATCTCGCGAGCTTTGATCTTCTTCAGTGGAAAGGCTTCAGGATATCTTGTGGCATAGTCACAAACTACCAGTATGTATCTATGGCCTGCACTACTTCTTTTGAGGGGACCTACAATGTCCATGGCAATATGGGAAAAGGGTGTCTCAATGACGGGCATGTTAATAAGGGGGGCCTATCTCCCTTCTTGCCTGGTGCTGTTAACTGGCATTGAGGACATGACTGGCAATGTTTAACAGTGTCAGCATACTGGTGAGGCCAATAAAACCGGGGAACCATTCTAGCAAATGTTTTTGCCTGTCCTAAATGTCCTGCCAAGGGATAGAATGGCTCTGAAAACCCTAGGGAATGACTAATTGGTCACCAATCTGGCTACGGCGATACAACAAGTCTTCCTTAACATACACTTCCTTTCCTCTGTCTGTCACTTGCGTGGACTCTGGTACACATTTAGCAAACAGATTTGACAGAGTAGGGTCCTCTCTCTGTAGCTTAGCCACGTCACTAGGAATGGACACAAGGTCAGGCTCTAAAGGCTTGGACACCTCCTCAGCTAATGATGTCCCCTTTATTATGTCCTGACTTCTCTGTCTCCTAGTCTTCCTCTCTCTAAGCTGTCTGGTTTGAGTGATGCTAGGTGCTTCCTCATTGGCAAAAGGTAACTCCTCCCACTCTGAAACTGAGCTAAGCTGATACTGCTTGGTTTTTGACCTTGTCACTGCTAGCAGACTCGAACTAGTGCTAATAGCCCTAGCCTCACAAGACTGCTTAGCTATCAGATCAGCAAGGATGGGGAGATCACAGCCCAAAACAACCTGATAGGGTAGTTGTTCAAATACTCCTATTGAAAGCAAGTAGTTTTGAGCTCCTACTTGTATCATTGCCTCAGCTATGGGGTACCCTACCTTATCACCATGCATGCAGACTGCATCAACTGTTCCTCCACAAAATGTAACGTTACTAGGGAGACTATCCTGTCTAACCAGGATGTGATTACTCCCTGATTCAAGCAGAGCTACGCAGGGTCTATCTGCAATCAACACACCACTTGTCAACCCCTCATGACGACATTCTGCGACTTCACTCTGTAACTCACTACCAGGGAACTGGGGTGTGAAACACATGTAGTTATTACTGGTATTAAGCTTAGGACACTTGGCTGTAAAATGACCTGTCTGACCACAAAAATGACATGCTAAATGGGTTTTGTTTCTGGGCTCAAATTTAGTTGAATTAGAGGGTGAGAAACTATGTCTAGAATTCTTGAATCTAGAGTCATTCAAGCCAGCAGGCTTACCAGAGGGTGTGGGTGGGTGGGGCTTGACTCTGATGTATTCTCTGGATGGACGACAGGCAGCCAAAAAAGCTTCCGCCATCTCTGCTGCTTCCTTTGAAGTATTTGGGTTCCGTTCCTTTACCCTTTATCCATTAGCAAAAAAGTATATACAACAAAAAAAGGATAACTGAACAGTTAACTTAGTTGAACTAAACAAAACTCAACTTATAACAATGCAAAATACAACTTAAATCAAGTGTAAATTGCTACACCTGATCAGCACTATGTTTTCACTCTGTCCTACTCGACAAACAAAAGGCCACTGCTTAAATAGCCTCTCCTCTTGGCACAACCTCCCTGGCTGTACCAATGATGGAGGTGACTCCACTGGCTCCTAATTCACCCATTTCCAAAGTTATAAATCATGCTGATTACAGTAAAAACACTCTTACCTGTTTTACCCATAATCCCCTTTGTAACCATACATATATGAAATAACAAATAAACCTAAATGATACCTAGAACTAATTTGCCTTACCTTCACTCACTTGGACTAGTCCAACAACCTGCCCAAACATGTTACTCAGAGTATAAAAGCAGTAAATATTGCAGCACTTCCTCCTTTTGACTCTAACCACATGGTGAGTATGGTAAGTAACACAATTAAATGTTAACTTATTCTGACAAGAACTAAATCAATAAACTATAACTAAATCTAACAATATTTGTAAGAGTTTATTTTAACCAAAGATGTTGGACTACGAAATATAACCAAACACAATACAAAACACAAACAAACCTGGGATAGTCTGTATCTGTAAAATGATGATTACTGATGGTAAAATGGCTGAAAACAAACAAGTATGCTTAAACTAAAGATCGTATCAATAAATGAGACAAATGGTCTCACCCACTTTGTCACACTGCCCATTGATGGCTTCTCCATTTTTAGCAAAGTCAAAGTCATGCTGAGGGTTTCCATCAGTCTCACACTTCATGTTTACAGTATCACCCTCTTTCACTGGATTCTTGTTGAGTAGGTACAAGGTCGCTTCCTCAGTCATTACCTAGCATTAATAAAAACCCACTAAACAAAATCATAATAATGAGCAGAAAAATAATCAGACTGGAGCAGGAACTACTCACTACCATAATCAATAGATATACTAAACTAATAGTAACACAAATGGCATCAAATCAAACTAAATTTCATTTGTATAGCCCAAATTCACAAAACACATTTTTCCTCTGAGGGCTTTACAATCTGTACAGGGAGTGACACCCTCTGTCCTTAGACCCTCGGTTCGAGTGAGGAAAAACTTGCCCACAAAAAAACCCTTTTAACAGGGAAAAAAGGTGGAAGAAACCTCAGGAAGAGCCACAGAGGAGGGATCCCTCTCCCAGGATGGAGAAACATGCAATAGATTTCACATGTACAGAACAAATCAACAGAAACATATTGTACAATTACAATGAATGATAAAATGACAATGAATTAGAAGGAATGATAGAATGACTGCAGTAGCATCGGAACCTGTGATAGAGATAGAGAGAGACACAGATGCAGAGATGCACAGCAGCAGCAAGTCATTAACTAACTATAAACTAACTATAAACTGTAATGGAGATATAGTAGCAATAATGACAGTAATAATATATGTAGTTCAGGTTGTATAGGACCACAACTGCAGCCACAAACCATGAGAACGGACGAGAGAAAATGGACGAGAGAGCACAGAAACTCCAGAGAAGAAGTTTAGTTAGTAAGATGCATTAACATGCATTAATGAGACATGCATGTTTACAGATGGTGGTGGTAATGGTGATTGAGAGAGAGAGAGAGAGAGAGAGAGAGAGAGCAAGAGAGAGAGAAGGTTGGATGGGAGTTTTCAGTAAAGGGAGATGTGCTTGCATCTACAAGCAATACCGTGCCTGACAAGGCATAACAACATGTGTGGTGTCTGTGGCATCAGACACCACACACACATTATATAGCTCATACAGTCTTCTACCCTCAGGCCAGAGATACAGGTGAAGCCATGTCAGGTTTCAAGCCCAAATCCATCAGACTCATGAATGGTTAATGTGTTTATTATATATGCTGTTTAATGCAATTTCTTTCAGTTTGACTTATCAATGTTTAGTTTGTATTTTTCTAAACTTCGGTATCTACTTTTTAAGACCATTCTTTCCTAGACACTTTTTAATATCCATTTATTGCTTATTCAGCCTGAACTATTATGTTGACAAGCAGCACCAACCATGCTACATATCATTTTTTTTAATTTTTATTTTATATTTCTACCTTCCACATATCACTTGCAGATTGCTCCATGACATTCTGTATGGAATATGTCTGGGTAAAACTGAATTAAATGAAATTAAAGGCTATATAAAGACATATTGGCCTCATATGGGAAATATGGGCTGGTCTGTGAATGGTCAGACTGAAAAAGTAGGTTATGGGAACTATATCCATAAGTTGGGTGTCTTCTTCATCTTCTTCTTCTATGGTAAGGACATGTTGGGTTCATTGAAAAAGTCGAGAGCCCCCCCTTTGATTTTCCTGGTATTGCAAGTATTTGACGTTTTGACTGGAAGGTCGTAGAGAGACGGTTCTTTTTCCGAATTGTTCAGAAAAATCATACGATTAGTAATATGCATTGGGAAAAATTGTAGCGTCTCGGGAAAGGGGAGAAAAAGCCAGAACATGGTCATAGGGAGGAATTGGTTGCAGAAGACCCATGTTCTCCATATATTTCCCTACCCGACCCTAATTAGGGCTAGGGTTAGGAGTTAGGGTTAGGGGGTTAGGGTTAGGTTTAGGGGTTAGGGTTAGGGGTTAGGGTTAGGGTTAGGGCATTGGGGAAGAGCCCGCCCACTCCCAGGGAAGAAGGCAGGAAGTGCACTGTCCATCCCCATGGCCCACCCATCACTACAATCCCATCGGGGTAAGTTGGCACGACGGCGGCGGCGTCTGCTCCGCTGAACCACTGTCCACTGTGGTTAGGGTCAGGGCTGGGCATGTTTTGGCGCTCCAGACCCTGTACACAAGCGTGAACGGGGGCCAAATTGACTAAGACGGAAGTAAACATAAAGGCACTAAAACATAAAAGCATAAAAAACGAACAATCAATTTAACTTTGAATTCAGGCCCCAGGGGTCCCTAGTGCTCAGGGCGTGAATCCAGTAACGCTCTCTGTTCTTGCGATCCCGATCTGACCAGGACTCATTGTGCTGCAAGCCAGCTACTCTGATAGACTGTGACCCATGTAATAGAAAGTGTTGAAAAAGTAGGGTCCCTGTCTCCCTCTTGTGGCAAATGTTATATCTATGCTGGACCATCCGTGTAGACAGAGTATTCTTAGTTTCACCCACATATTTAGCATGACATTTCACACAGTAAATAAGGTAAACACAGTTCTTAGACCTGGGACTGAAGGATTGGTCAATTTTAAACACCGTCTTATCCCTAACATTTTTCACAAAACTTAATCTGGAGAACTGCTCATCCAATAATTGAGGTTTCTGTGTTGTCAGAGACGGGAGCTTCGCTCTCACCAGGAAATCCTTGACATTACTGTTCCTCCTATAAGCTGATATCACTCGTGAATCAGGGAGATACTCCTTCAAAAATGCATTTTTAAACACTTCAAAATTATCCTTCCAAATACCATTCAAGAACACAGCACTTGAACTATACGTGGTTATCAAGGGCATAAAACTACCCTGATCCTTCTTCTCACCAGGGTCCAAAAAGGATTTAAAACAGTTTCTTAAGAAGGACCGAGAATAGCCTCTGGCTCTCAAGGATTTAAAAAGGATAGACACCGCTTCATAAAAGTCCTGCCGCTGGGTACAAATCCTCCAAAAACGGAGGAGCTGAGATTTTACCAGTCCCTTAAAAGTGTGCCTGGGGTGGAAGCTGCTCTTCCACAGCAGAGCATGCGTGTCTGTTTTTTTGAAGTAAACCTTAATATTTAGTTGACCTGTGTTGGTAAAATCCTTTCCTTTATACGTCGTTGTGTCCAAGAAGGCTATGGAATTTTCATTGATTTCTGTTTTGAGTGTTATTGAGGGATCATGGGAGTTTAAAATCTTAACAAATTTATCAAATTCCTCCCTGGATCCATCCCACACACCCCATATGTCATCCAAATAGCACATATAATACAAGGGCTTCTTACTACATTTCCTAAAAAACCCCTCCTCCCACTTGGCCATAAATATATTTGCATAGGCAGGCGCGAAGCGCTTTCCCATTGCCGTGCCCTTAATTTGCAGATAATATTTTCCGTCAAAAACAAAATCATTCCTCCTTAAATTGATATCCAGTAATTGGATTACTTCTTTATCAGGCCGTCTGGGATCCGGATATTTCATGAAAATGTTTTTCACTGCCTGGATGCCAGCCGTAATATCTATATTTGTGTACAGGCTGTCCACGTCCATTGAAACAAAATAGGCGGTGAGCGGGATCTTCAGGGTTTTAACCAACTCTAGAAAATGGTAGGTGTCTTTAGCATATGAAGGATGTTTAACCGATAGGGGATTCAAATAATAATCTATATATTGTGCTGTGCCATACGTTTCACTCCCACAATCTGACACTATGGGTCTCCCCGCAGGGACCTCAAAAGGGACCGTCCACTTGTCTGGATCCTTGTGGATCTTTGGAAGAATATAAAACCGTCTCTCCCTCACAGGTGAGTCCCCCATTAGATAGTTATGCTGTTTGGCATTGATGAATTTTTTCTGTTTTAATGAATTTAAAATTTCCCGCACTAATGGTATGGTGTCTCTGTAGATTGGTTTCTCCAATTTTTTTTATAATAAACTGTATTGTTTAGCTGTCTCTCCACTTCCAAAATGTGCTGATCCCTTCCCAGAATCACAACCGCTGTGCCCTTATCTGCTGGCTTAGTAACTATGTGTTTATTTCTTCTCAGGTCTCTAAGAGCTCTGGTTTCACCGGCTGACAAGTTGTGCTGTTCAGGCTGTTTTTTACCGTACCTGAAATTTTTCTAAAACGTCCTAAGATCCCTGTCTATAAGCTGTGTGATCTGATCTGGGATCAGAGCAGGTGGGGGAGACCAAGTTGAGGGGCCTGTGAAGGGTTTCCTTTGACCACCTTTGGAATTTTTGAAGTGATATGCCAATTTGATCTTCCTGTGGTATTTTTGTAAGTCAAATTGTAACTGGTGCTGCTGATTCTTCCCAATGTGAAAGGTCGGGACAAATGTCAGTCCCCTTTGTAACAAACTGAGCTGTGGGTACGTCAAATGGAAATTTTTAGCCAAAACTATGACTGTCTCTGCCGTGGCAGATTTAACCTTCTCAACCCCCTCTCGTCCCAGGCTTAGGGGGAAGTCGAGTTTAAAAGGTTCAACCAATGTCTGAACATGGCCTTAGCTGTCTCCGCTGTCCAGTGCACATTGTCCGATTCAGTGTGAAATTGGTCCACTGGCAAAAGCGGGATGTAACCCACATTCCTAATCATATATTGATTAAGAGCATGAAGATTGTCCCTTTCCTCAGTAGGAAGTGAGTTGGAAAAGTTAATCAAGGGGACCCAGATTTCCGCAAAGGGAAACTTTTTCCGAGTTGACCTGATTGCTGCCTGCAGATTTTTGACAGTGGTTTCCTTACACTTATTTCCTCTGCTGTTAATGCCAAATGCTAAAACTACCTTCTCTACAACCAGGTCATTCGGGGCCACCGTTTTTTCCATTAAAGCCTGCGCATGCCTAAAATGCGCCCCAGGATAACTTTCTATTTGCAGGTTGGGGTTGCAAAAGTCAGGCATGCGAGACAGGTTAGAGTCACCTATCATTACCCATTTTTTGGTAACAGGCAAGTCCCAATCTATGAGCTTGCACTGTGTACTGGGGTGCCGTCTCACCTCAAAAGTGTTGGGGCCTGATGCTGAGAAGAGGTCCTGCGAGTCCAGGAAGGTGTCCTCCTCCTCAGCCCCTTCTGGCTCTGAAGTCGGCTGACGCAGGAACTCACTGACCTCCGAGGACCACGCGGCGCTCCCAGGTGACACGGAGGACGACTCGTCTATCAGGGATCGTTCACCCTCCTGCTCTGCTTCCAGGCGGTCGAAGAGGTCTGCCAAATCTGCGTAGGTGGAGTCACGAACAGGTGAGTGGAGAACAGGTGAGTTAATGCCCAACAAGTCCTCTGGCTCCTCAGGCCTTTCCCCCTCTGCGGCGCCAAAGAACTGCTGGGCGCTGAGGCTCACGCTGGCCGTGGTCTGCTCGGGTCGTCTGGGGCTCAGGGGCCGCTGAAGAACCGGAGGAGGGTCTCCGCCGTCATCTGCTAGGCTGGGCTGGACTGGTCCGGGGTCTGTCATGGTCTCCGCTGAACGTTTGGACCGGGGCCGCTGCCGCTGTGCGGTGTCATTCGATGCCTCCGCTCGAGTTTGGGCCCTCCACTGAAGCCCGGGTGATGTCTGGACCGCTGTGGAGATCTGATGCGCTGCTGGCTGGTCCGGCTGCTGCTGGACTCCGTCGGGGCCAATCCTGGCAGCAATAAGGGCCTCGGCATGATCAATCATGTCCTGTGGGAGGCGAGAGAGATTGCGCCTGGCCCAGCGCACTGCCACTTGGAAAGCATCCCTCCAGTCAGGGATCAAAAGGTTAGGCAAGTCTGTCTCTAATCCTGCAGTGTAGTGATCCATTAAGATCGTAAGTGTGTTATAACCCCAGTTCTCTGCGTTACCTTTAACCAGGTCCATGGTGTGAGCCATGGGGAGCGCTGGCTTAATCATGGACGCGAGGGTCTGCACCATCCTCGTGATCATTCTGGGGTCTTCCTTCCCCGGCCGTGGGGAGACATTTTGCAGGTGATGAACTGTCTTAATGATGAGGTGCATATGCTGGACCAGGCGGCGAAACTGCGGCTGAGCTGGCTGGCCAATACCATCTGTGGCTCCCCCTCCGGGTGCCTGGCGCTGAGGTGCTGGATACTGGGGAGCTGGACGCTGGAAAACTGGATGTTGAGGGGCTGAGCGCTGGAAAACTGGATGCTGGGGAGCTGGACGTTGTGGGCCTGGACGTCGGGGAGCTGGTCAGAAATCTTGTTGATTACCCCTCACCAAGTCGGCGTAGGATCAAGGCTGCAGATCATAGGAACGAGGGGCCCCTTGGGGAGGTGCTGGCTTTTTAGGGCATTGGGGAAGAGCCCGCCCACTCCAAGGGAAGAAGGCAGGAGGTGCACTGTCCATCCCCACGGGCCACCCATCACTACAATCCCAGCTGGGTAAGTTGGCACGGCGGCGGCAGCGTCTGCTCCGCTGAACCACTGTCCACTGCCCTTCCATGTGTGTTTGTGTCATCCAGTGGCTCTATATGTGTGTGTGTGTGTCTCTCTTTCTCACAATAAAGTCCTAAAAAAATACAAGTCGTTGCTCTTCTTTTGGCAAAATATGTATTGAATGAATATAACAAAAAATGACTCTCCCAAATGAGGAGAGGCAGGGTATGAAAAATAAAAAATACAAAAATTACAAAATATAAATTACAAAATTTCCACAAGTCCTGCTTGGTCTGGTAAAAACAAAAAAATCCGCCAAATCGCGGTATTCAATATGCAAATAAAGCGTGCGCGACAACATTTCGACCCAAATGGGTCTTCATCAGGTCAAGCACGCTAAGCAATATAAATAAAGTGCACAGAAAAATATAATATAGCAAAAATATACTTATTTTATTTCCCAGGAGTGTATGAGAGAGGCTTGCATGCTCCTGAGACCGCTAATGTGTTTTTTTTCGGCGACTAACAAACAGCGGTAAGTCTCGCGTTAGCCTACGGAGGATCGCTGACGTCACGTCCGGGCCGGTAAGTGCTAAGCTAAAAACATTAGCCGTAGTACTAAAAATATATTAAACATTTCAAATTTAAAGGTCGATCATGGCCGTGTCCGTCCGCAATTGTACTAAATTGTGGTCCGCGCTGTGTCGGTAAAAAATTACGGTTCAAATAGCCGTTTAAGTCCGGCCGAACGGCGAAAAAAGCCGAAAGACGGCGAACCGGAAGACAACGGTCCTACCCTGAAAAAGGTCCCCAGAGGAACACTGAACAACCAACTACTGGTCCGCGCAAACCTGAAATAGAGTGAGGTAGTCACTTTTTCACTATTAATCAATGAAATAAACAGATTTAATTTCCTAAAATAAAAATTCCCGACCGTGAAAGGGTGTATTGAGGTCCCAACCTGTCCCAACCCACCAGAGGTAGCCCAGGAAGGAGGAAGGGATGAGACTACTGTCCTCCTCACTTCAGCTGTAAGTTAAATATTCCCCTGAATTATTAATTAATTTATATTTATATTTTTTATTATTTATCAATATATATTTTTTTATTTTTCTTAAATCATTTCCCTATTTATTAATATATATTTATTTTTTAATATATATGAATATATATTTATATTTTTTTAAAACAATCATTTCCCTATTTATTAATATATTAATTAATTAATTAATTAATTAATTTATTTATGAATTGATTAAGGGCCCGATAAAGAGAGGTTGGGTTAAGGGTCTGATTGGAGATCAGATTAGGTTTAGGGAGGAAGCCTGGGTTAGGATTAGGGCCCCCAGAGGGGAGAGGTTAGGGTCAGGGCTGGGCGCAGGTTGTCACTACAGATCCCACACGTGTGTGTGGGTGGAGTTGGTTAGGGTTAGGGCCCCAGGAGGGGAGTGGTTAGGGTTAGGGTTAGGGGCGTTAGGGTTAGGGGT